>CM072923.1:178478553-179183553 GCA_036971965.1 Nyctalus aviator
GAAATGAGATAAAAACAGCAGGAATAAAGGTGTTATGGAAACATGTGCCTGATCTATGAACAAATTCTGTTCCAAATCATCCTATATAATAAAAGACTAATATACAAATTGTCCCCTCGGGAGACCCGAAGAAGTTTGATTGCTCTCTATGACATAAGCTGACCACCAGGGGGCAGCGAGAAATACGGCAGGCGACCAGCTGCGGCAGCGGAGTGCTGAGGGAGCCAGGGAAGGAGGAGGTGGGGAGGCTGGAAGTTGGGGAACCTGATCACGGGACCTCTAGTATATATTATACAAAAAGACACTGTTCCGACCAAGAGGAGTGACATTTTTCATCGTTTTGCAACAGTAGAGTTGAGTGGCTAGCAAAAACTATAAGGTCACAAAATCTAAAGTATGTACTATCTGGCCCTTTGCAGAAAAAGTTTGCTGATACCTGTTGTGGGTAATTTTTCATTTCTTCTGCTTTATAAAAAACACTGCATGGAATCTAATGAACAAAATTAATTGACCAACAAAATAAGACCCGAAACATTTGGAAGCATGGAGCAGACTGATAACTCAATGTGAGGATGGAGTGATAAGGAAAGCCAAAATACTTACATACTTATATGAATAGCCCATGGACACAAACAATAGGGTGCTAAAGACCTGGGGAGGGGGTAGAGAAGTAAAGGGAGGGATAGGAGACATCTGTAATATATATATACTGTAATTAATTTCCCAGGCTTGTGAAACCAGTCCTCAGCGGAGTCTTCAGACTTCCCTCTTTCTTGCCAAGTGGATGGTTTCACTCTGAACATCTTGGCCTTTCTCGGACCTCAGCACATTTTCCCTCAAGGCTTTGGCTCTACTTAAACAGCCCTTGCCTCCTACCCTGTTTCCCCGAAAATGAGACCGTGTCTTATATTAATTTTTGCTCCCAAAGATGCGCTAGGTCTTATTTTCAGGGGATGTCTTATCTTTCTATGCGCTAGGTCTTATATTTTTATTTTTATTTTTTTTAAATATATTTTATTGATTTTACACAGAGAGTAATTGAGAGGGACAGAGAGTTAGAAATGTCGATGAGAAACACCAACCAGCTGCCTCTTGCACACCCCCCACTGGGGATGTGCCCGCAACCAAGGTACATGCTTTTGACCGGAATCGAACCCGGGACCTTTCAGTCCGCAGGCCGACGCTCTATCCACTGAGCCAACCTGGTCCCAGCGCTAGGTCTTATTTTCGGAGGATGTCTTATTTTGGGGGAAACACGTTATTCATTCTTTAGGTTTTAGCCTCAAAGTATTTGCCTTAGGAAAGCTTTCCCAGACATCCCACTCAGAGCCCCGTTCAGTGTTACCCTCCCTTGGCTATTCTCTCCCCTCAGTAAATTTAAGCCTTATGTAGTCAGGCCCTGGACTGGGTCCGTTGGAGTACAATACGCATTTACTGTTAGAATGAATCTCTCTCTCTCCCTCTCTGAAATCAATAAGAATGTATTAAAAATAAACTATAGAATGAACGAACCCTTACGGCTAAATATCTTAAAACATAATCTTATTCAGGAGGATACAAATTTAGGAGATGGAATATGTGCATTGTTGTCGAGAGAGATTGTTGCTACCAGCAGTAAGAGAGTGCTACTTAATTGGCATCTTAAACTATTGCCTCTGTTTTTAAATAGGAAAGATTATACAAAGAACATAAACTCAACTTTAGGAATGGACGCACAATGCCTTCTTCAACCCAGAGGAAAGCTTTCTGAGGCTATACTTTAACAAAAACCTGAGGGACTTCCGTTATACTTTACAGCACGGGCGCCAGGACCAACGATCACCAGCTGCCCAGGTACCAAAAAATTATGCTTCCGAAATCTCTTGATGTCGATTCCGCACGTAGAGCAATCAGGCTGCACTACATGTGCCACTCACGACAGAAGCCCTTTTTGCCTGACTGGCCTGAAAGCAGGGAGGCAGTGTTAGCGAAGCCCCATTATGTTAAAAGTGGGGGGGGAAAACCTGTTTACAAACTCCTATTCTATGCTCCAGAAATTGCGGAGGAAATTTCAGGATCTTATGAGTCAGATGGAATGCTTTACCAGGAGATTCTGATTTGCCTTTTTTTAATTTAGAAGCAAAGGCAAAAACTTAGTCGATATGCAAATACCGCAGTGCTTGCTGGGAAGGTGCCTGGGCACAGAGGAAGGGGCGGAGAAGACCGGTAGCGGAGGGAGAAGGGAGAACGGAGCTCTCTCCGCTGCAGTGGGCGGGGTCGCGTTCCTGCCCTCCGCTTCTCGGGGGCTCTAGGTACCTGTCTGGGAAAACACAAGTCCTACACTTATTAAAACTGAAAAAAGCACAAACGTGTGCCAGCCCCGGCACGCGAGCACCAAAGGCACGTGATCATCGTAAGAGCGAAAAACGGAGCAGCCTAACCTTCATTACAATGGATTAGCAGAATGCGGTGTGTTCATAAAATAGAATGCAATCTGCTGCCCTTTCAAGGCGTTAAATATAAAAAAAACACTGACAGAGCATCCTCTTGTATACCAAAGGTTGTGGGTTCCGATCCAGATCAGGGCACATACCTAGGTTGTGGTTTGATCCCCGGTGGGCAGGTAAGAGAGGCAACATAGTACCCATATCCATGTTCTCTCGAGCTCCCCCTTCTGCTCTCTAAAATATTTTCTTTTTTTTTAATTCTCAGGTGAGGATTTAAAAAAAACACACTGATGGCAGGTGCAGAATAAGGTACAGCATGATAGAAAGAAAAAAGCAATACTGTACTTGGAATGTTGAAGTAGGTCTTTATCAACAGATATAAAAATAGTGAAAAAGGTGTTGAATGGAGTATCAGGTACTTTATGATACCGTTAATGTAATAAGAGCATACACGTGTATATATATGTGTTGTATGTTTTCTATGATCCATGTTTGTGTATTAAAAAAAAAAAAAAAGATCTGGAAGAATAAACATCAATGATTACCCCTGAAAAGGAAACAGGGGACTCAGGATGGGGGCCAACGACACACAAGACTTTAGATCCGTAAATTGCGGCTCTCGAGCTCTTTGGCTCCTTGAGTGTGGCTCTTCCATAAAATACCATGGCTTGGGCGAGTCTGTTTTGAAGAAGTGGCGTTAGAAGAAGTTTAAGTTTAAAAAATTTGTCTCTCAAAAGAAATTTCAATCGTTGTACTGTTGATATTTGGCTCTGTTGACTAATGAGTTGGCCGACCACTGCTTTAGATTGACCTGTAATGTTCCAATTTTTAAAAGCATAATGGATTATTATGTACTTTAAAAATGTAATTCCTACTTTATTTTCCCTGCATATTTCATTTTTAAAAAATATATATTTTATTGATTTTTTACAGAGAAGAAGGGAGAGGGATAGAGAGCCAGAAACATTGATGAGAGAAACATCGACCAGCTGCCTCCTGCACACCCCCCACTGGGAATGTGCCTGTAACCAATGTACATGCCCTTGATTGGAATCGAACCTGGGACCTTTCAGTCCGCAGACCGATGCGACGGGTTTCGGCCATATTTCATTTTTTGAAGTTAGATTTATTGAGGTATAATTTACATACAGTAAATTCATTTTTTAAAAATTATTTATTTTTTAAGAGACACACATCTATTTGTTGTTCCAGTTAATTATACATTCATTGGTTGATTACTGTATGTGCCTTGACCAGAGAATTGAACTGAAACCTTGGTGTATAGAAACACTAACCAGCTGACCCATCGAGCCTGGGCCTTCACTTTTTTTATCTTATAGTTCAGTGAGTTTTAAGAAACTCATAGACATTTGTCTGTGATCACAATAAATCAAAATATCAAACATTTACATCCCCCAAAAAGTTCCTTTGTCTCCTTTTCTAGTCACCCCTCCCCCTATTCCCAATCCTGATACCCACTGTTCTTCTCTAGCCCTGTAGTTTTGTGTGTGTGTGTTTTTTTTAAATATACTTTATTAATTTTTTACAGAGAGGAAGAGAGTTAGAAACATCGATGAGAATAATCGATCAGCTGCCTCCTGCACACCCCCTACTGGGGATGTGCCTGCAACCAAGGTACATGCCCTTGACTGGAATCGAACCTGGGACCTTTCAGTCCGCAGGCCTACGCTCCATCCACTGAGCCAAACTGGTTTCCGCTGGCCTTGTAGTTTTGCCTTTTCCAAAATGGAAACCACCATTTGCAACATAGATGGACCTATAGGGTAAATATTATGCTAAGTGAAATAAGTCAGAGAAAGACAAATATCATATAATTTCACTTTTATATGGAATCTGAAAAACAAATAAACAAAGAAAACAGAAACAAAGTTAGACATAGAACAAACTGATAGTTACCAGAGGGGAGGGGCACATGGGGGACTGGGTGAAAAAGGTGAAGGGATTAAGATGTGCAATTTGGCTAAATAAATAAAGAAGTGCAAATTGGCAGTTACAAAACAGTCCTAGGGATGTAAAGGACATTTTAGGGAATATAGTCAATAATATTCTTTTTTTAAAAATATATATTTTGTTGATTTTTTACAGAGAGGAAGAGAGAGGGATAGAGAATTAGAAACATCAATGAAGGAGAATCATTGATCAGCTGCCTCTTGCACACCCCCTACTGGGGATGTGCCGGCAATCACGATACATGCCCTTGACTGGAATCGAACCTGGGATCTTTCAGTCCACAGGCCAATGCTCTATCCACCGAGCCAAATCAGTTTCGGCTATTCTAATACTATGTACCGTGTCAGGCAGGTACTAGGTTTATGGGGGAGCAGAATCACTTCATAAGTCGTATAAATATCTAACCACTACACTGTACACCTGAAATTGGTATAATATTGAATCCCAAGTCTAATAGAAAAAAATTTTTTTAATGGAATCATTCACAAGTACTTCATTTTTTTTTTAAAATATATATATTTTATTGATTTTGTACAGAGCGGAAGGGAGAGAGATAGAGAGTTAGAAACATCGATGAGAGAGAGTCATCGATCAGTTGCCTCTTGCACACCCCCTACTGGGGATATGCCCGCAACCGAGGTACATGCCCTTGACCGGAATCGAACCCGGGACCTTTCAGTCCCCAAGCCGACGCTCTATCCATTGAGCCAAACCGGCACCGGCAAGTACTTCATTTTTAATATAGAAACAATAGGTATGTGGTAATTGTAAAGAAATCAAAACAGCACAGAATTTTAAGAATGTTTTCCCCAAACTACTATTGATAGTTTAGTGTTCATCTTGCCACACTATTTTCTATGTATGTATACCGGTACATCATCTAGATTTTTTAAAAGATTTTATTTTAAAAATATATATATTTTTATTGATTTTAGAGAGGAAGGAAGAGGGAATGATAGAAACTTTACTGATGAGAATCATTGACCGCCTGCCTCCTACATGCCTCCTACTGGGATTCAAGCCTGAAACCTGGGCATATGCCCTTGACCAGAATCAAACCTGGAACCCTTCAGTCTACAGGACGATGCTTTACCCACTGAACCATACTGGTTAGGACCATAACATATTTTTAAAAATATATACGTTTTTTATTGATTTCAGAGGGAGAGGGAGAGATAGAAACATCAATGATGAAAGATCATCATCTGATCAGCTACCTCCTGCACGCCCCCTACTGGGGGTCAAGCCCACAACCCAGGCATGTGCCCTTGACCAGAATCGAACCCAGGACCTTTCAGTCTGCATGCTGCACTCTTTCCACTGAGCCAAACCAGTAAGGGCTATCACATAGATTTTTAAAAAATGAATAATATAGACTGTTAGGCCTTTTACTTTCCTTAATATGTGGAGGTCCCTGACCTCTACAAAGCAGAAGCTGAAAGAGGAGTCATGTAAATAGCTTACACTATAAAAGGAAGCAGATGTGTAGTATAAACTAGTGAAAGCCTAGACACAGGAGCTGTCAACTGTGTCTGCTGGGGACTCCACCAGTCATCCCCCTCCCCCCCAAAAAAAATTATGACTTCTGCTCAACCCTCCAATGCCTTCCCATTGCACAATAAATAAAACCTTGTATCCCCACTACAGCCTACAAGGTCCTGCCTAAGCAGACCCCGTTACCTGCCAATCCAACCTCATTGCCTGCCTCCCCATCACCCATTAATCTCCAGCCAACTTGGTCCTTGGAGAAGCTGTTTCATAGCTCAGGGCATCACCCAGAGGGATAAATCTAGTTTATTCTAGCATTCTCTCATTTTATATTTCTTTGTCCTTGCTACCGTGTTTCCCCGAAAATAAGACATCCTCCGAAAATAAGACCTAGCGCATGGAAAGATAATACATCCCCTGAAAATAAGACCTAGCGCAACTTCGGGAGAAAAAAATAACATAAGACACTGTCTTATTTTGGGGGAAACAGGGTAGTAATGTTTCCCCACTTAAGACTGTAAAATCTCTAAGGATAAGGATATTGTCTGTCTTATTTACTGACACCCAACCCCTAGCAAAAAGCTGGGTGCACAATAAACAATGTATTTGTTGAATGAATATACTTTTAAACGGGGTCTTAAAAAGATGGATAGGAGTGCAAAAATAAAAATAAAAATGGTATGCTAGACTATTAGAATGAAGACAGC
Source organism: Nyctalus aviator (assembly GCA_036971965.1). Taxonomy (NCBI): domain Eukaryota; kingdom Metazoa; phylum Chordata; class Mammalia; order Chiroptera; family Vespertilionidae; genus Nyctalus; species Nyctalus aviator. Next base: position 178,485,146 of record CM072923.1, read on the forward strand.
AATGGCAGGAAAGTAAGACTAGGAAGACGAAGGTCCCATAAATTTGGATAGGTGGCAGTATAAGGGTGGGTTAGAGATTTGGTAGGACGAGGATGGTATAAAGACTGGCAAGGCAGGTTATTGTACTAATAACTCAGCTGGAGGGCAGCGCTTCTCCATTCCTGCTGGCAGTCACAGTCACTTGCTCTGGACTGTCACAGCCCTTCTTACATTCCTTTATGTTTCACCATCTTAGCGGGTGACCTGGGCTCCAGAAGGAACCAAGCCTTGCATCTGCTAAATGCAGCATTTCTCACCAAGCATTTGACGGATGAACTAACGGAAACAATCAGTTGAGTGGTTAAGAGGACAGGGTTTGGAGAATTCCGAGTTCAAACAGAGACTCAAAACGTATTAGCTAGGACCTTGCTTTATCTCTCACAGGTTTCCTTTACTCCTTATTTTATTTTCCATGACCATTTATCCCCTATCCCCTCTTCCACCTCCACCCGCCTCACAGGTTCCCTTTAAACCATTAACAGGTTTACCCGGAGCCCCGGTGTGGCTCAGTGGTTGAGCCTCAGCCTAGGAACCAGGAGGTCACGGTGGGATTCTTATGGGGCACCTGCCGGGCCAGCCCACCCATGATTCTCTTTCATCATTGATGTTTCTATCTCTCCCTCCCCTCATCCTCTCTGAAATCAATATATCTTAAAAAGCTTTCTTATTTACCAGAGGTGAAGGGCTTGGCAAAGTCCTGACAGCGCTCCATCATCATTATTATTATTATTTGCCAATTCACAGGCACAATCGGTCTCTCTGGTCCTTAGGTTCTCCTGCCAACTCCTCCCCTCTCGACCCCCACCCCAAACGCTACACACACACACACACACACACACACACACACACACGGGGTCCAACAGGATACCTATGGGATACTGCTGTCCCGGGTGATTATCCCGGTCCCGCTAGCGCTACAAAGGCACCGTACAAAAATGGCGGCCTCGAGCCCACAAGAGGGCGCCAATTACCGGTCATGGCAGCGATATGCACGGCAGGCGGAGCCGGCTAGAAACAACTAGGTCAGGGTTCCTAAAGCTTGTGGAAGGCGCCGAGGCTGCCCAGACTTCAGCCGACACCAGCGGGGGGGAAAGCCGAAGCGGCGGAGCTCCGCCACAGCCCGGCCCGGCGACCACGTGTCCCCAGGCCCCTCTGCGCCTGCGCGGCCCAGGCGCGCGCCCGCCGGCCGGAAGAGCCGCGCGTTTCCGGGTTGGAGGCGGGGAGCGGTGCCGGAAGTACTCGGGGAGGGCCGAGCAGTCGGACCGGCTGCCGAGACGATCGCTTCACGGGGGCAGTCTCCGCATATCATGGGGAGATAGACCTGCTGCCTGTGAGTCTTGGGCCCTGGCAGTTGAGGAAGAAGAGCGGGAGGAGGGAGTCAGGACCCAGACCCACAGTGGGGTCCGTGTCTGAAGCGGCAGATTGTGGCGGAGACGGGACTGTGAGGCATCAGGTTCCTGGGACGGGACTTGAGGGGATCGGGGACCGGAGAAGAGGCGGCTGCAGGGACCCGGGCTCCAGGCGGGACTTAGGGGACGGGGACAGATGTGAGTTCTCCGGCCCCCGAGGGAGAGCAGCCTGAGAGGGACAGGATCGTGAGGACCCGCGCTCCTGAGCGGAGAGGGGTCGGCACGGAACCGGGCGCGAGGACCCGGGCTCCCGAGAGGTAAACGCGGAGCTGTGAGCACTTGGACTCCTTCCTAAGAGGCAGAAGCGGGACAGACAGTGAAGAACCCATGCGCCTACGGACTCAGAAACGGAGCAGCAAAGACTTAGATCGTTGAGGGGCGGAAAAAGTAAGAGAACATTGGGGTTTGGGAGGAACAGGAGCGGCCAGTGAAGTCGGGCTTCCCTGGGTACACACGATCGGGGCTTGGAGGCTCCGAAGTAGCTGAGGGAACACAACCGTGAGAACCCGAACTTTTCTAAAAGCGGACAGGTTCGGGGGGCCCTGGCTGTGAGAACAGCCTCTGAGGGAAAAGGAGAGAGTTTGGAAAAGATAGAGCGATCCATTCCCCAGCCCTCCTGGTCTCTGAGCCCAGCGTGGCGAAGGATGTGTTCGTGGGAAGACGCCTCCTTCGCTCTGCCTACTTGGCTTTTGCCAGGCTTTTCTTGTATCAGATACTTAATCTAGGAAGCCCACATGCCAGCATCTTTGTTTTCCGCATCAATCTTGCGAAACTCTGATGTGAAGTTGAAGCAGTTTGAACTCAAGTTATATACTTGACAAGCGCTTTAAATTCCATTCCACTCAACCCCTTGATCTCAGAGATGGAAGGGAGGGCCGGAAAGATTATATATATATATATATATATATATATATATATATATATATTAATATATTAATTCCTATTTGACATGTAAAGAGGGCTTAGGATCACAGTGAAGCAGTTTTGATTAGATCATGATTTTGGAGCAGTACTCTACTGTAGGTAGCAAATAGGAAATGCTTGGTTAATATCCCTTGAAAAAACATGCTTCTGGAATCTAGCTGCTCTAACTTCAAACCTCAGAGGGAATTTTCCCAGGTTTTTGCTACTTTTTTTTTTTTTTTTTTTTTTTTTAGTCTTGTTACTGTATTGACATTGATACAGTGAATGTCACTCACTACCTGTTAAGAAACCTTTAAGTGAAGCTCATCCCTCCCTCAAAATATGTCGTAAGCTATTTAGAAAGTTGCAGATACATAAGCTGTACCCTGTATTTTTAGCATAAGCACTCACTGGAGATGGCTGCTTTTAGATAAGGTTGGCAGGGAGACGTGGACCAATATCACTTCTCTTCTTCAACAGTATCTTGGACTGAAACCTACTCAGACTAACCAGGCACCATCATAAAAGCACTTTCAAGTATGATGCCATTTAATTACCACTTACAGCCCCACACATTAGATATTGTTAGTCCCGTTGTACAGATAAGGAAATTGGTTCAGAGAGGTTAAGTACCTTGCCTGAAATCACAAGGACTAAGTGGTCCAGCCCCAGTCAAACCCAGTTATGTGTTTGACTAAAAATTTTTTCTACTTTTCTAAGTGGATTCCTCTTCATGTCTGAGTTTGCCCATCATCAAAATAGAAGGAATAGTTCTACAAAGCATATTGAATGAAAGCACCCTTCCTCCTTAGGACTCAGTATCAAGTGCTATAACTTACTAGGGTACTTATGTAGTGTGGTATTTAAGATTGAAATCCCTGTGTTTTAATCTGTATTATTATTATTTTTAAAAATATATATTTTATTGATTTTTTACAGAGAGGAAGGAAGAGGGCTAGAGGGTTAGAAACATCGATGAGAGCGAATCATCGATCAGCTGCCTCTTGCACATCCCCTACTGGGGATGTGCCCGCAACCACAGTAGTACATGCCCTTGACCGGAATTAATCTGTATTTTTTGTTTTTATCTTGTTTTCCTTTTTAAATTTGTATGCTTTAAGGAAGCATAGATATTCAAGGTAGAAAAACAGGACCTGACTAGAACATTTTGGGAGGCCAACAAAAGCCAATTTGAAATAAGGGCTTAATCTGGATTAGCTTTACAATTTTATTTATTTATTTTTTTTAAATATGTATTTTATTGATTTTATACAGAGAGGTAGGGAGAGAGATAGAGAGTTAGAAACATCGATGAGAGAGAGTCATCGATCAGCTGCCTCTTGCACACCCCCTACTGGGGATATGCCCGCAACCAAGGTACATGCCCTTGACCGGAATTGAACCCGGGACCTTTCAGTCCCCAAGCCGACGCTCTATCCATTGAGCTAAACCGGTTTCGGCTAGCTTTACAATTTTAACATGAACTAGATGATCGGGGAAATTGGGCTAACTTAGTGGAAACTATTTTCCCCCCAGTGAGTTAGCCTGTGCTATTTGCAAGTGCCTGTATGTCAGTGATCAAAACTTACATCAAATTATAAGATTAATAATAATAAAAGGCTAATATGCAAATCAACTGAACAGTGAACAACGGGTCACCATGATGCGCACTGGCCACAAGGGGGCAGACACTTGACTCGGGAGCTGCCCCCTGGTGGTCATTGTGCTCCCATAGGGAGAGTGCTGCTCAGCCAGAAGCCAAGCTCACAGCTGGCAAGCGCAGTGGCCGTGGTGCCAGCGCTAAGGATTTCTGACTGACAGCTTAGGCCCGCTCCCAGAGGGCTTCTGGACTGTGAGAGGGTGCAGGATGGGCTGAGGGACACCGCCCCACCAACCCCCCCCCCTCCCCGTGCACAAATTTCATGCACCGGGCCTCTAGTAAGATTAATAAGTATGCCATGCCACCATTTCAAGCAAGGTACTTAATTGTTTAATGATAATTTATTACTGGGTTAATATCCTCATCTGTATTTATAAAATGTACTTATTTCACTCATTGGTGGCTCTAGTATTGATTGAGTTATTATAATAGGATTTCAAAATACCTGATCAGAAAATCATTGTGTTAGTGTAGATATGAATGTTAAACATATTACTTTTGACCAGAGATTTTTGTGGAAAGTTGGAAGGGACATATCAACAGTACTTACAGTCTGCACAGTAAAACAGCTGTGTTGGAGGCAGAAGACAAACTTTGAACTCTGTACATATAGCTTAATTTAAAATCTTACTAATTGTTAGAGCTAGAATGAACTTCAGAATTTGCCAGTAGAAACTCTGGTCACAGGGAGCTCAACTAAAGTGGCAGAAGTAGGATGGTGTCCAGCACCTCATATAAGTCTCCTTGTAACCATTTGCCACTACTGTTTTATTTCAATCCAATGTCTATAATCATAATCTAATGTCTATAATCATAAAATAGTTACAGGATGCCTTTTAGCTTTAACACTCTGATCTTTATAACTAACTTTTAGAAGAGGAGAGCATAGATTAGCAAACATCTTTAAAACATGTTCTCCTTTGTAACACACACTTGAACTGCTTTAAATACATAAACTTAGTGAATTCTCACAACAATCCCATAAGGTATACTTTATGGTTAATTTCATTTTAGAGTTGAGGAAATTGAAACAGAAAGAGATTAGGTAAGTTGCTCAAGGACATAAAGTTAGTATGTATCAGAATTGGTACCTGAACCCAGACACGGTCATCAGAGTCCATGCCCTTTTCCACTGTACTACTGCCTTTGCATTAAGTCAAAATCACCTAAATAGGATCTAACTAGTCCAAAAACTGGTGAGGGAAAACCTATATTTCTCTTGCTCTCCAGTCTCACAGACTGTAATTAATTGATTCCTTTTGGTTCATTTAGGCTGGGAAATCTGAGCTCATTTGGTTCCATCTAGAAGCCAGTGAAGAAATAAACAACCAAGTAGAAAACCCAGACAGAAAGTCAAGTAATGCATCACAGTAAGAGGGCTTTTATGCTATCAGGCTGATAGTCCCCTTGTCTCCGCATTTTGTTTAAATAGTAACTTTCTATGCATTTCTGAGGTAAAATTGTGTAACACCCAATTTGGCCTTCTATTCTCCTATTTTCTTCATTAAAAAAAAAAAAAAATTCTATTAATGGAACAGATGCCCAGAGAAGGCCAGGTCTTGTAACTACTTTATTGGTTTAAGTCCACTTTATCAGTTTCTTTCTTTTGTGAATTGTGCTTTTGGTGTTGTATCTAAGAACTACCGGACCCAAAGTCATGAAAATGTTCTCTTAAATTTTCTTCTAAAGTTATTATATTTTTATATTATTACATCTAAATTTATTATCAGTTTTGAATTTATTTTTGTAAAAGTGTGAGATGTAGGTCAAGTTCATTTTTCTGGTTACCACTATATTTTTTGTTATATTTTAAAAATAGGAATCATGCCCGACTTATGTGGTTCAGTGGTTGAGCATAAAATTATGAACCAGGAGATCATGGTTCAATTCCTGGTCAGGTCACCTTCTTGGGTTGTGGGCTCAATCCCTAGTAGGGGGTGTACAGGAGGCAGCCAATCAATGATTCTCTCTTATTGATGTTTCTATCTTTCTATGCTTCTCCCTTCCTCTCTGAAATCAATAAAAACATACTTTTAAAATAAAAAATAAAAATAGAGATCAGGATTACCTGTTTCTTCAGAGGGAAAAAAATAATTTTAAAAAAATCTTTCTTATAGGTAACATATATGCACTTCATACAGGATTTAGGGTGTACAATGAAAAGTAAGTCTTCTCCCACTGTGGACGCATAGGCCACCCAGAAACTACCATTCCTCCACCTCCCCAGGCAACCACTTTTATCCGTTTCTTATGTATCTTTCCGGGAATAATTTATGCGTTTACAATTGTGTGTCTGTATTTTAGTAAATGATAGCAAATTATTCTCACTATTGTATACCTTGCATTCTCATTGAACAATGTTTATTGGAGATAATTTCATGAGCGTCCTCTCATTTTTTAAAAAGTTTTTATTATTCTAGTTTTTTGTTTTTTAATTGATTTCAGAGAGGAAGGGAGAGGGAGAGATTGAAACATCAATGATGAGAGAGAATCATTGATCGGTTGCCTCTTGCATGCCTCCTACTGGGGACTGAGCCCGCAACCCATGCATGTGCCCCTGATTGGAATCGAACCTGAGACCCTTCAGTCTGCAGGCAGACATTCTATCCACTGAGCCAAACCAGCCTGGGCTCATTTTTAAAATATATTTGTATTGATTTCAGAGAAGAAGGGAGAGGAAGGGAGACATAGAAACTTCAATGATGAGAGAGAATCATTGATCGCCTTCCTCCTGCACACCTCCCACTACGGGCCGAGCCTGCAACCCAGGCACGTGCCCTGACTGGAATTCGAACCCTGACCTCCTGGTTCTTAGGTCTATGCTCAACCATTGAACCACGCCAGCTGGGTTAGACATTTAGATTTTTATATAATTGAACATAGTAATTTCTTTTATGGCGCCTAAATTTTGGGTTATCTTAAAATTTGAGGTATCTATAAATACTCTTGAGAATTTTCCCCCTAATTTTAAAAAAGTGAGGTAATTTTAGATTTATATGCAGTTGCAAGAACTAATGCAGAGAGATCTCTTGTACACTCTGCCCAGTTTTCCCCAATGGTAACATTTTGCAAAACTGTTATGTAATATGACAACCGGATATTGACAATGATACAACCTAGCAATTTTATTCAGATTTCCCCAGTCTTAGTTATACACTTTTGTTTGTGTGTGTATGCGCATTATCTCATACAATTTAATCATTCTTCATTTATTCATCACTACAGTCAAGATACTGAGCAAATCTATTACCACAAGGGCCCCTGGAATTGCCCTTTTATAACCATTCCCACTTCCCTCTCACCCAGCCTCTGACAACCTCACTAATATGTCCTTTATTTCTAAAATTTTGTCATTTCAAAAATGTTCAATATGTACTCTTTTTGGATTGGCTTTTGCTCTGCATAATTCTCTAGAGGTGTATATATAGATATTTTAGTTCTTTTTTAAAAAAATATATTTTTATTGATTTCAGAGAGAAAGGGAGAGGAAAAGAGAAACATCAATGAGGAGAGAGAATCATGATCAGCTGCCTCCTGCACGCCCCCTATACATACAGTGGCTTTTCCTATACATACTTTCCTATGCTGAAGTATAATTTATAAATTAGACACAATAAGACATTAAAAACAATAACAATAATAAATAGGATAATTATAATAAAAATTATGTGAATGTGGTCACTCTCTCAAAATATCTTTTTGTCCTGTACTTATCTTCTTGTGATGGTGTGAGATGAGGTGATGATGCAATGCGTACGTGATGAGATGGAGTGAGGTGAATGACATAAGCACTGACATAGCATTAGGCTACTCTAGGGTAACCTGAACATAAGCACTGTGATACTGTAACAATTGATCTTATAACCCCGATGACTACCAAGTGAGTAAGTGCAGGTAGCATATACAGGGTGGATATGCTGGACAAGGGGATAGATAATTCACGACCTAGGTACAATTGAGTGGGGTTGCACGAGACTTCATTACACTACGCAGAAGGGCAGGTAATTTAAAATGTACAAATTGCTTATTTCTGGAACTTTCCACTTAATATTTTCAGACTGTGGTTGGCTGAAACTGGAAAGTGAAACCTTGGGTAAGGGGGCGATGGGAGAACTGTATTACTTCCATGTTAACCATCTTTTTCTAACATGATTCTTCCCCTGGTAGCATTTCTGGGCCAGGGAGAAGGCATGGGCTGTCAGTGATACTGATACTCTGCTGCCCCCCTCAGCCGGCTCTGACCAACAAGTTTCTCTTTATGATTTAACCAGTGCAGTTAGTTGCTTTTATTAAGGGTAAGCCAGGAGAAGGTGTCATATCAAAGGGGTGCGTTGGGGAAGAACTCAGCAATAGGGGCAACAGTAGAACAGATGCAAATATTCATTCAGGTTGCTAAGCATTCCCAAGCTCTGAAACCATTGCCAAGCTTTCTGCAAGTTAAAATTCCACCATTTTGGCTATTAATGGTATTTCCTTTGCTGCTAGTTTTTCCCTAACAATAGAGCACTCATTTTATAGGAAGAGAGTCTATGTTATTCTAATTATGAATTAATTTAAAAAGCTGCATATGAAAGAGAAGGAGATGTTTTTCTTGGTGCCCAGAAGGGATAAGGAGATGTTTCTCCGCATTCAGTTTTCCTGGTTCCTGGTTGACAAAGGTGTGCCCGGCTGTGGGACTGACATGGTTCTCTGGCAAAGGGTGGTGCTTGATATCAGTTGTTCATTTACAGGTAGCTTTTGAAAATGGCTGCCTCTCATTTCACCGGGCTCACAGCTGTTGCTGATGTAATTAAAGATCTAGACACTCAGATAGCTGTAAGTAAGTTCTTTGAAGCCACTGTGAAAGGAACGTGGTGAATGTGCTTCTGATCTTGGTGACACAACAGCTGATGTCACAGATTCAACCTCCTGGCTCTAAAATGTGGTAGTCCCAGCTGCTCCAGGCTAGGGACTCTGCATGTACTTAAAGATTGCTAACACTCAGAGGAAGTTTGCTCTTGATGACAAAAAAGGTTCTCACAATGGCTAAAAATTGTGTTGACTAGGTATAACCCTGCCATAGAGTTAAGCATGTTTGGAAATGCCAAAATGAACTAATCTGTTTTCTGAAGTTTTGTGGTTGGGTTTTAAGTATGTGACTGTGTCATGATTTATTTGAAGTTTAACATTATTTGATGCTTAGAAATAATGCATGTAGTACTTAACCATGTCTTGCTCATTCTAGTTTATTTTTGCACATGAGATTCCTCGTTTCATTTACTTTCTTATTTCAATTTTGTGGACTATTTCATTAAGTTTTTAGAGAAGAGACGGTTTCTAAATATCAGGTGAGAGCAATGAATATTCTTCATTCCTTACATTTTTATTTTTATTTATTATTATTTTTTAAATATATTTTATTGATTTTTTACAGAGAGGAAGAGAGAGGGATAGAAAGTTAGAAACATCGATGAGAGAGAGTCATCGATCACCTGCCTCTTATACACCCCCTACTGGGGATGTGCCCACAACCAAGGTACATGCTCTTGACCGGAATCGAACCTGGAACCTTTCAGTCTGCAGGCTGATGCTCTATCCACTGAGCCAAACTGGTTTTGGCATTCCTTACATTTTTATTTTTTTAATTTTTTTTAAAGGAACACTTCTTTTTCTTTCTTTCTTTCTTTCTTTTTTTAAATATATTTTATTGATTTTTTACAGAGAGGAAGAGAGAGGGATAGAGAGTTAGAAACATCGATGAGAGAGAGTCATCGATCAGCTGCCTCTTGCACACTCCCCACCAGGGATGTGCCCCCAACCAAGGTACATGCCCTTGGCCGGAATCGAACCCGGGACTTTTCAGTCCCCAGGCCGAGGCTCTATCCACTGAGTCAAACTGGTTTCAGCAATTCCTTACATTTTTAATGTGCGGGTATCAAATAGTCACTATTCCTGAAATACTGAAGATCTTTCAAAGTCTGATAGATCTATTATTTTACTTTCAAAACTCACCCTGTATTGCAGGTCTTCTGGAGCTAATACTTTGTGTTTGCTTCCACAGTTGATTGGTCTTGGTCCTCATACCTCCAGGAAGAAACAGGATCTCGATAAGCTCTATGAGCTGAAGTCCAAAGCTCGGCAGATTATGAACCAGTTTGGCCCCTCAGCCCTCATCAACCTGTCCAATTTCTCATCCATAAAACCGGAACCAGCCAGCACCCCTCCACAAGGTTCCATGGCAAATAGCACTACAGTGGTAAAGATACCAGGCACGCCTGGGTCTGGAGGGCGTCTCAGCCCTGAAAACAATCAGGTATAATCCTCTTACTCTTTGCTCTTTGTAGTCTTTTCTTATTTGAACCAGTAATGCTTTGAGAGATGTCCATCTCAGATGCTGCCTCTTCCTCTCCCTGAAAAAGGTCTTTTTCCTCCTTGGACTTCTGAAGTTCTATATTGGCCCAGCCGGTGTGGCTCAGTGGTGGAACCAGGAAATCGTGGTTCAATTCCTGGTCAGGGCACATGTCCCAGTTATGGGCTCGATCCCCAGTGTGGAATGCGCAGGAAGCAGCCAATCAATGTTCCTCTCTCATCATTGATGTTTCTCTCTCTTCCTTCTCTCCCTTCCTCTTTGAAATCAATAGAAATATATTTAAAGAAAAATAAATAAAATAAAATAAAAGGAGGTACCATGAGCCAAGCAGGTAGAAAGAAGGATGGAAGAGCATGTCCAAAACAGCAGAGGCACTGCATGATTTGTGTGGTCAGAAAATGGCAAATTATTTGCTGTAGAGGGAAAATGAGGCACAGTGAGAAAAAGAGATGAGGCCGAAACCGGTTTGGCTCAGTGGATAGAGCGTCGGCCTGCGGACTGAAGGGTCCTGGGTTCGATTCCGGTCAGGGGCATGCATGTACCTTGGTTGCGGGCACATCCCCAGTAGGAGGTGTGCAAGAGGCAGCTGGTCGATGTCTCTCTCTCATCGATGTTTCTAACTCTCTATCTCTCTCTCTTCCTCTGTAAAAAATAAATAAAATATATTTAAAAAAAAAAGAAAAAGAAAAAGAAAAAGAGATGAGACTGAAGTAAATGGACACATGTTGACCTCTCTTCCAAGCTGCTCTTTCTGCCTTTCCCTAGGCTACTTCTGTCTTTTTTTGTTGTTGCTAATCCTCACCTGAGGATATTTTTCATTGATCTTTTAGAGAGAGTTGAAGAGAGAGAGAAAGACAGAGAGAAACATCGATGTGAGAGAAACACATCAATTGGTTGCCCCCAACTAGGGCCCAGGCTGGGGAGGAGCCTGCAACCAAGGTACGTACCCTTGACCAGAATGGAACCTGGGAACCTGGGACTCTGTTCCGCAGGCCAACACTCTATCCACTGAGCCAAACTGGCCAGGGCAGAAGCTGCTTCTTTCTTGAGAGTGTAATCTTACAGCAATGTCACCTGGTAGGCCAGAATGTTAACTCTTTGGAAATCAGAAAACCAAAACCATCGAATTTACAACCTTTCTGCATAACGAGTCCTTTTTTTTGTTGCCTTGATACTTGGCTGAAAATCTTCTAATTAACTTTAGGTATTGACTAAGAAGAAGTTACAAGACTTAGTAAGAGAAGTGGATCCTAACGAGCAGTTGGATGAAGATGTAGAGGAGGTAAGAAGGGACTGGGTACCACAGAGGGTGTGTCCCTGAGAGCCAATATATAATAGTGGGGAAGAGCATAGACTTTAGAGGCAGACAAATCTGAATTTGCATCTTGGCTCTGCCAGTTAATGCTTTGTAGCTGTGGATAAATTACTTAGGCTTTCTGAGACTCAGCTTCCTCCTGTGCTGGGAGGGTTATGACATTATTTATCTACATGGTTATTATGGAAGTCCCATGGAATAATTATACAAGACACTTTATACTTAACACCTGCTGCTACTTTTGCCTGTCAACAAGAACAGAGTCTGCTTCTCATAGGCAATCACAATAGTTTTGGTTGTTCTTAGATTATTCCAACGGATTTCTAAGTAATATGCTTAAACATATACTCTTTGACTCATTAATATTTTTAAGATTTAAAAAAAAATATATATATATATTTAAATATGTTTTATTGATTTTTTACAGAGAGGAAGGGAGAGAGATAGAGAGCTAGAAACGTCGATGAGAGAAACACCAACCAGCTGCCTTTTGCACACCCCCTACTGGGGATATGCCCACAACCAACGTACATGCCCCTGACTGGAATCAAACCTGGGACCTTTCAGTCCGCAGACCAACGCTCTACCACTGAGCCAAACCGGTTTTGGCTAAAAAAAATTTTTTTTTAATTAAATTTTTAGAGAGAGGGAAAGGTAGAGGTAGAGAGCGAGCTTGCACACCCCCTACTGGGTATCAGGCCCAGAACCCGGGCATATGCTCTGACCAGGCATCAAACCAGGGACCCCTCAGTCCATGGGATGACACCCAACAAACTGAGCCACTCTGGCCAGGCTTAAAAGATTTTTCAATTGAGAGAGAGAGCAAACATCAATGTGAAAGTGAAACATTGATTGGCTGCCTCCTGCAAGCCCCCCACCGAGAATCAAGCCTGCAACCCATGCATGTTCTCTGATCAGGACTCAAACTGGCAATCTTTCTTTTCTGTGGTACATGGGATAATGCCCAACTAACTGATCCACGTCAGCCAGGGCTGATTTATTAATTTTATAATAAGTCTATTGACATCCTACCGTGGTAGATGACAATTTTAGAGTCTTTTTCCTATTCTCAATTTTTATATGTACCTTAGTATATCTCTTTTTTTCATCTGTTGTGCTCTTTTTGGAGGCTTCTTTTACTCTAGAAACTTCTGTGCCTTAATGCTGGGATGATTTTGTATATTTTTGGGGATGTTTTTGTTTTGCCTTTGCTGAGTAATATGTAATGATAGAGAAAGAAAATGCAGGTTATGCTGAAACCGGTTTGGCTCAGTGGTAGAGTGTCTGTCTGCAGACTGAAGGGATCCAGGTTCGATTCCGGTCAGGGGCATGTACATGAGTTGCGGTCACATCCCCGGGGACGAGGGGGTTGTGTGTGTGCAGGAGGCAGCTGGTCGATGTTTCTCTCTCATCCATGTTTCTAGCTCTCTATTTCTCTCCCTTCCTCTCCGTAAAAAATCAATAAAATATATTTTAAAAAAAGAAAAAAGAAAATGCAGGTTATAAAGACAGTATAACTCCATTGTTTGTTTTAACCAGAGGGAAAATATTTGCCTTTTTTGTATATGTGTGGTCATTTGGAATAGCACCTTTATTGAGATGTAATTCCTGTATCATAAAATTCATCCATTTGAAATCTATAGTTCGGTGGGTTTTACTATATTGAGAGTTGTGCAACTGTCAACACAATCAATTTTGGAACATTTTTATCATCCCTAAAAGAAACCCATACCCATTAGCAGTCATTTTCCCATTTTCCCCAGCCCCCACTGCCCTAGGCAACCAACTACCAATATATTTTCTATCTTTGTAGATGTGCCTATTGTGGACATTTCAAATATATGGAATCATAATGTCTGGTCTTTGTGACTGCCTTCTTTCAGTTAGCATTATGAGTCCAAAGTTCATCCATGTTGTAGAGGACATTATTACTTCATTCCTTATTATGGCTGAATAAATATTTCATTATATGGATAGTAGAGGCCTGGTGCACAGATTCGTGCACCACTGGGGCCCCTCAGCCTGGCCTGTGGGGATCGGGCCGAAACCAGCAGTCGGACATCCCCTGAGGGGTCCTGGATTGGAGAGGGTGCAGGCTGGCCTGAGGGAACCCCCCCACACACACATGACTTTCTTGCACCAGGCCCCTAGTTCTTAAATAATGAGCCATTAAAATGCTGATTTGAATCAGAACTTATTGACTAATAGGCTTTGTCCAGTAATGTGCTGGGAAATGTTTAACAACAGGCTCTGTAAAGAAAATGACCCTGATTTTCAGCATTTTCGGATTTCTGGGATGTAAAATCCCCACTATGCCCTATTTTAAGTTATCGACATGTTGTTGCTGAATGCAAAATTGGTAAAAGTGCAAAAATTGACTTTCATGAGCTCATCTCAGCTGGCTCTAGGGTACCATTGGCTCCACTTCAGAATAATTGATCCACAAATCGACCTTTTATTGGGGCTTTCTAAATATCAGTATCTGTAAATCTTTTCTCTGGAGTCATTTAATATCTCTAGAGAAAAATACTCCAGATTTCTATCTGGAGGGCTTATCCCTAGCTTCTAACATTCTGGAAGCAAGAAAAGAGAAAGGGGCTGTGTCTCTCCCCTTGCTCTGCTATGTCTGGTATATTCTTTTTTTTTTTTTTTTAATTGATTTTTTACAGAGAGGGAGAGAGAATTAGAAACATCGATGAGAGAGAATCATCGATCAGCTGCCTCCTGCATACTCCCTACTGGAGATGTGCCCGTAACTAAGGTACATGTCCTTTACTGTAATCGAACCTGGGACCTTTTGGTCCTCAGACTGACGCTCTATCCACTGAGCCAAACTGGTTTCGGCTGTCTGGAATATTCTAATCCAGAGCCACATCCCTTCATTTTCCCTGAGGAATAAACCTACTGTGTTCTGGGTCAGGTAAGTGTGGCTGCTTTTGGGGTGCAGGGTTCAGTGGACTGCTGTGTGTATTAACATGTAATAATTCCCCAATTTTTAGTTCCACACCTCAGCTTAGTCTTCGATGATAAATGGAACTTCAAAATCCTGATTCTCTTAGGGGTTGTGAAGGGAATCAGTTTAATTCTCATTGGTGTCCTCTCGATAGGCACCTAGTTTGTAACTTCTGTATGCAAGTTCAGTTCTCCCTCTCATTCTGTTATCTCTATAGCAAAAATTTACTTTAAAAGCTTATTGGAATTTCTTTCCATTAGGTTTTCTGTCCCGTTGAGGATTTATATATGTCTTTTTCTTTACTGTTATTTTCATGGATTTAGGGAAGGAGAAGAGGTCATTTTGGGAGTTGACCTGCCATGTTTAATCATAAGTATTTCCTTTTGATAGTATCCATTTGGTTCCATAGGAAAAGATGACAATACATTAATGGCCCAGCAGAACAAGGAATGTCTACATCTATGATAGTAATTTTATTTTAATTTTTGGTCAGCAAAGGAAGCCATGGGAAGGCATTGACTTAAAATTTCAGTTTCTTCAGGTAGATTTTTAGCTTTGAAATTCTGATTTTGTTCATCACACACTCCAGGATTAATATAATGAAGTGGAAAGAACCCAGGATTTGGACTCAGAACCTTGAGGTTGAAACCTGATACCACTGCTTAGTAGTTACATAGCCATGAGCAAGATAGTCTCCTTGAGTGTCAGCATCCCCTGCTGTAGAATCAGGGTAAAATTCATGCCCCATTTTTTTCACAGGATTATTATAAGGACTAGATAAGATAATGGAAATAAAAAGGCTTTAAGAGACTGTGAGTGAGGAGATAATAATAATAATTAACTTTTGTTTTCCCACCTAATTCATAAGACGATATGGGGGTGAGGGATTGGGCTGGTTGGTGCCTGCTAGGTAGGAAGTACAGAAAGCTCATCCTCAGGAAGGTGTGAGTTGCACTCCACCTGGTTAGCGAGTTCGTGTGTTTCTGTTGCCATCCTCACTCTTCCTCTCACCTTAGGCCAGTGCTGACTAGAGGCCCTCTGACAGGGAGCCTGACTGAATATGTGGTTCAGGCAGATACAGTTGTCCCAGCAACAGGAGCTGAACGTGCCAATGACCTGGTCCTCTCTCCCGCTTCTCCCCAGATGCTGCTGCAGATTGCTGATGATTTTATCGAGAGTGTAGTGACAGCAGCCTGCCAGCTTGCTCGGCATCGCAAGTCCAGCACCCTGGAGGTGAAGGACGTCCAGCTGCACCTAGGTACGTGGCCTCCTTTCTCCCCGAGGTGTCTCCAGGATTCCTCCTTCAGGACCATCATGGAAAGTGTGGTCGGAGGAACCTTTGTGCCAGGATCAGACTTTCAGGCTCTGGTATTTACGTATTCCCAGGCACTGGGTTTGCCACTCTCTGCCTGTGTCGCTTTATCTTAGTTTCTCTGAGAGTCCATTTCCTCATTTGTAAAGTGGAGATCATAATATCCTCCTTACAGGGCAATTGTGAGGATTATGAATTAGGTTTGTAAAATGACTGGCACAGGACCTGGCTCAAGGTCCTGTGTTTCCCTTCCAGTTTTTAGCTTATTTATGCATTTTTCCAAGAAAATTATAATCATAATGTGTATATAAATTCGTATTCTGCTTTTCTACATAACAGACACTAAATTTGAGCTTGGGTTTTTCTGGGAGATACTCATTTAACACATTTATTTTTTTACATTTATAGAACTGTACATGTGTTTTTTCTTCCTTACGATTTTCTTAACGTTTTCTTTTCTCCAGCTTACTTTATTGTAAGAATACAGTATACAATACATGTAACACACAAAATTATGTCTATTAACTGTTTATGTTATCGGTAAGGCTTTGGGTCAACAGTAGACTATTAGTAAACTTTTGGGGAAGTCAAAAGTTATACATAGCCCTGGCAGGTGTTCTCAGTGGACAGCCCTCGGACCCAAGGGTCGCTGGTTCGATTCCGGGTCAAGGGCAAGTACCTCAGTTGCAGATTTGATAGGATTAAGACAACTGAAAAACGACTCCCTTTTTGTGGAGCTGCATGGAAACCTTAGGACTCGGCGCCATGGCTTTGACCCATTTACTTTGCAAGAAAGTCAAATGGTAGCCATTGAACTTTGGCGCGCGACACGAAATTCCCCCATTTGTATTCCACAGAATCCCTCTGCAGGGTTACTGTTACTTAGCTTAGCTGACTGCTTAGATTCGTCCCCCCTGACCCTTGTCTGAAAGTCACACTGCAGCTGCCTCTGCCCGCCCAGTCCCTTATCTCTGTGCTGGCCTCTTCCTTGCAGAGCGCCAGTGGAACATGTGGATCCCAGGATTTGGCTCTGAAGAAATCCGACCCTACAAAAAAGCTTGCACCACAGAGGCTCACAAACAGGTGAGGAGTCATCAGAGCCCAGGGCGGCCACAGCTGATCCCTTGAGCTACCATTGCGGTCACAGCTCCCACCACGGCACTTATGGCTCCCTCACAGCAGCAACGCTCCATGGCAGATCAGTCAGATATGTCCTTGATGATTATCTGTTCCCACACGGGGGCGGGGGGGGGGGGTGGGGTGGGGGATCTGTCTCTGGTTTGTCTCTCAATTTTGATGGGCATTGCTTAAAGCTGTTGAATCCAGCTTCTTTAATATGGATGGAACCTTATGGATATTAACCTGCCATCTCCTTAATGAAGTCTTCCTTCATTGTTGGTACTTTGAACATACAAATGGTCCCATGACTGAGGACAGGTTAAGGAAAGTAGAAATACCTGTGCTTGTGGTGAGAGGTAGCACTTAGACTGCTCTGCCAGGCATTCTGATCTCCATCCTAGCTTAACCTTTGTTCTCCGCCTCTCCTACCATGGAACTGAGTAGTCAGTGTGAGAATCTAACCCCACTCCTGCTGTGGAGCAGGTTGTCCCTGTCATTGGTCAGTCTCGTGGCAATGGTGGCGTCCCTTGGCAAGGCTGTCATGCCTGTCTAAATTTAACTGGCTACTCGGAATTGAAAAGTGAGCTTGCCCTGGCTGGTTTGGCTCAGTGAATAAAGCATTGACCTGAGGACTGAAGGGTCCCGGGTTCGATTCTGGTCAAGGCACATGCCCAGGTTCTGGACCTGATCCTCAATAGGGGGCATGCAGGAGGCAGCCAATCAATGATTCTCTCTCATCATTGATGTTTCTATCTCCTCCTTTCCTCTCTGAAATAAAAAAATATATATTTAAAAAAAGAAAAGTGAGCTTCATCTAAGCTTGACAGGCATACCTGGGAGCCTCTGTCCCTTGCTTTTCCATAGAGTGGATCTCTGGAGCGGTATGTTTCCAGAGCTCACAGAGGAAGCCCTGCAAAGGAAGTGGTCAATAGCCCAAATCGAAGGACCACCGTGTTCTTCAGAAAGGAGTCCCTCCAGATAACAGATGGTCATTTGGTCTCTTCCCAAATTATCCACTTTTTAGCCATATACATATATGGCTAAAAATTATATATATATAAATAATCTTACCAACAAATATAATGTTTGAACAATCTCTTGGTCAAAAAGAGTGAACCAAGCAAATCAGTAATTTGGCCATGGTGGTAGTACCCTGTTTCCCCGAAAATAAGACAGTGTCTTATATTAATTTTTTCTCCCAAAGTTGCGCTAGGTCTTATTTTCAGAGGATGTCTTACTTTCGGGGAAACACAGTAGTAAAATTTGAAGTCCATGATCTGACTGTTTCCCTGATGGGTTGTGGTAGAAGTTGTTGGTGTCAGTTTCCTTCATTGCCGGTCATCAAGTGAGAAATGGCAGCAGGCTTCAAACAAAGGCCCTTTCCCATTTTTCCACCATCGGAGGAGAGTTCGGTGTGGGTGGAGAGCCTAGAAATCACCTGCTTTGATGGCTCTTCCCCTTAAGTCCCCAAAAGGCAGGAGCTGTCACCTTTTCACCTTTTGCCATCCTGCCAGCCTGGGGCCCTGCAGATGGTCCTCAGATTAGGTGGAGCTTGCTGATGAGCTGCCTGCTAGCCACTCGTGAACATCCCAGAAAGTTCCTGACTCTAACCCGTGCGTTGCTTCTCTCTCTCTCCTTCCAGAGAATGGCATTGATCCGGAAAACAACCAAGAAATAACACATGGAGAGATCAGGGAATGGACACCATTGTATTTGGAGATACTTGAGCTGAGACCTCAGCCATCTCACCTTTGGATTTTTTTTTTAATGCTTTACAGAGAAGCATATATTTTTTATTAACAGTGCAGCAATATCTATAATGACTGAGAGGATCTGCCAAAAGAATAAAGCCTCCTGCCCCCACTTTGGCCCCTTTTCCCTGCGTCTCAAAGAGGAGCGATTTATCTTCCAGAGAAGATTTTATTTGTGGTTTATTATATAAGTGATTGAATCTGGAACAAAGCAGTATCGTCTTGTTTGGTGAGACAGTATTAGCAGGATTGGTAGAGGTTTTTGTTTCCTTCTCCCTTCCTCTTTCCCCTGTACTTTGTAATGTCAGTGTTTATATGAATATGACTTTCATTTGCTTTTCCAGAATAAAAATGTTATTAATTGAGAGACACGGGATGCATGGCTGACAGCCTTGGAAATCCCAGAGGGATGCAGGAGCAGCAGCAAGTCTGATGCAGCGCCCCCGTCAGCAGGTGGCAGCAATGTTAGCCATTTCCGTGGTTAAGAAAAAACCACGGGTTCCCATTATGGTTCTCTAAGGAAGGCTACACCGTTGGTAGAAAGTTGAGTTCAGTTTCTCTGCCATAGAATTGGGTAGGATGACCTCTCCTGAGCCCCCAGCTGAAGAGGCATCCTGGTTTGGGCAAAGCCTGCTCTTCTGGAATTCCTAGAGAAAGTTGTGCTCATCCTGAGCCCAAAGAAGGGATGTGGAAAGGCCTGTCTGTGCTGGGCCTGTCTGCTCTCAGTTGTTGGTATCCCTGGCCCTGGTGTGTTCACTATCCCATAGAGGAAACCAGGCTCACTCAGCATCCTCCTGTCCTGGGCCCCGCAGAGCCCTGGTGGGTCCTGACGGGTTCACGGCCTCAGGGGGCGTGGCTGTTCTGCTCGGGGAACACCAGCACAAGCACATCCCTCCTGCCCTGCTTTGGTTCCGTCTCCTGAGGTTGGCCTGCAGTGGGACCCTGCTTTTCACTCCCATTCAGTTTGGCCCCAGGACCCCTCTCTCCACATCCTCCTAGATCTCTTGAGTGAGCGGCTCAAAGGCTGTGCTGATGGTACTCTTGTTCTTGGCTGAAGCCTCAATATAGTGAGCCCCAAAGAAGAGGCAGCCAGCTTCTCCCCTTCTCCTAGCGCCACCTGTCAACCACCAGGTCACTCTTACCTGCCGCCAGGAAGAGGATGCCGAAGGGTTCGCTTCCTCCAGAACCTCCTGATGCCGTGTCCTGTGGTGACATCAAAGAGCAAAGGCTTCCCGCCGAGTTTTGATAGTAGGAGCCAGTCACTGACCTCGGGAGCTAAGGAGTCCAGAATTAGTGTCGAATCCTCCATTGAGGACAGAAGGGGATGGGGCATTCAGGCAGTTAAATGGAAAGAGCTGGGGTAGAGCCAAGAGACCTCAATTCTCAGTCAGCTGTGTGACAGGTAAGTAAGTAGCTTCACCTGAGTTCTGTCCCATCTGCATGCGGAAGGACCTTGTTATTCAACAAGCATTTGTGAGCTGGGCCTGGGCCCAGGCCAGGCACTGGGTTATGTGATGAGTAAAATAAAAACGCAGGGAGCAATCCTGTGATTGGGTAAATATAAAACTCACTGTGGCCGAAACCGGTTTGGCTCAGTGGATAGAGCGTCGGCCTGTGGACTGAAGGGTCCCAGGTTTGATTCCAGTCAAGAGCATGTACCTTGGTTGCGGACACATCCCCAATGGGAGGTGTGCAGGAGGCGGCTGATCGATTATTCTCTCCCATCGATGTTTCTAACTCTCTATCCCTCTCCCTTCCTCTTTGTAAAAAAAAAAAAAAAAAAAAATCAATAAAAATATATAATTTTTAAAAACTCATTGTGATACACTACAAAGGAGACGTTCACAGGGCCAGGGGGAGGGGGTCTGACCAGTTGAGCCATAATCTTTTTTTTTTTTTTTTTTGATCCTCACCTGAGGATATTTTCCCATTGATTTTTAGAGAGAGTGAAAGAGTGAGGTGAAGACAGAGAAAAATATTGATGTGAGAGAAACACATCAATTGGTTGCCTCCTGCAGCACCTGCCTGTAACCATGGGACGTGCCCTTGACTGGAATTGAATGGGGGGTGGTGGGATTCGGTCCGCAGGCCAACACTCTATCCGCTGAACCAAAGGATCTCTCCTGGCATGCATGTGTGCCATTCCTGAGGCATGTGGTGGACCAGGCCATGGTGGGCCTTGTGGGCCCCAGCAAAGGGAGTCCTGATCCAAAAACTAACACTGAAGGACTTTTAAGCAGGAGCGTGGACATGGTCAGCTTTGCATTTTGAAAAGATCACTGGCCAGGCAGTGGGGAACAGACAGACTGGAGAGGAAGAGAGGGAGAAACTGTAAAAGCAGAAATTCATCAGAAGGGTGCTGCCTGGTTGGAGTGGAGGTGGGCGGTAAAGAGGGGAGGGCTACGTTTGAAAAGGAAGCGCTGGCGGGAGGGGAGGAGATCTAGAGAAGATAAGAGATCAACCGAAGGACTTGTATACATGCATATAAGTACAACCAACCAATGGACGAAACTCTGGGGAGGGAGGGCATGTATGGGGGGGGGGCAATGGTATATGTACACAGATAATAATTTAATAAAAAAATAAAAAGGAAGCGGTGCCCTCACGTGCCTGGGTGACAGGATTGAGGGTTTAGGAGAGGGTGTCACCCAGTGAGCTATAAGGGACTCTCTGGCTTGGAGTGTCCATCCCTGGTGCAGTTCCGCCCCACCCCGGCATGCGGCCTTCTGCCCTCTAAGCTAAGTAACCTCACAGGGTCGCTGCAGGGTTGATAATAAGCAACGAGCAAAAGAAGTGGCTCACAGTGGGGGAGCCCCTCCCTGTAGGGGTTCATATAATCATTTAATCCTCACAACTCTGTGAGATAAAAGCTGCTATTATCCCCTCTTCACAGAGGGGAAGCCTGACGTTTCTGGGGGAGGCAGCGGGCACCGAGGGCATTTTCTCCGCCCTAGAGGTAGCCCCTGCCCGGGTGGCCAGGCTTCCTGTGGGTTCTTCAATACTTGGCCAGGATTTTGAGAGGGAATGGACGTTTTTTTCTTCCTCCTGGGATGTGGGCCTTTGTTTTGAGCAACTGACAGTCCAATCCCACCTCCCTCCCCAGGATTAGCTGCTTAGCTCACAGGCAAGCTCCAGTATAGACCTCTCTCCTGGGCGGGGAAGCTCCTGGAGACTAAAAACCACAGCAAGTTAAGGGCACTCCCTGCTGCTTCCCTTCGTTCTAGCGCTAGATCTCCAGCTAGCCTCCAGGCTCTGACTTGAACTTACTGGCTGCTGCTTTTTAAATTTTTATTTGATTGATTTTTAATTTTATTTTAGAGAGGAAGGGAGAAGGATAGATAGAAACATCGATGAAAGGATCAATTGGCTGCCTTCTGCATGTCTCCTACTGGGTATTAGGCCCTCAACTGAGCATATGCCTTGACTGGGAATCAAACCTATGACCTCTTGGTTCATGGATTGATGCTCAACCACGGAGCCACACCAGCCAGACCTTACTGGCTTCTTAACCTCTATGGGCCTCATTCTCCATATCAGTAAAAGGGAAAATTAAAGTAACTACCTTATACATTACACTAGGGGCCCAGTGCATGAATCTGTGCACCTTGAAAGATACTGTGGGCTTCGAGGCTTTGGTGGGCACAGGGGCGGGTTGCAGCTCACTGGGTGACACCAACCTCCACCCCTGCCCAGCCCCTCCAACCATGGCCCCTACTCCCCTGTCTGCTGGCAGCGCCAATCTCGCCACCACCACTCCCACACGCTCAGCCCCACTTGCACCCACTGATGGCACAGAGCAATTGGGGCTGGCACCAGCAGAAGGTATGAGCAGGGCTGGAGCAAGCGGTGGCTGCTGCCCTGATCACCCCTCAGGAGCAGGGGGAGTTGGAGAAGCCCTCAGGGGTGATGGTGGCTGGCAGCAGCAACTCACACCTGCTGATGGTGCCAAGCGGTCTGGACCTGCACCAGGCACCAGCAGTGGGTGTGAGTGGTGTCTCTGACGCTGGCAGCAGGTGAGAGCGCTGGGTGGGACTGCAGCATGTGGGAGCAAAGAATTTTCAGTAACCTCCAGAGGCTCACCCCAATGACAGCGACCTGCGTCCTGCTTTGGTCTGGTGCCCCACCTCACCTGTTCCGTCATCCCGCTGCACCGATGCCCACCATGTTCCATAGGGATGGTCAGCGCGCGTATTAGCAACCAGTTGTTTGGTTGTTCTGCCCTTCGGTCTATTTGCAACCTAGGATACACCAAGGTTGCAGGTTTGGACACATACAAGAAGCAACCAATGAATGCATAAATAAGTAGAACAACAAATCAACATTCCCCTCTCTTATGTCAATGAATAAAAGTAAAAATAGCCGGGACCGGTTTGGCTCAATGGATAGAGCGTCGGCTTGGGGACTGAAGGGACCTGGGTTCGATTCCGGTCAAGGGCATGTACCTTGGCTGCAGGCATATCCCCAGTAGGGGGTGTGCAAGAGGCAGCTGATCGATGACTCTCTCTCATCGATGTTTCTAACTCTCTATCTCTCTCCCTTCCTCTCTGTACAAAATCAATAAAATATATATTTTAAAAGTAAAAATAAATAAATAATTGCTCAGTTAATGCTGGCAGCTGTTCCTTCTGCCCGGATCTCTCGGCGCTTTGTTCTTTCTCCTCCAGGTTTCCACTCAAAGGTCATCTCCTCAGAGAAGCCCTCCCCAACCACCTGCTCTAAAGGACCCACATCACTCTGTCCCATCTCCCTTATCTTTGATCTTTATGGCACCACAACTAGAAATAGTTTGGTTTACTTATTTACTCTTTTTCTCTCTCTTCCATTAGAATGTTAGCCCCAGAGGCAATTCTGTATTCCCAGAGCCCAGAACAGAGTAGATGTTCATTTTCAAAAATCTGATGAAGGAATAATAATATGCTCTTAAGCAAGTCATTTCCCTCTTCCAGCCCAAGCTTTCCCAGCTTTGAAATGGGGATAATTGTGTCAGTCTTGCAAGATTGTCATAAGGATGAGTGAAGACGTTTTTGGAAGAGGAGGCAGGGAGAAAGCAGTGCACAGGGAGACACCACCTGTTTCAGTTGTCATGGGGAGGAAGCTAAGAAACTCATCCTGACTGAAAACCTCCCAAGAACCCTAGGATGGAGGGAGTGTCAGCCACCCGTTACTGAGAAACAGGCTCAAAGAGGTGCAGTAACTGTCTCCAAGTCACAAAATTAAGTAGTCAGTGCTTTTTGTTTTGCTATTGAATATATTTTATTGATTTCTA
The DNA here is from genome assembly GCA_036971965.1 of Nyctalus aviator. Classification (NCBI taxonomy): domain Eukaryota; kingdom Metazoa; phylum Chordata; class Mammalia; order Chiroptera; family Vespertilionidae; genus Nyctalus; species Nyctalus aviator. The sequence continues at coordinate 178,509,222 of CM072923.1, forward strand.
CAGAGAGGAAGGGAGAGGGGCAGAGAGTTAGAAACATTGATGAGAGAGAAACATGGATCAGCCGCCTCCTGCACACCCGCCACTGGGGACCTACCCGCAACCAAGGCACATGTCCCTGACCGGAATCGAACCTGGGATTCCCCACCACCCCCGCCCCCCGCCCCCGTCCACAGGCCGACGCTCCATCCACTGAGCCAAACCGGTCAGGGCAGTCAGTGCTCTTTTTGCTATGGCAACTGTCCATGCTCTTCCCATGCCCACTGGCCCAAAGACATCCTCAAGACACCCCCTCTACACCTGCTGAGATTCTTCCCAACACAAGCACCATCTCCTCTGTGAAGCCATCTTTGATTGCTCCAGGACATGCCCTGCCTTGCAGTTTCCGTTGCAAATTAATTTCCACAGGAGGCAAATTCTGAGATTAGTGTGTAGACATTTACATTTGATCTTGAACAACTCTGGGGTTAAGGGGGCTGACCTGTGCAATAGAAAATCTGGGTGTAGCCGAAACCGGTTTGGCTCAATGGACAGAGCGTCAGCTTGGGGACTGAAAGGTCCCGGGTTCGATTCCGGTCAAGGGCATGTACCTTGGTTGCGGGCATATCCCCAGTAGGGGGTGTGCAAGATCGATGACTCTCTCTCATCGATGCTTCTAACTCTCTATCTCTCTTCCTTCCTCTCTGTACAAAACCAATAAAATATATTTTTTTAAAAAGAAAAAAAGAAAATCTGGGTGTAACTATACCTGACCTCCTTCATCCCCACAGGAATGGAATTCACCCTGAATAACGGGCTTGAACTACATGGGTCAAATGGAAAATAAGCAGACCTGCGCAGTTCAAATAGTTCAAAATCATGCTATTCAAGGGTCAACTGTAGAAGGGCATCACTGAGATCAACAACTGCTCGGGCCTAGCTGGTATTGCTCAGTGGTTGCCCCATGAACCAGGAGGCTGCTGTTGGGTTCCAGGTCAGGGCACATGCCCAGGTTGTGGGCTCAATCACCAATAGGGAGCATGTAGGAGGCAGCCAATTGATGGTTCTCTCATCACTGATGTTTCTATCTCGCTTTCTCCCTCTCTCTGAAAATCAATAAAAACATATCTAAAAAGATAAACCTGTTTGGGGGAGAAAAGAAGGGAAGCAGGACTGAGCTGTGGGAGGAGCTATCTGTGATGTGATGACAATGGCTTCAGTGGACTCCATAATCCTATCTATATAATAAAATATATATAATATGCAAATTGGCCAAACCGCAGAACCACTGGTCTCTATGCCGCTCAGCACAGGACCTGCTCCTGGTGGTCAGTGCACTCCCACAGGGGGCGTTCCGCTCTGCCAGAAGCCAGCCGCACTGCTGGCGAGCACAGTGGCAATGACAGGAGCCTCTCCCACCTCTGGCAGCGCTAAGGGTGTCCGACTGAAGGCTGGAAGCAGGCTTAAGCCATCGATTGGATGTCCCCGAGGGCTCCCAGGCTGTGAGAGGGTGCAGGCTGGGCTGAGGGGACCTCCTCCCCCCCACCCCCACCCCAGCGAGTGCATGAATTTTGTGCACCAGCCTCTAGTGAGTGACAAAGCAAGGCTTCATCTCCAGAGTTGTTCAGCATTGGGACAAGAAGGCCTGCCCTCTGAATACCCTGCCCCCATCAGATCCACACGGGATGTGGGCTGCCCTGAGGGGTTGGGAGTTTCCAGAGAGTGTCTTCCTCATTCCTCAGCACTCACAGCAGCTGGAGGGCGTGGGGGATGGGGGGTGAGGTTGAGGAGGAGGCTATGGGTTCTTCAGCTCTGCCTCCCAGACCCAGATCCAGTCCCTGGCCTTGGACCAAGGGCACCGGGCTGCCACAACTACACCTTATCTCCATTCCCAGACTCAGCCAAGCTGAAGACCTAAGGAGGCTCTGAGCCAGGCCCCCCTGAAATTCCCCGCACTCATCCTCACCTGCGTGGCCCCGTGTACAGACTCAGCGTCTCAGCGTCCCAGCCCCGGAATGCTGCTGGAAATGGCCCCATCCCAGCCAAGAGGAGCGGTGATGACAGTTCTTGTCACTTAGTTCTCAGCAAGTGGCAGGATCTGGCTGAGCATATCCCATCCATGGTCTCATTCCTGCACCTCCCCATCCCCTACCCCCTCGAGGCATGGTGTTTTATGAGGAAGCAGGCTCAACAGGAAGCTGTATACCTGCCTCTAGAACTTGCTTCCATGGATTGATTTTAGAGAGGAAGGAAGAGACATTGATTTATTGCTCCACTATCCGTTGATACAACCTTGGCGTATGGAGATGACACTAACCAGCTGAGCTGCCTGGCCAGAGCCTAGACATTTCTGGTGCAAAGGGGCTGAGCTCCGAGACCCAAAATCCAGGAGCCGTGACGATGCCAGGACATTGTTTATATGAACCCTTTGGGCAGATTCCGCCATCTGCCCTTTGGAAAGACAGTCTCCATCCCACCAGCGCGTCTGAGGTTGGCACTGTTATAATCCTTTTCCTCCCGGAGTCAACACTGGCATGGGCCTGCGTGCGGCTTCCTGCTGGGGAGCCTGGGCTCTGGAGGCCTGTGGATGAGCCGAACGCCCCCCCAGCCCTCCTCCAACTTGATGTCCCCCTGCTGCAGGGCCTGCTGGATGGCGCTGGCCAGAGTCTGGAAAGCGAGGTCCACGTTGCTGTTGTTTACGGCCGAGGTCTCCATGAAGGCCATGCCCAGGGAGGCAGCCAGCGCCTCCGCCTCCTGGGCCGACACGCAGCGGGCGCTCTCCAGGTCGCTCTTGTGGCCCAGGAGCAGGAAGATTGCCCGGTGGGGGCCCTGGGTGGCCAGCACCTCCTGGTGCCAGTCCGGGATGTGTTCGAAGGACTTCCTGTTTGTCACATCGAAGACCAGCAGGACACCCACCACGTTCCGGTAAAAGGACCTGGTGATGCACCTGGTGGGACCGAGGAGGAGGAAGCAGTGAATTGAGAGAGCCTAGTACCTTCTAGACACCCCCAGGGGCAAGAGTAAGGTGACCAGCCAAAACTGGTTTTGGCTCAGTGGATAGAGCGTTGGCCTGCTGACTGAAACGTCCCGGGTTTGATTCCGGTCAAGGGCATGTACCTTGGTTGCTGGGCGTGCAAGAGGCAGCTGATCGATGATTCTCTCATCATGTTTCTAACTCTCTACCCCTCTCTCTTCCTCTCTGTAAAAAATCAATAAAATATATTTTTTTAAAAAAGAATGACATCTTTTATATATAAAAGAGAAAGGTGATCAGACGTCCCGATTTTCTTTTTTTTAACAGAGAGGAAGGGAGAGAGTTAGAAACATCGATGAGAGAGAGTCACTGCACACCCCCCACTGGGGATATGCCCGAAACCAAGGTACATGCCTTTGACTATATGCCCGAAACCAAGGTACATGCCTTTGACTGGAATCAAACCCGGGATCCTTCAGTCCCCAAGCCCATGCTCTATCCATTGAGCCAAACCAGTCCCGGCGGACGTCCCAATTTTCAACAATTGTCCCGCGGGACAAATTGTTGACGTTTGGTCACCTTAGGAGCTGGCTGCCCTGCATCCACTGGCTGCCCCCCCCCCCTCGCCCCCATCACAGAGCCCATTGCACCTGCCTGTCTCTCCCCCAGGAGAGCGCTCTGCTCAGTCAGGGAGGAAGCTGGATGCACATCCTGTTAGGACCGCTCCTCCAGCCCCAGAGGCGGCCTGATGTTCGCCTGCCGGAGAGTCCGCTTCCCCCCTCTCTGCCCCGCAAACTCCCAGGCACCTCAAGGCCAACGCCAGCCTCTCCTCCTTCCCCATCCCCTGGGCCTGGCTCTCTGCGCTCCACATCATTCACCCCAACAGGTTTCTTTCTTATTGATTTTTTACAGAGAGGAAGGGAGAGGGCGAGAGACTAAGAAACATCGATGAGAGAGAAACATCCCTGCACACCGGGGATGTGCCCGCAACCAAGGTACATGCCCTTGGCCGGAATCGAACCCGGGACCCTTCAGTCCGCAGGCCGACGCTCTATCCGCTGAGCCAAACCGGTTTCGGCATCCCCTCCAGGTTTCAGTGTGGGGGTCCCCACCCCCCACCCCCAGGCCTGAACCTCCCGGCGGGGTTGGGTGGGTGTGGGAGGCGCAACAGGTCTCAGCGTCCGGCTGGGCTTGGCCGCCCCGCTGGCTGTGCCGGCGGCGGGACCAAAGGGGAGGACAGACCCGCACCGTCCCGGGGCCTCCGGAGCCCGGTGCGCGGCCCCCGCCCCCGCCCCCGCCCCCGCGCCCGCACCTGAAGCGCTCCTGGCCCGCCGTGTCCCACAGCTGCAGCTTGACGCGCGGCCCGGCCGGCAGGCGCAGCGCGCGCCCGTAGCACTCCACGCCGGCCGTGGGCGCCGCGCGCTCGGGCCCCGGCTCCAGGCTGCCCGCCGCGCCCGCCACGAAGCGCCGCAGCAGCGCGGTCTTCCCCACCGCGGCGTCCCCCAGCGCCGCCACCCGGAACTGGAGGCGGCAGCCCGGCGCCCCGCGCTCCGCCGCCATCCGCGCCCGGGTTCGATTCCTCTGCCCCGCGGGCGCCGTCCCGCCCGGCGCCGGGCCCGGAGGGAGGTCCGCCCGCCCCGTCCCGCCCCGTCCCGCCCCCACGGGACCGAGCGACCCGCCCCGGGGCTCCCGGCGACCCGCCACCCGCGGGCGGAGACCCGAGCCCCCGGTGCTGTCAGCCCAGGAGCCCTGCCTCCCGGGAGGCTGGCCGGTGAAGACCCCTGGGCAGCCGCTTACTCCGCAGCCTCAGTCCCCTCCTCTGTGAAATGGGGTGAGAGGGACCCCGCTTCTGGGGAGGAGCGAGAAGCCAGCCAATCCAGCGTGCGCCGCCCTGAGCCTGCAGTGCTGGGCCGGCACCCCATTCATTCTTCTGTATGTTGGGATGGTTTCTCTCTCCACACCCCCCTCCTGTTAGTCCCCCGGTGGCCCCTGCTGCTGGATTTGGAGACCCCACAGAGAGAGGATGGTTGTAGGTGCTTCGTTCCTTTCCTCAGGGGGAGGACGGGATGGGGGGGTGGGGTGTGTGTGTACATGCCCGGGGCCTTTCTGGAGCCGCACTGATCCTGACCCGGGGCCCCCCGGCTCCCTGTTGGGGTTCAGTGTTCCACAGCCCCCGCTGCCTGCTCCTGCCGCCTGTGCTGGACCTCAGGCCCAGGCAGAGGATGGGACCGGCCTGGAAACAGGCAGAACAGACAGTCCGAAAGAGGAGGCAGAGGCCGGAGACCAGGACACAGGCTTTACTGGAGGAGAAGACCCTGCCGGGCTGCCTCCCGAAGGGAGAGAGCGCACATGGCAGGGGTGAAGGCGCCTTCTGAGGGGAGGAAAGGGAAGGGATGGGGCTTAGGGTACTCGGCACACACTGATAGGGTACTCGGCACACGCTGGTTTCATGTAAGGCACATGATTAGGGACCTAGGGACTTAGGAATCGGGGGCATAGGGTGTTTGGCAGGTGCTGATTGGTGGTCCGATGTACAGTCCACATAAGGTGCCTGGCCAGGCGCTCAGGAATGTCCGGGCCGCAGATGCAGGTTACATCATACTCCGCCCATCAGTGGGGGAGGGAGGGTCTGTCACAGACAACTGTGATTCCATAGGCAGTTGTGGACGAAAAGGGGCCACGTGCTGACCTGACTGACTCAGGGAAGGTCCGCATGGAGGCTTTGCAACCAAAGAATGGCCTGGAATTAAACTATTAAAAATGCTGTTATTTATTTATTTCCCAGAGAAAGGGAAAGGGATAGAGAGTTAGAAACATCAATGAGAGAAACATCGATCAGCTGCCTTCTGCACACCCCCTACTGGGGATGCGCCCGCAACCAGGGTATATGCCCTTGACCAGATTCGAACCTGGGATCCTTGAGTCCGTAGGCCGATGCTCCCTCCACTGAGCCAAACCGGTCAGGGCGAGTGTGCCCATTTTAGAGTGAAGTTCAGATGTGTGGCTTGTTGCAAGTCACACAGCAGAGCTGGGACTCACATCTGAGTTTGCCTCACTGTTTGTAACCCCCTCGGTGTGCCACTAGAGGAGGCCGCAAAGGGCGTCCTAAGAGGACCGGGTGGTCAGGTCCCACCTGGGTTAGGGCCAGGGTAAGGCAGGCACATCTGCTTCCCAGATCCACTCCACCCTTTGCAGCCTGGCCTTCTGGCATGCAGGGCATCATGGCTGGCCTTCTGGCTGGTCCCACACAAGTGGGTTTGTCTTTTGGCAAATTGGTGGGATGGGGGAAGTACTCACTGTGCCACCATCACATCGTTGTGTCTCCTCCTCGCCCGCCTGTGAGCGGATGTTGTTTTCCTGCCCGTTTTTTTTTTTTTACAAACGAGGAAACTGAGGCTCAGAGGAGTTAAATAACCACAGCCCAAGGCACTCAGCAAGGAAGACAGACTAGTTCCCAAGTCTACCCAAGGCCAAGGCCACGTTTGCTGTGTTTGCTTCTGGCTAGACGGGTTGGGGGTCCGAGAAGGCCCACGTTCTCTTCGGGCTAATTCTGAACAAGTCAATGAGGAGCCACATTGTCGGGTTCCGGGCTGTGGTTCTCCTCCGCAGCAGGGCCTGAAGGAGCCTGTCCCCGTTTGCCCCCTCCCTCCGGAGCAGAAGGGGAAGCTGAGGCCCGGGAACCGGGAGGCGCCTCGGGAAGGTGTGTGGGTTGGAGGGACCCTCTCCACTGGCTCTGCCCACGCGAGTCTGCCCGCTCCCTCCCGCCTCACCCATTCCTCCTCCGAAACCTTCTTTCCACCCCACCTCCCTCTGCTAGGCGCCCCGCCCCTTCTTCACCTCCCACTGGCGCTGAGCTCCACCATGCTGAGCACCTTTCCTCAGGCCTCAGGGGAGGTGCCCGCAGAAGCTCCTCGGTGCCTGGTCAATAAGGTCACATGTCATTTTGTCCATGGCGATGTCCGTCTCCCTCCCTCCGAGGCTCGAGTCCCTTGAGGGCAGGAACAATGGTAATATCCTCAGTGCTTGACACAAAGTAGAAACTCGGTAAATATGTGTGGTTGAATGAATGAATGAACGTGGCTAAGTGCTGTCCACTCATTCATTGATTCAGTCAGTCAGTCAGTCAGTCAAATACCACAACGGAGCAGGACTCACGGAGGTCCAGAGTCAGAGAAGACCTCTCGGAGGAGGCGATGCTGAAACTGGTCTCTAAGGACAGTGGCAGCTGGGAGGTCGGGGCAGAAGGGCTGCTGAGCAGGGGCAGGGAGGAATGAAAAAGCTTGAAATGCAGTTTGAACCCAGTCTTCCCAGAAGGCTTTATGGTCAGCATATGTGAGTAGTGCACCGTCAGCATCAGGCTCCTTGAATTTCCTCTCCCCGTGGGCTGGGGTCATGTGCCTGCCTGACACATGAATCCAGACGTCAGCTGACCTGAGGGCAAGTTGAATCTGCTCCCCATCCCTGCTCCCCCTTCTGCTCAGTGAAGCAAATCGCAGTGCCCACCTCACAGGGAAGTCCAGGAGGAACTGTGTAGCCTAACAGGTAAATGTATGCATATTTGCATTAGACAGATCTGGGTTCAAGCCCCAATATGGCCTTGGTCAAGTTTCATTCATTCATTAATTCATTCACTTAATAATTATTTATTTATTTATTTATTTATTTTTTAAATATATTTTATTGATTTTGTACAGAGAGGAAGGGAGAGAGATAGAGAGTTAGAAACATCGATGAAAGAGAGTCATCGATCAGCTGCCTCTTGCACACCCCCCACTGGGGATATGCCCGCAACCAAGGTACATGCCCTTGACCGGAATCGAACCCGGGACCCTTCAGTTCCCAAGCCGACGCTCTATCCATTGAGCCAAACCGGTTTCGGCCTCATTCACTTAATAATTATTTAAATAAGTGCTAGCACCCTGGCTGGTTTGGCTCAGTGGATAGAGCATCGGCCTGCGGACTGAAGGGTCCCGGGTTCGATTCTGGTCAAGGCATGCGCCTTGGTTGCGTGCACATTCCTGGTGGGGGGGGTGCCAGAGGAGGCTGATCGATGATGTTCCTCTCTCATCAATGTTTCTAACTCTCTGCCCCCTCCTTTCCTCTCTGTAGAAATCAATAAAATATATATTTTAAATTTTAAATAAGTGCTAGCTAGTTGTCTTATATACTAGGCATTTATACTGTGGTGAAAATAAAGAGACACAATTCCCGTTCTTGGGGAGCTCACACTGTAATTGGGAAGACAGAAAATAAATACATAGATAACGTGAGGACAGAGAGCAGTAAGTGCTATAAATAACAAGCACGGCAATGGCTTGAAGGGTGAGAGCGAGCTGTATCAGAAGAGAATGATCTGGTCGAGCCGGCGTGGCTCAGTGGTTGAACGTCAACCTATGAACCAGGAGCCCAGTCAGGCCACATGCCCGGGTTGCAGGCTCCATCGATCAGCTGCCTCTTGCACACCCCCTACTGGGGACGTGCCGCAACTCAGGTACATGCCCTTGACTGGAATAGAACCCGGGACCCTGGAATCCGCAGGCCGACGCTCTATCCATTGAGCCAAACCGGTTTAGGCTTCTCTCATTATTGATGTTTCTCTCTCTTTCCCTTCCTCTCTGAAATCAATATATCTATAATAAAAAAAAGTGTAATATGCTAATTAGACCAGATGTCCTTCTGGACGACCTTCCAGATGAAGCGAGGGAAGCCCAGGTCCCGGGTGCCAGAGGGAAACCGATGCTGGCACCGGGGGAAGGAAGGTCTACTCTTGCACATAATTCGTGTGCCTCTAGTTTTAAAAAAAAAAAAAAAGTGGAAAAATATCCTCAGGTGAAGATTTAAAAAAAAAAAAAAAAAAGTATTCCAAGAGCTGACAGACTTAGAAGAGGGAACAGAAACGAGGAAGTAAGTGGTGGGAGCTGATGGAAGAAAGGAGGAAGAGGAGGCAAATCTTAAGGGCTTCGGAGGCCAGCCTGGGGACGTCAGCTTTTGTGTCAAACGTGTTCAGAGGTCAATGATTTGGAGGCAGGCAGATTACATGATCTAAATGTTTTCTTGCTGCCCCATCAGTGAACCAAGAGTCACCGGTTCAATTCACAAGCCCAGATTGCAGGCTGGATCCCAGTAGGGAGGTGTGCAGAAAGCAGTCGATCAATGATTCTCATCATTGATGTTTCTATCTCTCTCTTCCTCTCCCTTCCTCTCTGAAATCAATAAAAATATATGTTTAAAAATATGTTTTTTTGCTTATATTTATTTATTTGTTTGTTTATTTTTGTTAATCCTCACCTGAGGATGTTTTTCCATTGATTTTTAGAGAGAGTGGAAGGGAGAAGAGATAGAGAAAAAGAAACATTGATGTGAGAGAGACATGTTGATTGGTTGCCTTCCACATTCGCCCCAACAGGTCTGAGGATGGAGCCTGAAACCAAGGTACATGTCCTTGACTGGAATCGAACCCGGACCTTTCAGTCCCAGGGCCAATGGTCTATCTACTGAGACAAATTGGTTAGGGCTCTTGCTTATTTTTTTTTTTTAATATCTTTTATTGATTTTTCACAGAGAGGAAGCGAGAGAGAGGGATAGAGAGCTAGAAACATTGATGAGAGAGAAACATCAATCAGTTTCCTCCTGCAAACCCCCCACTGGGGATGTGCCCACAACCATGGTACATGTCCTTGACCGGAATCGAACCTGGAACCTTTCAGTCCACAGGCTTACTGAGCCACTGAGCCAAACCGGTTTTGGCTGGAGAAACACATTTGAAGTCATCAGAAAGCTTCCTACCCTCTTAGTCTGTTGCCTTCTCCATAAATTGGGAAAAACAGAAATACCTACTTTGTAAAGTACATGTGAAATATGGTAGCAACAATACTTGGGTTAAAAACTGCTGTTTGAATTTTAACCCTGCTATTCTGGTTCTGCACGCACTGACTTGCTTAAACAATAGGGTAGTTGCCTCAGCTTCCAGATTGAGACCTGGAGGCTAAGGCAGTTTTCCTGTGCCTGTGGACCAGGACCACAGGAGATGGATTCCCACTGACTCAGCTGCTCCAGGAGTAGAAACTGTAGATAATCTTTAGAGATTAACCACTCAGCTCTGTACTATCTGCTATCACAAGATAGGGCCACATTCCAACGTCCAGCAGGATGTGCCCGGGAAACGACCCTGTGAGCTGTTCCCAGCATTTAGAATTTGGAATTTAGAACAAAGGAAATTTTTGTGATTTAGACCTTTGAAAGGACTGCCTACACCTGGAACAGTGCGGTTGTGAGTGTGGCCACCTGCGTGTCGTGCTCTTGCGGCCGTCCTGGCCAGTTCAATAAATCCCTTGCCTGCTTTTTTTAATCAATCATCAGCCTCAGGTGGTCTTATTTTGAACCCAGCATTCGACCCAACAACACATGTATGAATAAAAATTAATGAGTAGATCTGGATTTAAAACGTGAAGCTAGAGGCGAGCGCTCTCACAAATAATCTCAACAGAGTGCTTGGGCCAGAGCTCTGAAGAGGGGCTTGTCTGACTGTTACCCACTCGTTTCTGTGGGCAAGCTCCAGGCACGCCTCTTCACCAACAAGAATAACTATGCGGTAGATAATGTTCCCTTCTCAATCCCTGTCGCTTCTGAAGCTGCTGACCTGAGTAACATCATTGATAAGTTGCTGGAGGCTAAAAATGAGGCCCGAAAACACGTGGAGTTTGATTTCCTTGTCAAGGGCCAGTTTCTACGCACGCCCTTGCTCAAGCACATGGAACTGGAAGACATCTCTCCGGAAGAGGTTGTGGTACTGGAATACGTGGAGAAGAACACTGCCCCTCAGACAGGGCAATGCTTATTCCATGATGACTTGATCAGCTCAACCCAAGGGGTAGAGGAATGGAGCTTGACTGGTTCTTATGATAAGGCTTCTCGGAGATGGTCCTTGGGAGGAAAGTTGATAATGACGATAGGGGGACATACAGACGTCGTGAAAGATGTGAAAAAAGACAACCTGTCTTGCCTACTGCTGAGTGGAATGAGGAGAGAAACAAGGTGAAAGCCCTGCCCTGCTGCAGAGGGCACGCTGGGAGTATGGACTCCATCGCTGTCGACGGCACAGGAACTACATTTTTCCGTGGCTCCTGGGATAAGATGCTAAAGATCTGGTCTACAGTCCCTACAGATGAAAAAGATGAGATGGAGGAATCCACAAATGGACCAAAAAAGAAACAGTAAACAGAGCAATTGGGATTGAACAAGGATGCCCGTCGTGACCCTGTCTGGGTCATAAAGAAGCAACTTCCTCGGTCCTGTGCTCAGATGCTGAGGAAATCTGCAGTGCATCCTGGGACCACACGATCAGAGTATGGGAATTGAGTCTGGCAGTCTTAAGTCAACCTTGACAGGAAATAAAGTATTGAATTGTATCTCCTACTCTCCACTCTGTAAACGTTTAGCATCTGGACGTACAGATAGGCATACCAGACTGTGGGATCTCTGGACTAAAGATGGTTCTTTGGCATCGCTGTCCCTAACCTCACATACCAGCTGGGTCATGGTGGTAAAATGGTCTCCTACCCATGAGCAGCAGCTGATTTCAGCTTCTTCTTCTTCTTCTTCTTCTTCTTCTTCTTCTTCTCTTTCTTCTTCTTCTTCTCCTCCTCCTTTTTAAATATATTTTATTGAATTTTTTACAGAGGAAGAGAGAGGGATAGAGAGTTAGAAACATCGATGAGAGAGAAACTGTTGTGGGGTCAAAGCCTGGGTTCAAAATAAGACCACCGGAGGCTGATGATTGATTAAAAAAAAAGCAGGCAAGGATTTATTGAACTGGCCAGGATGGCCGCAACAGCACCACACGCAGATGGCCACACTCCCAACGCACCATTCCAGGTGTAGGCAGTCCTTTCAAAGGTCCAAAACCATAAGAATTTTCCTTTGTTCTGAATTCTAAATTCTAAATTCTAAAGGCTGGGAACAGCCCAGAGGGTCATTCCCAGGCATATCCTGCTGGACGTTGGAATGTGGCCCTATCTTGCGATAGCAGATAGTACAGAAGCAGAGTTGAGTGGTTAATCTCTAAAGGTTATCTACAGTTTCTACTCCTGAAGCTACTGAGTCAGTGGGAATCCATCTCCTGTGGTCCTGGTCCACAGGCACAGGAAAACTGCCTTAGCCTGCAGTCTCAATCTGGAAGCTGAGGCAACTACCCTATTGTTTAAGCAAGTAAGTGTGTGTAGAAATCAGAATAGCAGGGTTAAAATTCAAACAGCAGTTTTTGCCTGAGATGCATATTCTTAATGTCTTATTTCATTAACATCGATCAGCTGCCTCCTGCACCCCCCCCACTGGGGATGTGCCAGCAACCAAGGTACATGCCCTTGACCGGAATGGAACCTGGGACCTTTCAGTCCGTAGGCAGACGCTCTATCCACTGAGCCAAACCAATTTCGGCATGAGAATTGTTTTTAGTAAATACCCCTGCAGGGTAGCATTTAACTGTCCAAGTGCACAGGAACCAGGGGGTTATCCTCACAGGCAATGACCACACGCCTAGTGCTGGCCCCGGCCTGATAATTGCATGTGGGGGGTTGGTAACGTTCCATAATCACCCTGTCTGAGGAGTAGGGGGCCTTGAAACGTGTATGTTTGCAGTCTGTGACTTTTACTACACCCTCATGGCAGTTCATCGTGCCCCTCTTGCACTGGATATTGGGGTTCTTGCAGATGTTGTTAATGGTCCTGATGTTTTCATGGATGAAGGTGTTGAAATCCTTGCAGTGACCTGAAGTCATCCCCCGTTTTTCCATCATCCTGTTGCAGTACAAGTCGGTGCCACCTGACTCTTCAGAGTCCACATGTTGCCGCTGGAATTTTTCATATGGGGTCTCCCCATAGAAGAGCTTCACCAGCCTCAGCCCCAGCAGGGTCAGCAGCAAGAGCAGAAGCAATGAAAGGGTCTCCTGGAGAGCCATCACTACCTTGGAGGTGCCTGCTTCTTCCTCCTTTGTAAGAAAACGGGAGCTAGTAGAAAACAGGAAGATGCTGTTTTGACTCCTGCTTTGGATCTACGCCGGGTCCTTGTCGAGTTTATTATATTTTTTAAAAAATTAATGAATAAAAAATTAATGAATAGATTAAGCCCAGAATAGGTCCTTAATTCTTTTTAAAAAAATTAATATATTTTGCCCAAACCGGTTTGGCTCAGTGGATAGAGCGTTGGTCTGAGGACTGAAAGGTCCCGGGTTCGATTCCGGTCAAGGGCATGTACCTTGGTTGCAGGCACATCCCTGGTGGGGGGTGTGCAAGAGGCAGCTGGTCGATGGTTCTCTCTCATCAATGTTTCTAGCTCTCTATCTCTCTCCTTTCCTCTCTGTAAAAAATTAATAAAATATATTTTAAAATTTTTTTAATATATATACTTTTTTGCCGAAACCGGTTTGGCTCAGTGGATAAAGCATTGGCCTGCAGACTCAAGAATTCCAGGTTCGATTCCGGTCAAGGGCATGTACCTTTGTTTAGGGCACATCCCCAGTGGCAGCTGGTCGATGTTTCTCTCTCATCAATGTTTCTAACTCTATCCCTCTCCCTTCCTCTCTGTAAAAAATCAATAAAATATATTTTAAAAGAAAAATATTATATTTTTTATTAATTTCAGAGAGGGAGAGGTAGAAATCGAACCCAGGACCCTTCAATCCGCAGGCCTACACTCTAACCAGAGCCAAAGCAGCTAAGAAAAGATGCTTAATTCTTCACAGTTACTATTTATTTGTAACTTATTCATTCAATGGATGACGCTTATTCATTCAAAGGACAAAATATGCAAAGGACACAGTGATTATGACTGTGGTCTCTGGAGTGGGCTCCCGGATTCCAGTCCTTACTTCACTTGCTGGCTGTGTGTTACAGCCCTGTTTCCTCATCTATAAAAGGGCCTAATTATGATATCTATACATAGGGTTATGAAAAGTCGCCAAGACAATTGAGTATAGTTACTTAGTAAGCACTCAGAGAAATTATTTATCTACTAGAGGCCCGGTACAAGAAATTTGTTACATGGGTGCCGTCCCTCCGCCTGGCTGGTGATCAAAGCACGAGCATCTGGCGAGGAAGGGCAGGTCCCAGCTGACCGCTGGGCCCTGGGCAGCACCTGGGCCCCCACGTGTCCCTCTGCTCTATCATCTTCTTAAGACGCCCCCTCCGAGACCTCTCCCAGACCTCACAGCGCCCTGCCCGCAGCCCGCCCGGCCGCGGCTCTTCCTCCAGCCCACGCGGTGCTAGCGGAACCCTAGCTTTGAAAATCTCCCCGGACTGAACTCGAGGGCACAGCAGCCCGGCGCCCGGTGCAGGGCGTGCAGTGAGTGTGGGAAGACGGCGAACGGGCCTCCTCGGCCTCTGAATACACCGTTTACCGGGTTCCTCCATCCCCTGCGGAAAGGTCTCCGCGCCTCACGCTCCTGGGACGGGGAGCCGGCGCCCCGCCCCCAAAGGCCGTCGGACTACAACTCCCGGCGGCCCGCGCGGCGCGCTGCTCTAATCGTCAGCCGCAGCCGCGAGAGGCGGGGCCTATATATACTCCCGCCCGGCGCCCCCCCGTCCTTTCTCCCGGCGCCGCGCTGCGGGTCACTGGTGCAGTGCGAACTCGCCTGCTGCCACCCACGCCCTCCCCCGCTTCCCCACCCTTCGCTCCTCAGTCCGGTCGCCAGCGGCCCCGCACTCACTGCGCTGCCTCCAAGGCTGCAGGATGGCAGGTGCGGACTGGAGCCGGCCTCCCCGCCCGCTGGGCCGAGGGCCTTCGGGGCGCGGAGGCCGCATGCGCGGGGAGCGGGGCCGAGGCCCGAGCGGAGCCGCCCTTCGCCGCCGGGGGCCGCGCAGCTCTGCGCTCCGGTGTGACAGGTGAGGACGCGGGCAGGCAGCCGGGCGCGCGGGACTCCTGAGTGTTTTAATCTGGGGGAGTCGCGTGGTGCCAGCCAGACTTTGAATTGAACCTGAATCTGCTGGGTGACTTTGACCAAGGGACTTCACATTAGTTACATGGCTGCACCGCACACGTTACGGAGGCCACGTGTTCTGGAGGGTGGGCTATAGACTCAGTCATTCACGTACTGAATGGTAAGGAGGACCTACAAGGGCGGCTGTTTCCGGCCTCCAGGATGATGGGTTCCGGTGGGCAGGAATGATGCTCAGGGCCGGGCCTGGTGGCATTGGGGCTGGGGTTGTCCTGTGCGACGCAGTGGCCCTTATCGAAGCTGCAGCTGCTTCCGCGTAGCTGCTGCGGTCAAAAAGGAGCCCAGAGTGACAGTTTTCCTTGACGGTCGCCGTTCTGTTTGCTGTAACTGATCTGCAACATTTCAGGAAAAGACAATTCTCATTGTATCTGCCGTTTCTCACATAAACGGATCCAGGTGGCATGTCTCCAGAGGCCAGCGGAAATGTTGGTAGTGTGCAGCGATTTCCAACCGGTGTGCCACGAATTTTAAGACAATGCAGTACCTGGCTAGTCAGGGGCACTGATCTCTTTACCCTGAGATGGTTTAGTCTGTGCCATGAGATGGAAAGGTTGAATGTTGCTGATAAGGACTTGCCTATAGAATTAACAGGATAAGGCTTTTGAGAAGTAGCTTGTAACGGCCACCAAGCTAGTATGGGGGGCAAATGGGAATGGCTTAGACATCCATATGGGGAAACCCAGTGGCAAGCAGCACAGGTCTTGCCATGCTTTAGGTCATTGCCCTCAGGAGTTAAAGGCATTAATACCAGGATCAAAGGACAGTTAAACGTTTATGATTCTCCAGACCAAGAAAGATCATGACAGTTTCTGTTCTTGTCTTAGCTGTGCCTGATGAAGATTGCAGGATGGTTCAAGTTGATTCTGCCGGGTGAGCACTCAGGAGCCTTGACAGTGATGGACACAGCTGCCTCTGGATCCGGTATGTGTCTTGTGGAGGCTTCATGGTGGGTCAGGGCTGCATGTTCCCAAGGGCTGTGGCTGGTTGTAGCCATAGGCTCTCCAACTGCATGCGAGAGCAACCTGGAGAGACTTTGACAGCGCAGGTGAGCATCGTACCTGCAGCTGCCACTCGCCTTTCCTATATCTCCACACCTGGGCGTGGGTCCGTGCGGGTGGATGTACTGAATCAACTTTCTGATTTAGAGCTTTCACACCCTTTTCTTGTAGATTGCCTCCCTGTTTCCTGGCAGCGTCTGATAATGACATCACTGAGGATACCAGCCTGCTGCTCCTGTGCTTTGGAATAAGGTAAAGTTAGATGCTGAAAACGGCCTGACCCTCCGGTTCCCTTTCCCATCGGATCTGAACACCGATCTCGGTGGTCGAAGAGGAGGGAGAGTAACAGTGAGGCTGGCCTCATGGTGCTTGTAACCTGTGGGCCAGTTTCAGACAAGGTTGAATTCGCTTTGAACTTGTTTCGTCCTTTCCTGTGGAATGAGATAAAGGGAGGGAGGATGGATGTGAATCTGGGCAGTTGGTGTACTGTCTTAAAAGTGTTACCTTTCTTTTTAGGTCTGTTACCAGGAAACTGTCTTCATCTGTACTTAAGGATCTACAGGGTTGGGTAAGTTGGAACAGCCACCGGACATCACTTACATGTGGCCTGCCTTGTGTGCTGTATTTATTAGCTGTTCATGGCCAGGGAACAAATACATGTTTACAGAACAATGATTTGGTCTGTTTGGGTTGCTGTGAATATCTCATTTGGGATAACCTTAAATCACAATCTTATCCCCTCTCACCAGGGATAGTGGACTATAAATTGGTTATAAACAAGTCATGCCATCTAGTTGGGTTTTACTTTTAGGGTGACTGGTCTGTGATGAAACCTAATCTGAGTGGACATCTCTGGATGATAAATGCGGATATGGGACTGAGACCAGCTCTTAAGAAAGGGCCTGGGTGGCATTTATTTATTGATTGGGGTAGTACTAACACTGGCTCATACTTCCTTTACAGGAGAGCTCTACAGTAAAAAGGAAGCTGAAGACAAGATCGTGAAGGTGACAGGACTGTTCTACTTACATCTGGGCTCCTCCACGCTCCAAGGACTGCTGGTTTTTGAAATAGGCCTTTCTTTGCCCCCCCCACCCATCCATTGTGGGGAAGGTTCCTTATCCATCCTGCCCTCAGCATGGGTTGTCTTGTGCTGCATTCCCTTAATAAATTCTTGATGTAATGAAATTGTCAGCTTTTTTCTTAGGGCTCAGCCCCAGGGGATTTTCCAACAGGTTATTTTAGAGGGAAACAACTGGTCAGTTTTTGAATGCTGGTATACAAGTAACCAAGAAGACCTTGGAAGTATGTCATTTTCTTTATGCCACTCAAAATTCTGATAAGACCCAAGTTAATTCATAGTTTCTGTCTTAATGTAAAAAAGTCTTGACATCAGAAAGGCCAATATGATCTGTTTCATAATTGCAATTAGATATACTTCCACTTTGCTAAGCCTAGGTTGGATCTTTGAAGGCTTTTTGTGGTATAGGCACCTTAACTTTATCTCCCCCTAATTTGCCATCCCCCAAATTACTGTCACAAAACTAAAATCTGCAGATTTCTAGCATAGACCCAGACTTCTCAGGTACATGACATGAAGTTGGAAAGGGGGCTTTCCTGATTCATTTGGATGTAGGTCTGATGCATTTTAGCTAATTCATATACCCTGGACTAGGCAGACGCAGGCCCCTCCCTCCCGCCCCATATTTGAGTAAGTGGCCACATTTGAAGCCAATGTTGGCAGTGCTTAAATGCCAGGCAGGAATGCTCATTTAATATACAGCAGGTAATCCATATATTCTGCTCCCAGAGAATTTAAGGATTTAGATGTCATCTGAGAAAGGTTCCTGGCTATACTGATTCGTATGGTTTGTAATTCTACTTTGGTTAGTAATTCCTGTCTGGCTTGGTTGAATGTCATCCCATGTCACAGGTTCAGTTCCCAGTCAGGGCACATGCCTAGGTTAGGGGTTCAGACCAGAACAGGGTGTTAACAGGAAGTAACCAAAGTTTCTCCCTCTTCCCGTTTAAAATTTTTAAAACCATAAAATGTGATTCCAAATTGTTATCTCCAGGAGTACAGATAACTACTGGATAAGTGATCATTGTTCGAAGATGGATGGGAACCTTGTTCAACCCTCTTCAGTTGGTCCCTTCGTTTTCCAGCCCAATTGGCTATATCAAATAAAGGCGGCAGCATTGCAGTAATACTCATAATCTTAGGAAACTTGATTATTAAAATCGTACAAAACATTTCCCAAAAGGTGAAAGTTCTTGAACTGTTTTTAAAGAAGTCTTTTCTCCCTCAGTCCTCCATTCTGGCTTGTCCTCTATGGTGGCTACATCACAGCAGGGATCTCCGAAGACACCGTGTCCAGGGGCTGCCAGTGGCAGTCCATCAGCGCGTCGTACAGCTCCTCGCTCTGCTCCATGAACTCCTTGTTGGCCTCGGTCACATCCAGCTGTGGCGTGGGGTCTGGAACAGAACCGAGCATGTATTGAGCCACAAAACCATGAGACGGTTCAGTTCCCTGTCCCCAAGACCTGTTTCCTAGGGCAAGTTCCCTGTCTGCTGAGTTCCCTCCTAGCTCAGGGGCTGGTCAACTGCCTTGCAGGGTTCCTGGGAGACTGAAAACAGGATAATGTAAGGTGTAGTTAATACTCAAATAATAGCCCACATTTATTAAAAGCAACACCTGTATTTGGCTGAAAATCACGTGCCCTGGATTTTCTGGTACGGTTATTTCAATTTTGAGCTTGGAAACTGATCCAAATTTACTAAGTCCAAAACACTAGTCTCAAAAGAGAATATTATATGCCATTGAAAATGAACCTTGCCCTGGCCAATGTGGCTCAGTTGAGTATTGTCTTATGCACTGAAAGGTTGCCAGTTAGATTTCCAGTTAGAGTACCTACCCAAGTTGTGTGTTCGATCCCTGGTTAGGGTGCGTATCAGGGTGCATATGGAAGGCAACCGATCGATGTTTCTCACATCAATGTTTCTAAAATCAGTAAAAAAACACTAAAAGAAAAAAAAAGAACCTTGGCTGCATACAACTTGAGCCTAAACTTGCATGAGTATTGAAAGAAGACAGTAGTACATTCAGTCTGACTATTATACAAAGACAAAAATACAAAACAAAACCATATTATTTAGTGATACCTAGGTGATAAAACTAAAAAAGGGGGAAAATGGTTACTACGAGAAGCTGTGGGTTGTGATTAGGGGAAGAATGGCTTCTGGAGGCTGGTAATATTCTACTTCACTGGAATTCGGGTCTCCTGGGCAATTTCTTTATGATTACATGTTAAACTATACATTTGCTTTATGTACCTTTTTTTTTTTTTACTTCAGATATTTATTTTACCAACAAGCAGGAGTTAATAAAAATCTGCTGGCTAGAAAGACTATTTTAATGCTATTGATATAATAACAAGATGATGGAAGATTTCACTTAGTGTATAGTAAGAGGGAGTGGTGAGCACACATTCGATTTGAGAGTAATAGAAAATTTCTTCACCTGTTCATTGAAGGAATATAACATACTTTCACGTACCTATTTTGTATAAGTTCTTTCCAGCATTGTTTGCTTTTCCTCAGATACATATTATGCTTTTAACATTTATTAGCATTCATTCATTCAGTCAGCATTCACTTAGGTATGTATGAGGCATCAAACATGCACTAGAGACTATACACAGCAAGAAGTAAATATAATGATTGCATGAAAACTGCTGTGTGGTAAAACAAGTTTTGATTATCTCTTTGGAGGTGGTTGTAATCTGTCAGAGAAGTCTAAACTCTCTCTATAGGATGATTATACTTTTTTGCTTCATAAAAATTAAGCTTTAAATAAAAAGACAAGAGATGTATATTCTATTTTTGCCACAATATTTCTGAATGTTCTTAGATAAGTTGCTTTATGTACTTTTCTTTCTTTTTTTAAAACTATGTTTTTATTGGTTTTAGAGAGGAAGGGAGAGGGAGAGAAACATTGATTCGTTGCCTCCTGTACGAGGCACCCCAACAGAACCAAACCCCAAACCTGGGCATGTGCCCTGACCAAGAATCGAACCAGCAACCTTTTGGCGCACAGGACGATGCTCAACCAGACGAGCCACAGGGGCCAGGGCTGCTTTATGTACTCTTCCCTGTATGTATTATCTTTCACAATAAAAGTTCAAAATAATATTTAATTAGTATGATAACATTTTATATTTTTAGTCTGCATTGGTTTAAAATGCACACACACATTAATTAAAACACATTTAAAAACGAACTGGAAAATTAAAAGAATACCTAATAAACAGACATCTCATGTACTTGGATTGAAAGATGATTTTATTTTATTTTTTTTTATTTATTTTTTTTTTAAAATATATTTTATTGATTTTATACAGAGAGGAAGGGAGAGAGACAGAGAGCCAGAAACATCGATGAGAGAGAGTCATCGATCAGCTGCCTCCTGCACACCCCCCACCGGGGATATGCCCGCAACCAAGGTACATGCCCTTGACCGGAATCGAACCCGGGACCCTTCAGTCCCCAAGCCGACGCTCTACCCACTGAGCCAAACCGGTCCCGGCTGAAAGATGATTTTATAAAAATGGAAAAATTCTCCAAATTGATCTATAGCTGCAGCTGTTTTTTGTTTGTTTTGCAGAAAATGACAAACTGATCATAAAGTTTCTATGGAAATGCAAGGAATCCAGATGAGCCAAAACAATCTTTAAAAAGAACAAAGTTCAGATTAGGGGGAGACATCCAAGATGGCTGCTCGGGTAGACACCTAACTGCAGCAGCACACAACAATTTCAATGGAATACAACTAAAATGTAGAGTGGACATTGCCCAGAGCTACAGGTAGTCGACTGACTGAAAATGCTACAACAAGAAGGAAAGAGAAAACCAGAAGGAAAATCAGAGGAGCTGAAAAAAAGCCTAAGGTACGGAGACATGCTGCGCGCCCGCATGCGCGCGCAGAGAGGTCGCAGCCAGAGAGGAGGAGAAGGCTGGGGGCCTGCCTGGCGTTCCCTAGCAGAAAGGAAATAAAGCCCCCGGCCTGGGATGAACCCCCAAACCAGCAGCGCTGAGCCCCAGTTATGGGCCAGACCCTGGGGACCCAAGCTCGGGCAGGGGGAAACGGGGCTGTGAGGCGGAATCCCGGGGGAGCGGCGAAAAGCAGGGCCCCGGAATCGCGCGCACCCTGCGCGCAGAGGACTGAATGTTGACTCTGATGCTGGATTGCCCTAGCGGGAAGAAACAAAGCCTCCGGCGGCGGGCGGCGGCGCTAAGCCCCAGTCCGGACTTTCACCCATTCTAGGCCAATCCCTGGGGACCCAGGTTTAAGCAAGAGGGAGACGGGGCTGTGAGGTGGAGTCCTGGGGGAGCGGCGAAAAGCAAGGCCCCAGGAGTCCTGCGCGACACAAACAAAGCCTCCGGCGGCGCTGAACCCCAGTCCGGACTTTCACGCCATTCTAGGCCAATCCCTGGGGGACCCAGGCTTAAGCAGAGGGAGATGGGGCTGTGAGGTGGAGTCCTAGGGGACCAGCGAAAAGCAAGGCCCCCGGAGTCGCGCGCGCACACTGCCCGCAGAGGACTGAATGTTGACTCTGATGCTGGATTGCCCTAGCAGGAAGAAACAAAGCCTCCGGAGGCGCTAAGCCCCAGTCCGGACTTTCACCATTCTAGACCAATCCCTGGGGACCCAGGTTTAAGCAGAGGAAGATGGGGCTGTGAGGTGGAGTCCTGGGGGAGCGGCGAAAAGCAAGGCCCCAGGAGTCGCGCACACTGTGTGCGCAGAGGACTGAATGTTGACTCTGATGCTGTACGCCCCTAGCGGGAAGGAGAAAGAAGGCTCTAGACTGGGGGAATGCGATGAGGAGCAGGAGCCCCTGCCGGACACGTGCCAGCCGGGCACCAGCAAGGAGCTGGGCGAGGGGGCCCCCAAGGGGGGGGGGGCCCCTGAGCCTTTGGCCGGTGGGCGGGGGCAATGGAGCCAAGGCTGGGGGCTTCTTCCTTGGGGGCGCCGACCCCCGCCACAGGGAGGAGCAGCGCAGGAGCCCGCGGAGTACAAAGGGGTCCCACAGGCCAACCTGCTGAGCTTCCTGGACAAGGAGGAAGAATCAAAAGAAGTTCTCAATGTGAAGAAATCAAGTGAGAGCATAAGACAATAAAATTTCTTAAGAAAGAATACAAAGAAGATCTTGAAAAAATCAAAGACTAAGTCAGACCTCAACTCACCAGCCAACATTGCAACATAAATGCATTGTTGTTTTTTTTGTTTGTTTGTTTTTAAAAAAAGAAGGAAAGAATGTTGGAACAGTGGCAGCCAGGCCTAGAGTGGCCAGGCACAAGGCGGTGGCAGCCAGGCCTGGAGCAGCAACAGCCAGGCCCGAGAGCAGCAGCAGCCAGAACCAGAGCAGCAACAGCCAGCACTGGAGCCAGCCTGGGCAGTGGCAGCCATGCCTGGGGCAGTGGCAGCCATGCCTGAGGCGGAGGTGGCCAAGCCCAGGGTGGCCAGTCCAGGAACACCAAGACCCGGAGTGGCTGGGCCCAGAGAGGCTGGGCCCAGAGCAGCCGGGTCGGGAGCAGCCAGGCCCAGAACGGCAGTGGCCAAGATAGGAGCATCCTGGCTGGGAGCAGCCAGGCTCAGAGTGGCCTGGCCCGGAGCAACTAGCCCAGAGCAGACGGGTCGGGTGCGGCCAGGGCCCGGAGCAGCGGCTGCCAGGCTGGGAGCGGCCAGGCCCGGATCATCAGGGTCGGGTTGCGGCCAGGCCCGGAGCAGCGGCTGCCCAGGCTGGGAGCGGGCCAGGCCCGAGGCAGCAGGGTCGGGTGCGGCCAGGCCCGGAGCAGCGGCTGCCAGGCTGGGAGCGGCCAGGCCCGAGGCAGCAGGGTCGTGGTGCGGCCACGCCCGGAGCACCGGCTCCCAGGCTGGGACCGGCCAGGCCCGAGGCAGCAGGGTGGGGTGCGGCCAGGCCCGGAGCAGCGGCTGCCAGGCTGGGACCGGCCAGGCCCGAGGCAGCAGGGTCGGGTGCGGCCAGGCCCGGAGCAGCGGCTGCCAGGCGGGGAGCGGCCAGGCCCGAGGCAGCAGGGTCGGGTGCGGCCAGGCCCGGAGCAGCGGCTGCCAGGCTGGGAGCGGCCAGGCCCGAGGCAGCAGGGTCGGGTGCGGCCAGGCCCGGAGCAGCGGCTGCCAGGCTGGGAGCGGCCAGGCCCGGATCATCAGGGTCGGGTGCGGCCAGGCCCGGAGCAGCGGCTGCCAGGCTGGGAGCGGCCAGGCCCGAGGCAGCAGGGTCGGGTGCGGCCAGGGCCCGGAAGCAGCGGCTGCCAGGCTGGGAGCGGCCCGGCCCGAGGCAGCAGGGTCGGGTGCGGCCAGGCCCGGAGCAGCGGCTGCCAGGCTGGGAGCGGCCCGGCCCGGGGCAGCAGGGTCGGGTGTGGCCAGGCCCCGGAGCAGCGGCTGCCAGGCTGGGAGCGGCCGGGCCCGGGGCAGCAGGGTCGGGTGCGGCCAGGCCCGGAGCAGCGGCTGCCAGGCTGGGAGCGGCCCGGCCCGGGGCAGCAGGGTCGGGTGCGGCCAGGCCCGGAGCAGCGGCTGCCAGGCTGGGAGCGGCCAGGCCCGAGGCAGCAGGGTCGGGTGCCGCCAGGCCCGGAGCAGCGGCTGCCAGGCTGGGAGCGGCCAGGCCCTGATCATCAGGGTCGGGTGCGGCAGGCCCGGAGCAGCGGCTGCCAGGCTGGGAGCGGCCCGGCCCGGAACAGCAGGGTCGGGTGCGGCCAGGCCCGGAGCAGGCAGCAGCCAAGTCCAGAGCAACTAGGTTGGGAGCGGCAGTGGCCAGACCCGGAAGCAGCTGGTTGTGGTACGAACGAGAGCAACAGAGGCCAGGCCCGGTGCAGCCAGGCCCGAAACAGCTCGCTCCTCGCCTGCCCCCGCCCCAAGGCTGCCTCTCAGACATGGCTGGAGACTTTGGCGGGAACTTGAGGGTCTGCTGAATCAAGTGATGAAGGCTTAGATCTGAATGTGTTGAGTTAGTATAGCGCTGGGGTGTTGATCTGTAAGCGCCTTGGGTGGGGCCTGGGATGAGGTTGGTTGAACTATTTGGAAATGTCTGTTGTCTGAAGTATATCATTGGGCATGTGGAGATATTATTGATATGAGAAAATGCTAAGTAACTGATTTACTATCTGAAAAGGGATTTACTATCGAGGAAAGGGAGGGAGGAAGAGACTAAACATAAACTGTGCACCTATGGATGAGGACATTGGGGGAAGGGGAGGGGGTGGAGGGTGGGTGGGAACCTGGTGGAGGGAGGAGGAAATGAGGAACCTTTGTAATATTATGAACAATAAAGATTGATAAAAAAAAAAAAAAAAAAAAAAAAAAAAAAAAAAGAATTAGAAATATTAGGCGTAAGATGTTTTGTGTGAAGGAGGAAGATCTGAGAGAGAGGACTGGGATTGAAGGGTGACAAAAAGCCTGGGCAGAGGTAATCTCTGACCATTTTCCAGTGCAGTGACAGCAATTATCTAAATTGCTTAGTGTGCCGAAACCGGTTTGGCTCAGCGGATAGAGCGTCTGCCTGCGGACTGAAAGGTCCCAGGTTCAATTCCGGTCAAGGGCATGTACCTTGGTTGCGGGCACATCCCCATTAGGGGGTGTGCAAGAGGCAGCTGATTGATGATTCTCTCTCATCGATGTTTCTAACTTTCTATCCCTCTCTGTAAAAAATCAATAAAATATATATTTTTAAAATAAATAAATAAATAAATAAATTGCTTAGTGTGTTAAAATTGAAAAAAAAAAAAAAAAAAAAGAACAAAGTTCAAGGACTAATGCTTCCCCATTTCAAAACTAACTGCAAAGCTACAGTAAGAAAGACCAGCAGTAGTTTTAAGGATAAATATATGGATCAATTGACCAGGGTTAAGAGCCCCAAACTAAACCTATACATTTAGAGTAAACTGCTTTTCAACTAGTGTACCAAAGACAATTCAAAGGATAAAGAACAGTTTTTCAACAAATGGTGCTGGGTCACCTATAATTATACAGGCTGGGGCAAAAGTAGGTTTACAGTTGTGAGTATGCAAAAGTTTCTTATTTTTTGTATTGTATTTTTTATGTTACTATTTTTTAAAATATATTTTATTGATATTTTATAGAGAGGAGGAGAGAGGGATAGAGAGCTAGAAACGTCGATGAGAGAGAAACATCGACCAGCTGCCTCCTGCACACTCCCTACCAGGGATGTGCCCACAACCAATGTACATGCCCTTGACTGGAATCGAACCTGGGACCTTTCAGACCACAGATCGACGCTCTACCACTGAGCCAAACCGGTTTCGGCTATGTTACTATTTTTTGAAAGAATACTATTTTTTGATATTTAGAGAGAAGGAGAGAAACATTGATTGGCTGCCTCCTGCAAGCCCCGCACTGATGGTCAAGCCCACAACGTGGGCATGTGCCCTCACCTGGAATCAAACCTGCAACTCACAGGAAAACCCCCCAACATTCTTATTAACTGTTGTATTGCTTCCCATATGAACAACTGTAAGCCTATATTTGCCCCATTGCAATAAGGTGACTTAACTAGATTTAATGCAGTGATAATTTTGCAATGTATCAAAATTGAATCACACATCTAAAACATACATTTTGTTTAACAAATCATGTATTGAATATTTATCTGTACTGACGATTATCATTGGGGGTAAAATCTTTCAAGTAAAATTACTGATTAAAGCATATAAACAGCCGAAACCGGTTTGGCTGAGTGGTAGAGCGTTGGTCTGCGGACTGAAAGGTCCCAGGGTTTGATTCCGGTCAAGGGCATGTACCTGAGTTGCAGGCACATCCCCAGTAGGGGGTGTGCAAGAGGCAGCTGGTCGATGTTTCTCTCTCATCGACTTTTCTAGCTCTCTATATCTCTCCCTCTCTGTAAAAAAATCAATAAAACACATTAAAAAAAAAAAAGCATATAAACATAGTAAGAACTTTTATAGAAACATGGTAGTATATTCTAATTTGTATTTATTAACAGTGTGATAGTTGAATTTTATGTGTAAACCTGGCTAGGCTATGATGCCCCAATTGTTTGGTCAACTACCAGTCTAATGTTGCTATGATGGTATTTTGTAGATGTGACTAACATCTGCAATCAGTGACTTTTTAAAGTTTTGCTTCTGACTTAAATTATTTTTTTATTATTGATTGATTAAAAATATTTTTAATCGGCTGAAACCGGTTTGGCTCAGTGGATAGAGCGTCGGCCTGCGGACTGAGAGGTCCTGGGTTCGATTCTGGTCAAGGGCATGTACATTGGTTGCGGGCACATCCCCAGTAGGGGGTGTGCAGGAGGCAGCTGGTCGATGTTCCTCTCTCATCGATGTTTCTGGCCCTCTTTCTCCCTTCCTCTCTGTGAAAAATCAATAAAACATATATTTTAAAAATATTTTTAACCGATTTTTAGAGACAGGAAGGAAGGAGGATAGAGAGAGAGAAACATTGATGGGAGAGAGAAGCATTGATCAGCTGCCTCCTCCACGCCTCCCACCGGGAATCAAACCAGCAACCTTTTGGTGTATGGGTCGATGTCCAACCAACTGAGCAACAGTGGCCAGGGCCATTCATTGATTCTTGTATGTGCCCTGACCAGGGATTGAACCTGCAAACTTGGCATATCAAGACGATGATCTAACCAATTTAGTTACCTGGCCTAGGCTGACACACACACTTCTTACTGCAGTTATGTATACAGCGGCTCCCTCATTAGAATAAACGTTCCTCTAGGCAGGACTCACCACGCATTCCTTCAGCATCTAGCTGAAGGCACAGTGCCAGCCACAAAGCAATCACTTCATTATGGCTGACAGAGGGAATGAGTGACGGGCTCCTTTCTTACCTTCCAAAGCATCATCTCCAACTTCTTCATATGTCTGTCAAGAGACAGAGAGGCTGGTGAGGATCCTGGCCATAACAAGGATGGCTTATTTTTAACAAGAGCAACCAGGTGGCTCCATCCCCCGCCACCCCACCCCCAGCTTTTTTCCCCTGAAGCCCAAGCCCCGGTCCTTACCCATCCCATCCTGGAGAATGACCCATGTCTCTAAAGGGTGAGAGCAGACTGGCCCAATCATGGTTACCTGCATGGTGCTCTGGGTATAGCCGTACTGGGGGTAACTGTAGCTGTAGCTGCCCGTATTCTGGTCATAGCCCCACTGAGCATAGTAGTTCTGGTACTGCTGGTAGTACTGGTTGTAGCTGTAACTGTACATCTGACTATATTCCACCGGCTTCACACGGCTACTGTGAAGAAAGAACCAAAAATAAACAAATGCGAGCAAACATTCCTGTGACACTCACTAACTGAACAAGGATTTTTCTAAGCACTTTACACAGATTAACTTCATTTAATCCCCACAACAATCTCTTGCAAAATACATTATTCCTATTTTACACATGGGGAAACCGAGGTACACAGAGGTTGCAATAATTTGACCGAGGCCACACAGGTAAGTGATTGAAGCCAGGCAGTCTGGCTCCACAGCCCACGCTCTGAACATAGGAGTTTTCAATGGTTACGTTCCTCTCTGTTACCAAACTTTGTCAGTACTGGCTTTCTCCTCCTCTTAAGATCTTGTGCGGTCTGCTTTTTACCACCCATAAAGGCTCGGGTAAACATGGCTAAAGAATCTAGCTCTAGGATGACCCAAAAAGCTTTCAAACTTCAAAATATCTAATCACCTCTTCCCCACAAAAAATTAAGAGAAGTGGTCCAGTAGCCTTTCGTCATCACTATAGTCACAGCTGCCATTTACGGGGTCGGCACTCAAGAGCTGTGCCTATTACTTTCTTTCTTTCTTTCTTTTTTTTTTAATATTTTATTGATTTTTTTACAGAGAGGAAGAGAGAGGGATAGAGAGCTAGAAACATCGATGAGAGAGAATCATCGATCAGCTGCCTCTTGCACACTCCCCACCGGGGATGTGCCCGCAACCAAGGTACATGCCCTTGACCGGAATCGAACCCGGGACCTTTCAGTCTGCAGGCCGACGCTCTATCCACTGAGCCAAACCGGTTTCGGCTGTGCCTATTACTTTCATAGATGTTCTCCTGTTTTAAGTCCTGCACAATCCTATGACAGAGCGATCATGTATTATTCCCCTTATCAGATGAGACTACCGAGTCTGAAAACCATGCCCACAACTGGAGCCGAACGGAACTCCAAGGTCCATGCTAACGCCACACCATTGCATACAGCAGCTGGCCTACAGCCTGCGTTTGCCAGTCAGGGCTGAGGCCCAGGGTGAGCAGAAAGCTTTGTTACTCTGATTGTACAGCTGCCCCGCTGCTAACCAAAGACAATGCCAAGTCTGCAAAGGACCCATTGCTCTCACAAACATAAAGTACACGGGAGTAGGTTTCTGAAAAGGGCCGGAGGTGTGGCCAGCAGTCCCCGCTGACAGGAATGAAAGAACGTAACTGAAGACATGATAATGTTCCTCCAGAGTCACTGTACTCCATGGGCCTGAGTCTACCATGGGTGCACACCGACACGCTTATGAGGAAAACTGTAATAGTCACAAAGTGTGGGACGTGGGACGTGGGGCCTCCTCATGGTTGGCGCATTCTTTCTCGGAGTGAAACTGAAGAAGAAACCACGTCATAAGCAGGAGTTGGGCCACCATAGAAATCCCATCACAAGAACCACAAAACGCTCAAGTCTGAATGAGCTCTTCCCAAGTTCCTAGCAAGTTCAACAACTGCCGTCTGCGTGGTGAGCAGGACTCAGCCAGGGCAGTTTGAGACCACTCCTGAAGGGGTGTCTCGATGATGTCAAACAGCATGGCCTCCCTCTCCCCGCCCAGGGCCAGGCGAAAACTCCGTAACTCCCTTCCATGGCTGCTGCCACGGTCCACACCCTCCTGCAGGTTCCGGTTCCTGAAGTGCAGTCTTTCCACACTCACTCGGTCTTACAGGCGAGCTCTCAAAGGGAACTCTCATCTCCCTCAGTTCCTACTGCTTGAGGACCTCTCCCTAGAAACAGGCACCAAATACTGACAGCAACATTCAGTGAAGAACGGGATATGACACTACACCCTCTCTGCAGAAGGGACTTCGTCAGAATATACAGTCAAAAGAATTACCTGCAGTTAAAAATATGATGATTAGGCAACTACTAGTATATGGAAAAGTGAATGTGTATACTGAGCACTGTTATTGTGAAATGAACAAAGAAATAAATCTACAGTATGTAAACTGACTCACATGTAGTGTGTGTATGTACATGTGTATGTCATGGATAGCTATGGAGGAAGCAAACTCAGAAATTATAATTGGTCATTTTAGGGTAATGAGGAAATTTCTTTCTTTTAAATAGCTTCTTTAATGTTTTTATATATACAATAGAGCTTAGAAAAAATAACGCTTTGGGGGAGAAATCACTCAAGTTGATCTTCTCTGTATTAAAAATAGAACAAGCCATAAGGAACCTCCAAATCTTTTGCTGCTTTAAGAAAACAAATCATCATGCCCTAACCAGTTTGACTCAGTGGATAGAGCATCGGCCTGCGGACTCAGGGGTCCCAGGTTCAATTCCGGTCAAGGGCACATACCTTGTAGGCACATACCCAGTGGGAAGTGTGTAGGAGGCAGCTGGTCAATGTTTCTCTCAAATTGATGTTTCTAACTCTCTGTTCCTGTCCCTTCCTCTCTATAAAAAGTCAATAAAATATGTTAAAAACACACACACACACAAAAATAAATTTACCATGATCATTTGGAAGTTCCACCCTAAAGAACAGCCAATCTCGTACTTTTGAAAGTTTCTCAGTGTTGGCATGACTGACTTTTGGCAGAGGGAGGAGAGCAGATAAGTGCTTGTTGTGGGGGTTGTCTTGTGCATCATTGGATGTTTAGAGCATCTATTCATTAGATGCCAGCAGTACCCTCTCTGAGTTGTAACAATTCAAGTTGCCTCCAGATGTTGCCAATGGCTGCTGGGGGACAAAAATTGCCCCTTAGTCGACAATTACTGCTTTGGCCAAAGGATGGAAGATTCTATGCGGAAAAAGTTGTCTTACATCTGAGTGAGACACCTTGGAGTTGTCTTTCTGCCTGGCATGGCAGGTACAACAGTAATGTATACACTGGGCTATATTGTGTTTGGACCACTAATCCTCAGCCATTTCCACAGCATGGGACAGCCACAGGTTTGTAGGTTTCATTGATATAAATAAGTTTAAAATTGGGTGTAAATTTTTCCTTCTGTTCAATTCTTAATCTCTGGATCAATGTCTAACAGTGGCACTACTGGGCAAAGAGCGGGGGCGTTATGTATGTGGTACCAAACTACTTCTCCAGCACTGCTATCAGCGATGTCTGAATGTATCTGTCTTCCCAGTCATAGCTCTCCCCAACCATAAGCTCTGGAGGATTATGCTCATTCATCTCCAACCCCAGCACACAGCCTGGTGAGCATCAGGCATTCCTTATTCGTGAGCAGAATGAACCTCTCTGAAGCCTCCCATCGGGCATGTGATGACCAACAACAGGGGAGGAGCTCCAGGTGGGGCAGCCCAGAGGCCTCTACCTTCCCCGTCGGTGCGGGACTCACGCTTTAGGGATCGCCACGCTCAGCCGCACTGGTTTAGACCCCAGTCCTACTGCTCCCTGGCACTCCGTCAGGGCTCGCTTCTGTTCCAGCTCATCTGTGAATTTCACAAAACCATAGCCCCTGCAGGAAAAACAACACACACACGATATACAGATCACAGGTGGGATGAAGGTACAGTCTAAGGATGGAAAAGGGGCTGAAAGGGGTGGACAGAATCCATCAACTATATGGCACCCACTGGGGAGGCATGTCGCAGAGCAACGTGAGACTCAAGCACGGGAGGATCCCGAGATCTAGAGGAATCCCCACTTCCAGTTCACCGTGCTCTCTCTACTTTCACTGATGAGTCTCCTTCCCTCCCAATCTACTAGGAAATATGACGGTAACAGCAGTAGTAATAGTTTCTTCAGCGAATATTTACTGAGTTTGTCTGTATGCACTAGGTCTTGGTAGTCATAAGCAGACAAGGTTCTTGATCTCCTGAACTCATATTCTCCAAGGGGAAATAGATGAACGATAGCTAATATCTAATGAACGCTCTCTCCCAGACACTGTGCTGAGCATATTTCCAGGATTATCTCACTGACAGTCCAACAATTTGATGTAATATCCACATTTACTGGAGAGGGAACCAAAGTCCAGAAAGGTTTACCAATCTGCCCAAAGTCATAGTATAAACAGGATTCAGGGCAGAGGGTGGGGTGGAAGCCTGCTGGAGGGGGAAGAAATGAGGAACGTTTGTAATAATATGAACAATAAAGATTGATTTAAGAAAAAAAAAAAAAATAAATAAAACTTAAAAAAAAAATTTAAAAAAAGAAACAGGATTCAAATCCAAGTCTCTCAGACTCCGAAGAATGAGTGTTTTTTTTGAGGTTTTTCCACTTTTAAAGTAAAAGTAATAAAATACAAACACCTATACAGCATTTCCTACTGCTTTAGTCACATTACATCATTTAATCCTTACATTGCCCCTGTGCACAGATACTATGAATCAGTCCTGTTTCAGAGATGGGAAAATGGGGCCAGAGGTTCGGTAACCCGTCTCCTTATGCCTGGCCGGTACTGGAGCCAGAATCCCAACCCTGGCAGTTTGGCTCCAGAACCTGTGCGCTAACTACGGCGCGCATGACCGTTCTAGAACACCTGAACCTACGAGAAGAATGCTGAAACCAACAGTGAGCTCCAGGAACGCGGAAGCCTTACTTGGACACGCCCGTCTGGTCCAAAACCACCTTGCCGCCCCGGCAGGAGGGGTAGACTTTGACGAAGAATTCATACAGCATGCCGTCATCCACGTCCGGGGTCAGGTCCCCCACAAAGAGCGAGTACTCAGGGCTGAGAGGAGAGAACAAGACTCAGAGACAAAGACATTTGTTCTTTTATTTATTTATTTTTATACTTTTTAAAAATATATATTTTATTGATTTTTCACAGAGAGGAAGAGAGAGGGATAGAGAGCTAGAAACATCGATGAGAGAGAATCATCGATCAGCTGCCTCTTGCACACACCATATTGGGGATGTGGCCGCAACCAAGGTACATGCCCTTGCCCGGGAATAGAACCCGGGACCTTTCAGTCCGCAAACCAACGCTCTACCACTGAGCCAAACCGGTTTCGGCAAGCCCTTTGTTCTGACAACTTCCTTTGGCCCATTCTAGGTAAACCTTTCTGAGCCTTTTCAGGGCATGACACCCCTGGTGCGTCCTTAACCAGGTCCTAGTTTGTCCCACGTGGCAGTCCTGGCAGACGGAGTACGGGGTAGTCCCTGCTCCACCCAAGCCCTCCATCCACCCACTGCACAAAGCCTGTCTGGCCTCAAGGATTACAGGAGTGCAGATGGAGGCTGAGGTCAGAGGTACTCAACATATAAAACTAGGTGCTCTGCAGTCATTGCGTTTTAAAAAATCCATGCCTGAGGATATGTTTCCACTGCTTTTAGATAAGAATGGAAGGAAGGTGTGGGGAGAGAAAGAAACATCAATGTGAGACACACCCATTGGTTGCCTCCCGCACACCCCCCAAGCAGGTGCGTGCCCTTGACCAGTAAGGAACCCCAGGTCCTTCAGTGTGAGGGCCAGCACGCTACCAACTGAACCAAACCAGCCTGGGTGGCACTGATACTTTTAATTTAAATGGTGAAACAGAGAGAATGAGAACTGGATATTATCTACTAAACACCTTAAAACCTAGCTCAATGCAATCTCCCAAATTTTAGAATGAGGGTCATCAAACTTTTTCTGTAGAAGACCACTTTTTTTTTCTCCTAAGTAGTATTTTTTCACTTTTTAACTTAGCCAACATCTTGACATGTCATGATTCTGCTACAACATGACTTATTAATGGATATATCACACTTCCATTAATGAATGTATTGTAATTTAAACCACTTCCCTATTATTAGATTTGGTTTCCCCCCAATTTTGCCCACTATACATAATATTTCAATGAATACCTTTGAGGATAATCTTACCCACACGATGAATAAATTCTGAGAAGCAGAATTATGGAGGTCAGTGGGTACAAATCTTTCTAACCATTTTGATACACTGTTTTCAAGTTTTCACACAGCAACCTGAAATGCTGAACCAAATTATACTGCTATATGCCCGGCTGGTGTGGCTCAGCGGTTGAGCGTCGTTGACCCAGGAACCAAGAGGTCGCCAGCTCGATTCCCAGTCAGAGCACGTGCCCAGGTTGTGGGCTTCTTCCCCTGTGGGGGCTGTGCAGGAGGCAGCCAAATCGATGACTTCCTCTCTCAACGATGTTTCAATCTCTCTATTCCCTCCCTTCCTCTCTCTAAAAAACAATTAAAAAATATTTTTAAAAAATAATATTTCTATGCCGAAACCAGTTTGGCTCAGTGGTAGAGCGTTGGTCTGCGGACTGAAGGGACCCAGATTCGATTCCGGTCAGGGGCATGTACACTGGTTGTGGGCACATCCCCAGTAGGGGGTGTGCAAGAGGCAGCTGGTTGATGTTTCTCTCTCATTGACGTTTCTGGCTCTCTATCCCTCTCCCTTCCTCTCTGTAAGAAAAATCAATAAAAAATATATTTAAAAAATAATAATATTTCTACAACAGATCAATTATTATGGAATAAAACCTCAACACTGTAGAATGGGGTGGAAGGCTAGAAAGAGACCAAAGAGAGAAGACACAGGCCTCAACATGAAGCATAAGCTAAGGTGCCCTCCTTCAGGAGGGGGGCAAAGGGGAGCCAAACTCAACCCCACCCTCTTCTGGGTAGTGATCTGCACGGTGACACATCTTGTCTCTCTCTAGACATTCCCTGGGGCTTGAAGCCAGGTCGGGGCTACTCTGTACCTACCTGTTATCTGGCTGTTTCCCGTAAGTAGCATAGTTCAGTTTAAAACGTTTTGCCTGGAAATTTAAAAACAAACAAACTAAAACAGAGAAAGGTGTTTTAAGAGCCAAACAATATTTGAAAAGAACTGAAATAAATTACCTTGCCAAAACATCTCCCCCTCTCTAAGCCTCAGCTCTTTCTCCTGTATAAAGTGAGGGGGTTGCACGGATGACCGCTAGGGGCACTGCCAGCTCCATGGTTCTATGAGCCCCCGTGTGCCAGCTTGGTGCAGCTAGAAGCTAAGTAACTGTGGGAAGAGCAAAATGTAACTCTCTTGAAATGTGTCCTCACTACTGCCAGCCTGTTCTATTTTCTCACTCAGGCAAGAGGTCCAGTTTCAAGTCTTCCATGAAGAGAGGCAGAGGAGCAGAGCGGAAAGGGAATGGATTTCAGGGTCAGCCAATCTTCATTCTGCATCCTGGCATTGCCACTCGCTACCTGTTTTGCCTTGGGCAAGCTTTATCGCACTTCCCTGAGCTTCAGTTTCCCAGGCTGTCACAGATAACAATGCCTACTCTTCAGGGTTGTTACAGAATCAAATAAAATCATATAAATATGTAGTAGGGATTCAATAAATGACGGTTACTGGTAACAATAAAAATGGCAACATCATCATTATCTAAGTGTCCTTACAGGTGTGGCTCCTGGAAGGGGTTTCCCATTAATTTTATGCAAACACTTCTCGGCTGTGGCCAAATCTGCGAATTCTACAAAACAGTAACCAGCTGGAATCCTGGAAAGAAAGAAAACAGAGAGAATGGTTCAAGATGCAGTTCCCAGCCCTAACCAGTTTGGCTCAGTGGATATAGCGTCGGCCTGAGGACTGAAAGGTCCCAGGTTCGATTCTGCTCAAGGGCATGTGCCTTGGTTGCGGGCACATCCCCAGTAAGAGGTGTGCAGAAGGGAGCTGATGGATGTTTCTCTCTCAATGATGTTTCTAATTCTCTATTCCTCTCCGTAAAAAAATTAATAAAAAATATTTAAAAAAATATTTTAGGCTTTGTAGGCCATACTTATTGCATATTCTTTTTTATTTTATTTAACATCCCTTAAAGAGGATAAAAGTTGTTTTTAGCTCAAGAACAGACTTCAGGCTGGATCTAGTTTCACTTAGAGATACTAAAGCTCCCACATAAAGTTACTTAATCCCTGGTCGAAAGACACACAGGTTGTTTCCTCTTTTATATATATATATATATATATATATGTGTGTGTGTGTGTGTGTGTGTATGTGTGTGTGTATATATATATATATATATTTTTTTTTTTTAATTTTATTTTATTGATTTTGTACAGAGAGGAAGGGAGAGAGATAGAGAGCTAGAAACATCAATGAGAGAGAGTCACCGATCAGCTGCCTCTTGCACACCCCCTACCGGGGATATGCCCGCAACCAAGGTACATGCCCTCGACTGGAATCGAACCCAGGACCCTTCAGTCCCCAAGCCGATGCTCTATCCATTGAGCCAAACCGATTTCGGCTTGTTTCCTCTTTTTGTTATTATAGATAATGCTGTGATCTACTAAGCCAAACTGGACAGAGCTTAAAACGTTTTTGTTTTTTTTCTTCAATATGTTTTACTGATTTAAAAAAATATATATATTTTATTGATTTTTTACAGAGAGGAAAAGAGAAGGACAGAGAGTTAGAAACATCGATGAGAGAGAGTCATAGATCAGCTGCCTCTTGCACACCCCCCAATGTGCCCGCAACCAAGGTACATGCCCTTGACAGGAATCCAACACGGGACCCTTCAGTCCTCAGGCTGATGCTCTATCCACTGAGCCAAACCGGTATCAGCTGTTTTACTGATTTTTAAAATATATATATATATATATATATATATATATATATATATATATTATTGATTTTTTACAGAAAGGGAGAAGGTTAGAGAGTTAGAAACATTGATGAGAGGGAAACATTGATGAGCTGCCTCCTGCCCATCTCCCGGAATCGAACCCGGGACCCTTGAGTCTGCAGGCCGATGCTCTATTCACTGAGCCAAACCTGCCAGGGCATTACACCCATTTAGACAAGAAGACAGACTTAACAGATTATATAATACACCCAGCTGGTATGTGCCAAAGGTTGGGTTTGAATTCAGGATAGTGTGATTATATCCTTTCCCCAACATTATTACACCTGATCTTAACCAAAAGGCGAGAAGCGATACCCCAACATTATATTATGACAGATTCCCAACATAAAAACTGAAATAACTCTATAGCAATCACCCACACATAGATCACCTGCAATGAATATTTTATTATACTATTTTATCCAACTATCCATTCTTCTACCCATGTATCGTTCTTATTTTCTTGATACATTTCAAAGTAAGTTGCAGATATTGGTGTACTTGCCTCAATGACTTTAACATGCATGTTACCTAGAGTTCAATTATCATTTACAATTTTTTCTCTTGGTTTATATGCAATGAAGTGCACAAATCTTCCAGATCCTGAGTTATTTCTACCACAGATGAATTTTGTATATTCTAGAATTCTCAATTAGTGGAATCATATAGTAAGGCTTCTTTCATATAGCGTAATGCCTCTGAGATTCATTCATGTTGTCACTGTGGAGTAGTTTGTTCCTTTGTTAAAAAAAATAAAAAAATAAAATTTGAAGGATATGTTTTTATTGATTTTCAGAGAGAGGAAGGAGTGGAGCATACCGAGAGAAACATCAATGTGAGAGAGACATAACCTGTAACCCAGGATGTGCCCTGATCAGGAATAGTTCCTGAGACCTTGTCTGTGCAGATGCTCTAACCAGTGAGCACACCAGGCAGGTCTTTTTTTATTTTTTATTTAAAGAATTGTGGTTAAATATACGTAACATGCCCTAGCTTGTTTGGCTCAGTCAATAGAGCATTGGCCTATGGACTAAAGGATCCCAGATTCGATTCCAGTCAATGGCACATGCCCGGGTTGCATGCTCTATCCCAGTAGGCAGCCAATCAATGATTCTCTCTCATGATTGATGTTTTTATCTCTCCCTCTTCCTTCTTCTCTGAAATCAATAAAAACATATTTAAAAGTAAATGTAAACATATATAACAAAATTTACTTTTAAGTGTGTATTTTTGTGGAATTAAGTACAATTTGTGCAACCACTGACTGCATTATTTTTAAAGCATATTATTT
This sequence comes from Nyctalus aviator, assembly GCA_036971965.1. Classification (NCBI taxonomy): domain Eukaryota; kingdom Metazoa; phylum Chordata; class Mammalia; order Chiroptera; family Vespertilionidae; genus Nyctalus; species Nyctalus aviator. The sequence goes on from CM072923.1 coordinate 178,546,291, forward strand.
TTCCCTGGGTCTTATCTTTTTGCCTTATTTTCTCTGGTCTTGGTTTTTATTTTTAAAATATATTTTATTGATTTTTTACAGAGAGGAAGAGAGAGGGACAGAGAGTTAGAAACATCGATGAGAGAAACATCAACCAGCTGCCTCTTGCACACCCCCTAATGGGGATATGCCCACAACCAATGTACATGCCCTTGACCGGAATCGAACCCAGGACCCTTCAGTCCGCAGGCCGACGGTCTATCCACTGAGCCAAACCGGTTCCGGCTGATCTTGGTTTTTAAATTTACATTTATTTTTTTCTATAGCACTCTTGTAAAGCCACTAAAAGCCTTTGTCAAATGAGGCAGGATATAAATGCAATGTGTCTGTAAGTACCACCATAAGAAACAGCAGAGTTTAGTAACCATGGGTAGAAGAGTAGTTCCAAATCCTATTTCTTTTTTTTTTTTTTTTAAATATACTTTATTGATTTTGTACAGAGAGCAAGGGAGATAGAGAGTTAGAAACATCGATGAGAGAGAGTCATCGATCAGCTGCCTCTTGCACACCCCCTACTGGGGATGCGCCCGCAACCAAGGTACATGCCCTTGACCGGAATCGAACCTGGGACCCTTGAGTCCCCAAGCCGACGCTCTATCCATTGAGCCAAACCGGTCTCGGCCCAAATCCTATTTCAATAAAGATTAAAATGTGAGAATCTATGTCAGTATTTTATTTATTTATTAAATTATTATCTGAGTACATATTTTAACATTGCGCCCCCCCCTCCCTGTACAGACTCTCCCTCCCCAGAGTTTTGTGTCCATTGGTTGTACTTATATGCATGTATACAAGTCCTTCAGATGATCTCATATTTCCCCCAGATCTCCCTACCCTCCCCGCTTTAATTTGAGTCTGCTTGTTGCTTTACTATCTTTATATCTGTCTTTTGGTTCATCAGTTTATAATGTTCTTTAATATCCATAAATGAGTGAGGTCATGTGGTATTTCTCTTTCATTGACTGGCTTATTTCACTCAGCATGATGTTCTCTAATTCTATCCAGGCTGCTACAAATGATGAGAATTCCTTTTTTTTATGGCAGCATAGTATTCCATTGTGTAGATGTACCATAGTTTTTTGATCCAATCATCTGCTGACGGGCATCTAGGCTGTTTCCAGATTCTAGCTATTGTAGATTGTTCTGCTATGAACTCTATGTTAGTATTTTAAATGGTAGAAGGTATTACAGGATGAATTTTCCTACTAGGCTCACATTGTGTCTATAGGAGCAAGAAAAATAGTTAGGCCACTATACTCAATAACCATCGACAACTTAATAAAGGAATCCTCTCATTTCTAACTAGAACCCTAAAGAAAACCAAGACACACACACACACACACACACACACACACACCACCAAAGAGAAAAAAGTAGTAACTGGGGCAATAGCACACAACTATCGAAAACATTCTCTGCATTGTTTTCTTTACACGATTTATTGCCTCCTTCCCCCATTAGGACGTAGTAAACTCCAAGAGAGGAGGGACTGTGTCTGGCTTGTTTCATGGGAAGCTAGGACAGTAGGACAGAGTAGTGTCTCTATAAACGAGATTTTAAATGATAGCATTAAAGTGAAGGGCACTCGCAGAACTGAATTTGAGTCCTGGCTCGTCATTTAATAACGGTGATTTTAAGACAGTTATCAAGCTTCCCTAATAACAGTACTTCACTCAGAAATTTTTGTGATTTTAAATTGTTTATTACCTAACAGATAATAATCTGTTTATGTTTATATAATCTGCACATATTATATGCCAGACACTATTCTAAATGCTGAATGTGAATTAACTCATTTAATCCTCACCTTAACTCTATCATCTCCATTTTTATAGTCAAAGTGAAGGAGACGGAGTGGTAAGGTAACTTACCAAAGATCACACAGCAGACACAGCTTTCAAACAGACTGGGTCTGGAATGAATATGCTTTACTTCCTCTCAATTAAGGCCCCAATGCTAGCCTTTATAACATAACTGGAGGCCTGATGCACGAAATTCATGAACTCGAAGGGTTTCTCAGTCTGGCCTGTGCCCTCCTGCAGTCTGGGAGCTCTGGGGGTAGGGGGTGGTGATGGTGGGGAGAATGTCTAATGGCTCTTCAGACATCCTTAGGGCTGCCGCAGGCTGGAGAGGTACCCATCACTACCCCTGTGCTCGCCCTGTGAGTCTGGCTTCTGGCTGAGCAGTCCTCCCCCTGTGGGAGCACACTGATCACCAGGGGCAGCTCCTGCGTTGAGTGTGTGCCCCCTGGTGATCAGTGTGCATCATAGTAACTGTTCATTCTGTCATTCGGCTATTTGCATATTAGCCTTTTTTTTAAAATATGTTTTTTATTTCAGAGAGGAAGGGAAAGGGAGATAGATGGAAACATCAATGATGAGAGAGAATCAATGATCGGCTGGCTCCTGTATATTCCTCCTCACTGGAGATCAAGCCCCTGAAACTCAGGCATGTGCCCTTGACCGGATTCGAACCTGGGACTCTTCAGTCCACAGGCTGACACTTTATCCATTGAGCCAAACCAGGTGGGGCTAGCCTTTTATTACATAGGATAACTATAATTATGGTGAGAAGCCCATACTTTCTGCGATGTTTATATTTACCCAAACGACACTTGCCGCATATTAAGGGAGAACTGAGCAGGTGGAAGGAAAGAACGTACCCAGTGAGGCGGTTCCGGATAATTTTGACGCTCATCACGGTCTCCCCCATGGTGGCAAAGGCTCTGGAGATGAAGTTCTCATCCATGTAGGGCTCCAGCTGCGTAAATGCAAGGGCAGAGCGACTCAGGCCAGAGGCAGGCTCCGCACCCCCACCCCTCAGCTCTGGGCTGGCTAGATGCTGGGTGTGTGTGTGTGTGTGCGTGTGTGTGTGTGTGTGGACAGGTTCTCACCTGCAGAGCGGGCTGAACTGCACTTCCTTCCCCTGCCATTAAACCGGCACCCTCGGGAGCCTCCCCCGTGGACTCAGAAACCCACCCCTGCAGCCTTAAACCCGGAGCCCTGCCGGGCCAGCGGCGGGTTCCACTCCCCATCAGGAGCGTGTGCTTGGGCTGCGGGTTCCTTCCCGCCCTCCGCCCCGCACATGGCGCCTGGGGGAGACAACCCATCGACTCCCGCAGATGCTTCCCTCTAGCTCTCCCCTCCCTTCCCTCCACCCTAAAATCCAAGGAAAGAATACCCCCAGATGAGGATTGACAGCAATAAAAAGACGTTAAACAAAACCAAAGAGCCCTTCAAAAGCCTCGGGTCCTTCTCAGTCCCCAAAGCACCTCCCTTTCGCCTCCACGACTCGCGGCGAGGCCCGGGGACTCCTCCCCCCGGACTCGGTCCCTCCCCTGGATGCTGGGACCCGCTCCGGTGTCACCAAAACTCCCCTTCCTGTGCACTTCCATCGCTTTGGGGCCCGAGGACCCCGCCCCTCAGGCCCTTCCTCCCCGCTGACACTAAGGTTCCTCCTCGCGGGCCGCGGGAGCCGCCCTCACTCACGTCGCCCATCCACAGGCTGGCCGCCATGGCCCCGGTCGGGCCGGGCTGGGGCTGCGCCGCGCCGGCGCGAGTCCCCCGGCGGGACCGCCACGGAGCATGCGCTGACGGCGCCTCGTGCGCACGCGCCTCAGCGCGGCGGGCAGCGCGGCCCGGGCGGCTTCGGGGTTTCCCGGAGACGCAGGGCGCCAGCTTCCGGGTCCCTTCGGGCCAATTCGGAGCCGAGTCCGCCGAGCGGGGCGGGGCGGACTTCAGCCTGCGCAGGATGGTGGGTTGCTGGGGTAACAGGCTTTCTCGGGTTTCTTTCTCACTTTTATATATATTTAAACAGACGTACAAATAACATTTCAAAAGTAATATACCCTCATTGTAGAAACTTGCACATACAAAGTTTTTATATATATATATTTTTAATTGACTTCAGAGAGGGAGAGGGAGAAAGAAACATCAAGGATGAGAACCATCCATTGGCTGCCTCCGTTTCGGCCCCCACTGGGGATGGAGCCCAGAACCTGGACACGTGCCTTGAACCGGAACCGAACCTGGAACCCTTTAATCCGCAGGAGGTCGCTCTATCCACTGAGCTAAACCAGCTAGGGCCATGTTGTTTTTAAGGGTGAAATGTCCCCTGTAGGAGCCTGGACGATCCAGTTCCACTAACTTTGTGGACAAGCCACTGGTCTGCCCCAGCCACCCAGTTCGCAAGATGAGATTTTTGTTGAAGTTGGAATGGGATTCCTCCACCATTCCGGTGACTCACCCGAGGGGGCGTGAAAAGGAGTGTAAATTGGGACAATCCTGTCATCTCAAACCACTCAATCCCGTCTTGTCACTCTGCTTTCTTGAGTCCCACATCCACTACTCTAATCCAAACCGCCAGGAACTTTAACCTGCCCATGAAGGCCCTCGGTAAATAGGTTTCGATGACTTTAATCTCAACAGTGGGCCATCGTCTCACTTAGTGCCCATTCCTCAGAACCAGACACCCGTTGGTGAGAGTTCTCAAATAGTGAAGTTCCTAACAAATGTTTCCGGATCCCTTTCGGGGACCCCCAACTAGGCTAATGAACCAAGAGTTGCCAAAATTGCCAAATTTCACTGCAATATTGATGTAGTGGTTGGTTTTTTGGCCATAGATTCAAACAAATGGAGCATCAATCCCAGCCCCTTCTCAATTATTGTGGCAAGTTATTGAACCTGAGGTGAATGTAGATAATAGCAGTGCTTACCTCACAGGATGTTGGTGTTGTGAGGCCTTCAAATGATAACTTATAGCAATAAAGTATTTAGTATTGTTCACCAACCTGTGCTGTGCTCTTAGCTTATGGAAAAAACTTAAATATTCTCTCTATTGGGGCAATGACTTCCAAATCTTTTCCTTAGAATTTCCTTGCATATTTCTAAATAACATATTCTTCATTTATAGTTTCAGATATTTTAACAACTGCTATACACACACACACACACACACACACACACACTTCTCCATCTTAATTTTTGTGAAAGCAGTTATTGAACATTTACATTATTTATAGTTGAGCCACATGGGGTATTATGACATTTGTTTTGGGGTAACCAATCCAGGATGGAGGAAAATGAGGGAAGACAGAACTAAGCATTTGAAAAAGCCAATTAATTATTAATTCCTTGGAATAAGAAAAAGTACAACAGTCATACTAGAGAATACTTACAGAACACTTGCTATGTGCCTGACAGTTCTGATATACATAAGGCACCAACAGAGGACTTTACAATTCTTACATGCAACACAAGGAAAAGGACTGGAGTTCTGGGCTCAGATAGAAGCTAATTTAGATTTAAGCCTACACTTACTTGACTTCAAGCAAGTCACTCGGACTGTTTCCCGAGAGACAGCAATTACTACTTCAAAGGCTGGTGTGAAGAGAGGATTAAACAAACTATTATTGCCTATAAAGTGCTCAGCTCGATGCCTGGTCCATTTGAGGTCCCACTCCATAAGAGCTATCATTGAAGGCACGTCCAACCTGCTCTATTGTCAAAAGGGAAAAACTCCAATAAATCTAATCCAATTGAAATTGGTGGTGGATGGGTATGAGGTGGATAGAGGAGAGGGTTTAGCAGACACATAAATGCTTCTTTACAAAGAAAATATAATCAAAGTGTAATTTTTTTTTTCCTTTTAAGAATCCAATTTCTAATCAAGATAGTGCCTGTATCAAAACTAAAAATTCAAAAAGGGGGGGGGAAATCACAGACTACATTTTAAGTTATTTTACATCATATTCATTTTTCCAAGAGTCACTGACATCCAAGAAAAATCCTCCTGGCCCCAATAAAACTTTGTTATACATATACAGACCTGCTGTATCAACAGTGTCCACTGTAGCCTTCTGCAATTATAGAAACGTCCTATAGCCCAATACCATAGGCGCTAACTACACCTAATTATGGGGGACTTGAAATGTGGCTAGTGCAAAAAAGGAATTAAATTTTTTTACACGTTTTGATTTAAATGTAAAATGCCACATGTAGCTGGTGACCATCCTATTAGATGGGCCAGCTCTATGATTTTGTTTGCTCAAATGCCTATGAAAATCTACACCAATATGAGTAAGTTGTCTTAAGAGTTACTGTGCAATTAATTGTTTTATCAATTACATCAGCTGTTGAAAATGATACAACAGCAAGCTTAGTAAAAGTATTTCTAGAGATGTACCATCTTGATTTGGGATTAGGATGTTGAAAGAACCATTCCATGTCTCCCATATTATGCAGCATATATATTTTTTTTAAATACAGTGATTCCTGGAACATAAATACCTAGGCAAAAATAAAATCTTTTTTGATTTGCATGGAAGTCACAGCTGACAGGCACACATCAGGACATCCTGACTTCACCTGAAGTCCTGGTCTTGACAGAGTCCACAGGTGCGGGCTTATCCTGTCCTTCCCAACACAGCAGATGTTCCCTTAAAAAAGCAGGGAATGTGTAGAAAACAAGTGGCCTGTTTTATAAAACTCTAAATTTATTCAAAATGTTAAAAGATTTCACTCTCTCTTCTAAAATACTTTACATTAAAAAACAACACCTGCTTGCTGTTTTCTCAGACCCAGTACACGCTTCTGCTTCCCTTTCTGGAAACCAGTCTCTGCCCACACAACCCTCCCCCCGGCCCTCCCTTCACTCTCCATATTGTTTATAAAACCCCCTTCGCCTCGCCGCACGTCCTGCTCACTTCCTTTCCAGATTTCAGGCGTGAGGCAGGCTGGAAGGGCAGTGCAGGACAGAATGCTTTGTGCTCTGGGAGAAAGCTGATTGGCCTTTTTCTTGATCAAGTGGAGGATCACTATTTATTTGCCCCATGGACATCTGTTCAGGGCCAAGTATTTGGCTTGGGCTTGCCCACGGCCGGTAGCCCTGCCCCTTTCCCAGTTCCCCCAGGCATAGGTGCATGACAGCTGGGTCCGACAACTGTGCCATCTGTCTGCCTGTGGATTGTGAACGACATTAAGAGCGGCACATGACTAGAGTAGGGCTCGATGGAGCCCCAACTTCTCAGGGTGTAGGAAACCAACCCCCCAGGGAAGGAAGGTTTGGTTGGTTGTAGACAAAACCAAGGTCAGCCAGGACCACGGGAGGCAGGGATCGGGGGAAGGTCTAATCGCATAGTTCTGGGATGAGCAACAGTCCAACAAAATCCACTCTCCTCTGCCATCCGGCCCTCTTCATCTGCAGGTTACAGGAAGATTCCGGAAAGGAGGGGGAAAGAGGAAAGTGATTCTGTTCTGTGGATGGAAAAAAAGGCAGGTGATGATGACAAAGTACTTGGGGTTGGGAAAGGCCAGTTGGAGTCTGAGTCATCACAGCTTCTGTGTTCCAGAAGGGAGGGGGCAGGCCGGGAGCCAGGCCCTAGAAGCTTCATCAGCTCTGTTCCTTGTCCCTGACTAGTAAGACTGTGTGCTGGCCCCCGCTGGACACAGATAGAACCAGGCGGTTCTCCAGCTGTTTGCCTGTCATCTCCACGGGAATCCAGGCATCCTCCTCCTGTCCCGTGCCCAGCTGGTAGTTGGTGCCCATGCCCCAGGCAAACGCACGACCTGCAAGAGAAAGAAACGGGGGCAGCTATCTTCAGAATCCGAGGTGAGAGAAGCCTGGGACATAGGGTGAATTTAGCCTTGGCCTGTAGCAGCCTGGCAATGTCCCAGCCTCTGGGAGTCCAGGGAAGCTGGGAAAAGCCAAGGAGATGATGGTAAGAAGTTTTATTATTCTGGGACCAGTCTTTAACCACCGCCAATTACTCCTCCCTATTCCTAGGCATGGCATTCAAGGCCCTACGTGACTAGCCACTCCGCAAATCCCCACACCACCCTCCACTCCGGGACCAGCCACCTGAGACGGCTCTGGATGTTTCTGTGCCAGGATGCCCTCCTTTGCTTATCAGAAATCTTCAAGGTGTAGAACAAGCCCCACTTCCTCAGGAACTCTTCCCAGAGTGTCCCACATCCAGCCCCTCCACCAGCCTGACTTCTCAAGGCCTCCATGGCTGTGAGCCTCATCCACTCAGGCTTTGGTGACTGCTCACTTACACCCTCCGCTGCTATGCTTGCCAAACCCCACCCTTCTTTTTCCTAATAAAATTCTAAGTATAACTCTCTGGACACTGGCACATACTAGATTGTAAATAAAGAGGTCACCATGGTGGGAAATGTAAAGAAAAGCTTGAATCAGGAGTCTGGAGACCTGGGTTCAAGACCTACTGCCTGGCCAGGTCTCGGTTATTTATCCTCTTTTGCTGTTGTTAGTTTTTCCTCTACAGAACAATTTACCTTTATTAAAATAATTTGTTTATTCCCCTGGCCAGTGTTGCTCAGTGGAGAGAGTGATGGCCCACCCACCAAAGGGTTGTAGGTTCAATCCCCAGCCACAGTCATGGCACATGCAGGAGGCCAACCAACTGATGTGTTTCTCAAAACAATATTTCTCTCAACCTCCCCTTCTGTCTTTCCACTCTTTCTCTATAAAAAAATAATAATTTTAAAAATTCATTTTAAGTTCATCAAAGTCAAAGCTTTTGATAATCAGGAGAAAAACCATGTGTTCCTAAATACTGCTCTGCATCGCAGCTCCATCTCATGGTGGACATCAGAGCCTGCTGGGTTATTTGACAGGAGTCACAACCCCCAGCCCCAATCAGACTGAACGTGGGCAGCCCCACTTACCATCCTTGGTCACGGCGTAGCCCACAGAGGCCCCACAAGCCACGGAGGAGACAGAGGGCAGCCTGGAGATGAGGGTGGGCATGCTCTTCTCCTCAGCACCCTCTCCAAGGCCCAGCCTCCCATACTCAGCCCGGCCCAGGCTGTATGCTCTTCCTGTAGGAGGAGGGAGAGGTGAGGAGAAGCAGAGGGTGTGTTCCCGGTTGGCCAGGTGAGTTCCCATATCCATGGGAGCTGGTCCCCATTCCCTGGGTGGTGAGGAGGAGGTATCTTTTCCAGTTTTGGGGAGGCCTGGGAGAACCTCCACAGGCCCCCACTGAGTTCATACTTGGCAGAGCACCAGGACTCTGACTCTGGGGGTTAGGTGTAACCTCACAGACCCACATCTGGCCAGGTTCCAAGAGCCATGGTCTCAGGAGTCAGGCCAGGCCTGTGCAGAGGGATGAGGGCGTTCCTGGGCCCAAGGTCCTACCTTCCGAATCCATGCAGACTGTGTGGTGTTGGCCACCAGAGAAGCCCACCCAGGACTTGGTAGAGTTCTTGAAGGAGGTCAGGTTCTGGGGTACAAAGCAAGACTCTGTGCCTGAGGTTCCTGGAAGGCAAAGGCAGGAGAGAGTTGTTAGGGGTGAAAGTGTCCAAGGAGCTGCTCTTCATCCTCTCCCTACCCTCTACAGCATATGAATATTTTCACTTTGCAGATGACAAAACTGGCTCCAAGTGAGCCAGGATGGGAACTCAGGTCACTCTGGAGATGCCCGATGCTGGGATTGGGACTCACCAAGTTGGTGGTAGTTTGAAAGGCCAAAGCCATACACATGGCCCTCGACGGAGATGGCGAAGGTGAAGTAGGCACCACAGAAGGCATCCTGGAATTTCACATGGCCCCGGGTCCCCCTGGATTTCAACAGCACACACTTGGGGACCAGGAGTCGTTCTGCAAGCAGAGAAGCAGCCAAGGTCAGTGGCAGACACACAAAGCCTCTCCTCTCTGCCCGGTGCTGGCTCCTCCCACATCACTAAAGCCCTCGAAGGGATGCTAAGCAGGGACTTTTCTCCCTATTAGCAAGGTATCTGAGGCCGAGAGAGTAAAGAGCCTCACCCAGACTCCCACAGCCCTAAGAGGTAATATCTACGTGGGATATTTACAGGTGCCATTCTTCTCTGGTAACTCACTTAACCTCACAACCCAATGAAGTGGGTGGGTTTAGAGATGAGAAAACTATGTCCAGGGTCCCATAGCCAGCAGGTGGTAGAACCAGGATTCAAAACAAGGATAGCCTGGCTCTAGAGTCAAAGTTTATTATCTATCTATCTATCTATCTATCTATTCCATCATAGCTACTGGGGATTCAGCCATTCAGTCTATTTGCATATTCATCTGTGAGTGAATTTATTTATTGATTTGAAAGAGGGAGGGAGAGAAAACATTGATTTGTTGCTCCACTCATTTATGCAGCCATTGGTTGCCTCCTGTATGTGCCCTGACCAGGGATTGAACCCATAGCCCTGGGGTACTGGGACAATCGTCAAACTGAGCTACTGGCCAAGGCTAGAGTCAATGTCCTTAACTACCACTGCAAGACTATCTGATGTAAGCCCACACGCAGAGAATTCCTCCCGCCTGTGACCTTCATCAGGGGTTGTATGCCGAGCTGCCCTGCCAGAGGGACCTAGCCCACCTACCAAGGCCCTGCCGGCCACCACGATTGGCAAATAATTCAGGGACACGGCCCAGCTGACCCTGCTCCCCGCAGCCCAAAGTGTAGAGGTCACCATCAAGTGTCAGCATCACCAAGTGGTCATTTCCTGAGGGCGAGAGGAAGGCAAGAGATGCAGGACTTGTAGAACCCAAGGCTTGGGCAACACCAGAATGAGGTTCTCCAACTCTGCCCAGAGCAAGTAACGCCAGACTCACCCGAGGCCACCTTCACCACAGGCTCACTCAGCTGCACTTGCACAGGTACCATGCTCTTCTTCATGGGCTCCAAGAGCCCAATCACACCATTATTGTCCTAGAAGGAGGGGCAGAGCACTATCAGCCAGTCCTGCATGGCCCATACCAGCCAGATCAACCATAGAACTGTCTGGTAAGGGGCACTGGTGCCAGATGGGGATGGAGAGGTGGGCAGCAATGAGGCCATATAGTGAAATGCTTATGAATGAGATCATACGTGGTCTGGTATCAAAGGAGTACCCTAACGGGTTTGGCTTAGTGCAGAGATCATCAACCTTTTGGAGTTCACGGAACACCAGGGTTCTGCGGACCACTGGTTGGTGATTGCTGCTCCAAATGTTCGCTTAAACTTTCGGACCCCATGGACCACCGGTTGGCAACCACTGGCTCATGGATAGAGCTTCAGCCTTCGTACCGAAAGGTCTTGGGCATGATTCTGGCCAAGATCACATGCTCGGGTCGGGGGCTCGATCCCCAGAAGGGGGTGGGCAGGAGGCTGCCGATCAATGATTCTCTCTCATCATTGATGTTTCTATTTCTCTCTCCCTCTCCCTTCCTCTCAGAAGTCAATAAAAATATATTAAAAATTAATATAAAAATCCAATATTCCTGAGAAGCGTGGAAGACAGCTAGGAAGGGAGGAGGAGAGGTTGAAGGTAGCAAGATGAGTGCGAACAGGCTTTCTGGATCAGTCTCAGCTAAGACCTCCCAACCACCCATGTCTTTCCTAAGACACACTTCACATCAGATTTTAGGCAGCAGCCAAAGGAGTGGACAGGCCTGAATAAAGAAGCCAGAGGCCTGGCTGGGCTGGGCCCAAGCTCTACTTATAGACCTTGACTTCCTCGCCAGTAAGTAGAATAGGGGCATGGAGATAGGTTATCCTTGGGGCCCCGCCAGTTAATTCTGTCCGCCAGCCCATCTTACCCGGAAGGAGCCCCAAAGGAAGACTCGGCCGTCCTCGGTGAGTGCCGCTGTGTGACTGTCCCCTGCTGACACTTGCACCACTTTCTCTTGCAGTTCCACTTTCCCGGGCACCATCTCGGAGCCCTCCACTGATGTGTCCCTTCCCAGAGCACCCTCATCGTTGCAGCCAAAGGAGTAGACCTGTCCAGGATGCCCCCATCAGTGCGAGATCTGGCCTTTCAGCCCATTCTTGTTCAGACCACCCATGCAGCTGGCCAGCTCCATCTCCATAGGGAGAGAAATGTACGGCTTAAAGCTCCTTCTCCAAGCCCCATCCCCCAGACCCTGTCCATCCCATGCCACGCCCCCAACCTACCTGGCCACTTTTGCTTAGGCACACGGTGTGCATGCCCCCAGCCTCAGCCTGAACAATGTCTTCCGGAATGGTTACTACAGCTGGCTTCTTCCTCTCCATCACATTCTCGCCCAGCCCCAGCTGGCCCACATCACCCTGGCCCAGTGTCAGCACCAAGCCCGGCTCTGTGCGGTGGGACCTATGTGAGACTGAGGAGTGAAGAAGACAGCCGAGTGTGTAGGATGATGGGAGAGAGGAGAGGTCACTGCATGGGTTCAATCCCCTGCTCTGCCACAGACCTTAGTATGACCCTTCTGAGCCTAAGTTCCCTCATTTGTGAAATGGGGATATCAGAAGTCCCTACCTCATAGGGTTTGTATAAAGGTTAAAAACTGAGCACATTAATCTGAAAGGAAGGAAATAGAAACAAGGGGACACTCAATATGTGAAATGAATCTTGGGGGGGAGAACAGTGAGCACCTAAGATAGTTTTCTATTAGCTGTAAGTTCTGGATAAGGTGCCATGGTACCGAAAGTGAGGGCTCAGGTAATCAAGTCTACTCTTTACTGACTGCTTACTCCACTAATGCTAAAGTGCTTTGTAGTCCCCCAAATTATGCTGCAGACCTTCCATATTTAAGATCCCATTTTATAGGAAAGGGAATGGAGCCTCAGAGAGGTTAACAGAGCTAATAAGTAGTAGTGTTTGCACTGAAACCAGGGGAGCCTACATGAATCTACACAGTCCCTAGCTCCATCCTCAGGGTGTCCCACCCTGGTTCCTATAAGGAGCTGAAAGGGAGGAGCAGCACTAAGAGCTAACAGGTTTTTGCCAGGTAAGCGCCAACCGGTGGGCGGTCCAGGACAGCCAATGGTGTCCAGCCCCTCCCCCAGGGTTGCCAGGGCCTCTGAGGCTGCGCTGGGCAGGGAGCCACCTGGTCGGGTTTTCTGGTTGGCAGGGCTCGGCCTGCAGGCCCCTCGGGTGTGGTGGGCGCCTGGAACGCGGTGGGAAGCAACGGCCCTCACTGCCTGGTTACGAGGGTCTGCAAAAGACAGACACTGCCTGAGTGCGGGTCCACACTCCCCCTTCTCAGACTGGGCTGGAGCTCTCCTCCCTGTCTCCCTCCAGGGTTCCAGAAGAGAAAAAATCACGCCACCTCCCTCAAATGCTATGACATTATCTCATTTTCCTCACAACAGGCCAGTGAGGTTGGACTTGTTCTCCCTCTTATTTCAGGAAAGGCGTAACCCAAGATCAGCGCCATTAAGCTGCTTGCTCAGGGCCAAGGATTTGAACCCACATCTGGAAGTCAGTGGTCCAAACCATAAACCATTACAGCCCGGGGCAAAGCCTTAGGACCTAGGTTTTTTGCTAATGCCCCCTGAGTGCTTTTAAACCAGTCTCTGTGCCTTGGGGGTGGGATTCAATGACCCACAGGAGACCTGCCAGCTGGGTGGAGCTTCCGGACTTCCAGGCCCCTCAGCTTCAAATGTCAGCGGGGAAGGAGCCCAGTCCCGGATTTTGAGGGGTTCAAGAGGCCACACATACTGAGACAGAAGCCAACTTACCCTTCACTTTCTTGCTTTTGGGGAGAGCATCTTCTGGGGGTGACCTTTTCTTAGCCACTCGCTTGGGTGGCATCTTCCTGTTCTGAAAAGCCCAGGCAAATACTCCATGTCAGACGGCAAACGATGTCCTGCTCTAACCAGCCAACATTAACAAAGACAAAGACCCCTACAAAGGAGAGAGGCACTGCCAGCAGTGCCACTTCTCAGGCAGTTCCACTTCTCAGATTTAAGAACGAGAACAGAATAATACACCCAAAGTAAGTTCCACAGATACTCTCTACTGTGTGCTTCATAACATAAAAAAAAAAAAAAATTTTTAAAAATGGAGCAACTCATGTGCTTAATAGTAGGAATGGCTACGTAGCATATTCATGACAGAACAGTATGAAGCCACTAAAAGTAATACTTTCAGAGACTCGTTTATTGAGAAGGAAGAGTTTACCATTGTCAAATAATATAAGCACATCAAAAAACAGTCCATCCCATTTTTGAAATATAAATGCATACACACATGTAAAAATAAGTGTAGAAAAATGTATAGAAGGAAATATGTCCATTAACAATGATAACCTCTGGAAAATAAGATCATGGACAATTTTTACTTTTTTCTTTACACTTCCCTATATTATATAAGATGTTTAGTAAGAAGCATTACATATTTTTATTATAAAAAATGAAAAAGCTGGTGTGGCTGTAGCTGAGGAACATTCAGTATCCCTCATAACTGCCCTCAAACCCTGAGATAATCACTAGTAACTTTGTAACTAACCGTTAACTACATAACCACTATGTAACGCTGATGTACTACTGTTATTATCAGACTTTACAAAGTCATTCTAATGAAGTAAAACCAAACCTGACCGTTTGTGCCCTCTGATCACAAAGGGCCCCTTCTGGGAGAAGCCTGGCTTTTCTAGTCCAAAAGGCACTGCAGACCAGAATACCTCCTCACACTAACACACAAACACCAAGTGTTACAAGAGGGAAAGGAAATCGCCTCCAGGTGACAAGAAGGGTTGTTGGGCCCTAGCTGGTTTAGCTCAGTGGATAGTGTCAGGCTGTGGACTGAAGGGTCCCGGTTCCAGTCCCGTCTGGGCATGGATTGATCCCCGGTGTGGGGCATGTGGGAGCAGCCAATCAATGATTATCTAGTGATTGCTGTTTTTCTCTCTCTCCTTCTCCCTTCTTCTCTGAAATCAATACAAATTTAAAGGAAAGAAGGAAGGAGGGAAGGAAGGAAGGAAGGAAGGAAGGAAGGAAGGAAGGTAGGAAGGAAAGAAGAAAAGAAGGAAGGAAAGAAGGAAAGAAGGAAGGAAGGGAGGGACAAAGGAAGGAAGGAAGTTGGACCTAGGATGATTTGGGCAGTTAAAAGCCTGTCTTGAACCCCCTCCCCTCATTTATTTATTTATTTATTTATTTATAATATATTTTATTGATTTTTTTACAGAGAGAAAGAGAGAGGGATAGAGAGTTAGAAACATCTACTGGGGATGTGCCTGCAACCAAGGTATATGCCCTTGACCGGAATCGAACCCAGGGCCTTTCAGTCCGCAGGCTGACACTCTATCCACTGAGCCAAACCGGTTTTGGCTCCTTCCCCTCCTTTAACTGCTACAGCTCCCCAAGGTCTTCAGGTCTTCCCCCAAGGCTGCTGAGAACAGAGGCATTCTCTCTCAATATCAATCCAGACAATTTGTGCCCCAAACTTTTTCCTCCACTAATGCATCTTTATTGGGTCCTGGCCTTTAAGATTGTGAAGGACAGCCAGGTGGTCTAAGCCTGCGCGCCCAAACTCTGAATTGTAATCTTTCTGTATGGATGGCTGGAGCCAGGACACTTTAAAGCTGTCCAGATGTGGAAGTGGTATATAGCCTGCGGCAGTTAAGAGTCTAGCCTCTGCCCTAGCTGGTTTGGCTCAGTGGATAGACCACTGGCCCTCGGACTAAAGGGTCTCTGGTTCGATTCCGGTCAAGGGCACATGCCCAGGTTGTGGGCTCAACCCCAGTAGGGGGTGTGCAAGAGGCAGCTGATTGATGATTCTCTCTCATCAACGTTTCTAACCCTCTATCCCTCTCTCTTCCTCTCTGTAAAAAATCAATTAAAACACACACACACACACACACACAATAAATAAATAAATAAATAAATAAATAAATAACACCACATATGATCCTGGTCAGAATTGGGCTTGGCCAAACACAAAGACTCACAGGGTTTGACTTAACCAACTATGTGGGTGGGAGACTTCCATTTAGTGAGAAGATGAAGAATACTGTGGGGCAAGCAGGAGAGGAGACCTGCATCTCCATTTTACCCGGTGTTTTCATTGAGTCTGAAGTGCATGGGAACCAGCAAGAAGAGATGTTAAGTAGACAGAGCAAGGGGCGAAAGGGGTGAAATGTAAGAGGTAGAAGCTTGTACCACTGGCCAGGCTGGCAGCCAGCTCACTGTGTCCAGGGCCGGGCAAACGCAAATCCCCAGTCAGTTCCTCAGGATGACCTGTAGCTGTTGTGGGGGTGCAGAACAAGTCTCCCCAAGGAGTGCCTCTGTGGTATGCAGACTGTTTTGAAAATTTTGGCTTAAATTCTGGGGCCTCTCACTGCAAGCTAGTCACATTGTCCCTATTATACAGACAATAAGGGAAGGGTCCCACCCAAGTTTCGAAAAAGATCTGAACCAAGTTGGTCAGGCTCCAGAGCTACTGTCCTGATCAGCTTCCTCACACTCTCCAGTCTCTCAGTCTGCCTGCCTGGGAACTCTCATCCTCTCTCCCCAGGTGGTCTTCCTGCTCCCACCCCCACTCCATTCTACCTGTCATTCATGATCTTTCTAAACCTCAAACTGGAAACGAGCTGCTTCCTTGCTCAGCTCCCTTTGCCTGGAAGAGTAAGCCACATTTCTTAGCCTGGTACTACAGATCTCCAGGCTCTGATACAGACTTGACCTTTGGCCTCATCTCTTATCTGTAATAATAAAAGTGTAATATGCTAACTAGACCAGACAGCCGAACGACCTTCTGGACGAAGCCGGGGCTGCATCCGAGGGATAGAGGCAGCCTGCGGCTTCGAAGGCCTATTCTTGCACAAATTTCGTGCACTGGGCCTCTAGTCTTTATATCCTCCTATCTCTTCCCACACAATCTTCAACTAGTTCCAGTTTGCATCTCTACATCCGTATCCTATGGAAGAACTTCTACTCAAGTCTCAAAGGCAACTCCACCGCTCCTCTGATCCTTTCCCAGTCCTAAAGGAGTCATTCTCTCCCAGAGAAAGGAGGACAGACTTTTGGATCATAATTACTTTAATTTGCATGTGTATCCCCCATATCAACCTACTCTTTAAAGTATGTGCCTCACTGGGGCACCGGGCACTCCTGTCGTCTATGTGCCGGCACCATTTTATTTCTCCCAACCAGCTGAAGAAGGCACGCTCACTCTTATTTCACAGGTGAGGGAACTGAGGCACAGAGCAGCAAATGTACTTGCCTAAGTTCACACAGCTGGTAAAGGAGAGTCAGAGACAGAACCCAGGTATATCTGATAAACAAACAAGCAAGCCCTAAATGGTTTGGTTCAGTGGATAGAGCTTTGGCCTGCGGACTGAAGGGTCCCGGGTTCAATTCCAGTCTAGGGCATGTAGCTTGGTTGCAGGCACATCCCCAGTAAGAGGTATGCATGAGGCAGCTGATCGATGTCTCTCTCTCATTGATGTTTCTAACTCTTCATCCCTCTTCCTTCCTCTCTGTAAAAATCAATAAAATATATTTAAACAAAAAAAGGTAGCCCATGATCCCGGCAGGGGTGGAGGCAGCCTGGGCAGGCCTCCAGGGCCCCCCATGAACTTGGCCGAACACGAAGGGCAAAGGACAGAAGGAAGCTGAGAGGGAGAGGATGGTGAGACCAGAGAGGAGACACTGGGGCTGCCAGGCTGGGCCAGTGGGTGAAGACTCGGAAGGAGAATGGGTACAACTCCCTGCTGTGGACTTGAGCACTGGCTTTAAGAGTGGAGGTCTCTGGCAGGACAGGGAATGAGAGGGCACCTTCCCAGCGTGGAGTCTGACACTGCCACCTGCCGCCTCTGCAGCACACTCGGTCCTGGTGCACCCCCTCTCTAACCGGACAGGGGGTGTCTGGCTGGGAATAAGGAGCAGTCTTCTGTCCACCCACAAGCCACAAACAGCTCTTTGAGGAGCTGACAATCTGGGAGAAGAGTGAGACACAGTCCCAAATAATTAAAAATCAGACTCTCCCGGAATGCTCACACCTGCCTTCTGAGGTAGAAGTGGTCACCCCGGCTTCACAGATAAGAAAGCTGAGGTTCAGGGAAAGGCACCCCGGCCACACAGGAGTGGGGTGAAATGGCAGGTCCCCTGGCCACTCCGGACCGGGGCCAGGGCTCCCCTCCCGCCGCTCCGAGCTGCTCTGCACGTGACGAATGTAGGCACATCAACTAGACCCGCTGCTGCCAAGCTTTCGGACCTCACGGACCACCAGCCGGTGCCCGCTGGACTAGACAGTCTGCCAGGGAGGGCCTGGTGCTCCTGCTTGACCCCCCGTGACCCACCACAGCCTCATTCCTGCAAAGGGAGACAGAGCCCTCTCTCTAACCACACACCTGTCCCTACCGCCACCCCCTCAGCCCCAATGTCAGGAGGCAGACAACTGCCTGCCAGACCAGAGGCTGAGGATTCTTGGTGAGAAAGGTCCCCAGGGAAGGGAGGACGGCGGCTCATCGGCCAATAAACATTTGCTGAACTCCTGCAGTGTGCCAGGCTCGCTACCGGGACACTCCACCGCAAGTTTCCTGACCAGCCCGAGTTCAGTGGACAGAGCATTGGCCTGGGAACTAAAGGATCCAGGGTTCGATTCTGGTCAAGGCACATGCCCGGGTTGCCGGCTCCATCCCCAGTTGGGGGTGTGCAATAGGCAGCCAATCCATGATTCTCTCTCATCACTGATGTTTCTATCTCTCTCTCCCTGTCCCTTCAATAAAAAATATATTTTAGGAAAAAGTTTCCTGCCGAAACCAGTTTGGCCCAGTGGATAGAGCGTCGGCTTGTGGAGTGAAAGGTCCCGGGTTCGATTCTGGTCAAGGGCATGTACCATGGTTGCGGGCACATCCCCAGCGGGGAGTGTGCAGGAGGCACCTGATCGATGTCTCTCTCTCTCTCTCTCATCGATGTTTCTAACTCTCTATCACTCTCTCTTCCTCTCTGTTAAAAAAAATCAATAAAATACATTAAAATAAAATAAAAGTTTCCTAACCAGGAGATTCCCCCTTATATACAGAGCTGTGCCTGAGTTTGTGTTTATTTTTCCCCAGAAGAAAAGGGGCCCCATTTTCCACCAGATGTGAGAACCACTGCTTTATGGGAAATATAGGATATCAGTCATTCTCACCACATTCCTCTTCCCTTCGTTTTACAGATAAAGAAACTAATAGGAAGATTTAGTGGGAGACCCAAGGGGGGACTCAAGTAGTGAGTTGCAAAGCTGAACAGGATTCCCGCTCTTGGGATGTCTCGGAAAAACACCAGCATGAACTCCTAACTCACTGTTCCAGACTCCATTCTATTACTCTTCCCGGGTGAAATCATCCTGTCTTTTCCACCTCCACCCAGTGTCCCTTGGTCCCTTGTCACCTGAGACCTTTCCAGACCCAGTCCCTGTTGTAGCATCTTGTTACTCCTCTCCTCGTCCCGTGTTCCGGTCAGACTCCAGCATCTGTGCCATCCCTGACCGCTACACTCAGCGAGACCTTCCTGCCTTGGCATGTGCCGTTTCCTTTGCCTGCGTCCCCCTAATCCCTCTACCTGAACAGCTAACTCTGCAGCTCCTTAAAAACCCGGTTCAGGCGTCACCTCACCTGGAAAGCCACCCCGACTCTCCAGGGCGGGGCTGGGTGCCACCCTCAGAGCTCCTGTGTAACACTCCGTACACTCTTGTGTGTGTCCTGACTTCTGCCAGGATCACACGTGGTTGGAGCCCCTCAATGACTACTTGATGAACGATTGTGGGCAGCAGTGCCCCTGCCTCCGCGGCATACATCCGTGACCTCCCTGGCACTGGGGTAACCGTGGCCCACGTGGGTCTCCCAAAGGCCACACGGCCCTTCTCACCACCGCTCCCAGCCCCGCCGGCGCAGCACGGGGTAGGCAGCAGTCAATAATCTGACAGATGCGTTCATGGAGACACACACACACACACACACACAAAGGGGGGGAAACCCCACATGCTAACCTGACTAGTTCAGGGAAGGCCTGCATGGCGGTTTTGCAAACTCAAAGACCTCAAGGAAGTACAAAGAATGGTCTGAAATTAAAATTTTAACTGAAAGCAGTGTATAGGAGGCAGTCATTTCCTAGGCCAAGTATTTTCCCCGACAAAGATCAATTTCCAATCTTTCCCGAGCATCTGAGATAACACACCTGAGAACTGTCCGGGTAACTAGTTACTTCCTCCTTCAGGACCCCTCAGGGCGCGACATAAGGCACCAGGCCCCGACCACAAACTCCCTCCCTGTTATTGTTATCGTGTTCGTGGTGGACTGCTAACTATTCTGTATCCACCTCAGTAAAGGAAGCGCGTGTCCCTCCTTTCACTTTCTATCCAATCCCAGAGGTTTGCCCGCTCTGCTTTCCCCCCCCTCCCTCATCCATCACCAATGGGCCTCATGCAACCCACCGAGGGCTCCTCCTCGGACGGCCACTTTGAACAAGGTAAAACCCCGCCATTCTCCGGAGCGTCATCCCAATGCCTGGAGGTTTTGCTTCCAGCAATTTGCCCACAGTGGCTCAAATAAACTCACAAAAAACTCTTTACAGGTTTGAAAATCGTTCTGTTTTTTTCTTTTTACACTAACAAGTCGGTGCGGAGCTCCCGGCACACCGCCCTGGCCGGTCAGCAGCGGTCCCGGTGCCCGTCCACGCTGCCCCGCGCAGGCCCTGCCCGTCCACCCTCCATCCCGCTCCTCCCGGCCCCGCCGGCAGGGCCCTCCCCGCCCCGCAGCCCGGCCCCCCCGGTGGGTCCGCGCGGACAGGATCCCCGCTCCCGCCCGGGAGCGCGGCCCGCGCCCGGGAGCCGGCTCCGCCGCCCGAACATCCCGCCGCCCGGCCGCCGAGGTCACCGCGCCCGCCGCCCCGCCGGCCGCGCTCCGGCCGTTTGAATCTCCCGCCCGCGCGGCCGGACGCGGGAAGCCGGCGGCAGGGGGCCCGGGCTCGCCCAGGCGAGGCGGGGCCCGGCCCGCGCCCGGCCGCCCCGCGGGGCCGGGGACACGCGCGCCCGCACTCGCGCCTTCCTTCCGGCCGCCCGGCTTCACGTGGAGGCGTCGCCACGCGACCCGGCGCCGCGCGCGAGCGACTGCGCCGGCCCGCCGCCGCCCCCCGCTCCCCGCCCCCGCCGTGCCCGGGCCGCGGCCCCCGGCGCGCCCCGTCCTCCGGGCCCTTCGCCCACGACACGCGCGACCTACCTCGGCGCCGGCCGCTCCGGGAACTCCTCGGCGCGCCGCTGGGCCGCGGACTGCCCCAGAGCATGCGCTCTGCGGGCCTCTGGCCCGACCCGGGCCCCGAGGAAAACAAAGGGCCCGGCGGCCCCTGGCGGCCGCCCCGGGAAGTGCAAGGGACGCGCTGCCCACAGGGAGCTCCGGACCAGGTGCTCCACCTGGGCTCCACCAGGACGGCGGGTGTGTGTTTTGGAGACCCCCCCCCAAATCGGGACGAGTGGACTAACAACCACAAAGACCATTTGAAAACAGGGTTTGTTTATGGGAAAAGCCCGTGTGATAGGAACTGTACAGAGAAAAGGGGTAATGCTCTTCCCTGTTCTCAAGAGGTTCTCTGTTGGAGACATGAGAAATCAGACAATTAACAGAGAGTTATGACAAGAGTATGCCCAGGGGCATCTGGCTCAGCCTGGGACTTAAGAAATCCTATCCAAGTTAAGGCGGAGAAGCATCCCTGGCAATGACAGGGAGCGATGAGAGCCCAGGGTGGTCCTGGGAAACGTGTTAGGAAGGAGGTCTTAACTGGAGCAGGAGTGGCAGGGAGAGCACCGGAGCAGGAGGGCTGGCCAGGGATGCACGGTCTCATGTCTAAGGAGTGCGGCCTCCATTCCCAGGCAACGGGGAACTGTGAAAGGGGTTCGGCCAGATGAGTGATATGAGTAGGTTTCTGTTTTCAAACAGAGTGGAGAATGGACTTGGAAGCAAATCACGTGAGGAAGACCATTTGAATTGGATGTGATTTGGGTTGGCTGGAGAAGGAAAATATGTACCAAGCGGATGACCCTCTCTTGTTAACACACTCATTCTCCACAGTGGATGCAAACAGTTCTTGAAGATTTCAGGTGTTCCCTGAGGTGACTTCTCTGGCCATTTGATTCTCTGGGGGTGTTTCCCAGGTCAGGGCAGTGACCTCTGCAGAAGGATATTTTCTCCATTTCATGTTGATTCTGACTCTGAAAGTCATCCTATATAATATAAGCCTAGGTGGCATCACGTGATGTCATTATAAGATGGACACCACAACATGGCTGCCCTCACATCGTCACAAGATGGCTGCCCTCACATTGTCACAAGATGGGTGCCACAAAATACCCATCACAAGATGACCACCACAAATGGCCACCACAAGGCAGGGGAGGAGAGTTGGGGAGGACCAGGCTGGCAGGGAAGGGTAGTTGGGGGCCATTAGGACGGTAGGGGAGGGCAATTGGGGGTGAGATCAGGCTATCAGGGGAGGGAAGTTGGGGGCAATCAAACCAGTAGTGGAGGGTAGTTGGAAGCGATCAGGCCTGCAGGGGAAGGCAGTTAGGGGCAACTGGGCCAGCAGGAGAGCAGTTAGGCATCCATCAGGTCAGCAAGGGAGCAGTTAGGCATCAGTCGTCAGGAGTGGTTAGGGGGCAATCGGGCTGGCAGGCAGAAGCAGTTAGGGACAATCAGGCAGGCAGGCAGGCGAGCGTTTAGGAGCCAGCAGTCCCAGATTGTGAGAGGGTTATCTGCCTGCCGGTCCCAAGGGGTCCCAGATTGGAGATTGCAGGCCAGGCTGAGGGACACCACCTTCGTGCATGAATTTCATGCACTGGGCCTCTAGTTCTATCATAACCAGATAGATAAGATACTTTTGATGAGTATTTACCAACTGAATTTCTTTTTCTGTAGACTCTACCCCAAAGCACTCCCCGTCTTGAGGGTCTCTTACCTCTTCAAGTTTACCTCTGCCTCCATCTCGGACTCCTCCTTTGGATGATGAAGTACCCTGAAATTTCTCCAAGTTTAAGCTCTGGGATCTCTGCTCTCTCTCTGCTGTCTTCCTCCAAGTTTTTACTCATTCACATGCTTAATGTAATTATAAAAACGATTATTATCACCAATTTTGTACTTTGTATTTTTACTTTTTTAACTGCAGAAACATTTCCACCCATGTTACTTAGCACATTTATTCCTCACAAAAACCTCATGACAGTTGTAAAATGAGAAAAACGAGGTTCAAAGAGGTTGGGACTTTCTCTGGAATTATTCTACAAATGGGAGAAGGGGACAGAACTCCTGCTCAGGGCTGAGCTATCACTTTTTGAAAGGGCAGTCCATCTGCCCTCCACTGGAAGTTTCAGCCCTTCAGCTCTACCCATGTGACTCATCACCCATGGATCTAGACACCGCCCCAACTTCATCTTTCCAGCCAAAGTTAAGGTTCTCTGAGAAAAACAGATTCAAATCTTAAATGCTTTACCGATTCCTCCCTCGCCTCTCTTCATGTTTTTATTTCTGCCTCTCTGATCAAAAGCACCACCCTCCTGAACTCTGCTCCTACCTCTCCTTTCTTCCCCTCATTTCATCCCAACAAGATGCCCAGGTTAATCTCCCTAAATCCTAGCTGGGAGACCTTGCCCTGTTTAGAAATCTTTAAAAATGTAGATGTTTTTGCCCTGCCCAGTTTGGCTCAGTGGATGGAGCTTTGGCCTGAGGACTGAAGGGTCCCAGGTTAAATTCCGATCAAGGGCATATGCCTTGGTTGCAATCTCCATCACTGGCCCCCGACAGGGTTAGTGCAGGAGGCAATCAATGTATCATTGCTCTTTCTCTCTCCCTAAAAAAATAAAATAAAATCAATCGATGGGAAAATATCCTCAGGTGAGGATTACCAACAATAAATTAGGTATTTCTTTGGTGCTGTGCTTGCAATACCAGGTGGTCACAAAATGTTATTTAACAAGCTCATTGCACTTAGGAGACTGTAAGAAGCATTTACAAACATGTACTCATTTAATAGCCTCATTCTTTTATTCCCCCCAATTTCACGAGGAGATTGAAGCGGAGGTTAAGTGGCTCGCCCAAGGTCATATGCACAGAAACTGGTGGTATCAGGATCCAAACCTAGGCGGCATGACTCCACGTTTGACAACAATCGGCATGATTGCCTACGTGAGGAAAAGCCTGTTTGGAAAGTCTAGACAGGTAGATTGCAAGATGAAGTTTAGCAGAAAGGGAGGGACCTAGAATACCTGCTGACAGCTTTGCTTCAGCGCCACTTGGACATGGAAATGAATACAGGTATTTCCTGTCTAGCATTAGCTATCCAGCCGTCTATTGAGAAGTTGGTAGGAAACATTAAGATAATCTTTTTCTGGTTGTGGGGAAAAGATAACACTATACGGAGCCCCTACTTTCCCAGGACATTATGTGGTAATGATACCAAGATGAGAGGTCAACACTGGGCTGGTCCTGGGGATAAACAGGATCCTGCCTTACTTCTGGCTCATTTCCAGGAAGTCTACAGGGGGTTGATGCTTTTGTGCAGGGGTTCCACTTCCGGTTGGGAATTTGGGCAATGTAGCCTTTCTGTTCCCAAGTTTTCCCATCTGAAACTGGGCTAGGTTAATGCCCATTTCAGAGTTGTGAGGATTAATATATGCCAATACAACTAAGTATTGCAAATGCTACTAGTTTAAGCATATTACCTACAAGTTGCTGTATCAGTTCAAAAAGCCAACAAGCCGTGCTCTCCATAAGTATGGCTTTAGGAAATTGCTCCCATTCCCAAATCTATCATCCTCTGGCCCTGAACACCATTGGTGAAACCCCATCTGGGCATTCCACTTTGGCCAAACCCACCACCCAAACCCCAAATACACACACCTCCTTAAATTGGACCTCAAAGGCTACTTCATGGTTATCTGAACTCCACGCACCAGGTTCGCCTCTACCTTCTACATGGTTTCCATCCTTCAGGGCCTATTACATCCCATCCCTACAAGGCTAGCAGTCTGTACAAGACAAAGCTTCCATTGTGACGCAACCCCACATCACTCATGGCAGTGGTCTTCCAGGTTTAAGGCCTTGCTACTTGGACACCTGTTTGGGTTTAACTAGCCTAACAGCAATGGCACTTTAACAAAAATCTTGTAGTTGCTAATTTGCTAGTACTTTATGGGAAACTGAAGGGTTGGTCTAATTGGCAACTTAGAACACCTCTGCCCAGTAGACTACATAGCACTGGATAGTTCATTAAAGGTAGGTGAAGCATTACCCATATTTCAAAATTTAAGCAGCTATCCAACTGCACAATGAAGATGGGATCTAACCAGGGAACTATGCAACTGGGAATGCTTCTTCCAGATGGCCAAGTGTCAACATAAAGTTAAACACAAAGAGCCCAAGACAAAAGCTTAGGGTCTTTTTAAAAAAATTAATAAATCTTTATTGTTCAGCCGAAACCGGTTTGGCTCAGTGGATAGAGTGTCAGCCTGCATACTGGGGGGTCCCAGGTTTGATTCCGGTCAGGGGCATGTATCTTGGTTGCGGGCACATCCCCGGTGGGGAGTGTGTAAGAGGCAGCTGATCGATGATTCTCTCTCATCGATGTTTCTAACTCTCTATCCCTCTCTCTTCCTCTCTATAAAAAATCAATAAAATATATTTTAAAAAATCTTTATTGTTCAGATTATTACAATTGTTTCTCATCCCCCCCCCCACCATAGCTCCCCTCCACCCGGTCCCCACCCCACCCTCTGCCCTTACCTCCCCGTTGTCTTCATCCATAGATTGATTTTTGTCCAGTTTCTTCCCGTACCCCCCCACAGACACCCTTTTTTCCTGAGAATTATCAATCCTCTCCCATTCTATGCCCCTGATCCTATTATATTTAACAGTTTATTCTGTTCCTCAAATTTTTAATTCACTTGACTTTTTAAAAAAATATATTTTATTGATTTTTCACAGAGAGGGAGAGGGATAGAGAGCTAGAAACATCAATGAGAGAGATACATCGACCAGTTGCCTCCTGCACACCCCCTAACAGGGATGTGCCCGCAACCAATGTACATGCCCTTGACCGGAATTGAACCCGGGACTCTTCAGTCCGCAGATCGACGCTCTATCCACTGAGCCAAACCGGTTTCGGCAATTCACTTGGCTTTTAGATTCACTTGTTGATAGATATGTATTTGTTGTTCATATTTTTTATCTTTACTTTTTTCTGTTTCCTCCTTTTAAAGAATACCTTTTAACATTTCATATAATACTGGTTTGGTGGTGGTGAACACTTTTAGCTTTTTCTTATCTGTGAAGCTCTTTATCTGCCCTTCAATTCTGAAAACTTTGCTGGGTAGAGTAATCTTGGTTGTAGGTTCTTGCTATTCATCACTTTAAATATTTCTTGCTACTCCCGTCTGGCCTGCATAGTTTCTGATGAAAAATCAGCTGATAATCGTATGGGTGCTCCCTTGTAGGTAACTTTTTCTCTTGCTGCTTATAAGATTCTCTCTTTGTCTTTTGCTCTTGGCATTTTTTTAAAAAATATTTTTATTGATTTTTTACAGAGAGGAAGGGAGAGAGATAGAGAGCTAGAAACGTCGATGAGAGAGAAACATCGACCAGCTGCCTCCTGCACACCCCCAACCGGGGATGTGCCCGCAACCAAGGTACATGCCCCTGACCGGAATCGAACCCGGGACCTTTCAGTCCGCAGACCGACGCTCTACCATGGAGCCCCTACTTTCCCAGATTTTTATAGCAAACCGGCTGCTCTTGGCATTTTAATTATGTGTCCTGGTGAGGTCCTCTTTGGATTCCTTTTGTTTGGGATTCTCTGAACTTCCTGAACTTGTAAGTCTATTTCTTTCACCAGGTGGGGGAAGTTTTCAGTCATTATTTCTTCAAATAGGTTTTCAGTATCTTGCTCTCTTCTTCTGCACCACCATAATTCTGATGTTGGTAACTTTGAAGTTGTCCCAGAGGCTTCTTACACTATCTTCAACTTTCTGGATTCTCTTCTTGCTTCTCCGGAGGAGTGTCCTTTGCCTCTTTGTATCCCAAATCTTTGACTTCTTGTGTTCTTCTAGTCTGCTTTTGGGTCTCTGTATAATATTTTTTATTTGTCAGTGTATGTTTAATTTCTAGTTGGTCCTTTTTCATATCCTCGAGGGTCTCGTAAAATTTATTGGCCTTTTCTAGGAATTTCTTGAAAAACATTATAATCAGGGTCTTGAACTCTATGTCCAGCCATTTGTTCTCCTCCATTTCTTTAGTTTGTGATGTTTCCTTGTCTCCTTATTTTCGCTGCTTCCCTGAGTCGGTAGGGTAGCTTTGAGTGCTGGGTGACCTATATGGTTCAATGGGTCAGCCTCCCAGTTACCTGATGTGGACACTCCTGGTGCACCCCTTTGTGGGCTGTGTGTACAGCCTTGTTGTAGTTAAGTCTTGATTGTTGGTGTCACTGGGAGAAATTGACTTACATGCCAATTGGCTGTGAGGACCTGATATGTCTATAATGGAAGAATTGCTGTGCTGGAGACACATTTATGGGGCAGGACTTTTTCCAGTAGGGCTTTGTTGCTCACTGCGTCTGCCTTTTGAATGTGTCCCATATTATGAGAGTAGTTGAAACCTGATGCTGTCTCACACTGACCACTAGATACACTAGTTTCTGGATCTCCAATGGGGTGCAGGTCAGCTTCTGTCTGAGGCCACCCAGCAGGAGCTATAGCAAAGAACTACAGTTTCTTCTCTTTACTTGGGATTTGGCGGTTTTGGAGTAGTCTGAGTGGAGCTGCAATTTATTTCATTCAGATGCCATAGGGCAGGCCATTTATATGCAAAAGCCGCTGTGTGGAGCCTGAGAGTGTTTATAGAATGTGTGGGGCGGGGTCTTTGGGCATCACTAGACTGGGGTGTGGCAAACAGCAATGGCTGCCAGCTAGTCTTTTCTGCCTTTCTGAGATTCCAAGTCCCGCATCTTGTGCTCCAGTGCAGTCAACGATTGCTGCTTGCACCTCTGCAAAAAAATCACCCTCACTTTCCGACCCGATGGCAGACAGACCAGCTCCTCCCCAGAGGTGACTGGGTTCCCAGAAACTGGATTTCAAAGAGATCGGGAGTTTGTTTCTTTTCAGGTTGAAAAAAAGCCACACGCCCAGTCGGCCGCCACCAGCCGGATTTGTGTGCCTCAATACCTCAGCTTTTCAGCATTTGTGCTCCTTTCTCCTTCCTTCTACCGTGTTTCCCCAAAAATAAGACCTACTTACAGGTTTCCTTCTGAGTGAAATATAAGGAATCCCCCTGAAAATAAGGCCCCCCTAGGCTAAACATGAGAGATTTGGTCCACTGATTCTGAAAGAAATGGAGTCACAAGAAATTCACCAGGAAATTCAGGAATTGGATTGTTATGATGATGTTCCAGAAGATGATGACATGATTGTCATTGAATAAATGAGTAAATTCTTGATACTGTAGGATTCACAGTTTGTCTGGTTTGTGTTGACAACTACTATACTACCATACCATATACAGGTAATAAATTTCCTTTATTTTCATTTAACAATAAATGTGTACCGTATTCTTCATGGAAAAATAAGACATCCCCTGAAAATAAGACCTAGAGCATCTTTGGGAGCAAAAATTAATATAAGACACTGTCTTATTTTCGGGGAAACAGGGTAGTTGTGAGACTTCCACTCAGCCAGCTTTCCCACGGTTCTGGTTGATACTTTTGTCTTTTAGTTGTAGTTTTGAAATTGTTGTGCAAGGCGGCAGTTTAGTTGTTTACCTTTGCTGCCATCTTGGTTTCTCTATAAAAGCTTAAAAGTCTTTAGGGTCAGCTAATGGCTGGGTGCCCTCCCCCTCCCCCTGCCGTGGCTCTGCCACCCTTCTGTCCATTATGGAATACTATCTTTGGCTGTCACCATACTCACATATGAAAAAAAAAAAAGAAATCACACTAGTACGTATATAGTCACCTTTATTTTTTTATTTTTAAATATTTATTTTATTTTATTATTATTTTTAATATATTTTATTGATTTTTTACAGAGAGGAAGGGAGAGGGTCATAAAGCCAGAAACATAGATGAGGCCGAAGCCGGTTTGGCTCAGTTGTGGAGCATCCGTCTGCGGACTGAAAGGTCCCAGGTTCGATTCCGGTCAAGGGCATGTACTTGGTTGCGGGCACCTCCCCCAGTAGGGGGTGTGCAAGAGGCAGCTGGTTGATGTTTCTCTCTCATTGACGTTTCTAGCTCTCTATCTCTCTCCCTTTCTCTCTGTAAAAATCAATAAAATATATTTAAAAAAAAAAAAAAAAAGAAACATAGATGAGAGAGAAACATCAACCAGCTGCCTCTTGCACACCCCCACCGGGGATGTGCCCGCAATCAATGTACATGCCCCTGACCAGAACCGATGCTCTAGCCACTGAGCCAAACTGATCTCGGCATAGTCACCTTTATTTTAATTCACAAATACAAAAAGGATTTTAAAAACGAATTGCACTGAAACCGGTTTGGCTCCGTGGACAGAGCGTCAACCTGCGGACTGAAGGGTCCGGGTTCGATTCCGGTCAAGGGCATGTACCTTGGTTGCGGGCACATCCTCAGTAGGGGGTGTGCAAGAGGCAGCTGATTGATGTTTCTCTCCCATCGATGTTTCTAACTCTCTATTCCTCTCTCTTCCTCCCTGTAGAAAATCAATAATATACATATATATATATATATATATATATATATATATATGAAAATATCCTGGGGGGAGAATAAACAAAAACAAAAACAAAAAAACTGCTCAGTGCTTCTGTAATTACTTATAAATTTCAATAGGCCATGTGGCCCATGGAACATTCTATTAGTCTACCAGTTAATACAGATCTGAGAATGACAGAATTTGCATTTCTTTTTCCTTTTTCTCCAAAGGGAAGCTACTTATCTTCCAAACAGTCATCACTTTAGAGGAACCCAAAAAACGTTAACTGCCCAAAAGGTGAAGTGCCTCTTCTTTCCTAAATGAAAACAGAAAAAATGATTAGAATCATAGATTCTTAAATTCAAAAATTTCTCATTTTAGTATGCTAGGTGTTTCCTGCATGGTTTGTCTCCTTGGTCATAGTCCATAGGACTCTGAGAAGTTGTAGGAATATGTAGGCACAGACTCAAGGCCCGGCTTTCTCTCCAACGTTGTGGAAAGGGACTGTCTATCATGGGGCAGAGCCCTACGCTCCCCTAGGCCACCTGGTCAGAGCTCGGGAGCGTGACCTCCCGGGGTATCCACGTTGGGAGTGTCTGATTAATCAATCACAAACAGTACAGTTAAACAGCAGTACCTCTCAAGACCTTAGAGATTTTTCTTTATTACATACTAGAGGCCTGACGCACAAAATTCGTAAAAGGGTAGGCCTTCCTCCCTCCTGGCTACCCTCGCTTCAGCATATTACACTTTTATTATTATAGATCACACTACATGTAGTTGTTGATTTAGTAACTGGTTTTAATCAATTTCAAACAAGTCATTATTACTATGTACTATTTCATGATTTACTTCATAAGTTACTTCTTGTTGAAGGCATATGCAGACAAATATGCCCAGCTTCAACTCCAGTATCATGAAAAGGGATTGCACAAGACCAAACCCCATAAGCCAAAAGCAATTCAGATTTACTTACCCAAATCAAGTTACTTAGAATCTTTTTTTTTTTTTTTTAATATATTTTATTGATTTTGTACAGAGAGGAAGTGAGAGAGATAGAGAGTTAGAAACATCGATGAGAGAGAGTCATCGATCAGCTGCCTCTTGCACACCCCCTACTGGGGATATGCCCGCAACCAAGGTACATGCCCTTGACCGGAATCGAACCCGGGTCCTTCAGTCCCCAAGCCGACGCTCTATCCATTGAGCCAAACCGGTTTCGGCAAGTTACTTAGAATCTTGACTGAAGGCTTCAAAACAAGGTGAAGAGCTTAATCCAGCAGTACAGTAAAACTGAGTAAAGCCAAAAATTCACTTCTGATCAACCTGTATGCAGACAGGAAGCTCTAGAGCAGCAATTGCCAACCTTTTCCATCTCATGCTGCACACAAACGAATTACTAAAACTGCAGCACACAAAAAACATATTTCCCTGACCTGCCAAAACAGGTAGAATTTTTCAATATAGGTTTTTATTGATTTCAGAGAAGAAATAGAAACATCAATTATATAATGACATAAATTTCATTGGCCACATGGCCCATTAAAACATCAAGACAGAATTATGGATGGGCTGCCTCCTGCACTCCCCCCAATCGGCCATGTGCCCTGACCTCCTGGTTCATAGGCCAATGCTTAACCACTGAGCCAGGCCAGGCCAAAGGTAGAATTTTAGCTGAGTCACACCAGTTACCGTGTTGGCTGTCAATTTTAAATTTGACAATCCAAGCCAAAACCGGTTTGGCTCAGTGGATAGAGCGTCGGCTTGGGGACTGAAAGGTCCTGGGTTCGATTCCGGTCAAGGGCATGTACCTTGGTTGCGGGCATATCCCCAGTAGGGGGTGTGCAAGAGGCAGCTGATCGATGACTCTCTCATCGATGCTTCTAACTCTCTATCTCTCTCCCTTCCTCTCTGTACAAAAATCAATAAAATATATTAAAAAAAAAATAAATTTGACAATCCAAGGGAAAAGAGGTCAGTGCCCAACTAAATCAGCAGATACTGCAAGTTTTCAATTTCTTGCAGCACATGGGTTGAAAATCGCCGTTTCCTGCATGGTTTGTCTCCTTAGTCAATGTCCACAGGACTCTGAGAAGTTGTAGGAATATGCAGGCACAGACTCAAGGTCCAGCTGTTATGCCCAGATTTCAAGATCCCCAAAGACCACCAGGGAGCCGAGTCTGATGCAAAAACAAAGAGCCTTTATTCAAGCTTGAGCCCGGTCTCTCCGCCTCTACCGACGCAGCGGCAGGCTGCAAAGAGCCCGAGTTCCCGAAGGACGGAAATTTCATAGGGCTCGGTGTCGGGTGGTGGGTGATGCTAGGACCATGACTTGGCTGATTCCGATTGGTTGGGTGAGGGCTAGGGTCCAGTTACGCAGGTGACAGGATGCGGTTAGCATACTTTGGACTTTGGTTATTTCCCCTTGCATTCCTGTTGGCTGATTTAAGGGTGGGTTGGGTAACTGACACGTTCTGTGGTTTTTCTTGGAAAGGAGTCCTGTCGGGGACATAGTTACACAAGATGGAGGACACAATACAAAATGGAGTCAGTCCTGCTCTGCCCTTTCATTCCCCCCCTTGTCTTGAAACTTACGGGCCCAATCATGGGACAGACTGCATTTCTACCTCCCCTTCCGCTACCAGAGGCCTGTACTGGGCGCACAGAACCATCATCTGAACTGCCCCTAGGCGCTCTTCGACAAAATGGACTAGCTTGTTGATAATTCAAAGGCCAAAGGACCACAGCATTGGTAGGATTATGAGGGGTCCGGGAGGGTTAACCACGGGGACCAGTTAAATAAAGATTCATACCAAGACTGAGACTGCTCCCTCTCTTATGAGGGCCATGGCTTCCTTAACAACTCCAAATGGTCCACATGAAAACAACACTCCTCCCTGGGGCTGCGCACAGGCCTCCTTGTTGCATGAACAGGAAGTCTGATCCTCTTCTGTTCTGGAGCACTGCTTCAGAGAAGGAAGGAAGGGATTCTGGTAGATGGGTAATGGATTTCTGAATTCCTTCTATGTCCAAGTCAATGGCTGCTCTTAGGATTCCATAGTTCTCGTCTTGTATGACAAGCGAGGCTATCCTGTTCCTGCCCCTGCTAGTCCCAGCCCTAAGTGTGCAGCCAGAGTAAGGGCTGTAACAGGTTCTCTCCTACTTCGGGAGGTTAGCAGAACCTAATCTGCTAAGGATTTCCTCCCCCGAATGGTATACTAGCTTGGGGATTAGCTGGACGAGTATGCAAAAGCCTTCTTTGGAAGAGTTGAGGATTTGGGAGCGGACGCAGGGAGCGAGGCTGCTGGAACAGGCCCCCCATGCATTTTTCGGGGGGCGGGGAAAGGGGGAGCAGATAAGCAGTCCCACTAGGGACTGATAGAGTTTCATTACAGAGATGTGATTGCTCAGGGGATACGCTGCCTATGCAAGTACCTTGCCCTATTACCGCCGGGAGGGTTAGTCTTGCAGTGGCCCGCTGCCATCGGCAGGAGCTGGAATTGGAGGCTGTTGTATAATTGCCCCTAAGAGCAATACCTTCATAATTTGGTGGCCGGACATCTAGACAGAGCCAACAGGACTCGGTCAGGTCGGGTCAGGAAGTGTTCAAAACATGGTATGCTCCTATGACCATGCTCCCTAGGGGGTCCGTGTCAGATGTTGAGGTTCGGGGCAGGGAGGGCAGAGGGCAGTGAGGCCGGGGGCGGGGTGCTCCTGGGCGGGGACGCCTGGGTAGGGGCAGGTCGGGGACCCAGCACTTGGTCAGGCCCTACCCCTGCCGCCTGGTCTGAGAGGGAGGTTCTCAGTAGCCTGACAGTGAACAGCCCTCCGTGATCTCGGTACCCGAACCTGGTCTTATCATAGAAACGAATTCCCCAAGTTTTGCCACTGTCCCATCCTGACGCCTCCTTCCCCTGGGCCGTGAAAGATATGCTCACGGGGTTACAGGGACCCTCAACGCCGCAAGGCGGGGCAGCCGGCCGCTCTACGGTAATCAGATCACCGGTTTTCGGGGGCGTCCACCAGATGTGTCCAGTCGAGACACACGACCAGGAGGCGCAGAAGTAGCTCTCCGCCCCCCCGCATGGGTCCTGGGCGCCTCCCCCCGGGGCCCGCGAGTGCCCGGGGCAAACGTAGAAGTGACGGCTCCGGGCGAACGCAGGGTCGTACTGGACGGGGATGAGGGCCAGCAGGTCTACCCGGAGCTCCGGGAACCAAGCGTCTCCAGGCTGCGACTGGGAGGTCTGACTGAGGACAGCTCCGGAGCTGGGCTCTACGATCTGCCAGGTGAGATTGTACGGGGCGTGGGGACTCCCGGCAGCGTGGGTGGCAGCGAACAGAGTCAACAGAGTTACCAACGTCAGGCGGGTTGGGCGCGCCATAGCTTGAGCTTGGGCGAGCTGTGCTGATTGTAATCGAGGCTCCATTGTGTGGCGAGGTCCTCCCGGACTGCAGAGGGGTCTGCTGGGCAGACGTGGGTGTGATGGACCCAGGTGGCGACGCCGTCTACCTTGAGAGCGGTGGGTGTAGTCAGCACTACGACGTAGGGACCCTTCCAACGCGGCTCGAGGGTCCCCCGGCGGTGCCTTTGACAAAACCCAGTCTCCCGGTCTGTACTGATGGGGCGGCGGGGTCGGGCCAGCCTCGCAGCTGGCACGGAGGCGCCGCCAAAGGTCCTCGTGCGCCCTCTGGAGCCCTCTTAAGAGAAAAGATATGTCTCGGCTGTCAAATTTAGCAAGAAGCTCGGCCTTAAGGCTAGGAACGAGAGGGGGTGGCCTGCCAAACATGATCTCACAGGGGGTAAAGCCCAGGGTGTAAGGAGAGTTCCGTACCCGGGAAAGGGCATACGGTAGGAGAGCCACCCAGTCCCTGCCAGTCGTCTCCATGGGTCATTTGGTAAGGGTCTCTTTTAGGGCTCTGTTCATCCTTTCTACCTGCCCTGAGCTTTGGGGCCTGTAGGCACAATGCAGTTTCCAATCTGCCCCTATAGCCTTGGCTCTGCCTGGGTTACCTGTGAAACAAAAGCTGGCCCATCGCCTGATCCTATCACAGCGGGAAGGCCATACCTGGGTGGGATGTCTTCTAGCAGTTTCTTGGCTACCGTCTGAGCTGTTTCGTGCTTGGTTGGGTGTGCCTCTACCCATCCAGAAAAGGTGTCCATGAATACTAAAAGGTATTTATAACCGAACTTCCTGGCTTAACTTTGGTGAAGGCGACCTCCCATTGTGCTCCCAACTTGGTTCCTCGGAGTCTGGTCCCTTTTTCACTCGTCCCAACCCTCTCATTCATAAGTTTGTCTCCTCGGTCACCGTCCACAGGACTCTGAGAAGTTGTAGGAATATGCAGGCGCAGACTCAAGGCCCGGCTTTCTCTCCAACGTTGTGGAAAGGGACTGTCCATCATGGGGCAGAGCCCTACGCTCCCCTAGGCCACCTGGTCAGAGCCCGGGAGCGTGACCTCCCGGGGTATCCACGTTGGACACCACACTTAAGATTCAGACGACTGTGCTAGCAATCCCAATCCAGCCCACAGCGATTTCCCAGGGATACCCACGTTGGGGTGGAGCATAAATTCCCCCAAAGTCGTCAAAACTGGAGTTCAAGACTGGCCAGAAGTCTTGTCAGTAACCTAAATTCACTTTCAGCCGGGCACCACACACACACACACCACCCCCCCTAGAAACTACAACCCATTAGCACGCCCCCCCAAGAAATGGCAAATACAGAGCCTTGAGACAGCAGTTAATCTTCATATCTTTAAACCGACCATCTTCAAGTTACCCTAACTGTTAAAACAAATTGGCAGCACTAAGAGGCATCGGTTTTGAAATCAGGACGCAAACGCGGGAGGGGCCCCAGGAATAAAATGTCCTGCGTGCAACCCCACCGACGGCAACGCGACTCCTGAAAGGCAGGGTACAGGTACTAACTGGGCACCGGGGTGGGTGGCTGCGTTTTCAGCGTCTTGGGGTGCGGGGTGCAGCTGGCGAGAGCGCCTTGGTGACGCCATCACTCGCGGATCCCGGACCGCCCCAGCCCCTCCGCACGAATGAACAGGGGCAGTTCCCACGGGTGCCGCAGAAACCAATCCTTCAATAGAATCATTTCTTTTTTTAATTTTAATTTTATTGATTTTTTTTACAGAGAGGAAAGGAGAGAAACAGAGTTAGAAACATCCATCAGCTGCCTCCAGCACACTCCCCACTGGGAATGTGCCTGCAACCGAAGTACATGCCCTTGACCGGAATCGAACTTGGGACCCTTCGGTCTGTAGGCTGACACTCTAACCATTGAGCCAAACCGGTTTCAGCCTAAATACCGTGTTTCCCCGAAAATAAGACATCCTCCGAAAATAAGACCTAGCGCAAGGAAAAATAAGACATCCCCTGAAAATAAGACCTAGCGCATCTTTGGGAGCAAAAGTTAATATAAGACACTGTCTTATTTTTGGGGAAACAGGGTAGAATCCTTTCTACAGGGAAGGCTGGCTGGCAGGATGGAGCGCCAGAGGTGAAGCCGATAAACCCGGCGGATGAAAATACCTACCAGGCGCCAGCAAGGCTCAGCGACGGTCTCCCCAGAGAAGCCGGCCGAACACAAGGCGTCCGGGTTCAAACCTTTTCAAGCGACCGGATATGCCTACTGCGCCTGCGCCCGCCAGGCGCTGTCAGCCTATCGGAAACTCACCAAGTTTTAAGCCCCGCCCCCACCGGGACCAGAGGATTCTCGCGATAGGAGAGCCTTCACGCGCAACTTTGCCGGGAAATGTGAATTACAGAAACTAGGTATGAAGGCGGGTACGTTTTTTTTCTTTTCCGTTTTTATTTATTTTCTTTTAGAATTTTTAAAGATTATTATTTATTATCATTTTTAAAATTTCTCTGTTGATTAAGATATCACATTTCTTTTTCTTTTTAAAAATATATTTTATTGATTTTTTTTTTTTACAGAGAGGAAGGGAGAGAGATAGAGAGCCAGAAATGTCGATGAGAGAGAAACATTGACCAGCCGCCTCCTGCACACCCCGCACCGGGGATGTGCCCATAACCAACGTTCATGCATGCCCTTGACCGGGATCGAACCTGGGACCTTTCAGTCCGCAGACCGACGCTCTACCACTGAGCCAAACCGGTTTCGGCTGTATGGATACATTTCTAATAGCAAACGTACCGTCCACTCCGTCTGGGGAGTCAAAAATAACTTTGGTGTAGCCAAAACCGGTTTGGCTCAGTGGATAGAGCGGCGCCTGCGGACTGAAGGGTCCCGGGTTCGATTCCAGACAAGGGCATGTCAAGAGGCGGCTGGTCGATGTTTCTAGCTCTCTATCCCTCTCCTTTCCTCTCTGTGAAAAAATCAATAAAATATATTTTAAAAAATAATAACTTGGTGTAATAAACATGCAAAATAGAAAAAGACATCTAGAAATGGGAGGATGAGGACAATTATGTGATACCATAATCAATAAAGAGATTTTATAAAGACATCTGGAGAAACGCAGAAAGTCTAAAAAGTGGTTAAATCTACCCCCTCACAAGTGAAATAGACGTTTGATAAATGCGTCGCTAAAGAAGGCCAGTGCTCCTACGCGAATTGGTTAAACTTAAAAGCCTCCTGTGCACAACTGCTGGAATATACTGTTGAACTGTACACTTACAAATGGTTAAAATGGTAACTTTTATGTTAAGTGCATTTTAACACATACACTCCCAATATAACGAATTAGGCAAGTAAAGAATTCTGAAGATACATGTTGAGGTATGATGTTACAAATGGGGTAGAATTTCTAAGATGATGTTAGGTGAATAATGTTACAGAGCTATCACAGCTGGACTATAACGAATAGAAACAAATAGAAATATTTGTGGTGTTCCTTCTGTAAGATGTTTGTGCTGAGTGGTTTACATACATTTACTGTCACAGCAATTCTAAGACATTGGAATTATTACCCAAAATTTAAGATGCAAAACAGGACCAGAGCAGTGGTTCTCAAAGGTAGTTGGTAGACCCTGGGGTCTCTGAGATTCTTTTGGGGTTCCATGAGGTCAAAACTATTTCATAATAATACTTCCTTTGCCTTTTTCATCGTGTTGATGCCGCACTGATGTAAAATGAAATAATGGGTAAACTTGGCTGGTGTCTCAGCTTTTCAGGGCCTTGTTATCAAACTGTACTGGTTTTTCATCAAAGATATACAGTATTTTATTTTTAAAGTATATATATTTAAAATATGTTTTATTGATTTTTTTACAGAAAGGAAGGGAGAGGGATAGTCAGAAACATCGATGAGAGAGAAACATCCATCAGCTGCCTCCTGCACACCCCACTGGGGATGTGCCTGCAACTAAGATACATGCCCTTGACTGGAATCGAACCTGGGATCATTCAGTTTGCAGGCTGATGCTATAGCCACTGAGCCAAACCAGTTAGTGCTTTTTAATATATTTTTATTGGTTTCAGGGAGGAAGGGAGAGGGAGACAGAGATAGAAACCTGAGTTGTAGGTAAAGATTTCGAAGTTATCGGAATAACAGTGCTGCCTGAAGTCACCCTGGGAAAGCAGGAAGAGTGATGAGAGGACATGGAAACTCATGATTTAAATGGTGGTCAGGGAAGAACAGGAAACATGATTGGAGGAGAATCAGGAGACGTGGGTGTCTGAGAAGCCAAGGAAGAAGTTTTCTTTTTTATTATTTTTATTTTTTTAATTGATTTTGCACAGAGAGGAAAGGAGAGAGAGAGAGATAGAAACGTCAATGAGAGAAACATCGACCAGCTGCCTCTTGCACACCCCCTACTGGGGGTGTGCCCGCAACCAATGTACATGCCCTTGACCGGAATCGAACCTGGGACCTTTCAGTCCGCAGACCGACGCTCTATCCATTGAGCCAAACCGGTTTGGCCCAAGGAAGAAGTTTTGAGGGCAAGAAACATGGACTAAAATGTTCATGTTGCAGAATAAATACATTAAGAGCTGTAAACAGGCTTTTGATGTAGCAATTAAGAAATCACTGGTGACCTCAGGGAAAGCCATTTTTTTTTTTTTTAAATCCTCACCTGAGGATATTTTTTCCCATTAATTTTTAGGGAGGTGGAAGAGAGAGGGAAAGACAGAGATTGGTTGCCTCCTGCATGAGCCCCGAGCAGGCCCGGGCCCTGGGAGGAGCCTGCAACCAAGATATGTATGTGCCCTTGATGGAAATCGAACCTGGGACCCTTTGGTCTGAAGGCCGACACTCTATCCTCTGAGCCATACTGGCTAGGGCAGCCATTTTTATTTTAAATTCAAATTGAGATTTTAATGAGTTGAATGAACATGGCTTTAGAAAAGGAAAACGTGCATATAGATCACAGGTCACAACCAATGTCAAGAAGCCTGCTCAGTTTACTTCCTCCTCTACTTGTTACTCATTTAGCTCAACTGCTTGGACTGTACAGAAATTTAAGTTGTTTAACATTAAAATAGATTATGTGAAGGAAGTGTAGGAAAAGCAGGAGACAGGGCAATAGGTTGCATATGATCAAAGGAAGATTTTTTTAGGGTAGGAAGAAGATAAACTTAAAAAAAAAATCTTAATTTTTTACAGAGAGGAAGAGAGAGGGATAGAGAGTTAGAAACATCAATGAGAAAGAATCATTGATCAGCTGCCTCCTGCACACCCCCTACTGGGGATGTGCCCGCAACCAAGGTACATGCCCTTCACTGGAATCGAACCCGGGACCCTTCAGTCTGCAGGCCGACGCTCTATCCACTGAGCCAAACCGGTTTTGGCAGAAGATAAACTTTAAACAAATTAATGGATGAATAAAGTTTGGGTGTATCCTCAGTAACAGATGAAGGGAAATTGAGGGCATTTGTTCCTGTCAGATGTTTTTAAAAAAAAATATTTTATTGATTTTTTACAGAGAGGAAAAGAGGGATAGAGAGCTAGAAACATCGATGAGAGAGAATCATCGATCAGCCACCTCCTGCATATCCCCCACCGGGGATGCACCCACAACCAATGCACATGCCCCTGACCGGAATCGAACCTTGGGACCCCTCAGTCCACAGGCCAACGCTCTATCCACTGAGCCAAACTGGTTTCGGCCTGTCAGATGTTTTATGAAGGAGTGGTATCCACAAAGGAGACAGATGGAGCAAGTGATGGATCCAGGTTGCTGGTGGTTCCTGTTTTGCCCTCAGGTCTCCTGGAGCTGGAATTGAAACAGTGGTTGTCTGTTTTGGGGTCAGGGCTTGGCTTTTTGTTGTATAGTCTCATCTTTTATAAGTACACTTTCTATCTCATCCACTTCCACTTAATATCCACTAGACCCCTCCCCCTTCTCGCTTTTTAAAGTACGTATTTTGATTCCAGAAAGGAAGAGAGAGGGAGGAAGATATAGAAACATCAGTGATGAGAGACAATCATGGATTGGCTGCTTCCTGCATACCCCTTACTGGGGATGGAGCCGGCAACCTGGGCATGTGCCCTTGACTGGAAGCGAACCTGGGACCCTGCAGTTTGCAGGCTTACGCTCTATCCACTGAGCCAAACCAGGTAGGGCATGGACTTACCCTTTTTGATAGTGGTTTTCTAAACCTCTCACTCTACTACAGTCCTCCCTCTCTGGGAATATAGTAACCTAAATCCATAAGGACCCTAAACTCATTGTTTCAACCAACACTGGGCAATTGCTTACCCTCAAAAGGGTAATGGCAATGGAGGCCTCTTGGAGGACTAGAAGGAAAATCTGGGAGCAGGTGGAACCCAATGACATGAGTTCTGACTCATGGTTTCTTTAAATCCTGGGTAAAGGGTGGTGAACTAGCCAAGGCCAGGCTCTGAAGTGACAAGTAGAAGTTGAGTCACTGGTGAGGCCACCATGAATGAAACTGGGCTGCTAGCCAGGGAGAAGTATATGAGGTATGAACTTCTTACTGTGGTGTCAGCCTGTGGTCTGATATGTGGTCCAAAGTAATCCTTATAGGGATGATCGGGATGCAATTGCTTGTCCTTGAATATATGCAGAGTGGTCACACAATGTGCTTTGACCTTGGGGAAGTAACTTCACCTCTTAGGTTCTTTGATGGTAAAATGAGTCTATTTCTACTTACTCCCCAAACTATGGATGGGATAAATAGGATAAAGGACCAAGAGCAATACCTGGTACATACTATGGGGTTCACAGTTGGTTTTTATCTCTGCAGCCTATTCTTTTTCTATATGTGCACAGTCATTCACAAACATGATTGAGTATCTCTGGATACACTTAATGTTCTTCTTTTTTAAAAAAATAAATATTCATTTCAAGAGAGGAAGGGGGGAGGATAGAAAGATAGAAACATCAATGATAAGAATCATTGATTGGCTGCCTCCTGCACGCCCCCTACTGGGGATTGAGCCCACAACCCAGGCATGTACCCTTGGCTGGAATCAAACCTGAGACCCTTCAGTCTGCAGGCTGACATTCTACCCACTGCGCCAAACCAGCTAGGGCTATACTTAATGTTCTTACTGTTATCTTTCCCTATTCATCTACTTCTCATTAAGGCTGTCTAGCAGTATTTTAGATATTTTTTTTTAGGCAGACTTAAATCTTTTGGAATGAGGTAGAATATAAAATAAATACTTCACACCAGAATAGTATAGTTTTTTAAAATTCTAAAATACTTTAATAATTAATGTTGGTAGGAAGACTGATATACAATGCAATTATTTATTTTACAAGGAGATTCTGTACATCAGGGAAGCATTTTAAAGTACAATACATCAGACTTTTATTTATTCTATACACTATGACTATGAATTGTTACTTACAAGGAAAGGACACAAAATCCTTTATATTTATATGTATATATATAAAAATCACCTGAAAAGAATTGACCCCCAAAGTATCTTGTTTCAAAAGAACAGGAATGAGATGAAAGATGGAATTAGATTTCTTGGTGGCACATAGAAAGCAAACAAGAAGCTCAGGAAGTCACATCCTATTTCAAGCTTGGCACATTAAGGGAAAGAAAGGCAGCAAAGGGTTTGACCATGTCATGTTAAGCCACAGAGAATTCTGACATAAGCCAGGTAATCTCCAAACCAACAAGACTGAAAAGTTAGAAGTCAAGTTGGCAGGTAATGTGCTCCCGCCTTATATACAGACCTCTGACAACACTGTGGAGTTGTCTCTTATCCTTCCCCCAGGTTAACCAGTTTCAAGGAGATGTGAACCCAGTATATTTCCATAGCCCTAAAGCATGTGACAGTCACTGAGAAACCCAATACCTCCTATTACCCATACAGGGAGAGAACACTACTTCTAAGGTCACTTGAGTGTTATAATGATATTCTGACTCTTCACCAAATCTTACATGGACATAAAGGAGAAAAAAAGGAAAAACCTATTGAAAAATTACATATAGAACAATGGGGACTGCAGAAGAAATCTATAAAACAGCCATAATTTTAAGAACATTAGGAAGAAAAAGCTACATTCATTAGTTAACTAGAAACTATTTTTTTTTCTTCCATTAAGTGTGCATAGGAATTAGAGGGAAACAGTGAGGCTGTAAGGTTTTCAATAAAAATTCAGAGAAAGCAAATGAATCTTGTTCCAGGAAATCATATTAATATATATTACAACGAAGGGGGTGGAGGCTGAGCCAATGCCAGGCACCGACCGCACTGGCTCCAGCGTGGAGGAGGAGGACTGAGGTGGAAGCTGCCTGAGGGGCAGCAGGACAGACATCTGTGCTGAGGAGGAGAGGAGCAGGTCATGATGGTGTCCCTCCTCATCGCTTCTCCGAAGACCTGATTTAGCACCCGACATCCCTAGGACTTGGCTGTGATTCTGGCTGCAAGTGTGGGGGCCAATCGCACACACTCCCACAGAGCTGCCCTAACTCCGCTTTATGGAGGAGAATGTACCTATTGGGCAAAATGACTTACAGTATCGTTTGGTGCAACAAACGTACAACAGCTTTTAACATTGAAGCCATGAGTCACTTTTCTGCCAAGTTAGCATTAACATAAAGGCTTTTTTTGGTTTTGTATATAGAAGACACATGCTTTTTTGCCTTTTCCCAACTTGGAATCTGGTTGCAGGTCAGATTGAACATAAGTTTCCATCACTTCAAGACTAAAATAATAATAATTAAAAAAAGGAAGCACTCAATAGATCCTGAGCTTCTTTCAGGCTGGACTGCCTGCAGAGGACGGTATTGCTGTTCCAAGAGGTATAGTGCAAGGTGTACATGCCAGCGTGGCAGGAAGCTTCCCCTGGAAGTGGGGACCCCTTTGCTAGAAGGTGGGGCCCTCTCGGTGTTCCCCACCACCAACTGGATTCAATGACTGGAATTTAGCGCCTACACAAGTGGGTCCCACAACCAGGACAGAGCAGGTAAGGCTGATGGTGCGAGCTGTGCCCCAGCACAGGCAGTCACATTGGTGTGGTGCAGCCAATGAAACGCGGAACTGCAAGTGGCTCAGAACGTTTGTGGCTGGTGAGGGAACACCCCCCAAGTAGGCTGCAATAGGAAAAGGTTCATTCAAAGCACTGACAGTTCAGTTTTGCTCAAGGCAGCACATGAGAATCCATTCCAGTGAAACGCTACATTCATACAAGCGCTGTTCACCCCAGAAGACTCAATTCCGGCTGTGCTGGTAAGCGCTGAAGTTCCCGCCATGTCATTCTGGAGACCGAAGCAGCAAGGCAGCCCTGTTTGGGGGGGTTGTTTAGTTCCTCTCAAACTTCAGCATCATGGACGATGGTAGCTAAAAAGGGTGATCAAAAAAGCTGAGTTACCAGATATTATAGATTAAAAAAAAAAAAAAAAAAAAAGTTAGAAACATTGATGAGAGAGAAACATCGACCAGCTGCCTCCTGCACACCCCCTACTGGGGATATGTCTGCAACCAAAGTACATGCCCCTGACCGGAATTGAACCTGGGACCCTTCAGTCCGCAGGCCAATGCTCTATCCACTGAGCCAAACCGGTTTCGGCAAGTATCCTTCTTTTAAACGATGTCATTCTAGTCTTTCCTATCTGAACAACTCTGGTGGTGTGTTTGCTCTTTTCAGAAACGGTTAGCTCACAGTATTTGGGTCTTTGGGCTCTTACCGTGTAAAATGTTTGCTCTCTTCATGAACCTCCATCTCCGAACTTTTAAATTCATTTAATTCTTTTCTTATGGCAGCCTGTGGAGTGAAAGTGAAATGTTTCAGCATTTTCTGTCTGCTACAGTATTTGCCACCTGGTCTCCATGTACTTCACTCTGTGAGTCACTGTAACCCACAGCAGGCAACCCCGAGGGAAGAAAGAAGCCCGGGCAACACACAGGGTGAGACACTGAGCCAGTCCCACTGCCTTCCTGACTCCAACATCTCATAATAAACTTACAATTTCCAGTGAAATCAAAACACTTGGAGAGCTTAAAAGAGATATTATAGCT
This sequence comes from Nyctalus aviator, assembly GCA_036971965.1. Classification (NCBI taxonomy): domain Eukaryota; kingdom Metazoa; phylum Chordata; class Mammalia; order Chiroptera; family Vespertilionidae; genus Nyctalus; species Nyctalus aviator. The sequence goes on from CM072923.1 coordinate 178,590,162, forward strand.
CTTATAGTTTCCATGCATGAAAAATGCTTTTCCTATTTAAACGTGAAATATGCTAATTAAATCATACGGTAACACGATACCCAGACTCTCTCCAACCAACATAATCATCATTAAAAATAGGTCTTTTTTCCTTCCCGATTTCTGTACTGGGATGTAACAGGGACTTCCTTCCAGTTTTGTTGTTGGTGGTGGTGGCATCATTAATATCAAGTTTTGTATTTTGTATCTTCAATTACAAATTTAACATTATTATTATTATTATTTTTTTCTTAAAATATATTTTATTGATTTTATACAGAGAGGAAGGGAGAGAGATAGAGAGTTAGAAACATCGATGAGAAAGTGTCATCGATCAGCTGCCTCTTGCACACCCCCTACTGGGGATATGCCCGCAACCAAGGTACATGGCCTTGACCGGAATCGAACCCGGGACCCTTCAGTCCCCAAGCCGACGCTCTATCCATTGAGCCAAACCGGTCCCTTAACATTATTATTAAAAACAGAAATTCTGTTTATGTTTCTCTTCCATTAGAGTTTTGCAGAGAGAGACAGACCTTGTCAGCAGGGGTCAGTTTGGTCCAAGGTTTGTCAGCTCGCCGGTCATAATCTTGAGCATCTGTTACCTCCACATATTCATTAAACCTCAGAATCTTCCTGGCGAGGAGTTCGGCCACAGTTGGCCTTTGACTTAGCTGCAAGAAATGGAGCCTGTTAGTTGACTATGCCGAGAATCAGGCATCAATCATACATTCAAACCGCCTCTAACCCAGTGGTTCACCCTTCGCTGTACACTGGAGTCACATAGGGACCTTCAAACACTACTAATGCCTGGGTCCAGCCCTAGAGATTCTGGGTATTGATCGTGTTTTTTTTGTTGTTGTTGTTTTTAAATCCTCACCTGAGGATATTTTTCATTGATTTTTAGAGAGTGAAAGGGAAGGTATGAAACACTGATTGAGAGAAACACTGATGTGAGAGACACACATTGATTGGTTGCCTTCCAAATGAGCTCTGGCCAGGGCAGGGATCGACCTGTAACTTAGGCACATGCCCTTGACTGGAACTGATCCCGGGACCCTTCAGTCCATGGGCTGATGCTCTATACACTGAGCCAAACAGGATAAGATGAGAGGTTTTTTAAAAACATATTTTGAGAACAGATTTTTGTGGATGACCTGCTGCTCTCCCTTACTGCTGGCAGTATTGGAATAAATGCTCATATATGATTCAATCTTGTCTCTGCTTAATTGGCTCAAGTAGTGACAGACAGCACAGACCCATTGACTATCCAGTTACAATACTGCTAATAAATAATTAAACCAAAATAAATTTAAAAAATAAATATATTTTTACTGATTCAGAGAGGAAGGGAGAGGGAGATAGAGAATCACTGATCAGCTGTCTCCTGGGGACGAGCCGTTAACCTGGACATGCTCTGATTGGGAATGGAACTGTGACCTTCTGGTTCATAGGTCAATGCTCAACCATTGAGCCATGCTGGCCGGGAGAGAGGTCAGCATGGCTCAATGGTTGAGAGGGTTTTTTTTTTTTTTAAAGCTCCTGAATGCACAGCTAAGTTTGAAAATCATTGCTATAAACAAGTGTAAAGTATTACCAGTGCTTCTCAAACTTTAAATGCATACAAAACACTTGAGGGTCTGGTTGAAATGTAGATTCTAATTAAGCTAGTCTGGTAGGGCCTTAGATTCTGCATCTCTTACAAGGTCCTGGGTAATGCCAATGCTGTTGGTCCACAGGCCAGGTTTGAGAAGCAAGAGGATTAGGGCTATAAACTCACATATATTAGAAAGTAAGTACATTTAATATGAAAATAATATCTAGCGGGTAATATTAAGGGTGAATTTATTTTTAACATGAACAATGTCCAGGACAGCAGATTCTGCAATAAATTGTTATTTAAAATTGCACCATCAGGTAACCTGCACAATCTGAAGGCAGCGAGTCCAGCTGTGGCCTCTAGCTATGCTTATTCTAGTGATGATACTTCCTCTGATTCTGGGGGAAGGGAGAAATGAGGAAGAAAATGTCTAGATTCCCTCATTCTCTTGTGGATTATTATGTTTAAGAAAATATCTAGAGCACTCAGACCAACCAGAATTTACAGGAGGCAATTACAAACCATTATGGTGAGAAGAAAAGGAAACAGGTATTAATACTAGAGCTTTAGCGCTAACACACGTCTGGTACAGAAAAGATTCTACCCTAACTGATCTGGGACCAAGGAAAGGAATCCTAATTGGTTTTTCATGCTTTTCAGATATTAATAAGGGTCAGTTCATTCTTCGCCAGATTAGAAAACAACCAGTTTGCTTTATAGAATCGAATGTTTCACACCCCCATTACCATCTCTATACTTCAATAAGTTTTAGAGCCTACATCAAAATCCCAGGTCTATCAAATAAAAGGTAAAATTTAATGCATTTACTGAGCACCTTCTTATGCCAGGCTTTCTTTAAATACTAAAAGTGAAGGGAAAAAAAAGCTCTTGATAACATTGGGTTATTTTCTATATTTGCATCATGTATTCTATTTTCATAGCAACCTATGACAATTCAAGTCAAGCGATTTCTTTCCCATCAGTAAGGTCATTCAAATATAAGACATGCACTCGGGAGACAGACAGACACCGAACACTGGGCGGAGTACCTTTCTAGTGAGCCGACGTTTAATCTCCCGCTTTTCTGCCTGACGATCAGCTTCGTTTTTAGCTACAGTTGACAGAAACAAAAAATGTTACTTCACATTGGCAACCTGCATATCAAGCTTTTCACTAAATACAGTGCAGGTGTTTCTTACAGACCCCAAGTCAGAATAAAACATGAATTTTGGGGATGGCTAACCAAGATGGCTAGTCAACTGGTAGTCTAATACTCAAGAGCAAGGGTAGCAAACTATGGTACAGAGTCTGGAATGTAGGCGCTATATATATATATATATATATATATATATATATATATATATTTTATGTTGCAGTTATAGATTTTATTTATTATTTATTTATTTTTAAAATTTTTATTAAATTATTATCTGTGTACATATCTTACCATTGCCCCCCCACCCATACATACCCTCCCTCCCCAGAGTTTTGTGTCCATTGGTTGTACTTATATGCATGCATACAAGTCCTTCGGTTGATCTCTCCCAGATCTCCCTCCCCTCCCCGCTGTAATTTGATAGTCTGCTTGTTGCTTTACTGTCTCTATATCTATCTTTTGGTTCATCAGTTTATAATGTTCTTTATTATCCATAAATGAGTGAGGTCATGTGGTGTTTCTCTTTCATTGACTGGCTTATTTCACTCAGCACGATGTTCTCCAATTCCATCCAGATTGCTGCAAATGATAAGAATTCCTTCTTTTTTATGGCAGCATAGTATTCCATTGTGTGTAGGCTATATTTTTTATTGCCCATGAGCTGAGACTAATTTTTACATATTTTTAAAAATATCTCCCCCCCCTCCCACTGTGCTTTATTTTATTTTAAGGTTAACTTTTACCTCTGTGCTAAGTATGTTTTTACTTGTTTTGAGAAAGAGAGATAGAAAGAGGGAGAGAAACATCAATCAGCGGTCTCCTGCACACCCCCACCGGGGATTAAGCGCGCAAGCCTGGCTTGTGCTGTGAGAATCAAACCAGTGACCGCTGGTGCCCGGAGCGACACTCAACCATGGAGCCACGTTGGCCGAGCTGGTTTTTTCATTTTTAAATGATTACATTGGAATGGTTTGATAGGTACCTAAATAACAGCTTCCTTTTGTTTTGACTCTACAAAACTGAAAATATTTACTCTGTGTCCTTTAAAAAGATCTCTGCAGCCCTGGTCGGTGTGGCTCTTTTGGGTGAGCCAATGACAGGCTGCCTGTTGGAGTCCTGTTCGGGGCATAGCCAGGGTTGTGGGCTCGATCACTGGTAGGTAGCCACCCATGTTTTGCTCTCACAGTGATGTTTCTCTCTCTCTTTCCCCCACCCCTCTCCTTTCCTCTCTCTCTAAATATTGACAAAAAACCTTTTTTATTTTTTTAAAATATATTTTATTGATTTGTACAGAGAGGAAGGGAGAGAGATAGAGAGTTAGAAACATCGATGAGAGAGAGTCATCGACCAGCTGCCTCTTGCACACCCCCCACGGGGATGTGCCCGCAACCAAGACTCCCACACGTTAACATTTACTAAGTGATTAAGTTGCATATATCCAATCAACAATGAGAGAACAAGGTCAAACTGAGCATGCCCACAAGTAAACCTAGGAAGCCCAATCCTCTTTGGTGTGTGGAGGTTTTAGGTCCAAATTTCACCCTATAATATGGAAAAATAAATCTGACCTCGATTAGAATGCTATCTCAGGAAGTTAATTATGTACGGGGTGGGGGGGAGGACAGGGGAATAAATACATGGTCCTATTTTGTGACTAGAGATATGAAAGTCTCAAGAGATGAAAAAGGCAGCAATCTGCGGCACTTGGGAGTTGCTTTGGGCCCAGCCCTTAGATTCCACCTGGATCAGGAGGGCCCTCCAACTGCACAGCCACTCTTTTCTTCCTGAAGAAAGGGAAACAGGAGGCGTCTACCACACACTGTGAAATCCTCCCCCAAGGCTCAGGGCAGGCTCAAGAGACTGTGAGAACATGAAAATGTCCTGTCGCATCCCAGGACACTAAACAATACTATAATGTTACCTTGTAAATAAAGTTTGGGGAACTCTGTTCCTTCAGGGGAAAAGCTGTGAAAAGTCCTTCCTTGGATAGAATACCCTCTCCTTGGCCCTTGCAGAAAATCCTTCTCTTTTCTGTTATATATATATATTACAGTGAGAAATGTATAAAGAAAATCTCTATAACTTTATAACCGGACTCACGTTGTAGTATATTTCGTTGTTCAAGTTCTTCTGGTGTTGGTCTTTGACTCAGTCGTCTAAAAAGAGAAATAAAAATATTATCTATGTTAAACCTCTCAATCCTGTTTATAAAGACCTGTTTTGTTCTTTGTTTTATATTAGTTCCTACACTAGGAAGAAATCAATAAAATCTCAAACTGTTTTGATATTTCATTTGTTTATCGGATTCAGCAAACAAGTTTCACATTGAAAGTGTTCATACAGATGTTACAACACAAAAAAGAATCCTATATAATAAAAACCTAATATGCTAAGTGTCCGTTTGACCAGTCAGCTGTTCAGTCAATCAAAGCATAATATGCTAATGATATGCTAAGGTCTCTCAACTGCTCGCTATGACACGCACTGACCACTAGGGGGCAGATGCCCTGCTGGAGCCCTGCTGCAGTCCATACCCGTCTGGCCAACCTCCTGCGTCACTCCCTGGCCCCAACTGTGCACCGGTGGGGGTCCCTCAGCCTGGCCTGTGCCCTCTTGCAATCTGGGACCCCTCAGGGGATGTTGGAGAGCTGGTTTTGGCTCGATCCCACAGGCTAGGCCAAGGAACCCCACTGGTGCATAAATTTGTGCACTGGGCCTCTAGTTGTATGTATGAACAGAAGGCCAGAATTCTAGTTCTAGCTCTGATATCAACACGCCCTAACACTACAAAAAAGCTCAGTCAGACTCTGAATGTACTCATCTGTAAAAGGAATATTTGGATTGGACTGGTGGCTCCTGAACAGATTTGCTTCTTCAGCAAGTTTGTTAGTAACACAGATCCTCCAGGCATACTAACAAAAATTTTGAATCAGGAAACCAGGATAAGGACTGAGATTTTATTTTTTATTTTTTTAAAATATATTTCATTGAGTTTGTACAGAGAGGAAAGGAGAGGGACAGAGAGCTAGAAACATTGATGAGAGAGAAACATCGACCAGTTGTTTCCTGCACACCATCTACTGGAGATGTGCCCGCAACCAAGGTACATGTCCTTGACCGGAATCAAACTTGGGCCCTTTCAGTTCGCAGACTGACACTCTATCCACTGAGCCAAACCAGTTTCTGCTAAGGACTGAGATTTTAAAATAAGGTCCTCTCTATCAAATACTTGATGAAGTTTCTCATCATCCACAGTTCTGAGATGTTACCAATGATGTGTCATTTTTAGAATCAGAAAATTACTCATTTCTTATCATATATATATAACTCTAATATGCAAATAGACCAAACAGCAGAACAACCAAAAAACTGAATACCTGGTTACTATGATGTACGCAGACAGTATTTGAATCACATGGTAATAACTATTTTTTAAAAAGTTTTTTTTATAAAAAAATTTAATTAATTTTTTATTTCAGAGAGAGGAAGGGAGAGCAAGAGAGATAGAAACATCATTGGTGAGAGCGAATCATTGATCGGCTCTCCTGTATGTTGGGGATCAAGCATGCAACCCAGGCATATACCTGACCGGGAATTGAACCATGACCTCCTGGTTCCTAAGTCAACACTCAACTACTGAGCCATGCAGCAGGGCAAGGATTCCCGTTTTAAACTAATTCCTGATTTTGATGGTCTTTTGCTGACAAACAGAGGGCCACAGCTTTGCATTAAGAGTGCCATCCTGGCCGACAGCACAGCCAGGGAGGGAGAGGAGAGTATATTTTAGTTAATGAACATTCTTAATTACTCTGCAAGTAATGTGTCTCCAGTTCCATCTACATCTGAGTTGGGAAAATGTCTGTATACCTGGACTCAATGTGTATTATATTGTGCAGGTAATTGGCCTGCATTCAGTTTCTCTGTGCTTTGGGTTCCAGCTCACTTGAAAAATATAGTAACATAATGAAAAAATATGTATACTAACGCTTTGAAAGGAGGCAGTTACATGGAACATGTGTGAAAGATATAATAAAAAGTGTGGGTGTGCTCTTTAAAGGGGCTGGCATCTCATGCTTGAGCAACTGGATAAATGACAGAGGAGTCTGGGAACCACCTGGATTCTCTAAAACTTAAAACAAAAACAAAACGTATCTTATGGTTTAATTTCCAAGTTTTTAGAGAAAACTGGGCACAATAGGTTGTGTGTGTTTTTTAGGATATATTTTTATTGATTTCAGAGAGAGGAAAGGAGAGAGATAAAAACATCAATGATGAGAGAGAATCATTGATCAGCTGCTTCCTGCACACCCCACACTGGGGACTGAGCCCAAATCCAGGCATGTGCTCTGACTGGGAATTTATCCGTGACCTCCTGGTTCATAGGTCAACGCTCAACCACTGAGCCATGCCGGCCAGGCCACAATAGGTATTTTAAAAATATACTATTTCTGGCCGAAACCGGTTTGGCTTGGTGGTAGAGCGTCGGTCTGTGGACTGAAAGGTCCCTGGTTCGATTCCGGTCAAGGGCATGTACATTGATTGCGGGCACATCCCCGGTAGGAGGTGTGCAAGAAGCAGCTGGTTTATGTTTCTCTCTCATCGACGTTTCTGGCTCTCTATCTCTCTTCCTTCCTCTCTGTAAAAAATCAATAAAATATATATTTTTAAAAAAATACTATTTCTAAAATTAAAAAAAAAAGTAACAAAAGGATAAATGAACGTTTCACCACCAAATAAGTCTCCAACATACATCCTATCCTAATCAAATCAATGCATTCTAACGAACGGCCTACCGGATCAGCGTGTTCCCAATCTGGTGCCGTATTTCGTTCCACTCCTCTTTGCTTTTGCGAGGCCAAGAATTCAAGTTCATCTCTGGTTCACTGGGTCTGTGATTCAACTTCATTGCCAGTGTGTCTTTCCTCTTCACTTTGTTGGCCAGAGCACCTTTGCACAAGAAAAGAAAAATAATGTTGAAGCTTAAGGCTCAACCTCAACTCCTTGAACTTCAGGCAAGAGTCAGAACAAATAATATCCTATCTCCCAGCTTCCTACGTGGTCTCCATCGCCCAGCTAACACAGAGGTGGAGGTAAAGCTAAAAAGCACCTAAAAATCTCAGCCAGATAGCCTCAGATGGGCTAAAGATATCTTCTCCCTCTACCAGTCCTCTATCTGTCATACTTAGTAAGAATTGCTGTAGGAGAGAATCTAAGCATGGGAAAGCCCTCTGAATTACAACAAAAAGTATTCACACTAACACACCTCATAAAATTCCTATCTCAAGACTGTTCTCTCACTTTCAGGATTCCACTATTAAAAACAGATAAAAAACTGAATGATGCAATCTCCTTGGCTCCCACTCACTGGCTTGCTGTAACAATGGCAATGTCAGAGACAAGAGTTCCTCATAGGCCAACATCAGGCAGTCAGATGACTGGATGGGAGGAAGTGCCTGTTTCCATTCATTTTTCACTTGCTAAGACCAGCCAGTAACTTTTTCTATAAAATAATCTTCTCTTTTGCTTTCCCCTCCCTTTCTTACTGTTCTGGCTTTCATCGTCATCCTCTTCGTCTCGGTACTGAATGGGACCTTCCGAGTCTGAGTCGCTCTCCTTCTCCTCCTCTTCCTCCTGCAGACACTGCGGTAGTTTAGGAGAGACTGAGGTGGGAGGCAGGTCTTCACTGAATGCAGATGGGTGGGTTTGCTCCTCCTCTTCATCGTCTGAACTAAAAAATTAACATAATTACATAACCTTTCAGAAAGGTTAAGGGTCATATCCTACTACAAACTAGTAAATAAGAGGTAGAGCTGGCATTTGAACCCAGAGCTAGCTTACGCCAACATCCATGCTCTTGTATCAAAAAATATACAGGGGTTTCCATTTTAAAGTGTAAAAGTTGAGCCGGGGCCGGTTTGGCTCAGTGGTAGAGCGTCGGTCTGGGGACTGGAAGGTCCCGGGTTCGATTCCCGTCAAGGGCATGTATATTGGTTGGGGGCACATCCCTGGTGGGGGGTGTGCAGGAGGCAGCTGGTCGATGTTTCTCTCTCATCGACGTTTCTAGCTCTCTATCCCTCGCTCCTCCTCTCTGTAAAAAATCAATAAAATATATTAAAAAAAAAATAAAAAAATAAAGTGTAAAAGTTGATAATTTTTGTATCATCATGAAACTGTCTGCTATGGAAACCATGTTACAGAAATCAGCAGGGTAAACAAAGTTCAAATTCTAGAACATGTCTTATTTGTTGAGTATTTTTTTTTTTTACTTTAAATTTATTCATATTTTCTTTTTATAAGTAATTTTGGTTTTGTTTTTTTCCAAGAAGGACTAACTAGTAAAGGAAAGCAAAGGAGAGGAGACAAGAGGCAAGCTTTGAAGGCACTCACACTTTCAGCATTTCAATGGTGATGGGAAGCGACCTGGTGCGGCCCAGAGTGTTGCTGTTCTCAGAGAAGTTGTCGCTGTTCTCGAAGAGCAACGAGTGAGCTCTGTGAGCGCCCTCCAAGGAGGAAGAGACGGGAAGTGGGCTGGTCAGGGCCTGCTGGATCCGGATATGCAGGGGGAGGGGGGGCAGCCTAGAGGGTACATGGGGCTCCCCGAAGCTGTGGTCCAACATCCTCTTGGGCACTTCCTCCTTCTGGTCTTCCTGCGGGGGAACCTCCTGGGGTGGATCCAAAGGAGGTGCAAACCCCATTTCTGGCACAGCGTGGAAAGTCTGAGCAGAGAGTGCGGGGGGCCGCGGGGGTTCTGGAGGTATGTGGGTGGGCAGTGGGGGGGATGGAGAGCGAGGGGGGAGAGGCAGCAGCTGTTCGGCGCCCACAGAGCATGGGCTCTTCTCTCTTTCATCACTTGGTGCTTTCGTGCTGGCGGCGGCGGCGGCGGACTCCGCGGCGGGTACCAAGGTTGACGGAATGCCTCTCTTCGGTGGTAAGGGTGGGGATGGTTTAGATAACAATGTTCCACTGTTTATTGCTGGAAAAAAAGAGAGCAACATCTCACTATAAGATGGCTTTACAATGCTCTGAAGGGCCAGCCCAGGGCATGGAATTAGAGCTGAACGGTCTTAACCATTTAGGCAAAAAATTACATTTCGTGGCTTTGCCATTCCCTGGATAACTCATTTAAAACAAAATTACCCTTCAGTATCTATGGGACCTAATAAATGTATAGAGGTATAGGAGGATCACTATCCTAATACTCTGTTAAGAAAGTTTTAACAAAAATAAATGTTTTACTTTTTTGAAAAGAAAACTTGGCAGCTTTTTAAAAAAGAAATGTATGAGAGAGAGAGAGAGAGAGAGAAGTGTATGAAATGATGCTCCAACCAACTGAGCCACACAGGCCAGGGTGGTAATCTGATGTTTTAATGCCATTTATCGTGTGTGTGTGTGTGTGTGTGTGTGTATGTGTGCGTATAATGTATTTTTATTGATTTCAGAGAAAGAGGGAGAGGGAGAGATAGAAACATCAACGATGTGAATCATTGATCAGCAACCTCCCACACAGCCCCCAGCAGGGATAAAGCCTACAACCTGGGCATGTACCTGATCAGGAATCAAACCATGATCGGATCAATACTCAACTACTGAGCTATCTCGGCTGGGCTTATCAAAGTATATTTTTAAAAGGACTTTCTAGAAAAAGAGCACATACACATTAAAAAAAGCATTCAGCCCTAGTCAGTTTGGCTCAGTGGTCAAAGTGTCAGCCCTCAAACTGAAGGGTCAAGGGTTTGATTTTAGTCAAGGGGATGGACCTTGGTTGTAGGCTCCATCCTGGGCCCTGGTTAAGGTGCATGCAGGAGGCAACCAATTGATGTGTCTCTCTCACATTGATGTTTCTCTCTGTCTCTCCCCCTCCCTCCCATTCCCTCTTAAAAAAAAAAAAAATCAATGGAAAAAGTATCCTCAGGTGAGGATTAACAAAAATAAAAATAAAAAAAAGGATTAAGCCATGGCCGGTTTGGCTCAGTGGATAGAGCATGGGCTTATGGACTGGAGGGTCCCGGTTTGATTCCAGTCAAGGGCACTTGCCTGAGTTGCGGGCTCAATCCCCAGTAGGGGGCTTGCAGGAAGCAGCCTGTCAATGATTCTCTCGCATCTTTGATGTTTCTACCTCTCCCCCTCCCTTCCTCTCTGAAATCAATAAAAATGTATTTTTAAAAAAGGATTAAAAAGTGTAAACCTTAGGATCAATGAAAGAGATACTTTTGGGTAGACTGGGCTATTGCTGCCTCTCTGAAAACAGCAGTTGCTTACCCTGAGGAGAGTATACTATGGTTTAGAGCAGTGGTTCTGGTTCCTGTATATGCAGCATCAGCGTCACCTGGGAACTTTACTGAAATGCAAATTCTCAGGCCCTATTCCAGACTTACTGAACCAGGAACTTTAAGTGCAGGGCCCAGCAATCTGTATTTTAACAACCCCTCCAGGCGACTGTGATGAGAACACCTGTCTAGACAACCATTTGCGAACACAGGTATATAGAACAGGTCTGTACTCAAGTGTTGAAAAACCTATGTTTGATTTCTATCTTTCACTAACTGCAACCTTGAATGAGTCACAATTTCTTCTTGTTCTGCTTGCCCTAATTATATAATAGATAAAATCAATTTCCTACTTCACAAGGAGCTTTGGAAAATGGGTATATGAAAGCTTCTCAAGTTCCTCAGAGATAAGTCAATCTGAGGTGGTGATAATACGATAATAATAATAAGCTTCATCCTGTTTTTATCAAGCCACCCCAACTTGTCATACAATAAATTCTAAGCCTGTTTTTCAAGGTTCTAGTCACTCCACACAACTTGATGGTTATTAGCCATTTAACAAGCATATGTATATTTTAAATCCTTACCTGAGGACATGCTTGGAGAGAGGAAGGGAGGGAAGGAGGGAGGAAATGAGGGAGGGAGAGAAAGGAAAAGAGAGGAAGAGAGGGAGGCAAGGAGGGAGAGAAAGAGGGAGGGAGAGAGAGAGAAGGAAATAGGGAGGAAGAGAGGGAGGAAGGGAGAAACACCTTCTGCATGTGTCTCAACCAGGGATCAAACCTACCTCCCAGGTATGTGCCCTGACCCGGAATCGAACCTGCAATCTTTCTGTGCACAGTATGATACACTCCAGCGGGCCAACAAGCATACTTTTTATTCTTCCAATCATTAACAAAAATTTTAAGCAGTACTAAGCCTAGTATCATTTTTCCTGAAAAACTATTTTCCTTCTCTCCTCCCTTTATTGAAAATTCCTCTAAGGTATGCATTTATATAAAGAAAATAGACCTAAAAAGGACTTCAGGTAAATATAAAAAACTTACTAAAACCAATTATCCTCCCTTTCTCTCTTCCACCACTAATTTTACTAAAAGTAGCATTTAAAAAAAAAAAATAAATACATTTTATTGATTTTTTTAGAGAGGAAGAGAGAGGGATAGAGAGTTAAAAATATCAATGAGAGAGAATCAGCCATCAGCTGCCTCTTGCACACCCCTTATTGGGGATGTGCCCACAACCAAGGTACATGCCCTTGACCGGAATTGAATCCGGGGCCTTTCAGTCCGCAGGCCGATGCTCTATCCACTGAGCCAAACCGGTTTCGGCTAAAAGTAGCATTTTTAACTCTCAAGATAAAACGTGACTTTATCAGAACAATTTAAATAATTCCTTTTGCAGTTCCCCTTGAAGACGTTATGCCAGATTCCGAACCACAAGTTACACTGGCATCTATACGAATCACCTATTCATCCACTGGGCTTACGCTGAAGGAGTGCACTGGCAGTTTAAAGTAGGTTAAAATAAATATTTTCTTCGTGCTGGTCAAACCTGTTGTGATCTTCACATGCCCAGTAACCCAACTATAGATAGTATTTCAGAAACAGTTTTAGGGAAATAGATATGAATCCCCCGCACCTGAGCCAAATTTTAGTGGTTTCTGACTTCAGAAGCCTGTTTCCACTCATAGTCATCTGCCTCATTTTCAAGACCTTTCTATAGCGTGCCAACGGACAAGATATGGAAACTCTCTCAAAGACCAAATCAATACTGGATAAGCTATCCTATAAAAAATCATCTAAAGCCCCACCCAACCCAAAATGGAACCTAAAGACTTACTTACCAACGACAGGGTTGCTGTTTCTGTGAGCTGGCTTGGGGGGAGGGACAGGGGGCTGCTTGGCAGAGACGGGCTGAGGGAGGCTCGGGGCAGCAGCAGTGTTGGTGCTGGCGGCAGCGGGAAGAGTCCTGGGCGCTGGGGTGGGGGGCGCAGAGGCATTAACCACAGTTTTTGGTAGGTTGGTAGCGGCGGCGGTGGCGGCAGGCGCTGTGGCGGGGGCGGCGGTGGAGGTGGCGGACAGGGACCTTGCTGAGCTGCCAGAGCAGGTGGCATCCTTTGCTTGCCCTTCATTTGCTTCATGGGAAGAGGACACTGGTCTTTTGGGGGGAAGTAAAGGCTGTTTGGGTGCGTTCTCAGGAACCAACTCTACTTCAGAATTAGGCCGGCTTCCGGTGGAGCCTGTGTGGTAACAGATACGATTTAAAAGGAAAAAGAGTAACAAGACAGACTAAAAGAGCTAACAATTTATAATCAACTTCACCCATTATTCATTTATAGATTAACTAGGGTCTTGGTGCATGAAATTCGTACACAGGGGATGGGAGGTGTTCCTCAGCCCAGTCTGCACCCTCTCCAATCTGGGAAATCCCTCTCACAATCCAGGACTGCTGGCTCCCAACCACTCTCCTGCCTGGCTGCCTGATTGCCTCTAACCACTTCTGCCTGCCAACCTGAACACCCCCTAATCACCCCATTGCCAGCCTGATAGACACCTAACTGCTTCCATGCTGGCTTGATTGCCCCTAACTGCCCTCCCCTGCTGGGCCGATTGACCCTAACTGCCCTCCCTTGCAGGCCTGGTTCCTCCTAACTGCCCTCCCCTGTTGGCCATCTTGTGGTGGCCATCTTGTGTCCACATGGGAGTGGCCATCTTTGACTACATCTTGTGTGTTCAAGTGATGGTCAATTTGCATATTACCTCTTTATTATATAGGAAGGATTGACAGGCAAGTTTCCCAACTGCAAAATACTTATGGTATATAATAACACTTTTTAAATTAATAAGTGACACTTATTATCTTAGTGATTTCTCATACAAGAGCCAGGAGGAGGGACATTAGATAGAATACCTTGGGTGGAGGAAGAAAAATGTGTACCTTAAAAATGTCCTATAGTTATCTGACATTTAACATCTTCCATCCTTGAGAATCACAAATATAGATACTTTGTGAATTAAAGAATAGGAGGGGGGAAATTCTACTTAAAGTTACAACTGGTTGGGGAATTGCTAGAGAGAATTCCCTCTGGGTTTTATTTCTCCCCTTGCTCTTGCAAATCCCTGAGGTCAATGAGAATGACTGACCCATGAGAGAGGAAGGGAGAAGGAGAGATAAAGAGAAACATCGACGTACTGCCTCTACTGGAAACTGAGTTCGCAACCTGGGCATGCGCACTGACCAAGAACTGAACCAGTGACCTTTTGGTTCATGGGTTGACACTCAACCACTGACACAACAGCCAGCCTCTTCTTCTTCCTCTTCCTCTTCTTCTTCTTTTTTTTTTTTTTTTTTTTTTTTTAAAATCCATGGTTCTTAACCTCAAAAATCCAGTTTCTTACCTAGTTGCTTCTTTGGATCCTCTTCTGGAACAGGTTTCCCAAGACTTGCTATTCTTTCTGGTTCTTCCTCTATTGGGACTGGACTAGAAGATCTGGCATCCCCAATGGGGGTGGTGTGGCCATTCTTTAACATGGCATGGTTCAACTTCCCTGGATCCTCACCATCTGCAAGGTCCGACCGGAAAGGGCAAACTGATGAAACTGGCATGGTCATCTTATCCCACCCCTCCTCTTCCTTTTTATTTTTTTATTTTTTTTATTTTTGGGGGGGGATTTTTTTTTTTATTAAATTATTGTCTGTGTACATATTATAACATTGCCCACCCCCCCTCCCATACATACCCTCCCTCCGCAGAGTTTTGTGTCCATTGGTTATACTTATATGCATGTATACAAGTCCTTCGGTTGATCTCTTATCCCCCCCAGATCTCCCTACTCCTCTTCCTTTTTAGCTTATCATTTAGATCTTGGGGTGGGAATGGGGTTAGGAAAGCTTTACAGAAAGTGATAGCTAAACTTGGTCTTAAAGGAAGGATAGGAACATATTAGACTGATAATGAGATAGATTCTTTAATGTATCTAGGAAGAAGGAACAGCATGTATAAAGATGTGAAATTATGTGACATTTTTGGGAACTGGCAACTAGTAAGTCTGGTAGTAGAATAGATGCATATAAAGGAAAAGTTATGGATAGGACTGGAGAGGCAAGCAAGAGCCAGGCTATATGGAAGATACCAAACATCATGTAAAAGAGCCCGGACTGAATCCTGTAGGTAACAGGAAGCTAATGGATTAAAGTAGGAGAGAGATCTGATCTGACCTGCCTGTTAGAAGGTTAACTCAGAGCTGTGAGGAGGATGGATTGCACAGTGATTGAACAGGAAAACGAATAATGAGCTACTGTTAGAATACATAGGTGAGAAGCGGCAGAGGAGGCCTGTGTGTATTGTGAGTTGAGAGTAAAGGGTAGAACTGACAGATGCATCAGAGATAAATATGAAATACAAACTAAACTGCAGGAATCATCACTAGGCTGAAGGCTTTGGGATGACCACTCATCACTATGAAAATTGTAGGTAAGATTCCTTCATGGAGCAATTAGACAAACATTCCCAGCTACTGCTGAGGCTTTTCTATCCTTCTTTGGAGAGAAAACGAAAAACAAAAACAAGCCACACCTGAGACTGGAGACTAAAAACTCTGTCTCAGCTCCCAGAGTGCGAACTGGAACTGGATGCTGTCTAGATGGTGCCCTTTATTTAGACGGTGCCCTTATTCATGCAGACTAACTAAGAGGCGCAGCTTGGGCTAAAAGCAGTGAACACTAAGGCAAATGAGCACTAAATAAAAATGTACTTCTAAAGCTGAGATTCTGACAACTACTTTATTTTTTTAAAAATGGGGAGGGGCAAGAGCACAACAATTATGTAAATGTAGTAAGTTACTACTTATGTTAATTCAGACCAGCGTTAATAAAAACAGGTCTTTCTGGAATATAGAGCAATGAATCATCTCAGTGACAACATAGACTGCTACTTTTTTTTTTTTTTTTAAATATATCTTAATGATTTTTTACAGAGAGGAAGGGAGAGGGATAGAGAGCTAGAAACATCCATCAGCTGCCTCTTGCACACCCCCTACTGGGGATGTGCCCGCAACCAATGCACATGCCCCTGACCAGAATCGAACCCGGGACCCTTCAGTCCGCAGACTGATGCTCTATCCACTGAGCCAAACCGGTCTCGGCTAGACTGCTACTTTAGAAAACAATATAGTGAAAGGTTAAGACACATCATTAATTGGTTTCTACTCAGCATATATTAGTAAAATGTATATAAAAGCCATCAGTTCTCTCCCAAGTTACTTAATCAGGATTGCCTACTTTGAAGTAAAATTTCTTACATATATTTCTTAATACTCTGCAATGCTAGCAGAGTGGAGCAGAAGTATCTGGCTTTAATGCCTCTGAATGGCCTCCTTTCAGAAAATCTAATAAGTATTTTAAAATATAGTGAAGTTAAAACCATAATCAAGCAAAAGCCATCTTCAAGTATGAAAAGATCTTTAAGGTTCGAACACTGCTTTTGGCCTAAACTGGAACTATATGTCAGGCCCTGGGGGCCATCTCTGAGTTTGTTCTTACGGAATACAGCTTAGGTCCGTTTTTTGATTGGCATAATGGCATCTTGTCCAACGACTGCAACTCATTTATCAATTGGGCCTTTGAGCTCCTAGGCAAAAACCACATAAGCCAGAGCCAATAGGAAGCAGAGGACAAAGGGACTGAATAAAGGTGAAAAGCTGGCTGGCATAGATCAGCAGTTAGTGTCGCCCCAAACACCGAAGGGTCTTGGGTTTGATTTCTGATTCCAAGGGAGGCAACCAATCAATGTGTCTCTCTTATATCAATGTTTCGATGTTTCTCTCTCTCTTTCCTCTCCCTCTACTTCTCCCTTTCCCAAAACATGATCTTTATGACAGACAAACAGAAGATTAGGACAGCAATATGGGCAGAAGACAAGTTTGGTCAAAAAATATAAGGGGGAGGGCGGGGGGAGAGGGAGAGGGAAAGAGAGAGAGAGAGAGAGAGAGGGGGGGAGGGAGAGAGAGAGGGAGGGAGGGAGAGGGGGAGGGAGGGAGAGGTGGAGGGGGGAGAGAGGGGGAGAGGTGGAGGGGGGAGAGAGAGGGAGAGGGAGAGGGGGAGAGAGAGGGAGAGGGAGAGGGGGAGGGAGAGGGGGAGAGAGAGGAAGAGGGAGAGATCTCAATGATTCTCTTTCATCACTGATGTTTCTGTCTCTCTCCATATAATATGCCATCAGTTTGGCTCCTTTCTTCTATTATCCAAAGGATATGGTATATTTTAAAAACTTGGAAGAAAGGAAGGAACAAAAGAAAGGAAAAAAGAAGCGACTAAGTACTGCAGCTGGCACAGAGAATGTGTGCTCCAACGATCCTTCACTGGATTTCAGAAGTCAAGATCACAGCCAGATTATTCAGACATGGACTGAAAGGTGAACAATTGTCCTCTACCCCCGCCAGAAAATGAACGTTAATGAAAGAAATTAGGAGGTAATTATTAGAATAAAATAATTTTATACTTATACCCCTAATTTGACTTTTTGTCAAAACAAAAACACCACTTTGTTATTCTCACTAATATGTTTTAATCTTTCATTTATTAGATATTTTCATTCCCACAAAAATAAATGCCCTCCTGAAATAAATCAAAAATAGGTAAATGGCATTAAATTCTATAAAAATATCTTATTAATATTTAAATTTTTATCACTAAGTATAACATCAGTAGAGAAAAATGCATAGGACCTAAATGTAAATTTCAATGACATACTACGAGGAGAAGACTTGTATGATCATCATGGACATTAAGAAATGTTTCCAGACCCCTGAAAACTCCCTTTCTGCTTGGTAACATTCTTTTCCTTCTCCCACAAAGCAATCTTTCTCCTACCTCTGTGACAATCCTTTCTTTGTTTTTTTTAAAATTATAGTTTAACCAGTTAAGCGCACATCTCCAAAATCTGTATCTTTAATGTTGCCTATTTTTCCTTTACGTTTACAGAGGTAATACAACATATTTTTTCATAACTGACTTAATTGCTCAGTGTTACTTATGAGCTTGGTATTATAGCATGTAGGTGTAGTTTATTTTCACTGCTGTGTAAGTATTTTATTTTATAAAAGTATCACGTTATATTTTACTATTATAAGCATTTGGGTTGTTTCCAGTTTTGCTCTATTGTTAGTAAATACTGCTGCTATAAGGATATTTGTACATATCTCGATACACATGCATACACATTTTTGGGAAGTTCTGGACATGCCTCACATAGGTTTATGTATATATCCAGCTTTCACAGATTCTTTAGTGAATTCAATGCTTTTGCAGACTTTCCTATTGAGCTGTTTTCTTTTTTAATAGACATTAAAAAAATTATAGATGTATGAATAGTTTTTGTTTTGTTTTTAAAGTTGATCTCCCACCCCCATTAATGGCAAAAGAGTGAAAGAAAATTAAAATATCTAGTCAGAACCAAAAACCAAGTGTACAGACAGGCACATACCATTTGTGTGCAAACTCACCCTGTTCAGAGTCTTCCAACAGAACCCCTCGTTTAACCAGCTCTTCTCTTGGTTTGCGCATAGATATTTTTCGCTCTAAAACTAACATTGAATTGGAAAATAGCACTTAGAAATGTGGTAGTTAAAGTTAACTTTAAGCATTCTTTCTAACTCCACAGGTAAAAGTATAAAGTGGTTCAATTTTTTAATCTCTGGAAAGAAAAGAACAGGAAAACTCTCTTTAAATTAAAAAACTTAATTTCTTTCATATCCTGTGTTATTAGGAAAATAGTACTCCCAAAAAGGAACTATCCTTATATAATTTTATCTTTTTCAATTAAAATTTCAATAAGTTATTTATGAATATACTTTCTCTGGGAGGAAGTGGCCAGAGTAGGGAAAAAGAAGCATCTAAGATTTGCTATAGTTTAGAAACTCCATTTACCACTTGATAAACTTTATTTTATTAAAAAAAAATATTTTTTATTAATTTTTATAGAGAGGAAGGGAAAGGGATAAAGAGTTAGAAACATTGATGGGAGAGAAATATCATTCAGCTGCCTCCTGTACACCTCCTACTGGGGAGATGCCCGCAACCAAGGTACATGCCCTTGACCGGAATCAAACCTGGGACCCTTCAGTCCGCAGGCTGACGCTCTATCCACTGAGCCAAACCGGATAGGGCACCACTTGATAAACTTTAGTCCCATCAATATATTAACTTGGGAATGAGGCTTTATAGTAAATAAGGCTTAGGGAGTAACCACTTGGTTTTTTAATTCTAAAAGATTCAATTCCCTCTTCAAATAGGGGGTTATCAAAGCCTGAGAGGGGTAACTTCTAAAACAAGGACCTCGCCGAAACTGGTTTGGCTCAATGGATAGAGCATCGGCTTGGGGACTGAGGGGTCCCGGGTTCGATTCCGGTCAAGGGCATGTACCTTGGTTTCGGGCATATCCTCAGTAGGGGGTGTGCAAGAGGCAGCTGATCAAGGACTCTCTCTCAACAATGTTTCTAACTCTCTATCTCTCTTCCTTTCTCTCTGTACAAAATCAATAAAATATATTTTTTAAAAAATAAAAGAAGGACCTCGTTAACTCAGAACATATATCTAAATCTTTATCTTTTCATATATATTTTTATTGTTGATAGTATTACAGATGCCTCCCATTTCCCTCTTCCCTTTATCCCCCTTCCCTCAGTCCCTCCCCCTCTACCCTCAGGTCATCACCCCCCTATTGCATATAAGTATGCAAATTTTAATATCTCACCTTCTGATGTCTCTTTGAATTTATCGCTACTTTTTTTCTTGCGCCATTTCCAGGGCTTGAAGATCTTGCCGAAGCCTGAGAACTTGCTCTTCCTTTTGGCAGGAGGCGTCAGGTCTCCGCCCGCTTCCACGCTGTCCATGCCTGTGCCGGGGCCGGCGGCGGGCTGGCCGGCTGATTCTGTCGTGGTGGGGAGGGGAGAGAAGAGCCAATCCGTTATTCCGGACAATCCCGCAACGTCCCTGCCCCTCTCTTCCTGCTGTAGTTGGAAAGGATCACAGCAATGATGAACAATCATGCAGAGACATCACACAGACACCAAACATCAGAATCCATGACAGATAAGCTACTGAGGAGGAAAACGAACCCAACCAAGTTGACATCATTTTAGGATAAAAATTCAATGAGATGATTATAACCAGCTCAAAAATCTCTTAAAGGCACACAAACAAATGTGGATGTCTTCCCACCATGCATGAGATCTTGGCCCATGAAGCCTGCTGTTGTCGCCCTTCTCATTCTGTGGCACTGGAAGGTGTTCCCCCCTCACACTGCTATCCCCTGTCACTGAAGCAGGGAATTCCACCATTTGTGAGTGACACTGCCCTCTCCCCATCCTCCTCTTACATCCTGAAAGAGGGGATAAGTAGTTCAGAGAGGGGGTGACACATTAAGTGTTAACACCTTACTTAATCTGTTTTTCAGATTATTTTTTGTGCCTTCACATGACCCTAGGGCGTTCTGGAGCACTGTGAGGGGACTGAGGTAGGGGAGCGGGGCACAGAAGGGTCGTGGTTTAAAAGCAGAGTTGAGATGAGATTCCAGTTTGCTTATCACAATATTGTTTTAGGGACAACTCTGATTTTAAGAATTTCACAAGAAACGTAACTGCCATGATAAACGTACAGGATTGAAATGTAAGGCCAGAAGTAAGTCCTTCTATACATGCAGGGTTTAGTTAGGTAGCTTTAGAAAGGAGCAGCCAAGACCGGGCCAAGAATAATACTTTTAAAAAGCAGGAAGGCAACAAAAAAAAAGCAGGAAGGCAACACAATATAGTTTTGCACTCCACCTACTGTCCCAGGGTTCTCTGGAGAAGTCTAGAGGAGAAGAAAAAAAGAGAGTCATGTGGAATAACAGTCCTGAAATGAAAGTGGGACCTTTACTTTATAGAAATACATCAAGGACCACCTACTATATTATCACATGTTAACATGTTTATTGTAAAAAAAGTTTCCACTGGAGTAAATAGCACTTTTTGGGGGGATATAAAAGGACATAATAACATCACTAAAAATCATTTTTAATACTGTAGATATATTTTCATAAGAGAAAATATACAATCAAGATGCATTAACTTTTTAAAAAACAATTTAAAAATCAATATTTATCTAATTGATAGATGTGAGTCTAGGGAAGTCCACTGATGAAGGTCAGATGTCCATAACCATAATTACAAGGTAATTATGACTGTAGCAATGGCTGCTGATGCTTTATTTTGGTGTATCCAGATGACAGGGCCAAATAGGGTCCTGGTGACTGAAGTACAGCAGATCCAAAGGCCGGAGGACAGGGACTCTTTCCTTCCCAGTTGCAGGATTTAGTTACGGGCATCTTGGGTCTCAACTACTTTAACTCCCATATGAAATGCAATGGGATCTGATGGTAAAAGTGGACCATACTTTAAAAAGTGTAGCTGCCATAGGCATTAGAAGAACTCCTGTCATAACAATCCCCCTCAATGATACCCTGAGTGAACCCCCAAGAGCAAACACACGGTATTGCTTTTAAGTTAGTGCTTTAACTAAGGCAATATTCTCCCAACTGTGGAATGTCCATCAGATATCAACCTAGTGTAACATTTAACATATGTTAATGTGACCCTTTCAGAATGGAGCTAAGTAACATACCTTAAACTTATTCTCAAATTGTAACCTTACTTGCAGAAGGAGGGACTAAAATTTTAAATATCCTGCTAATTGAGTGAACTTCTAAAAGACATAGGACAATGCTTGTTTACTTACGAGTAATGGGGTACATTTAAAAAAGACATCCCAACCTCAAAACAAAACAAAAAACCCCACAGACTAATAATACTTAAAAAAAAAAGTTATTAGCAGTATTTGATGCTTTTACAAAGAAAAAAAAAAGGCTTTAGAAATGTTAGATGCTAATATTTTCAAAGGAAGTCCATCTGCAAAGTCCTTAACTGACATAGAGCCAATCTAGCCTGCTCCCACTGCCTTCTCAGTCAGCTAATCATTTCTAAAGTAGAACTTAGTTCTCTCTCATTGACGTTTCTAACTCTCTATCCCTCTCAATTCCTCTCTGTAAAATCAATAAAATATATTTAAAAAAAAAATAAAATAAAAAAAAATAAAGTAGAACTTAGTTCAATCCCATTAATTCTTAATATTGAACAATACACTTATCTCTCCCCTTTCACTTAAATATTAAAAACAATAAAATCATATCCTTTTAAATATGTTTATGCCTGCTAGCATATGAACTAAAAACAAGTGGTGTTTATATAAAAAAGTACAGTGTATGTGGAAAATACCAACAGCTTATGATTTAAAAAATGAATGTGTCCACTATTACATCTATTGCTAAGAAGAGCCCTCTTCTTTATGAAAAGAAAGTCACTGAGCCCTAGCTGGTTTTGCCCAGTGGTTAGAGCATCAGCCTGTGGATTGAAGGGTACCTGAAGGGTACCAGGTTCAATTCTGGTCAAGGGCACATACCCAGGTTGCAGGCTCAATCCTCAGTGGGGGGCATGTAAGTGACAACCAATCAATGATTCTCTCTCATCATTGATGTTTCTCTCTCCCTCTCTCTCCTCTCCCTTCCTCTCTGAAATCAATAAAAAATACATTTTTTAAAAAGTCACTGAAAATAGCCGAAACCGGTTTGGTTCAAAGGATAGGGCGTCGGCTTGGGGACTGAAAGGTCCTGGGTTCGATTCCGGTCAAGGGCATGTACCTTGGTTGTGGGCACATCCCAGTAGGGGGTGTGCAACAGGCAGCTGATCGATGACTCTCTCTCATTGATGTTTCTAACTATCTCACTCCCTTCCTCTCTGTACGAAATCAATAAAATATATATTTTTTAAAAAGTCACTGAATATAGTCAGTAAAAAGAGTACTTTTTCCTTTGATGCTTCATGCAAATGTACTTAATTTTAATGTTTATATAACTTTTAGAAGTGGATATGCCTCTTGCCTCATGTAGTGGGGTTCAGCCCATACCCAACCCTGAACTAGTTATTAATCCAAATGTATTCATTCATATTCTTATATTCTCATATTCTTTCCATTCCACCTCCCTCTTTTCCCTATGAAAAACAGAACATTATTTCAGTGACTCCCAAATCTGTTCAAATACTTTGGAATCAGCCCAGTTGCCCTTTCAAAATACAGAATCTCCGGAAGGTGGGACTTAGAAATCTGTTTTCTTTTCTTTTAAATATATTTTTATTGCTTTCAGAGAGGAAGGAAGAGGGAGAGATAGAAATATTAATGATGAGAGAGAATCATTGACTGGCTGCCTCCTGCATACCCCCTACTGGGGATCTAGCCCACAACCTGGGGCCCTTCAGTCTGCAGGTTGATGCTCTATCTATCCACTGAGCCAAACTGGCCAGGACTAGAAATCTGTTTTTAAAAATCTTCAAGGTGTTCCACGGGTGTGGCTCAGTGGACTGAGCGTCATCCTGTGCACCAAAAGGTAACCTGTTCGAGTCCGGGTTGTGGGCCTGATCCCCAGTAGGGGAGGGGATGCAGGAGGCAGCTGATTGATGTTTCTCTCTCACATTGATGTTTTTTACCTCTCCCTCCCTCTTTTGCTAAAATCAATAAAAACATATTTTTAAAAAATCTTCCCAAGTGATTCTTATGACCATACAGGTTTGTTAAACCCAATCCCAGATTGTTATCTAGAAACCTGATACATGTTAAAGGAGATAGAGACAAACATTCTCTGCATGCCTGTAACCTAATACATTGTTGAAGAAAAATGAACTAGAAGATCATGGCATAATTCCGGTGTTTCTTACTCATATACATATACAATTCCTACAGAACTGTGAGGGTCTCCCTGAGTTTCTTAGTTTCAGATATACTTTAAATTAAAAATAAACAATATATGCCGGTACCGGTTTGGCTCAATGGATAGAGCGTCGGCTTGGGGACTGAAGGGACCCGGGTTCGATTCCGGTCAAGGGCATGTACCTTGGTTGCAGGCATAACCCCAGTAGGGGTGTGCAAGTGGCAGCTGATTGACGACTCTCTCATTGATGTTTCTAGCTCTCTATCTCTCTCCCTTCCTCTCTGTACAAAAATCAATAAAATATATTAAAAAATAAATTAATTAATTAAAAATAAACAATATAATTCTGGCTGGTGTGGCTCAGTTGGTTGGGTGTTGTCCCGTGCACCGAAAGGTTTCTGATTGGATCCTGGTTAGGGTACATGCCCAGATTTCCGGCTTGATCCCAGGTACAAGACAAGCAGGTTTCACTCTCACAACAATGTCTCTTTCTCTTCTCTCTCTCTCTTTCTATCTCCCTTCCTTTCTCTCTAAATATCAATAAACACGTTTAAAAAATCAATAAAAAAGTTTGCAGTTATTTTAATATAGTATGTTCCATGTGCACTTAGAAAGTGTACTGTGCAGTTACTGAGTGAGTGTTCTATCCATGCCAATTAGGTCAAGTTGGGTAATCATAGTGCATAAATCAATAACATCCTTCTGATGTGTTGTCAGTTACTGAGAGAAGTATGTTAACATCTCTACCAATGAAAGTGGATTTGTCTCTTCTTTATAGTTCTATTAATTTTTGCTTGATATACTTTAAAGCTATGTTATTAGGTATATACAAATTTAGAGTTATATCTTCCTGTTGAATAGATCCATTTATCATGAAATGCCTCATATCACTCTAATAACACTTTTTGCCTTGATTTTGTTTTTCTATTTAGTTTGATATTTGTCTTTTAGAGAGTTTAGTCCATGTATAGTTAATGAGTTTACTGACACAGTTGGGCTTAAGTCTACCATTTTGCTCTACTTTCTATGTCTTGCTCTGTGCATTCATTGTTTTAAAAGTGATTTTAAAGAGAGGAAGGGGAGAGAAAGGAGTGGAAAGGGAAAGAGAGAACATTGATTAGTTGTTCCACTTATTTATAAATTCATTGGTTGCTTCTTTGAATATTGCTTCTTTGGACATTTTTAAAAATGTATATTTTTATTGATTTCAGAAAGAAAGGGAGAGGGAGGGAGAGATAGAAATATCAATAACGAGAAAGAATCATTGATTGGCTGCCTCCTGCATACCCCCTACTGGGGATCGAGCCTGCAATCCGGCTGGGCATGTGCCTTTGACAGGAATCGAGCCTGGGACCTTTCAGTCTGCAAACCAAACCAGCTAGAGTTAGACACTTATTTTTGTCAATCCTCACCTGAGGATACGTTTCTATTAATTTTTAGAGAGAGTGGAAGAGAGGAGGAGAGACACACAGAGAGAAACAACTATGTGAGAGTCCAGGGCCAAGGACTGAGCCTACAATTAAGAGAGTGAAACCTGCGTGACCAGAATTGAACCCAGAACCCTTCAGCTTGAAGGCTGATACTCTTATGCTATGTGCAAATAGAAAGCATCTAAAAAATGAAGCATACAAAGAAAAGCAGTCCAATGGGGGGGGGGTGTGACAGTATAAAGTGCTGAAGTTAAATAAAAAAATCAACTGAGCCAAACCAGCTAGGGCAACCTTGGCATATTGGGATGATGCTCTAATAAACTGATTTCCTTGGCCAGGGACTCTTCATTCTTGACTTGTTACAATCTACTTTAAGATAGTGTTTACTACTTATTGCAAGAATTTTACAACATTTCAACTCTATGTGCTCTTTGTGTAAATAGTCATATTTTACTACATATACATAATATAACAGAAAACATTATTGTTGTTTTAACAATATTATTTAATATTTAATATTAATATTAATATTATTTAATAAATTTTTCAGATACTCTTCATTTCTTTCTGCAATTCTATATTTCCAACTAGGATAATTTCAGTTAACCATTTTTGAAGGATATCTGCACTGGGTTTTCAGTTGGGAGTTGCGGGGTTTTTTTATTTAACTTCAGCACTTTATACTGTCACACACCCCCCCCCCCCATTGGACTGCTTTTCTTTGTATGCTTCATTTTTTAGATGCTTTCTATTTGCACATAGCATAAGTGACATAAATGGGATGCAGATCTTTTTTAAAAAAATATTTAATTGATTTTTATTTTTATTTTTTACAGAGATAAAGGGAGAGGGTGAGAGAGTTAGAAATATCAATGAGAAACATCAATCAGTTGCCTCCTGCACACCTCCTACTGGGGATGTGCCCGCAACCCAGGTACATGCCACTGACCAGAATCGAACCTGGGACCCTTGAGCCTGCAGGTTGACACTCTATCCACTGAGCCACACCAGCCAGGGCGGGATGCAGATCTCTATGTTGTTGATAACATACATGGGAAAGAAATCTCAAGTCACACTATTAGGCATTTTTGGTGGAGACTAGTCTGGGAGTGCTCTGGAAACTCAACTTTTAGCCATTAGTTAAGAGCAACACCTATAACTGATTAAAATAAAATGTTGATAAAATCCTTTCTACATACTTTCTGCTTAGGTAGGTGCCTCCCGAAAGAAAGTCTGAATCATGGGAGTGTTTTCATGCATGAAAGATATCAGAAAAAATATTAATAAAGAAAGAGAAGCAGATTAATTATTCTTAATGAAATGGGAAAGAAGTAAATAATCTTTTCTTTTCACCCTCAATTCATTATGCTGACACCAAAGGGAAATCAAAAACTTGATTCTATCAAATGTCCTACATAGTAAGGGTAGGACCTTCAAATAACTAAATGACAGTGGGGAGGCAGCCAGTCAAGCCTTACCTACTTAAATCCAAGAGTATTTTCTTTTCTTTCTTTTTTTAAATATATTTTTATTGATTTTTTACAGAGAGGAAGAGAGAGATAGAGAGCCAGAAACGTCGATGAGAGAGAAACATCAACCAGCTGCCTCTTGCAAACCCCCTACCGGGGATGTGCCCACAACCAATGTCATGCCCTTGACTGGAATCGAACCTGGGACCTTTCAGTCCGCAGACCGACACTCTACCACTGAGCCAAACCGGTTTCAGCACCAAGAGTATTTTCAAGAAAGAATGGTAGCAGACTGAAAGTAGACTAATGGTAAAATTCATAGGAAAGATCTACTCAGCAGTCTGCCTAGATCCAACTTTGAAAAGTCTATGAAACAGGTATTGATCTCTCACTATCAAATTCCATTTGGGCATATATTGATTGTTATCTAACTAGGTATTATTTGTAACTTAGAATAATGGCTAGGGTCATGCACATTTCCCCCCCAAAAATTTTAATTTCAACTCTATATAAATTATATGACTATTTTTTTTTCTAATAAAAGCTTCTCAAAGATGTTATTCTGATAGTGCTACTTAGGGTGGTAAATCATTGGAAATGAGTTGAATGTACAATAGGTATATGAATAAACCGAACAATTTATATAAAACAGTCCTATATGGCGTGTCTCAGCGGTTAGATTGTTGACGTGAGCACCAGAGGGTCTTGAGTTTGATTCCCAGTCAAAGGCACATAGCTGAGTTACAGGTTCACTCCCTGGCTCTAGATGGGGTGAGTTTGGGAGACAGCCAATTGATGTGTCTCCCTCCTATCTATGTTTCTCTCTCTCTCTCTCTCTCTCTCTCTCTCTCTCTCTCTCTCTCTCTCTGTGTTTTCCTCCTTCCTTCCCTCCCTATCACTCCCTTTAAAAGTCAATGGAAAAAATATTCTTGGTTAAGGAATAACCAAAAACAAAAAAAAGAGAAAAATTAATATAAAACAATCCTATATAATAAAAAGCTAATATGCTAATTAGATTGGACAGTGGAATGACCTTGCAGAACAACCTTCCACAACAATCTTATAAGCCGGAGCTGCCAGGCAGCTGGGGCTGTGAGGGCTGAGCCCCTTGCACGAATTTCGTGCATCAGGCCTCTAATACATAATCATTAAAATGATTTCTAGAGTAATAATCCTAGATTAAAAGTAAAATATAAATATATACGTAAATTATATATCACATTATTTAAACTATGATGCTAATTTTTGTTAAAAAGAAGACTGAAGGAACTAAACCAAAATGTAAACATATTATAATAGTAGGATGATGAGAGACTTGTATTTCTTCTTGCTAGCTTTCTCTATATATATATTTTTTAAAACAATAAACATGTATGGCTTTTATAATTGGGGGGAAAATTTTCTTTTTACAATGGGAAGTAAGAGCTTTCAAACCCTCACAATGAAGTCCAACATACACATAAATACACAAAATAAAACAATCCTTTCTACATGTTAGGCTTCCAAAAAAAAAAAAAAAAAAAAAGAAAATAATTATTTACCACATAAAAATAAGTCTGGCCCTAACCGGGTTGGCTCAGTGGCTAGAGCATCAGCCTGAGGACTGAAAGGTCTCAGGTTCAATTCCGGTCAAAGGCATGTACCTTGGTTGTGGGCACATCCTGAGTAGAAGGTGTGCAGGAGGAGCTGATGGATGTTTCTCTCTCATCGATGTTCTAACTCTCTATCCCTCTCCCTTCCTCTCTGTAAAAAATCAATAAAATATATTTTAAAAAATCATAGTCTGAAACATGAAACAGTAAGCAAATTAAACCACTCAAGGATATATTCTTTTGGTATTTAAAGTAATGACAAGTAATGTTAAAGTGAGCAGATTTGGGGTACTCAAACGATACCTTCTAGTCCTGTATTCTTTAAGTATACAACTCTTGTTGTTGTTTTTAAAATATATTTTATTGACTTTTTACAGGAAGGAGGAGGGATAGAGAGTTAGAAACATGGGTGAGAAAGAAACATCGATCAGCTGCCTCCTGCACACTCCCCACTGGGGATGTAACCACAACCAAGGTACATGCCCTTGACTGGAATAAAATCTGGGATCCTTCAGTCCCTTGGTCGACAGGCCAGGACTATACTACTCTTGTTTGCCAGGAGTAAAAAATCTTGTGCTAAAGGAGTTAGAAACCAAATTTAAAGGTGATGTAAATTCACCAGCTGTAAAACTTTCCAGCTGTGGAACAAAGGGTTTGAGAGTACACATAAATCCCTGAGGGCATGGGCTGGCTGACTATATCGAACTGAAGTCACTAATCTCTGGAGCATTCTTGGATCCATTAAAACTGGTACACTAGTTAGGTTTCTGACTATAAATTTTTGTCTGACAGGAAGAAAATTCAATTCCATCACTTAGAAAACTGCAATAGAAAGAGAAACTAAGAAGTAAATAAATTATACATCAAAAAGTATATTCATATACCTAGAAATCATCCCTCTTTTTTATTTTTGATACAATTATACCTCAGATTTGTTATCCTATATAATAAAAGACTAATATGCTGTCTGGTTGTCAGTTCAACCAATCAAAGCATAATATGCTAATGATATGCTAAGGCTGCTCAACCACTTGCTATGACATGCACTGACCACCAGGGGGCAGATACTCTGACTGGTAGGTTAGCTTGCTGCTGGGATTTGGCTTATCTGGACTGAATGAGATGGGCTGGACATGCCCTGGAGCCCTCGTGGGGCCCCTCCTCCTGGCCGGCCCCCACCTGTGCATGAATTAGTGCACTGGGCCTCTGGTATACTCATAAGAAGAGAGACGTGAATTTGAAACTGTTCTTAAGCAACCACTTGTTCTCAATACTTCTGATTTTATGACCATCTCCCTCTCATTTCCAATTTGACAAGAAATACACGCTTGGAGTCACATTTGGATATTCCATTATTTCTGTTTAAACTAATTATGAAGTTTAAAAATGGCTTTATGACCCCATTCTTTCCGTGAGAGCCAACACAAGGTAGTTTCCCTCCAAGTTTCCTTTTGCTTGACAGAAAACAGGGTGTAGGATGCTGGCTTTGGTTTTATGATTGTGTGTTCCAAAGAAAACACCTATTTCTTTGAGTCATGCAGCTGCAGGCAACTAGGAAAGCAAGTTAGAGTTGGAGGTCTTGATGTTTTCTGGAGGGGGCGGTGTTGGGAGAGGAAGATAACTAA
This sequence comes from Nyctalus aviator, assembly GCA_036971965.1. Taxonomy (NCBI): domain Eukaryota; kingdom Metazoa; phylum Chordata; class Mammalia; order Chiroptera; family Vespertilionidae; genus Nyctalus; species Nyctalus aviator. The sequence goes on from CM072923.1 coordinate 178,620,109, forward strand.
TCAAATCGGAGCCTGGAGTTTCCAGTTTGAGTAATACCCTGAAACCATGCCATGGTATTTAAAATACTTTACTCCCTCATTCAAGTTATAGCATCTCACATTTCATAGGCTTGTTTCTATATTATGTATTATGCAGAGTTTTAGTAGTTTCTTTTTTCAGCTCCCAAGTTTTTATGGCAAACATTTAATTCAATTTTTTTAGTTTTAGTTGTTCCAGGTGCATTTCTAGGGTGATTTTAAAATAAATGTGTAGTCTTATTAAAATTTACTTAGCATTTTTCATCAATAAAGTTATCATTAATTACTTGCTATAGATACATTATTATACCGACTTTACCTTTTAGAGATAAAGGATAAAACAGTTCAACAATAAATCTTACGTCAAAGACAGTACTCATTTTAGAATCAATATTACAACCAATTCTCTTTTTTTTAAATATATATTTTATTGATTTTTTTACAGAGAGGAAGAGAGAGGGATAGATAGTTAGAAACTTCGATGAGAGAGAAACATCGATCAGCTGCCTCTTGCACACCCCCTTCTGGGGATGTGTCTGCAACCAAGGCACATGCCCTTGCCCGGAATCGAACCTGGGACCCTTGAGTCCACAGGCCGACGCTCTATCCACTGAGCCAAACCGGTTTCGGCTACAACCAATTCTTAATCAACCATGTTGGAAGGCAAGGTAAGGTACAGGCAATTGGAATCAATAGAAAACTCATTTTTTAACATAGCCTTCACTACCTTCTCCCTGTCACTAGGTTTGGTGATAAGCAACAAAATTACTGAGTCTTAGTTCTAACTCTATTTCTTATACCTTATTGGGTTTTTAAAAAAATCTAGATTTAAAGTGTATAAAGTCCCATTTTACCCATAAAACTTTAAAAAATATATATATATATATTATTGATTTTTTACAGAGAGGAAGGGAGAGGGATAGTTAGAAACATCGACCAGCTGCCTCCTGCACACCGCACCCCCCGGGGATGTGCCCGCAACCAAAGTACATGCCCTTGACCAGAATCAAACCTGGGACCCTTCAGTCCCCTGTTCTATCCACTGAGCCAAACCGGTTTCGACATCCATGAAACTTTTATTGTAATCAGTTATTTGCCCAAAATTTAAAAATCTATAGTTTTTTGGTTTTGTTTTTTTTTGCAATAAAATACTTATTACATTGTCAAGAGGTGCCAATTTCTTTCTTTTTTCTTCCAGTTTAAGGTGTACAGCATAATGATTTCACTTACATATATTGTGTTTCCTTCTATTTATAATCTAGTAGTTTGTCTATCTTTTATGCCCATCAAGCTTGTAACAGATCCTGCTTTTACACAAGCTTTTTAACAGCATCAGAACTTTGTAAATGGGGAAAATTTACAGTACTTACATTATTGTACTTACTTATACCTTCTAAAAAAAAGATTATTATTGGATTTAAAGAACTGTTTTAGAAAAAGAATTAAAGCAAAAGCTGTCACTAATGAACAAAGCAGGCTCTGTCTAGCGCAGGCCCACAGCTTTCCTTGGAAGGCCCGCACAGCTCTGACCTTTGGGAAACAGAATTGATAGTCAGGGAGCAGGGCTTTCTATGTAATGTTCTTGCAGGTACTATTAGTCCTGAGATTCAAACCCTGGGAAAACAGTTTTCTGACCATAATTGCATCAAGAAGTGATGCTGCTTTATCCTTGGCAACTTGACATATACACTTAAAAAAAATTTTTTTTTTATTGATTCTAGAGAGAAAGGGAGAGAGAAAAAGTGACAGAAACATCAATGATGAGAATCACTGATTGGCTGCCTCCTACACACACCCTACTAGGGATTGGAGCCTGCAACCAGAGCATGTACCCTTGAACGAAATCAAACCTGGGACCCTTTAGTCTGCAGACCAATGCTCTATCCACTGAGCAGCAAATCCAGCTAAGGCGAGATATATACTTTTTTGATAAAAATTCCAAGTTAATAGGAAGGTGGTTTTGTTTTTTCCTTCTCTTTTTAAATTGATTTTAGAGACAGAGGAAGGAAAAGAGAGCGAGAGAGAAACATCAAGGGGTTGCCTCCAGCACGAGCCCCACTTTGTAGTAATTTCATCTGGCAAGTTCTCAGGAGAAAACGCATCTTTAGAAACTAAGTCACATTCAATCATGAGACATTTGGGAGTGTTAACCTGTGTTCCCAATCTTTTATACTTTTCTTTAAAGTCACCCAGATTTTTCATTTTTGGTGTACAGGATGACAACCACTGGGCCACATTGGCCAGGGCGGGAATAAGTTTTTGTAGTGAGGTGCTAGAATATATTTTCTCATTAAAAACAAAACAAAATAATACAAAAAAACCCTTAAACTTTCCAAAGTTTTACTGGCAAGAAGAAAGGAGGATACATTCTTGTGACAATAGACTATTCAGAAAATCCAAGGGGGCAGAAAGAGCGGACAATAATTTTTTATTGATATTCCACATTCGAAAAGCAGAAAATTCTATAAGGAGTCCACGACAGACTCCTATACTATCGCTGCCTCCTCATTCCTGGATTTTATAGGGAAAGTATGCCGGTTCCTTCTTTCTTAGAAGAAAGCATTTATTGTTAGACCTATATAGATATGAGCTATGTCTCCAATACCTTTGATGACTAAATAATGCCAAGTGTTTTTCTTTAAGGTCCTATGAAGTTTATTTTTAATTAACCCATCTACTGTTTATTCCTATGTTAATACTGTTATTCATCCAGCAGTCTCCTTAATAATTTTGCCTCAAATGAATGATATATTTTGAAATCAGCATTCACAGTACTACTCCCATTACTATGTACAGATTTAAGAGCAAAATGAATCAAGTGACAATGAAAAAAGGAATGTAAGTAAGTGGAAATATTATAATACAGTATCTTTTAAAACAAATTCCTATGTGAAAGAAAATCAGAAAAAAAGAGGCTAATTAATAAAAGATTTGTGAAGAGTCAAAAAAGAATAAAAGGGGAAAAAAAGCTAGATATAGGAAATGGAAGGCAAAGAGAAGGAAAGTTTCAGACTAAATAGCCGGGGAGAGGTTATTAAAATTCTTTGGCCTTGTGCCTAATTTAAGAACATGTGCACTGGTTGTTTTAATATGATACAAAGTAAAGAATTCCGGTAAACACAGAAACAGCTTTTATGTTGATCGAAGCATTATTTGAAAGTTTTTAAAAATACATTTTTATTGATTTCAGTGAGGAAGGGAGAGAAAGAGAGAGAGAGAAACATCAATGACGAAAGAATCATTGATTGTTGCCTCCTGCGTGCCCCACAATGGGGATTGAGCCTGCAACCCAGGCCTATACCCTGACCAGAAGTGAACCATGACCTCCTGGTTCATAGGTCAACGCTCAACCACTGAGCCACACTGGCTGGGCTGAAAGTTTTCTCTGAGTAAATTTACAGACATTCTCCTATGAACATATTTCACTTAAGGATAATTTTTAAAATATGAACTTCTGAGGATGACTACTTATTTCCTTGAATAAACACTACAGCATAAATTCCTACTCAGCAGTCAAATACTCAATTAGTTCATCAGTTGTTAAAAAGATTCTATGGTAAAAAATTTAGTTGGGTATTGACAATAACAGCTCATAAATTTGCATATGAGTCTCAGACAAAGGTTATTTGTTTGAAAGCAGACTCCTCTTAGTTAATATCTCTGGATATCCATCATAAGTCAAGGGAGTCAACTAACTTAGAAAAAAAAAGTTTATCTTAAACAAATTTATTAATATTTTGAATTTAATTTTTTAAATTCTCAACTAGGTATGAATTATACCTATACATGGGTTACTGTTACATTCACAGTGCCTTAAAAATAATAAATCAATTCAATATATTCAGTAATTTATTTTACATCATTTGGTTTGCCCAAAACTAGTACTATCAATTTTAAAGTTCAAAACTTATTACCATATTACAGGCCTAGAAACATAAACAAATCATTTATGTCTTAATTTACTTTGGACGTGCATCCTTTTAAAGAATCTGATAAGACTTTTCAGACTCCTTAACCATTGAAATGCTTTTCGAATTTCATTGGCCTTTAAAACGATGGTATAAGTCCCCAAAGTTGTCAATGTTAAACCTTCATGACCCAATCCTGATTTGCTCAAATAGAATACTAGTACATCCTAAATTTAAATAATATAAACAGAGTCTGTCCATGAAAATAGCTTATAGTCACCTAGAAATTATCTAGGTGATAGGAAATAAAATCCCCCAAATTAAATCTAGAGAGAATATAAAAATTTTTGTTAGATATTTGAGTGATTTCTATTTCTTCTTTAGAAGTCTCTTATTAGGGATACTTGTAGTTAGAAAAATTTATGAATTTGATTCTCATTTTTCTTTAGAAGCATAAGAAATATCAAACTATCTACTCAAGTGATTTTTTGTGTGTGTAGTATATACAAAATATAAGGTATAACTTAATGATAGGTGGTCATAAATATCACCACCTATCATTAAGTTATACCTGCTTACCTATTTCTTGCTTTTCAAAGACTCTCATTTCCATCTCATAAATAAATGCCTAGCATTATTTAGGTCCTTATTATATTTGTTAATGAAGAACTAATCTTTGAAACCACAAGATCATTTAGTGGCCCAAAACTATTCTCACCAAATTCCTTTAAAAAAAAAATTTTTTTTTAATTGATTTCAGAGAGGAAGGGAGAGGGAGAAATAGAAGCATCAACGATGAGAGACAATCATTGCTCGGTTGCCTCCTGTACATCCCACACTGGGGACTGAGTCCATAACCAGGGCATATGCCATGACCAGGGATCAAACCATGGCCTCCTGGTTCACAGGCTGATGCTCAGTAACTGAGCCACATGGCTGGCCCTAATATCACCGAATTCTGGAGAGTGGTTACCTCTGAGAGCAAAGGCTCAAAACGTCATCATAAGCGGATGTGGACACAGAGCAAGGGGTAAGGTAGACTAGGACATGTCTCTGCTTTAGATTTCATTTATAGAGGGCCAGAGGGTCCTTTATATTCTTTTCTACAACTTTGTCTATTTATGAAACTTTTTTGTGAGTTAGTGCATTGATATGGACCTAGCCTGGTGATCAAGGAAGGTAAAGTGAGTCAAGCCCTGACATCAGTGTTAAAAATCTATTGCTAAAGGACTCACTTTGCAATCCATGTGCCTCAGATTCAGTAAAACATGAAAAATACTTTGAAGGAATTTCATTTGGCAAGTTCTCAGGAGAAAACTTACCTTTAGAAACTAAATCACATTAAATCATGAGACATTTGGGAGTGTTAACCTGTGTTCCCACTCTTTTATACTTTTTTTAAAGTCACCCACATTTTTCATTTTTGAAGGGGGGGAAAAAAAGGCAGCCTAGGACTGAACATGTTTTCTGTTGCTTCCTAAGTGAGGGAAAAATAAAATAGTATACACCTTTTTAAAAAATAGATTGTTAACAACTGTTTAATGAACATCCATTTAAAATTATCTTTCCCTCCTTTCTATCTTCATCGTATACAAAACCACAGAAGTTTGGAAAAATAAGTCTTCAGTAACAATGGACTTCCACTTCACTTAAAAGCTTTGAAACTCTGAGCTACACTCATAATTATCAGACTGATCTCTAGCTACCTCTGAGATAATAACACTTCAAGTGTGAAGTACTGACTTCAGAAATATTTATACAAAGTATTGTCTCATGAGAAATGGAAACACCAGCACAATGGAAAAAGCCTGAGACTTATTTGGAAATTGTATAAATCAGTCTAAAAAGTTAAATCAACTCTTTAAAATGGTCCTGTTTATAGAAGTCAACAGGTCTAGTTCTACACCGTATATATCTATCACTTGCCCAAACCCTTTAAAATACTAGTGAAACACTTCTGAATTCTAAATGAGTTTCTGTAGCACTTATCTTCTGCAAAGTCAAAAAATTAACAGATGGTTTCCTAGCAATATTATATATAAAACAACAACTCCAAAGGGACCAAGTAAAACAAAACTATGTGTGGTAGGTTAATACAACTAAGTGAAAAATAACTGACATGTTTTCATTTATTCTTCACAAAGTTATAAATGTCCCAAGTTATAAGCATCAGATTCCTTACATGCAAATCCCTTTAAAATATTCAACTTCACCTGTAGATCTGCCTCGTCTGTCAGGATTTTATTTCTTTGCCTTTTATTACTCACCAATTGCATCTGGATTTACCGGTCTGGAGACATCAGCTTGCCCCATGATTATATTGTCTGATGTATCTCACGACAACAAACTGTCCCGGACCAAAGCGAACGCTCCTTACAAGAGAAATCCACATGGGAAGGGGCGCGCACTCCTCGCTCAGTGTCACGGCCACGCATCGGGAAAAGGCATGAGGTCAGTCTGCCGGAGTTTCTCTGGCCCTGTGTCCCGGCCCGGGCCCTGGAGGCGCTTACAAAAACGTCTTCACGCCGGCTCTCTTCACACAGGAATGCCTGTCATTCCAGGGCGCGCACTGTGAAGAGCAGAAGTGCAGGAAGAGGAGGAGACTGCCAACCACATTCTAGCTGCTGAGCGGCAAGCCCTAAACGTCCACACCTACTTTTCCTGATACTGAGCGTGGTTCCTGCCTCCAGACTTGAGACACAGAAGAAAGGGAGCTGACGCAAGAGCCTACCGAAGAACTTACACATTTAATCGCACAGAAAGCCTCGGGGTTGTGCACAGCAGGCTAATGGGGGCAGGCATCCATTCGAAGGCATGTTTTAGACACAGGCTCGACCAGAGAGTGTGAGACTGTTCTCACATTTCCCTGCTTGCTCTAACACTGGATTTCTACCTCTGAGTGGCATATCCAAATCAGAGAGAGATCTACATTCTGGGAATTAATAACATTAGGAATGTTATTTTGGGATGGAATATACTTTTTCTAAAAATAAAAAGAAATGTTTCTGAACACTTTGCTTACTAAGATGGTAAACCTGATATAAATATTTGGAAGGTATTATACAATGTTTTCTTTTTCTTTTTTTTGCCACAGCTCAATAACCATATTTGATCTTGGGGAATACAAAGGAATAGTACCACATTTTGGGTATAATGGAAAAATCAGTTTGGGTACATGGAAAAATCAGTTAACCACATGCAGCAACCAAAAGTCCAGTTTACATACTGATATTTCATTTTCACAGATATAATTTACATATAGGCAGCATTAAGAATACAGCATGATGAATTTTTATTTACATACATGCCTGTGTATGTTAACACTACATTTTCTAAGTGTATAAAAGCCACACATAACACAAACTTACCAGTGTCTGACCACAGCTCTGGATTATTTCACTAACACTTCAGGATAAAATGGGGACCTAACAATTTGAGCATTATATTAAGGGATTTTACATAGGTTATTTCATTTCATCATCATCACAACTAACATGTGTTGTGAAGAATACATGATTTGTTCTATTATCAGATAATAAAACTAAAGCTAGTAAGGTCAAATCCTGTGTCTTGTGTCACCAACTTTTTAAGTGCCGAAGCCCTAATATTCCTTCAACAAATAACAGCTACCCCAAACACGAAGCTTTTAGTTTAAATCCTTGTTCTCCAAACTGAGGTCACAGGAAGATTTCTATACCTGGGCTTCCTTTTGCCTTTTCTTAGGTAGCTTCTCTCCCCGACCCCCATTGTCTTAACCCCATTATCTGCTTTGATACAGAAACAAAACAAAACAAAAAACAAAGGTAGCAAATAAGAAAATGACAATGCTAAGGCATCAGTAAGGAAACATAGTGAAGAAAATACTCAGGCAACATTTAATTGTGAATACTGATAATAGTCAGAAAAACATGATATTGACCATTAAAATAGGAAAGACAGTAAAAGGACACCTTCTAATTTCTAATACCTTCTAACACTGGCACTGATATTTATTAGCCTAAAAGTGCAACATATGCAATAGCAGTTTCTACTACTGTAAAATGGGGGAGGCAGAAGGGGGCAAATAAATTGCCAGTACCCAGTAGGTACTTAAAATATTATAGCTATCACCACATCACCACCATCATCATGAAGATAATCCAGCATATTGCTTAAGAGGATGCACTCTGGAGGCAAATGAATTTTTAATTTCAAATATATTACTTGGTGGTAACACTAGGCAAATTACTTCACACCTCTCTGGAGCCTCTGTTGCTAATTTGTAAAATGGGCAATACAATACTAAACAGTACACGGCAGTTATAGGAATGAAATGACATGAACATTTTTAAAAAGCCCTTTGAGCCCTGGCTGGTTTGGCTCAGTGGGTAGAGTGTCGGCCTACAGACTGGAGGGTCCCAGGCTCGATTCCAGGCAACGGCACATGCCTGGGTTGCGGGCTGGATCCCTGATGGGGGGCATGCAGGAGGCAGCCAATCAATGCTTCTCTCTCATCATTGATGTTTCTATCTCTCCCTCTCCCTTTCTCTCTGAAATCAATAAAAATATATTTTTAAAAAATGTTAAATTTTTTTTTGTAATGTTCCTGGCACATGAAAAGCTCCCAATAAATGCAAGCAATAATCATCACAGTTCTTAAAGGAAAAAAAAAAAAAGTCAAGAAAGGAGAGGCCAGGTCAAGAGCAGCCAGATAATAGTACATGACAAAAAACTTAGTCATTACCAAGAGGTTAGTCAGAAACAGAAGATGACATTTCTGCATCATGAATCCAAAGAGCAAACTGGAAGACACAGGCCAAGGGGGAAGTGTGCACACAATGAGGGTTGGTGTACAGAAACATCAAGCAGATGAACAGTCCAGACAAAAATATTACCGTTAATAAGTTGAAATCAGGTAAATTACACACACACACACACACACACCCCAGAAACAGCATTGGAAGACGTATGTTGACAGGCCACACAAGAGTAGAACAGATAAATTTATGGATCTTGGTATAGCTGCTGTTTACCACCCACCAAATTTAACTGTCCATCTTGGCTTGGCTCGAGGTTGACTTTAAGTTATTGTGAAGGTGGCAATAAAACTTAAAAAAAAAATGACAAGATGCTTAGTGGTCATTTGGCTCAATCTCCCACTCCTTACAAAAAAGAAAATTGATGGCCAAAGAGGTTAAATGCCTTGCTTACAGCCAGGGCTAACCACAAGTCTCTTGATTCTAACTTCTGGACTCACTCCAGCTCTTGTATAAGTGGTCAAGGAAATATTTACTTCCTAAAGATATATTCATTTCCCAAGGAAGTCCATGTTTTACAACAAGATTTCTCTCAACACTGCTAATTCTGTTGCTTATGTAACCAAGCCAATATTCCTTGACCAACAATATTTACTTTGTGCCGACTGGAAAAACAGACAAGCAGAGAGAGGGGAAGATATTGGCCCACTGATGGCTTTAAAATTTAACAAAGCTTTGAATTCATTCTAGTTTCCCATGCGTTATATACTATTCTTAATTGTCATCCAATAAAAGATACTCCTTTTAGAGTACTTTTCCTCCACAGCTCATTGCTTTAAGGAATGGGAGAGATAAAAAATTATGAATCTCTTCCTATTTTATTTAGGGAAAGAGCAAGCAGGCCTTATACAAATAAAGGCTAACAGGTAAAGAAGTTTAAGTACAGCTTAGATTAAGGCAGCACTTGAAGCCCTCTAACCAGGGCCTCATTTTATTAAAAACTATTTGTAAACACTGCACGCAGACCCTTCAGTGGCATTCACGACTTCAAACTTTCTGTTGGCATCAGCTAACATAAAAACATGCTTTATATTTTCTGTAAACAAGTTACAAGAACAATCAGGGGAGTATTTTCATTGAAATGTGCTTTATGCTAAAGTGCCAACATAAATTGGATTACCTAGAAGAGTGAGCTTTTAGCTATTTTAATCACCTCTCTCTCGTTTAACTCAGCATACTATTTCCTTATGGCATGAGGTGTCTCAAGGAGGGGGGCTCTAGAGGGAGGTTTGTGAAAAGTGACTTTCCTCTAGGAAAGGTCGGCAAACAGAAAATTATTCAAAGGTCACACAGGCTCATATTCAATAAGAGACTAATTTTCAACTTTTGCATTTATAATTGGGGGGGGGGGCAGTTTCCTGTTCTGTACCCCAGGATCTAACTCTAATCTAAGCTAGTTGGCTCTGGATAGGTTAGGAGATATCTTACACCTGTGTCGAAAAGTTCATGCGGAAAGCAGAAAGCCTTGCTGGTCACTTGTAAACTCTTTGGGTCTCACCTATTTGTAGAAATTGTTTCCTTGGCCTGAAATTTCTTTCCCACATCCATCTAGGAAACACCTACGAATCCTTTCAGGAGTGGCTCAAATTTTGCTTCCTTCCTGCCTGCCTTCCTTTATTTATTTTAACAAATAAAGAATATTTATTTGTTTGTCACTACGACTTTATCTTAGCACATAAACTGTCACTACCCCCCACTCCAACTTGAAGAAGGGTTAGTACAGTGAATGTTATAAAGCAGATATAAAGGGTTGAAATTAACATTAACTGACAAAAACTTCCTTCTAAGTCATCATAACAATGTTTAAGTAAAAAGAGAGAGAGAAAGACACACACACACACACACACACACACACACACGAGTTCAGATTGAACAAGATCCTCACATTTCCTCTAACACTGTCAATCCTGGCTAGACTGCACCGAAGTGGAAACAGGATGACTATAATACAGACAGCTGTACACACCTGCACTCCAAATGCTTCCAACACAACTATTTCCCTGCCTGTTGGGCCTATTGACGAAGGAGCATGTACATCTCTTTCATCCAATCTTTGTTGTAAGGCTGGTACGTCTTGGTTTCAGCTCGGTAAACAAGATGGCTGAGGTCCTCCAGATCACCAATAAAATCAAACAACTGGCTGATATCATATGGGATAGAGGGGCTGTAAAATGTATGTTCTTCATACATTTTGCAAACGCTTTCCATGCATTCATTCACTGACCCATAGTCAGCACAAGTTCTGCCTCTGGTCTCGTTAGGCTGTGCCAGCAAAATGGTGTGAGACATCGCACCTGCAGCTGCCGCCGCCACACACAAGCTTAGCCGCGACGCTGCCAACAGCCGGCCCCCACGAGAGGATGCTTCCATTATTACAAGCCTTTCCTTAGTCACTCAAGCAGAATCCCAGTAAAGACTTACTGATCACTAGTTATGTGCTCAGCAATGTGTTGGTGATAAAAACAACAGTTTTTGTCCTTAGAATCCAAGTTAATAGGGTCTACAATGGAGTTTGATGAGTACTCAGGCACCACGCACACACATATTGGGATGTGGATGCCTCTAACTTTGTCCTCTGAGAGATCAGAGAAAATATCTTGTTTTTAATATATTTTATTGATTTTTTAATTTTTTTTTTTAACAGAGAGGAAGAGAGAAGGATAGAGAGTTAGAAACATCGATGAGAGAGGAACATCGACCAGCTGCCTCTTGCACACCCCCCACTGGGGATGTGCCCGCAACCAAGGTACATGCCCTTGACCGGAATCGAACCTGGGACCTTTCAGTCCTTAGGCCGACGCTCTCTCCACTGAGCCAAACCGGTTTCGGCGAGAGAGAGAAAATATCTTGAAAGGAGTAAGATCTAAACTGAAAGTCAGTCACAGAAGGGATGACAGAGGTGAGAAAACGGAACAAGCATGGAGAGATAAGACTGCAGAGGTACAGAACTGGCCATGACTGATTGGACTGGCTGGACAATGTACCCTGAATTACAGTGACCTTCAGACTTTTCTAGTGGGCTAGAAACATCTGGGCAGGGACCGTGATGCATTTATCCTTAATCTCTCTTAGCAAAGCTTAATGCACGCACAGTGGACATGCAGCAAGTATTTATTAACCTCGAGTAGAAGGGAAGAAACAGCATTCTTCGATTTTAAGCTTTACTCAGAGATCTAGTCGTAACAAAAGACAATTAAGGTGAAAAGTGCTACAGATGGAAGGAGGCTGGAGGAAATGTAGAGACCATGGACGAATCCTATCACTCATTCCAAACAACTCTGAGATTGCTGAGAGAGCTCACTTCTGTGGGGGAAATGGCATGCTCATGATCGTTTTTTGAGAATTTTCTGTTTTGCAAGTAGTAACTTTCAAAGGAGACAAATTTGTCAGGTGAATAGTCACATCAAGCATGTCAAACTCAAAGGCTAACACGGGCCAAATAAACAAGGTTTAAGTTTATGTGGGCCACAAAAAAAACAAAAGCTTCAATTTTCATGGAAATGTGGGCTTATTTCGATAGAGGCAGGCTGAATACAAAGGGCTGAAATAAATGAGTAATTGTTAACATAAAATAATAGAACGTTTTAATAAAAATTAGTGTCTTTTTCTTGGACATTAACTTACCAGACACTGAATAACGGCACAAATTAATAAGCGTAACACGAATAAACCTATTTTTCTTGTTCTCTGAAAGCAAAATATTTCCTGTTGCACACTCCGAACAAGTCAGTACAAGACTAATGAAGTGGCAAGCGGCTGCTAAAATATTCGCTGCTGGTGTTAGTGGAGAGAACTGGTGCGCCTGTGCATAAAGCACGTAAGGGAAATGAATGCAACACGATGATAGTAAGCAGTCATTAGCAAACACTGCAGATCGTTATTAATAATTATGTATAACAGGATATTGTAAAAATTAAGTGACAAACATTTTATTAAAATATTTTTTATATATTATATGGGCTGGGCTGCAAAAATGTTCGTTTTGGTCTGCGAGCTGCACATGCTTGATTTACATAAAACCTCATGTAATCACTACTCAGCAGGAAGCACTGTACTTCATGTGAACTAGCCTGAAAGAGACGGAGCAGGCTGAGGTCGATGCAGGGTCAGTGGTATCACCAGATATTCATTCACTTATTAAATAACACTGGTTTCTTTCTGTGGCTAGCTCATTGGTGCAGGAAACAAAAACTACACCAGCCTCCTATTCTGTATCAGATACTGGAACTCTGGTTCCCAGCCTTCTTTCTAGTATGTTAGATGGTGATAGGTTCTACAGAGAAAAGTCATTCAGGAAAGGAGGCAGGGTGGGCGGAGAGAGAATGCTGTGTTATGAACTGTGCAGAAGGGCCTCAGTGGAAGATGACTGTGGAAGACCTGAGCCCCGGCCGGCTTGGCTCCGCGGTTGGAGTGTCAGCCCAAGGAATGAAGGGTTCTGGGTTCGATTCTTGGTTGCAGCCTCAATCCCCGGCCAGGTCAGGGCTCATGCGGGTGGCAACCAATTGATGTGTCTCTCTCACATTTTTCTCTTTCCCTGTCTCTCCCCTTCCCTTACACTCTGTTTAAACATCAATGGAAAAAAGATCACTGGGTGAAGATTTTAAAGGGGGGGGGGGGGGAAAGACCTGAAGTAAACAAATTCCTCAATTAACTTTCTCTGTCATCTTCCCAATACTTTCAGTTGTTTTTTAAAAATATTTTTTATTGCCCTGCTGGTGTGGCTCAGTGGTTGCACCTCAATCCATGAACCAGGAGGTCACTATTTGATTCCTGGTCAGGGCACATGCTCGGGTTGTGGGCTCACTGGGACCCCAGTAGGTGATGGGCAGGAGGCAGCCTATCAGTGATTCTTTCTCATCATTGATGTTTATATCCCTCTCTCCGAAAATAAATTTAAAAAACACACACACATATTAAGACAGAGGGTCCTGGGTTTGATTCCAGTCAAGGGCACATGCCTGGGTTATGGGCTCTATCCCCAGTAGGGGGCATGCAGGAGGCAGCCAATCAATGACTGTCTCTCATTGATGTTTCTCTCTCCTTTCCTCTCTGAAATCAATAAAAAAAATATTTAAATAAAAATATATTTAAAAATATATTTAAATATATTTAAAAATATTAAAATATTTTTATTGATTTTTGAGAAAGAGAGAGACAGACAGACAGACAGACATCGGGTATCAGTAGGCTACTTCTTGCACATTTCCCACCTGGGATCAAGCCTTCAATCTGGGCACACGCACTGACTGGGAATCAAACCGGCAACTCCATGACGCACAGGCTGACACCCAACCAACAGAGCCACCCCAGCCAAGGCAGTTCCTTCAGTTTTAACCGATACAAAAAAACAAAACAAAAACAAAACAAAAACACATTTCCAAATGCACTAAAGATAAATATTAATTACACTATAATGTATTTTAATGACATAGTTATCAAATGTGCTGCTCAATTCTCAACTATTTAAAGATGTTTATACTATGGTCAATACTGCCCAATACTATGATCACTAGCTACATATGATTGTTTACATTTACATTAATATTTAATATGTTTATATTAAAGTCAATGTGCAATTCAGTTTCTCTATTGTGCTAGCGACATTTCGGGTGCTCAATAGCCACACTGGACAGTGCAGATATAGAATATACCCATTACTGCAAAACGTTCTATGGGACATGCTGAACCTGAAGGAGTTTTAAAGCACACAGAAGTCAATCAGTGATAAGAACACAGTATTTCAAAGCACTAACTCCACCTTTCATCAGCATGTGGTATCTAGTTCCATGGCACCAACTACTAAATATCAACTACTAAAGGCAGTATACTCTGAAGGAATTTGACGGTTAAAAAAAAGTTTCCATTTATTCAGTACAAACTGGCGAGCTATTTACACTCTTTCTTTTTGTTTAAAAGGAAAGGCCAGAATTTATAGTTTGGTTCAGCTGGGTCTTTCTTTATTGTACTCTTTCTTCAGTAACTGAACTACTACTTCTTTTTCTATTTTCAGTTCAAGTCTTTGACTATTAATAATAACTCAAAGCCTAAGAAAAAAATAATGGTTTTATTTCAATTTACAGAACTACTGAAAATTATATCCATTTGTTATCAACCAAACATCCTCCATCTACTGGCCACTCATGTAAGAATATTCTTTCTAGTCCAAATTATACTTTGCCATGAGCCAAAGGTAGATTTCATGTAGTTACAATGAAAATGACTGGATAATCTTATCTTAAAGGAAAACATGCTTTATAAAATCACAAGACATTCATAAAAACTAAATCCCAACTGGCCTCCATTAAGGAACCAGAAGGTATCAATGATGTGTAGAAACTAACCAGTCAGAAATCAAGTAATGTTCCCAGTAAAGTGGCATTCATTGCTGGTGACTCAGAGAGATGACTATTTGCCACTTCTCTCCTTCCTCCTCTCTCTTTCATAACTCTCTGAAACTCATCTGGCCCTTAATTTCACATTAAGTGACTGAGAAAGGAATATAAATATTACCAGCACTCAGCCACATATCCAGTGAGAATACCAGAAATGTCTGAGGACAGCTATGTTTGTAAACATTATTCAGAAATTCCTAACATATGTGCAGGAGGATATAGCCATCTTCTACCAAATAAAAATTCTCAGTAATTAACACCTGGTTACACTATGAGCCAAAGCAATTCCTGCAAAAGAACCAAAGAGGACTACATGAAGGGTATTTCTATCAAAACCTGCTTTAACCAGCAATTTAAGTGCACCTTATTCTTTGTTTTCCAAAGAAATATCCATCTCTTTTTGTACCATTTCTTTCCCTCAAAACCTCAGTCTTTCACATCTAGGAGATGAAGCACAGGGGGGAAAAAAGTTATGTATACAATCTCTAAGTTCAAAGAGAGATAATGTTTTGGATTATATATACCCCCCTAAATCTTTTTAAAAAATATGTATTTTATTGATTTTTTACAAAGAGGAAGGGAGAGGGATAGAGAGCTAGAAACATCGATGAGAGAGAAGCATAGATCAGCTGCCTCCTGCACACTTCCTACTGGGGATATGCCCGTAACCAAGGTACATGCCCTTGACCGGAATCGAACCTGAGACCTTTCAGTCCATGGGCCTTTCAGTCCATGGGCCGACGCTCTATCCACTGAGCCAAACCGGTTTCGGCCAAACAAAACCTTTTAGAAGCTCCCTGGCTTAGTTGGTTGGAGCATAGTCCTGTGTACTAAAAGGTTGCGGGTTTGATTGCTGGACAGGGAACATATCGAGGTTGGGGGTTTGATCCCTGGTCGGGGCATGCATGGGATGCAACCAATTGATGTTTCTCTCTCTCCCTTCCCTCTTTCTAAAATCAATAAAAAATATCCTCAGGTGAGGATTAACTACACATACACACACACACACCCCTTCAAGATGTAAATTTGATTGAGTTTTCAATGTGAAAATAATTTATTTTATTGAAAAAGCCCTAAATTAAACAGTATCCAATTAGCTATTAAACACTGTACCCATACTTGCCTTCTTTCCAGGCCTGAGCCCCCAAAGCCTTCAGAATACCTCCTATCCTAAAATCCAAGGAAGGGCTTACTGCCAGTTTGTTGAGTTGATTTCAAAAGAAAAATGAGCCCTGGTTAGTTTGGCTCAATGGATAGAGCGTGGGCCTGCAGGCCGAAGAGTTCCGGGTTTGATTCCAGCCAAGGGCACATGCCTG
The DNA here is from genome assembly GCA_036971965.1 of Nyctalus aviator. NCBI lineage: Eukaryota > Metazoa > Chordata > Mammalia > Chiroptera > Vespertilionidae > Nyctalus > Nyctalus aviator. Next base: position 178,636,539 of record CM072923.1, read on the forward strand.
GGTTATGGGCTCAATTCCAGTAAGGAGTGTGGAGGAGGCAGCTGATCAATGATTCTCTCATCACTGATATTTCTCTCTCTCCCTCTCCCTTTCACTCTGAAATCAACAAAAATATATTTAAAAACTTTTTTCTATCTTAAAAAACAAACCAACAAAACCACAAAAAACTTCTGGTTCTGACTTGATTACCAATCAATGTCTCTCTTTTCCTCCCTTTCATTTGCTCAAAAAAAAATAAAATAAAATAAAAGGAAAAAATAGCATTGGGTGAGGATTAACAACAAAACAGATCTTGACCTCCATAAGTTTATAGCCTTATAAGATAACAGAAGATATTTAATATATGTTCATAACAATGCTGCATTAAATTTCTACTGAAAACCCAGGAATAAAATAGAACTATCATCATTTTGGGCATTATTTAATTCCAGAGGCATTTATCTCCTACACCCCAAGGATCTCAAAACTAATTAAGTTCATACTTTGTCCTTCATTCTTAAAGAGAAGGGAGGGAAGGACTGCATCATTAGCACATTCTGAGCTTCAAATGGAAACAACATAACATCACAAAATTTTTCCCATAAGCTTTGAAGTGAAGTGCATGTATTAGCTTTGAGCATGGCTTCTTACCATATGTCCTTAACAGCTAGGAAAAAAACCCTTTATAATATAATATGATTTATAAATTCAGATACAGAGCAGGAAGGAAATTTGTTTTCATTTGTTTAGGATACAGCTTCTGTTTTCTACCTCAACAAATGCTCTCCTATTTCCTATTTCCTATGTGATATAAATTCTAACCTAAAGGAGAAACTACCTTGTAAATCTGTTTCCAGAACTCCACACGTACGAATAACCTATTTTCAAATTCATATTAATAATCTACTCACTAAATTATTTCATCGAACATATACCAAAAAAAATTTTAAACAAACTGTGTTCACTTCTATAGAAAGAAGGGTATAACAGAAACTTAATGAAGTCAGGAGATTTAAGACATTTTGGGAAGGCTATTTAGTATACATACAGATCCTCTTCTGTATCAGAAAACCTTTCCCAGGTGCCACCTCCCTGTCTCTTGAGCAGCGCCCCTTCCCAGCCTGCCTTTCCTTCTTTCCCTCTTTCTTCCCTCAAGCTGAGACCTTCGCTTTCTTCCTCTCCGCTCTCAGGGCCCTTCTTTCGCCTCTGCAACTCCTCCCTGAGCTCACACAGCCCCGCCGGCTCATTTCTTCCACAGCTCATTTTTCATAAAAAAACCCCAAAAACTTGCCCGGCTGGCATGGCTCAGTGGTGGAGCATCAACCTATGAACCAGGAGGTTCATTTCCAGTCGGAATACATGCTGGTTTAGGGCGGGATTCCCAGTAGGGGGCATGCAGGAGGCAGCCGATCAATGATTCTCTCTCATCATCGATGTTTCTATCTCTCTATCCTTGTCCCTTCCTCTCTGATAATCAATAAAGGGGGGGAAATTTAGAAAGAAAGAAAAAAAGAGAAAGACGTAAGATTTAGGAAGCGAAAGAGGAAAAACAGGAGAGAAGCAGAGTCGCCAGGGAACTAGGAATTTTGGGGTGACAGCTGTGTGCCACGTCCAGACTGAAGCAGACTAAACAGGGCTGTCATCACCAAGGTCTCTGCTGCCATTTATCCTTTTCCCAAAGACAAGAATATAGTGCCGGTGAGCCTTGACTGGTGAATTTCTTCTCAAAATACTCACTTGCCTAACGAGCTCAGAACACACATTTCACTCCACAGAAGTGTTCTTTATGCTACAGCTGTGGGTAGGTCACACTCAATTTAGGAAGTACCACAGAACTGCTCGCTCCCTCCGACCGTATTTCTGCCAATGCCCAACAAACTGTTCCCTTCTGTAGAAGGGAGGGAACTACAGAAAGTTAATGAAGCTGTCTGAAGCCTGGTCCTTCTCAATACAATTTCCAGGACTAAGGCTTGTCTTTGCTCATGATTTTCACAGAAGAAACTCTCTGAACCTCAGGAAGCTGAAGTAGTATGGTCGGTCCATCAATCCCTGGGGTGAGTTCCTTTCAGGAGACCGAGAGGTACAACTATATACTTAATAATGCTAAAGGATTGTTTGCCTTTTTCACTGTGTTGACATTTGCACTGATGATCCAAAAGCAATGGTGAGCAAAAGTGCTGTTACCCTAACACAAATCAAGGTAGTACCACCAATTTGTAATAGGCCTCATACGCATCACCACTATCCTATCTAATAAAGAGGGAATACGCAAATTGACCATCGTGCCATCACAAAGATGGCGGCGCCCGGTCCCCTCAGTCCTGCCAGGGTCCCCCGGTCCTGGGGATTGCACCACTTGCCTGCCACTAGAGTCCCCCAGTCCTTTCACAGAAAATGGGTTGCCTCAAAAGTTGGTTAAGCTTCTTAGGACAAAAAGATTCAAAATTTGAAAAGGGAATTCCAACATTTATAAAAGTTTGGACTAGACAATTCAAGGTTATTTCCACTACAACCTTCTATGATTTTGTGATATTAACATTCTGAATTCACATAGTACCAGCTGTATTGTATGTAAGCAGATATTATTTAAAGGAATGGCCATTATTATTAAAACAACTCATAAAACCACACTGTGTGATTTTCCTAATGGCTGGAGTTAATGCCCCTAAACTGGCAGTCAGATATCCCCCATCCCAGATTGGAGAGGGTGCAGGCTGGAGTGAAGGAAGCCCCGGCCCCTAGTGCATGAATTTTGTGCACTGGGCCTCTAGTATAATTACAGTTAAAAATAACTCCAGCTTTAAGAATGTCCTTGATAGCCGAAACCGGTTTGGCTCAGTGGTAGAGCGTCTGCCTGCAGACTGAAAGGTCCCGGGTTCGATTCTGGTCAAGGGCATGTACCTTGGTTGTGGGCACATCTCCAGTGGGGGGTGTGCAAGAAGCAGCTGATCGATGATTCTCTCTCATCGATGTTTCTAACTCTCTATCCCTCTCTCTTCCTATCTGTAAAAAATCAATAAAATATATTATTTTTTAAAAAAAGAATGTCCTTGATAAAAATATAAAAATTATTAGTTTTAATAACTCTCAACCCTTTGGTACATGTCTTTTTTTATGTATGATGAAATGGTCAGTATGCATAAAGCATATACTTAAGTGCAATGGTTACCTTCAGAAAAGGCACTACTTGCATGATTGAGTTGCAAGCTGAGCTAGCCAGTTTTTTCATAAGATACCATTTTCAAAGGAAAGATTGAATGACAAATTGTTATTCATGCTTAGATATTTGACATTTTCTTAAAAAAGAATAAAAACAAAACCAAACCTGATAGTATGCATTGTCAGTGATAGTAAGTCAAACTTTCTAGAGAAAATTTAAAATTTGGAAAACATATCCCCTAAAGTGAGCTTAATTTAAAGACTTTTCCAATGAGATCAGTAATGGTATTTACAAATGTTAATACTAACAAAATTAATGGATTTTAAACTATAAATAAAATGTCCAAACATTTGTCTATGTAGGAAAGGTCCTAGAGGCCATAGGTCAGTCCCACTAGAACTTGATGGATAAAAATCCCTCATTTTATTTGTAGAATAGAAAACATAATTCTTTTTCAATACATCTACATAACTGTTAGCTAAACCAACTTAACAAAATTCTCACCCATATTATACAGACTCCATCTTCTTAGAAACAAACTCATTTTACATTCAGAATCTTTACTTTGTCAAATGGCATTGAGTGCACTATAACTCCATAAACCAAATTCTTATCATATGTATGGTTTGTAAGCAACTAAGAAAAAAATCATACAACATTTGAAGAGGGGGTGGAGGAAACAGAGAATGAGGCTGGTTGTTAAATATGTAACTATGAATCATTTCCATTTTTTCTAAAATCCACAAATGAATGTATATGTTAATTTACAAATTCCAAGATTTAAAGTATTAGCGGAAAAATCTTCTCACTAGCACAGAAGACAACTTTTTTCTTATATTAGTGATCAAAAGCACATTTCAATTTATGTTTCAATTGTCTACTGGCCAACTTTAACTTCCATAGCAACTTTCACTATGTTATTCTCTAATAAATTTAAGTTATAATTAATTTAAGTTAAATTTAACTAGCTTAATGATAAATTTAATTACTTACATTAAATTAAATTTAAGTTATGCTTGATTTAGGTGATGTAGAAGGTCAAAGAGAAAAATAAGTTTCCAGTAAAAACCTTTGGAGTTATTGTATATTACTCTTATTGGCCATATAGACATGTTCTTTAGGATTTGTCACCAGACAATTACAATCAACTTGACTTATTAAGTTAAATTGTTTATAAATATCCTCTCAAGAATTACTAGTAACTTGGGCCCTAGCTGGTTTGGCTCAGTGGATAGAACATCAGCCTGTAAACTGAAAGGTCCCAGGTTACATTCTGATCAAGGGCACATGCCCGGGGTGTGGGCTCAATCCCCAGTGGGAGACTTGCAGGAAGCAGCCAATCCATGATTCTCTCTCATCATAGATGTTTATATATCTCTTTCCCTCTTCCTTCCTCTCTGAAATCAATAAGTATATATTTTAAGAAAATCACAAATATATTATTTTTTTTTAAAAAAAGAATTAACTTGGTAATGAAACTATAAATTTATGAATAAAGTACTGACTGCCCTCTGGTGTTCTATATAAGGATTTCACTGATAAACTATATGTAAATACCCTTTCTTCGGGGGGGGGGGGGATGGGGGGGTAAGAATCCTACAGAAGCCACTTAGGATCATTAAAATAAAAGGTGCCCAACCATGGTGGTTCAGTGGTTGATCATTGAACTATGAACCAAGAGGTCAGGGCACTTGCCTGGGTTGCAGGCCTGATCCCCAGAAGGGAGTGTACAGGTGGCTAATCTACTAATCTATGATTCTCTCTCATCACTGATTTTTAAAAAAATATATATTTTATTGGCTTTTTTATAGAGAGGAAGGGAGAGAGATAGAGAGTCAGAAACATCAATCAGCTGTCTCCTGCACAGCCCCTACTGGGGATGTGCCCAAAACCAAGGTACATACCCTTGACCAGAATCGAACCTGGGACCTTTCAGTCCGCAGGCTGACGCTCTATCCACTGAGCCAATGATGTTTCTATATCTCTCTTCCTCTCTTAAGTCAATAAAAAATATTTTTTAAAATCAAAGGAGAATTCAGATTTTTTAAGATTTTCAAGAACAGTCTTCTTACTGAACTGAGTGGCTCAGTCATCTGGGCACCATCCCATACACCAAAGGCTGTGGATTTGATCCCCTTCAGGGCACATATCTAGACTGCAGGTGTCATCCCTGATCAGAGGCAATGTATGGGGTGGAACTGATGTTTCTCTCTCTCCTCCACACTTCCTCTCGCTCTATAAAAGAAGAAGGAAAAAGTCTTCTCAAAGCCTGGCTATTAATCTGAGCTATCTGATTACTTGTACAAGTAGGTCAAAGTGCCTAACTAACCACAGTCATCTGTGGTAACTGGACATGACAAGAATGTAAACTTGGTAACATTTTTACTATACTTCTTCAAGTTACACTGGCATTCCCCCCACCTACCCCCATTTGGTAAAATATATTCACCAATGATACATCTAATAAGGGGTTAATTTCCAAAATATATAAGGTACTCATGTAGCTTAACAAAGGAAGACAAACAATCCAAATAAAAACTGGGCAAAAAATTTAAATAGACACTTCTCCAAAGTGGACATACAGATGGCCAAGAGACATGTGAAAAAATGCTTCAGGTCACCGATCGTCAGAGAAATGTAACTTCAAACGCCAGTGAGGTATCACCTCACACCTGTCAGAATGGCTATCCTCAACACATCAACAAGTGACAAGTGCTGGCCAGGTTGTGGAGAAAAGGGAACCCATTACTCTGCTGCTAGTGGAATGCAGACTGGTGTAGCCACTGTGGAAAATGCAGACTGGTGTAGCCACTGTATAGGGTTTCCTGAAAAATTAAAAATGGAGCTGCCATTTGATATAGTGATCCCACTTTTAGGAATATATTCTAAGAAACCCGAAACACCAATCAGAAAGAATATATGCACCCCTATGTTCATAGCAGCACAATTTACAATAGTTAAGATCTAGAAACAGCCCTAGTGCCCATCAATAGATGAGTTGATAAAAAAAGATGCAGTACATTTATACCATGGAATACTATGCAGCGGTAAAAAAGAAGGATCTCTGACCCTCTGAGACAGCATAGAGGGACTTGGGGAATATTATGTTAAGTGAAATAAGTCAGTCAGAGAAAGACAAGTATCACATGATCTTACTCATCTGTGAAATCTAATGAACAAAATAAACTAATGAAAAAAATAGATCCAGAGACACAGAAGCATGGAACAGGCTGACAAACCTCAGAGGGAAGGCGGGGGTGGGTGGGGAGACATTAACCAGGGAACTTATAGGCACATACTGTATATGCATAACCATGGACACAGATAACAGTGTGGTGAAGACCTGGGAGGGGGGGCAGGGGCAGGGTAGAGAGGGTCAATGGGGAGGAAAAAGGGGGGACATCTATAATACTCATAACAATAAAGATGAATTTTTTAAAAATATAGATGATACTCACCCAATGGATCTTCCATGTCACTATTAACCAGTTTAGGGAAGGAGGGTATAGTTTCTAAAAAGAGAAAATAATAAATAAAATATTTAAAACATAAAATCCATCATGCTTTTTTAAAAAATAAACCCATTTCAGTATCAGTGATTATAATTTAAAACTGGAGCATCATAGAAATGTACAGCTTACTGAGAACATTGCCAACTGAGATTTATTTTCAAAGGGTTGAAATATATATTCATAATATAAAAATATCATGAATATCTTAGAAAGAAGGAATTGGTTTGCCTAAAGAAAGTAGTTGTTTTTGATATAGAAGGATGGTTTAGGAAGTTATAAGTTTAGAATGATCAAATATGAAAATAAAGCAAAAAAAATGTTTTCAAAGAAATGTAACGAAGTATAGATATCCAACCTCCTTCATCCTTAATTAAGAGAAGGATCTAATCTGCCCATCTTGCTTCCTATCTCTTTCATGGTTTGGATCCCAAGGGAATCCCCTAATAAACAGTCTGAATTCTAAACTCCAATTCAGAGGGTTTTTTCAGAGAACAAGTACCTACTAATAGTTGGTGCCATATGTGATCTGAGAAAATTGGAAATACAATGTAGTTTTGGAGTTGAATTGCTCACAGACTAGATGGCAATCAGGACTCCATATCTGGCGGTGGGCTAACACAGACAATCCATGGCCCCAGGTGCTGGTCTGATTCTCACACTTTCTCCAGTGCTGTCTGTCTGTGGAAGGGAACACTCTAGTTGACTAGATGGATCAGGCACGTGGAAAGTCAGAGGAGACAGTGACTATGACAATGAAATTGAATAGCTATTATTAAATTCAGTTGAAGCTCTAGAAAAAGCTAACAAAAAGCTAAGAGTGATTAACAGTCAAGGGAAAGTCAAAAATGAAAGCCACAGGACCGCCCAGGTAAACACACAAACAGGCTTTTTTCTGTGGCGGCAGGAGGTCAGAAAACACTGAAGACCAGGCTCGTCAGAATAGCCCAGCTGCGAAGAAAGTTAACTCTCAACCAGGGAAGTGTGCTATGTCAACAGCAGGACCCTGATTAGGAAAAAGGGACTCTAATCCATGAGATGGAGGCAAGATTGAAACCTTTCCAAAATCTCAGATACCCAAATACTCCTTAACCCCTCCTGACTACAAAGGTGGCCCTGTAAGAGCTAGCACTCTCTCCTCACTTGAAGGACTCCCCCAACTGCTTAATAAAACTGCCCCCTAAGGATCTGCCACCTCCACGCCCCCTGGCTCATAGGCCTTCAATCTACAGTAGGTCAGTACTGTGTCTGATAAGGTCAGAACTAGAACATCAGAGAGTTATGCGAGAAACTTAGCCAGCAGGTACCAGGTACAAACGTGACCGAATTCTGAGTGTGTCTGAACATGAGGACAGAACATCCATCCATCCATCCATCCATCTATCTATAGGATGGTTTAGTAAGTTATAAGTATATATATGTGTATATATATATATATATATATATATATATATATATATAATGCCAGCATTTGTTTTTTTCATTTTTTAAAATTATTTTATTTTATTTTTTAAAAAAATATATTTTATTGACTTTTTACAGAGAGGAAGAGAGAGAGATAGAGAGCTAGAAACGTCGATGAGAGAGAAACATCGACCAGCTGCCTCTTGCACACCCCCTACCGGGGATACGCCCGCAACCAAGGTACATGCCCTTGACCGGAATCGAACCCGGGACCCTTTAGTCCGCAGACTGACACTCTACCACTGAGCCAAACCGGTTTCTAATGCCAGCATTTGTAATGACCAGAACAACGGGTTGCTATGCTGTCCATTGTGATCAGCGAACTGGCCCGATCTGGGGGTGGGATTGGCAGCCAACCCCCCCATGGCCCTTCCCCTGGCTGGCCCCACCCCTGATTACGCTAAGATTGTGGGTTCAAACTCCAGTCAGGGCACATACAAAAATCAAACAATGGGTGTATAGCCCTAGACCAGTGGTCGGCAAACTGCGGCTCGCGAACCACATGTGGCTCGTGAGACATGGTTTACTGCTCTGTAGACTAATGAATTTGCCGATCACTGACCTAGACTCTCGATTCCAATAATTACAGGCTGTTGTTGTTCCTTGTGATTAAGCCCCTATCCCAGTGGTCGGCAAACTCATTAGTCAACAGAGCGGCATACCGCGACTCGCGAGCCGCGCAGTTTGCCAATCACTGCCCTAGACAATTTGGCTCAGTGGACAGAGCATCGGCCTGAGGACTGAAGGGTCCCAAGTTAGATTACGGTCAAGGATACATGCCCGGGTTGCCAGCTCGAACCTTAGTAGGAGATGTGCAGGCTGGCAATCAATCTATGATTCTTTCTCAGCATTGATGCTTCTCCCTCTCTCTCCCTTTCCCTTCTCTGAAATCAATAAAAATATATTTTAACAAAACAAAAAATGAGTGTATAAATAAATGAAACAAATTGACATTTCTTTCCCTACCTCTCTTTAAAATCAATAAATAAAAATTTAAAAAGAACGTCCAAACCTGTAGAAAATTTTATGAGTTTGAGTTAAAACGAATGGCAATGGCAAGGAAGCAAGACCTCAAATATTTCAGAGAATGACAGTCCGCTGTTCCTTTTATAAATTTGGAACTAAGAAGGGAATGTAAGGAAGATTACACGAAAGTGGGAGAAAGCCAGGCAGGAACTGGATCACAGGGCAGTTAAGATTCTGTGCCCTCTTTCAGGAGTCTGGAAAAGAGAATTACTTCTGGCATTCCAAAGGGGTGCTAATCTATATGCACAAGAATAAACAGGCTTGCCCAGCCGGTGTTGCTCCGTGGCTGAGCATCGACCTATGAACCAGGAGATCACAGTTCAATTCCCAGTCAGGGCACATGCTGGGATTACAAATTTGATCTCCAGTGTGGGGCCTGCAGGAGGCAGCCAAACAATGATTCTCTCTCATCACTGATGTTTCTATCTCTCTCTCCTCTCCTTCTTTAAAATTATATATAAAATTATATATATATATATATATATATATATATACACACACACACACTCTCTCTCTCTCACACACACACACACTAATAAGAACAACAACAAAAAGCTCACATGGCTTGCTTAAACCTTTTACTAAAGAAGTTACAGGCCTGGTGCATAACTACCCTCTATGACATGACCAGTTGGGAATTTATGATCAGATCACCCTATGAGGTTACTTTCTGTTAGATTTATTACAGTGCCCCTTTTTCATCTACAGTAACACTAAAATAAACTAAGGATAGATCAAGATGCTGAAGGCAGTCACCCCAACAAAAAAATCAGACTCCTATGCCCAGTTTCTGGACCTGAATCAATTTCAGATCCTGAACGCTCTGACTGAAGGAGTCCAGGTACCCAGGAGAAAGGATCCAGTTAATACCAAAACAAGTGTAATAATTCCCTAAGAAATCTATGGCTCTAAAATCTAATATGCTCCTCCACTTACAGTTTAATACTCTGAAGTTGCTGTCTTAAAATTCTTTTTTTTTTTTAAAATATATTTTATTGATTTTGTACAGAGAGGAAGGGAGAGATATAGAGAGTTAGAAACATCAATGAGAGAGAGTCATTGATCAGCTGCCTCCTGCACACCCCCCACTGGGAATATGCCCGCAACCAAGGTACATGCCCTTGACCGGAATCGAACCCGGGACCTTTCAGTCCCCAAGCCAACGCTCTATCCATTGAGCCAAACCGGTTTCGGCAAAATTCTTAATAATTTTATCTAAAATGTGTGCTCTGTAAGTGAAGTCTGATGGGGAAAATGAAACGTGCTGGGGCTTAAAGCTCACACACATGATCTATCTCCTGTTTTCCCAGGAGGGGCCTCTTGACCACACCCTCTGGCCCCGCCAGGCCGTCCTTTCCTTGCCTGGGCTGGGGAGAACCATGGCACTTTTAGTGGGCAATGTCTCTTACTCGTTCTCAATCCAGGGGTACTGGGCACACAAATAATGTAGTTGGTCCTGCTTAGGGCCATTCATTCAGGTAACTGTAAACTGTGTTGAGGACAGGTTGACATTGACACCTGGAGTCTGGAAGTGTCATCGTGGACTTAAGAGGCCCAGAAAATAAATTGGGTCCTGGCCCAAGATCCAGCTCACGATGGGCCCCCTGGGTCTGTGGAGCCTTCTGGTAGTCATTTCCCGGGGCCCTGAGTATATAACTGAGGTATATGTGGAAATTAGCACACCCCCATTTTTAAAAACTTTTGAGAGTCCGTTTATTAAAGCTGGGGACAATGAAACGAGGAAGGGCCTAGGATAGAAAAAGCAACTGGAGGGAGCCTGAGCCTGCTTTGGCTCTCTAGAAACAACGTGGGCAAGCAGTGAGCGGTTAGCTTCCTGGGAAGTCCGAGAAAAGGGGGCTTGGGAGGCAGATTCGGGAGGTTAGCCCAGGATGAGCTGCTGCTACCCACTGTTCTTCTGGTTGCAAGTATCGTGGAGACCCTAAGAGTTTAGGAGGAAGAAAATTCGCTTAAATAGGAGATTCGATGGGTGTGCTCCAAGGAGGGTATGCCAGTGCAAACCCCATTTTGAATGCTTGGCATGGGGGATATTATCTAATATTTATAACTATTAAACTGGAAATATGTTTATTTTAAAATATAAACAAGAACTGTAAATTGTTAGTAGCACTGAATATTAGAGGACTGACGTTGGCAAACAATTTGGTAATGCCAATAAAGCAATATATAAATGTTCATACCTGCAAATTTCATATTAAAAGAAAAACAACACATTACAATAAAAAGGCCTACATGTGTCATTATTTGTAGTAACTATTAACTATTTGTAATCTATAATAACAAAAGCATAATATGCTAATTAGACCGGACGTTCTTCCAACAGAACGTCCTTCCTTCCAGACAAAGTTGTAATGGTGGGGAAGGGGGGGGGGGCAGGAGGGCAAGGGCGGGCCAATTCATGAAACGGGCCCCTCTTGTGGTTAAATAAACTGAAGCCAACAACACAGGAATCTTTAACTCAGCTTATCTGCACATACGGGTACTGTTTAGTTGGGAGTATGGAGAGATAAACTGGATATGAAAAAGTGCCTGTAGATATATAGACAAAGTGCTTTGGGATCATTCAAGATATGGATGAATAATTAATCCTTTATACCAATTTTTAAAAATGTTTTTATTGCAAACCGGTTTGGCTCAGTGGTAGAGTGTCAGTCTGAGGACTGAAAGGTCCCAGGTTCGATTCCGGTCAAGGGCATGTACATTGGTTGCGGGCACATCCCCAGTAGGGGGGTGTGCAAAAGGCAGCTGGTCGATGTTTCTCTCTCATCGACGTTTCTAGCTCTCTATCCCTCTCTCCTCCTCTCTGTAAAAAATCAATAAAATATATATATTTTAAATGTTTTTATTGATTTTTAGAGAAGGAGGATGGAAACGGGAGAGGGCGAATGGGTTGAGGGAGAGGATGAGGAGGGGGGAAAACAATCAGCTGCTTCTTGCAGGCCCCTTACTGGGCATCCAGCCCGCAACTCGCAACCTGCAACCCGGGCATGTGCTCTGACAGGGAATCCAACCGGTGACATGGGATGGCGCTCAACAAACGGAGCCACACTGGCCAGGGCCTCTATACCAATTTTGACACTGTGTTGCCAAGCAAAGTCAAAGTAGAGAGTGAGCAGCGGGGTAGGGAAAATCCAGTACACTGGCTATCACCAGATGGCATGTGCAGGGTAAAGTCTGGCTAGGGAGTCCTCTGTAACAGATTAAATGAGTTCTATCAGAATTAGCTATCCACAGGGAAAATAAACCAAGTAATGCACTGTTCTTTCAGAGAATCATAAAATTGGTATTTACCTTTAAACAAAATACAGTTGGCATCTTTCTAAAAAAAATACTCCTGGAAAGTTGGCTGACAAGTACACATTTGAGAGAATAAATGTAGAAAATCTTTAACAATGGAATTTTTTAAGGCATAGATTTGATTCAAGATTAGAATCTGTTTTAAATGTATGCCTGAAAAAACATTTGGCAACATCATATACTACATAATGAATCTCTAAAATCAGTGCACTGACAGTTCACACACCTTGAGAGACTTCCTTCCCATAAAGTACTCCAAAGTCAAAGGATGCACTTTAAACTGGTTCTCCCTCCCCCACTTCCTCCCTCCTGCAGCGTGGATCACAGCGCGACCCCTTTTCCTCTGCCAGAGAGAATAACTTTTCTCATACTTATTAAACAGTTTACAAAGACCTCTTACATCCATTATCTCATCTGATACATCTAAAGAAATTATTATCCCTATTTTACAAATGAAGAAACTAAAGTGTAAAGAGGTTAGTTGACTTAGACATTCACAGCTAGGAATGTCCACAGTATTCAGACTCTAAAGGTGGTAAATGCATTATATACTGAGTAAATATGTCAGAATTTTCAAATTGTCAAAATAAACACCTGGTGCTTTACACAATAAAGAAGTTAAATTGAGCCCTAGCCGGTTTGGTTCAGTGGATAGAGCATTGGCCTTCGAACTAAAAAGTCCCAGGTTCAATTCCGATCAAGGGCACATGCCTGATTGTGGGCTTAATCCCCAGTGGAGAGCATGCAGAAGGCAGCCAATCAGTGATTCTCTCTCTCTCCCTCTCCCTCTCCCTCTCTCACTCTCCTTCTCTCCCTCCCTTCTTCCCTCCCACCCTTCTCTCTGAAATAAAAAATACTATATATTTTTTAAAAAAATAAGTTAAATCGAAAACCAAGCTTGATTCTGAAAGCTGTATAGTTTCAATCATCTCTTCCCTAAAAAAGTCAAACAGCCATGACTAATAATCACAGAGCGGTCTACAATGGGACACCAGACTCTCTTAGACCAACCTTCTCTCAAGGCTCCTTTTCCTTTTCTAAGAGCAGTAACAGTAACTTACTATCGGAATTTGAAGGGTATAATACAATCCTACTCACTTCTGGAAACAATTCCATAAGCTGGCACAGCAGGAATCATTATCCCCATGTTAAAGATGAGAAAATTAAAGTTCAAAGACGTTACTTACCCCTTGAAGTTGCACAATAAACAGGACAGATTTTATTTAGTAAGTCCTTACTTACTGTCTGACTCCTCTGCCTTTCACCCCACCACTAATCAGTCTATAAGCTCCCAAAGGGAAAAGACTTCTCTTGTTTTCAATGCTCTCTCCATAAAGTTGGTCTACAATAGTATTTAGAACTATTTCAGAAAGCCTACTGTATTCTAAATACTGAATGAATGAATTGCTTTGAAAATGAAGACGACCAACAGCAAAAAACACAAAGGAAAAAGTGCCTTCCAGCACTGACTGGGTAGCTCAATTGATTAGAGCATTGTCCCAGTGTGCTGAGATTGCAGGTTCAATCCCTGGTCAGGGCACATACAAGAATCAACCAATGTCCATACTAACCAAAGCAATCTATAGATTCAATGTTTTCTCCATTAAAATACCAACGGCATACTCCACAGACCTAGAACAAGCTCTCCAAAAATTCATCTGGAATTTAAAAAGCCGCCGAATAGCTGCAGCAATCCTGAGAAAGAAGAACAAAGTAGGAGGGATCTCAATACCAGATATCAAGCTATATTACAAAGCCACTGTTCTCAAAACTGCCTGGTACTGGCACAAGAAGAGGCATACAGACCAATGGAATAGAATAGAGAACCCAGAAATCGACCCAAACCATTATGCTCAATTAATATTTGGCAAAGAAGGCAAGAACATTCAATGGAGTCAAGACAGTCTCTTCAATAAATGGTGTTGGGAAAATTGGACAGATACATGCAAAAAAATGAAACTTGACCACCGACTTATACCACACACAAAAATAAACTCAAAATGGATAAAGGACTTAAACGTAAGAAGAGAAACCATAAAAATATTAGAGGAATCCAAAGGCAGCAAAATCTCAGACACATGCTAAAGCAGAATCTTCACTGATACAGCCCTAAGGCAATGGAAACTAAAGAGAATCAACCAAGGAATGCATAAATAAGTGGAGTAATAAATCAATGTTTCTCTTGTTTTTCTTTCTCCCTTCCCCTCTCTAAAATCAATCAATAATTTTTTTTAATTCCTTCCATTAGGATGGCATAGTAAGAGAGTTGAAACAGGCTTCTACTAGTTAGAAAGGCCAGACTAATTTTACTGACTCAAGTCCATTGGCATGTTAGGTACTTTACCTAAAAAGAATTTAAGTAAGGGAGGTGAAGGAGGTTTCTATTTCTGATGCCACATTCATGGCATGTTCTGACATAAAAACTGCAGGTTTAAAACTGATTAAAATTTTTACTAAAAGCAAAAACGACAGGTAACATTTTCTTGATTGTTGACTCTTTGGCTAGAAAAGTATCTGAATTTCAGTTTTTCCTTCAATGTTAGTTCCAGCAGCCAAAGCTGCTTTATATAATTTGTTCTCCAACATATTTCTCATAAACCTAGAAGCAAAGATTAGTTAAAACCTTTTAGTAAATAAACATTTTAGTAATAATTAGTGAAAACCTCAGCCTAAGAACTGACCACCCTTTACCACCCCTAGGGATCCATAAAATTGCCATTCTGTCTTGGTACAAAGTAATCTAGCATACCATTAGACAAAGTAATGGCACCAACTTCCAGTATGACATTGTTTATAATTCTAGAAACTACAGTTCCTTAAAAATCAGTTTGCTCTGGCCGAAACTGGTTTGGCTCAGTGAATAGAGCGTCGGCCTGCAGACTGAAGGGTCCCGAGTTCGATTCCGGTCAAGGGCATGTACCTTGGTTGCAGGCACATCCCCAGTAGGGGGTGTGCAAGAGGCAGCTGATTGATGATTCTCTCTCATGGATGTTTCTAACTCTCTATGCCTCTCCCTCTCTGTAAAAAATATAAATAATATATATATTTATATATTTTTTTTAAATCAGTTTGCTCTGGTTGGAAAATATTTTCATTATTTTCTCCAATATTTAAATGTCAGTAAATAACAAGGTGTTGGCGGTGGTATGATGTATGATGTGTAACTGCAATAGGTGTGAGATAATGGAAAGAACACTGGGCTTGAAGTATGGTTTGCTCTATTGACTCTGTGACCTTGGGCAAGTCACAGAACATCTTAGAGGCTGCAGGTTTAACATCAGTCAGCCATAGCACGAGAGAACCACCACCTCACGGAATTATAGTGAAAATGGAATCACACAATGTACATGAGGCCCCATCCAGGTAGCTCAAGAGTGTCCTCCCCATAAGCCAAGGAAGGTTGCTGGTTCAATCCTGGTCAGAGCACATACAAGAATCAACCAGTGAATACATAAATAAGTGGAACAATAAATCAATGTTTCTCTTTCTTCTCTCCACCTTCCTTTCTCTCGAAAGTCAATCAATAAAATAATAATATATAAGCTGTTTAAAAAAAAAAACAAAAAACATTGCTAGCATGTTTGAAGAAATAGCTAACAGCTGTTCCTTAGACAGTTTTTAAACTACTAGAACAATTCTGTGGATGCTTCTTCAAAATATAGCCAGGAAAACACAACCATTCCCCACTCCTTGCTAGATTAAAAATTGAAGAACAACTGTATTAAAGACTCTATCCCTGCCCTAGCCGGTTTGGCTCAGTGGATAGCGCATGAGCCTGCAGACCTTAGTGTTCCTGTTCCATTCCAGTCAAGGGCACGCATCTAGGTTGCAGGCACCTCCCCCACCCCGGTCCCACCCAGGGCCTGGGGTGCGTAGGAGGCAACCAATGGATGTGTTTCTCTCACATCCAAGCTCCTCTCTGACTTTCCCTCTCTTCCCCTCTCCCTAAAAATCAATGGAAAAATACCCTCTGCTGAGGATTCACAACAGACCTCTATCCCTATACAATATTACTAACACAATCTGTGATTCTCAGAACAAATCACTTCCATCATGAGCTTTTACTATGAGATATGCAAATAATAAAGTACAAAGGGCTTTGTTTGCCAACATGGCTAACGTGGGAATTTAACCTACATAACTTCAATAACCTTCTCTTGGTTTGTGTCAAGCAGTCCTGGTTGTCCTCATTTCAGAGACTTGAAATACCAAATCTTTTTTCAAACGGAATATCTGCGTTACAAAGCGTTGTCTTAAGCTGAATACCTGCAATTCAGTCTTCCAACGGGACAGACATAAGTCACTATGATCTAGGAAAGTTTGGTCCGATCCACCAGATTCTCGCGTTGCAGTAAGGGCCGTGGTATTACGTCTATTCTAGCAAACTGGCTTCATCCCTTTTACTTGGTGAAATAGCCCTTTTTAAATTATTATTATTATTATTATTATTTGCTTTCTAGAAGCCACTAAGTTTGTTTTCTCTATAAAGCAGACCCTTCTGTGAATGGACGTTTTCTTTGGTCGTTTTAAGCAGAATCAGTAAGAAAAGATGTCGGAGGGCTCAAGTGCTGTAGCCTCTTTCTGCAAGCGATGAATGCACAGGCTGCTCGCCGCTACAAATCACTCTCTCAACTCCGAGTTTCGAGAGGTGTGCGACCCTGGAGCCGGTCCGCGACCCTGGAGCCCGTCCGCGGTGGTCACAGCGGCGCCAACGGACATCGCGGCACATCCTGCCCTTTCCGTCTCCCCGGGAGCGGGGCTCGCGTCTTCCCAAAGCACAATCCCCTGCCAACACCATGCCGGGCCGAGCGCCGTGCCCTCCGTCGCCCCCGGGGCTGACGGTTAAGAGCCGGACAATATCCCCGAGTTCCCAACAGAAACTCCGTCCGCCCCCGCCTGCTCCCCGGGCTTCCGCCCTGCCGCGCCGGGACGCCGGGTCTGAAGCCGGGCCGTTTTGAAAAATGGACTTTGACCCGATCCGGTGACCGTAACCGGATCCCCAGGGACCGGTCCCGGGCGGGGGCGGTCCGGGGGCTCCCCGAGGAGGCAGCGCCAGCGCGCGCACAAAGGGCCGGAAAGCACCCAGACAAAAGGGCCCCGCCAAGCCGCCCGGGGCGGAGGGCGAGCCGGGGCGGGAGCTCCGCGGCGGAACGGTCCCGCCGGCCGTGGTGGGAGGGCGCAGGGGGAGGAGGGCCCAGGGGGAGGCGGCCGCCCCGGCCCGTCCGCCGCCCGCAGCCACCGCGGCCCGAGCCGTTTCCCTTTCCCCCGGGCTGCGACCCCCCCGGCGGAACCAAGAACGCGACCCTAGCTGAGGAGCGGCCGCAGCCGGACCCGGGCACTTCCCGCTCCCTTTTCCTCGCTCGTGGAACTCACCGGGGTCGCCGCCGCCGCCTCCTCAGCCTCCACAGAAGTTTCCCCCGGAAATCCTACTTGGCCCACCGGCCGCCAGCGGCAGCCAGAGCCTTCGGCCCCCGGGCGGGGGGACAGAGGGAGCGGGCCGGACAGTGAGGGGCAGGAAGTGTCG
This sequence comes from Nyctalus aviator, assembly GCA_036971965.1. Lineage (NCBI taxonomy): Eukaryota > Metazoa > Chordata > Mammalia > Chiroptera > Vespertilionidae > Nyctalus > Nyctalus aviator. The sequence continues at coordinate 178,654,516 of CM072923.1, forward strand.
CCGCGGGGGCTCACGGGACTTGTAGTCCCCAGTCCCGGCCAGCTCTGGTGGGGCCGACAAAATGGCGGAAACGGCTCGCTGTTTGCTCTCCGGGCGGTCGCCCCACGCGGCTGCCCCACACGGCCTCTCTGGGCATGCGCCGCCCACGGGAGCCGCGCGCGGAGGAGAATTTGGGCACTTTTCCTGGCATTGAGGGGGACAAAGGTCTGTGGACTTGGAAGGGCAGAGTCCACTATACCGAGCTCCAGGCAGTGCCTAAGGTGGCAGCTGATGTAAGGGTTCTGTTTTAGAAAACTGCGGCCTGATGTCAACTATAATCTCCCCAAAAGAAACACACACACACACACACACACACACACACACACAACTATTCACGGCCAATTTGAAGTGCAATAAATTTAGAAGCAAGTTCCCTCAGTTTTGTGCATAAGGAAGAAACTCATTCTTAATGCCTTCAGCCCGTTAAATCCAGTGATTCTACATTGCGAATACCTCAGTTCCTTTCCATTTTCTCCACTGCCATCACTTGGAGGAAGTCACCAACATCTCTCTCCAAAACCCACTAGTATCAGACCTCCAGGGGAAGCAAGGAAGGGAAAACTGTTATTGGACTAGGGGATAGCTAACAAGGTTGTGTGCTCCCTTTCTCTCTCTCTCTCTCTCTTTCTCTCTCTCTTTCTCTCTCTCTCTCTCTCTCTCTCTTTCATTTATTGTGAAGCATGGTGGTCCCTCCTTTGGAAAACTGCTGTTTGAACTACCCTGTTATTCTTAAAAAGTCTCTTATTCTGGAGGTCAATTCTTATTTTTAGATAGTCCCTTATTCTGAAAAATAACTTTGTTTTTTAGTTTAGCTTAATTAATAGAAAAGATAAACCGTCTGACCTTGCAAGCTAGCCATCTAATGTAAAGGGCGGATAGCTGATACTGATAATACTCCCATGCCAAGTGTCTGTATAAATATGATATGCATTCAAGGTTACAGGTGTTTGTTAGATATGATATGTACTCAATGTTACAAATTGTCTATAAACATAACAACACAAGGACCTAAATTCTGAACTCCTTTGGGTGTTCAGAATTTGACAGAGGTAACCTGCTCTGAACCTGTGCGCAATAAAGATGACTTCTAACTAATTGGCTCATTAAGGCATTTTGTCCAGCTTGCTGATTTGGGGATACAAGAATTGATTTTATACAAAGAGAAGAAAGGAGAGAAAAAAACAAAACATCGATTAGTTGTTCCACTTATTTATGCATTGATTGCTTGCTTCTTATATGTGCCCTGACCAGAAATCAAACCCGAAATGTTGGGTGATCAGCAGGATGCTCTAACCAGCTGATCTATGTGGCCAAGGTCCGTGTGCTCTCTTGAAGGTGGTTACGCTTCCCAGGATCTGAAAAAGAGGCATTTCCGAGTGTGTTAACCTTGATGCACAAAACCACGGCCAGGACTTGCTGGATGCAAAGATAACCTTTTACTGGGGAAGTGATAGGCTTGAGGGTGACTACCCTTCATGACCTGCCCAGTTAGGAATTTATGATCAGATCATCCTGTGAGGTTACTATCAGATTTAAAAAATATATATTTTATTGATTTTCCACAGAGAGGAAGGTAGAGGGACAGAGAGTTAGAAACATCAATCAGCTGCCTCCTGCATATCTCCCACTGGGGATGTGCCTGCAACCAAGGTACATGCCCTTGACTGGAATTGAACCCGGGACCTTTCAGTCCGCAGGTTGATGCTCTATCCACCGAGCCAAACAGGTTTCAGCTACTATCAGATTTATTAAGAGCCCTTTTTTCATTCACATGGAAATACTCAGTTTCCGGAAACTCATCAGTGGGCTGTAAATATTTTTGTATACTTATCTATACTTTTCTGCATGTATCTTATACGCCCAGTATAACTTATTGAATGGAAAGTGGCCTGGACCAGGCCTCTCTTGTCTTCTGGGAGGCCAATTAAACAGTAAAGACTATTTCTAATCATTATTATTTCTGGATTTAGGGCTTATGGGCACTTGTTGGAGCATAATGTAAAGAGCTGAGGCTTTGGCAACAAACCTGTTCTGCCGCTTCCAATCTGTGTGCCCTTGGCTAAGTTATTTAAACCCATTGGGATTCAGTTTTCTCCTTGTACAATAGCAAACATAATAGTACCTGATATATAGGGTGGTGTGAGAATTAAATAAAGTTAATGCACATAAAGTGGCCAACACTATACCTGGTACCCATTAAAAGCTCAATAAACAGTAACTGACTTATGGCAGGTAACATTAGTTTTCGTCTTTTTTTGTTTAAGCTTCCACGTTTTCAACAGTGAACATAGGCACAGGCTATAGGAATATGGATATTCATTGTAGCACTATTTGCAGATGATGATGATAATAATAATAATAATAATAATAATGTCCTAGCCAGTTTGGCTCAGTATATAGAGCGTTGGCCTGCGGACTGAAGGGTCCTGGGTTCCATTCCAGCCAAGGCACATACCTCTGTTGCAGGCTCCAGAACAAGAGTGCAGGAGGCAACCAATCGATGCTTCTCTCATATCGATGTATCTTTTTTTAAAAATATATTTTATTGATATTTTACAGAGAGGAGGAAGGGAGAGAGATAGAGAGCTAGAAACGCCGATGAGAGAGAAACATCAACCAGCTGCCTCTTGCACACCCCCTACCAGGGATGTGCCCGCAACCAAGGTTGCGGAATCAAACCTGGGACCTTTCAGTCCGCAGACCGACGCTCTACCACTGAGCCAAACCGGTTTCGGCGTATATAACATTTTTAAATATGACAGACAACCCTGTATACTATTTAAGGATTCATACATGCATAGGAATGCTTCATGAATTTGCGTGTCATCTTTGCACAGGGGCCATGGTAATCATCTCTGTATCATTCTAATTTTAGAATATGTGCTGCCGAAGCGAACACCATCCATACACAGGACAATGCAATTCTGAGGAGAGAGGAAAAGGAACGGGTGAAAGAAGGGATACATTGGGGCTTAAAACATATTTCTGATATTTCATTTCTTCAAAAGGTTTGTAAGAAAATAAGGCAAAATATGAAGATTTGATAACATTGGTGAAAGGTGCTTATATGTTTGTTATAAAAACAACTGTTTTTCTATATGATTGAAATAGTTTCCATTTAAAAAAAAAAGAATGGAGCCGAAACCGGTTTGGCTCAATGGATAGAGCGTTGGTTTGGGGACTGAAAGGTCCCGGGTTTGATTCGGTCAAGGGCACGTACCTTAGTTGCGGGCACATCCCCAGTAGGGGGTGTGCAAGAGGCGGCTGATCGATGACTCTCATCGATGTTTCTAACTCTCTATCTCTCTCCCTTCCTCTCTGTACAAAGTCAATAAAATATATTAAAAAAAAAAAAAGAATGGAGCAGAGCAATGTACAAATATGCTATCTTTTTTTTAAAATAAGGAAAAATGGTAATGTATTTATATCAACCACATGTTATGCCAACTGGAAATCAGTGGTTTTCACAATAGTAGTAGTGTTGGAGGGGGAGTATAGGGTTTTTGTTTTTAAGCAAATGTTTTTTTACACACAGTGAATTTCATTCCTTTTTGTGTTCAGTTCTATGAGTTAAATGCATACACTTGTGCAACTACATTATAATTTAAATTATCCATTTACTCCAAATACTCCCTCATGCTATCTTTTATAGTCAACCTCTCCAAACATGGCATGCACTGGTCTGTTTTCTGTTCCTATAGTTTGTTTGTTTTCCAGAAAGTCATACAAATGGAATAAAAAAAGTATAACTTGCCAAAACCGGTTTGGCTCAGTGGATAGAGCGTCAGCCTGCAGACTGAAAGGTCCCAGGTTCGATTCTGGTCAAGGGCATGTACATTGGTATACATGTAATATATATAAAACATATATATATATAAAAAAAATATAGCTTTTTGAATCTTACTACTTTCACTTAGAATAATGCATTTGAAATTCATCCACGTTGCATGTATCAATAGTTTGTTCCTTTTTATTGCTGAGTAGTATTTCATTGTGTGGATGTATCATAATTTGTTCCTTCGTTCACTAGTTTAGGACATTGGGATTGTTTATAATTTTCGTTGACTGTGAATGAAGCTATTATAAACATTTGTGTACAGGTTTTTGTATAAACATAAGTTTTTATTTATCTTAGATAAACACTTAGGAGTAGAATTGCTGAGTTGTTTGGTAAATGTACATGTAATTATATATTTAAAAACCCAAACTTTCCAAAATGGCTACACCATTTAGAATTTTCATAGCAAGAATGAAAGCTCTAGTTGCTCTATGTGCTTATCAGCATTTGATACTGTCATATTTTGAAAGAATTGCTGTTTTTAGCCATTCCAATATGTATGTAGTGGTACCTTCATAAAGCCAACATTTCCTTACTAACTTAAGGATATTCAGCCTCTTTTCATGTGCTGATTTGCCATCTTTTTTTTTAATATATAATATATTTTACTGATTTTTTACAGAGAAGAAGGGAGAGGGATAGAAGGTCAGAAACATCAACGAGAGAGAAATATCGATCAGCCGCCTCTTGCACACCCCCTATCGTTGTGTGGATGTATCATAATTTGTTCTGTGCAACCAGAGCACATGCCCTTGACTGGAATCGAACCCGGGTCCCTTGAGTCCACAAGGCCGATGCTCTATCCACTGAGCCAAACCGGTTTCGGCGAACTTAATTAAAATTTAAAACTCTGCTCTGTGAAAGATGCTACAACAAACCACAGACTGGGAGAAAACATCTGCAAATCACATCCTATATAATAAAAGACTAATATGGAAACCAATTGAACCTCAGAACCAGTCGCTAGGATGCGCACTGACCACTAGGGGGCAGACACTCAACGCAGTTGCTGCCTCCAATGGGCAGTGGGCTCCCACAGAGGAGTGCCGCTCTGCCAGAAGCCGGGCTCACAGCTGGTGAGCGCAAGGGCAGTGGCAGGAGCCTCTCTTGCCTCCGAAGCAGCGCTAAAGATATCCGACTAATGGCTTAGGCCCACGTGGGGAGTTAGGGCTCCCAGACTGGGAGGGGCACAGGTTGGGCTGAGGGACCCTGCACCCCCGAGTGCATGAATTTTGTGCACCAGGCCTCTAGAATCTAATAAAGGCCTCATATCTAGAATAAAAAAATAATTCTCACAACTCATTAATAATAAGAAACAAGCCCGTAAATGAATGGGCACAAGAGTAATACAGATACTTCACTAAAGAAGACATGAAGATGGCAAATCAGCCGAAACCGGTTTGACTCAGTGGATAGAGCATCGGCCTGCGGACTGAAAGGTCCCAGGTTCGATTCCGGTCAAGTGCATGTAGTCTGGTTGCAGGCACACCCCCGATAGGGGGTGTGCAGGAGGCGGCTGATCGATGTTTCTCTCTCGTCGATGTTTTTGACCTTCTATCCCTCTCCCTTCCTCTCTGTAAAAAATCAATAAAATATATATATATTTTTTAAATTTTAATTAAGTTCAATTTGTCTTTTTTTCTCTTGTGAATCATGTCGTATCTAAGAAATCTTTGCTTAACTCAAGATCACAAAAATTTCCTCCTATCTTTTTTCTTTTTACTAATTGTTTTATAACCACAACAAATGAGTACAGAAAATGCCCTGTACAAACAACGCAATAAATGCCCTGGCTGGTGTGGCTCAGTTGTTCCATGCACCAAGAGGTCACCGGTTCAATTGCATGGGTTAGGCACTTTCTGTTGCCTCCGTGTGAGAGAGAAACCTCAATCAATTGCCTCCGATATGTGAACCCACAACTTGGTGCACAGGACAATGCCTAACCAACTGAACCACATTTGCCAGGGTTTACAGAGTTTGTAACATACTGGAGAAGTTTGGCTTGCTAAAAATAGTAGGTTACTCACATTTTTCATTTTCTTTTGAAACCTCCATTTTGACAACACCCTAGCTCAGTGGTCGGCAAACTCATTAGTCAACAGAGCCAAATATCAACAGAACAACGATTGAAATTTCTTTTGAGAGCCAAATTTTTTGAACTTAAACTTCTTCTAACGCCACTTCTTCAAAATAGACTCGCCCAGGCCGTGGTATTTTGTGGAAGAGCCACACTCAAGGGGCCAAAGAGCCGCATGTGGCTTGCAAGCCACAATTTGCCGACCATGGCCTTAGCTGAGCTACATTTGGATAAATCATAATTCTGTCTGTACCTCAGTTTGCCACTCAAAAGATTATGTGAACATTCTGTTAAGATGCTTTGGACCCAACTGGTGTTGCTCAGTGCTTGAGGGTCAGCCCATGAACCAGGAGGTCACAGTTCAGTCCAGGTCAGGGCACACGCCTGGATTGTGGGCTCAGTCTCCAGTAGGGGCGTGCAGGAGGCATCCAATTGATGTTTTCCTATCCCTCTCTCTCTAAAATAAAAAAAAAAAAACACTTAAAAAAAACCCTAACACAATAAAAGATTCAAGATCAAGGTGTTCCTTTAGGCAAGGCTAAAGATTTCAGTCTCTGGGATTTAGAATTCAGGCTGCAATCTTGTTTTTGGGTGGGTCACTGGGTGTGTGGGTACTATCCATGCTTTTAATCAGATGTACACAGAAGAATGGTCACTTGGCCCAGATAGAAGTGGATGAAGTGTTTGTGTCACATAACTACCCAGGTGCCTTCCCACAATGCAGTGCCAGGTGGGGTTGTACTTCTTGTCAGATTCCTTCTTAACATGGGCCACAATGTCCCTCTCTGCGCTGTACTTCAGTGCTTGAGCAGCACATTCCACGGAGTCCTGTTGCACCTCCTCCTACATATCAGCATTTTTGATCACTGCCTTTCGGTCACACATGGTCACAGTGGAGCAGGGCTGGCTGACTACAACAGTCTCCTGAGGGAGGGGGCGGGCCTGGCTCAGACCCCGAGAAGCCTCCCCCTATATTTTCTTTTCTTTTCCTTTTAATAGAGGGATAGAGAGTTAGAAACACCGATGAGAGAGAAACATCGACCAGCTGCCTCCTGCACACCCCCTTACTAGGGATGTGCCCGCAACCAAGGTGCATGCCCTTTACCGGAATAGAACCTGGGACCTTTCAGTCCGCAGGCCGACGCTCCATCCACTGAGCCAAACCGGCTTCGGCTATATTTTCTTATAGAGGCTTAGTTTTAGGCTATCACTTATTTCTTTAGGATTTCTGCATATACTTTTATATTCGTGGTCTATGCCCGGAAGGATCCACACACAAGCTTTCCTCTGGAGTGGGAAAATTATGTGACGTGGGTTAAGCATGATATAGAGACTAGCTTAGCACTGTGGGCACTTTTGTGCTCTTGAATTTTTCCTTAAATGTGTATCTTACGGTACCTTAAAAACAACAGCAAACTAGGGAATTTTTTTTTTTTTTTAAAGCTAAAAGCTCAAAAAGTGTTGGGGGACTACTGAAACACGGTTCCAGCCAGCGTAGTTGAAGATTATCAGGATGGTTGATGGACTGGAAAGCTTCACCATAGTTTCCAGTCCTCTGAGCTCTCTTCTGTCACAGCTAGCAGTTTGTACTGGGCTAAGAACCAAGTGCAATTAACTGGTAAATAATTAGTCGGGCCAATCAGAGAACAACATGCAAATGAGTGACTCTGAGGGCTGTAAAGCTTCCTCGGGATAGCTGAACATGGCAGAATTTAGAGACGTGGTGTTGCTGCCACCCGCAGGCCGCATCCCTCAATAACAGGTTCATGGAAATAGCTGAGGGAAGGGGCAGCATTCCTCTCAGAACCGAGTCCTCTGGGGACTCTGGATTGGAGGAAGAGTGATTTATAAACATTTCTCTTTTCCCCTTCAGCTCAAGTCCACATTGGTCAGAGGGGTGCCTAAGAGTGGCAACTGAGGCATCAGATCATCCAGGTTTGAATGCTGTTCTTACCTTGGGTAAATCAGATAACCTGTTCTATACCTGACCCTAGTCTATAAAATGAGGATGAAAGCAGTAGCTCCTGGTATGTTGGGAAGATTGAATCAGATCACGTAAAGTGTGGAGCACAATGCCTGGCAGATGGTGAGCACACAAGACATAGTAGTTGTGCCAGAGCCGGTTTGGCTCAGTGGATAGAGCCTCAGCCTGCGGACTGAGAGGTCCTGGGTTCCATTCCAGTCAAGGGCATGTACCTTGGTTGTGGACACATCCCCAGTGGGGGGTGTGCAGGAGACAGCTGATCAATATTTCTCTCTCATCTATGTTTCTAGCTCTCTATCCCTCTCCCTTCCTCTCTGTAAAAAAAAAAAATCAATAAAAAAAATATATATAATTTATTTATTTACTTTTATTATTTTTAAAATATATATTTTATTGATTTTTATATAGAGAAGAAGGGAGAGAAATAGAGAGTTAGAAACATCGATGAGAAAGAGTCATTGATCAGCTGCCTCTTGCACACCCTCTACTGGGGATATGCCCACAACCAAGGCACATGCCCTTGACTGGAATCGAACCCGGGACCCTTTAGTCCCCAAGCTAACGCTCTATCCATTGAGCCAAACCGGTCCAGGCTATTTTTTTTTTTAAAGAAAGAAGTAGTAGTTGTTATTAGGCAGAACTTGAGAAAGCTTGGTCATTCTAAACGGAGAGACTGTACCTTGATGCACAACAGTTCATTGGAAAGGCCTTTAGCATCCAACTCCACCGCTTAAGGCTTGTAACTTGGAGCGAGTGTCTTAGCCTCTCCGAACCTCACCTCGCTCAGGGGTGGTTTTGGATGTTACATGAAACCGTCCGTGCAAAGCACCCAGCACAGCGCCTGGCACGGAGCGGACAGGTGACGAGGGGAGTGACGATAACACAGCAGTAGTTTCCAAGTGGAGCCACAGGGTGGTGACTCAGGTGGCAAACAGGCCACTGGCAGCGGCCGGCCTACACACTCAATATCCGCACATTTTAATTACCTGCCTTCATTAAAAACAGAAATTTCACATTTAGGCCAGATTCTTAACTTCTCTTTTAAAATGTGAAGCTCTGCCCTGCCCGTGTGGCTCAGTTGGTTGAAGCATTGTCCCATACACCAAACCGCCACGGGTTCAATTCCCCGTCAGGGCACATACCTAGGTTTGGTCCCTGGTTAGTGCTATAGGCAACAGATATTTCTGATATTTCTCTCTCACATCAATGTTTCTCCCTCTCTCTCTCTCTCTCTCTCTCTCTCTCTCCCTCTTCCTCCTCCCCTCACTTTTTCCCTCTCTCTTTCTCTCCCTCTCTCTAAAACCAATAAACATATCCTTGCATGTTAGCATAACCAATGGACACAGAGACTGGGGTGGTGGGGGCTTGCCCAGGGTGGGAGTGGCTGGGGGATAGAGGGGTCAAGCAAGGGAAAAGGAGGTATATGTAAAACTTTAGACAATAATTTTTAAAAATATATATTTTATTGATTTTTTACAGAGAGGAAGGGAGAGAGATAGAGGGCTAGAAACATTGATGAGAGAGAAACATCGACCAGTTGCCTCTTGCACACCCCCTACCGGGGATGTGCCCGCAACCAAGGTACATGCCCTTGACCGGAATCGAACCTGGGACCCTTCAGTCCGCAGACCGACGCTGTACCACTGAGCCAAACTGGCTTCGGCTGGACAAGAAATTTTTAAAAATGGAAAAAAACCCACACCATATCCTAGGGTGAGCTCTCTTTAAAAACAGAGTAAAATGTGAAGCTCTGATAATGTACCACACCAGATCTGGAAGAAGGATGGCATATAACAGGGGAAACGAATTTCTGTCAAGGGAGCCAAGGAAGGCTCCCCAAAGAAGCTGAGACATGAAGGTTGCGTAGGGGAAACAGAACTGCAAGCAAAAGCCCTGAATCAGGAAGATCAGTGCCACCGGAAAGCCTGGTGGCTGGAGCACAGGGAGCAAGAACACGGCAGAAAGGGGATGTGGTTCCTGTCAGTACTTAAGGCTTATTTTGGACTAGCAGAAACCGGTTTGGCTCAGTGGATAGAGCATTGGCCTGCAGACTGAAAGGTCCCAGGTTTGATTCCGGTCAAGGGCATGTACCTTGGTTTCTGGCACATGGGTGTGCAAGAGATAGCTGATCCGATGTTTCTAACTCTCTCTTCCTCTCCGTAAAAAATCAATTTGAAAAAGCTGAAACCGGTTTGGCTCAATGGATAGAGCGTCGGCTTGGGGACTGAAGGGTCCTGGGTTCGATTCTGGTCAGGGGCATGTACCTTGGTTGCAGGCATATCCCCAGTGGGGGGTGTGCAAGAGGCAGCTGATTGATGACTCTCTCTCATCGATGTTTCTATCTCTCTATCTCTCTCCCTTCCTCTCTGTACAAAATCAATTTAAAAAATCAAAAAAATTTTTTTTAAAAAAAAGGATTTTGAACTTGATTGTGAGCACAAGTGTAGTTCAGGGCTGAAAGCTAGGAGATAGCCAATTGGTGCAAAAAAAAAAAGGAGGAGCCAGATAGGATCAGAATGGAGAAGGGTCAGAAGTCAATAATTAGCAGCTGAGAAAGCAGAGGGGTACTAGGCAGTATAGAATCTCGCTCTAGAAACTCTGGGCATACCCAGGAGAGCCTGTCAGGTGTGGTCTGGCAAAGGGCAGATTTTATTTTATTTAAAAAAAAATACTTTTTATTGATTTCAGATAGAAGAAGGGAGAGGGAGAGAGAGATAGAAACATCAATGATGAGAGAGAATCATTGACCGGCTGCCTCCTGCACACCCCCTACTGGGCACTGAGCCGACAACCCGAGCATGTGCCCTGACCGGGACTCAAACCGTAACTCTTGGTTCATAGGTCGATGATCAACCACTGAGCAACACTGGCCGGGCCAAAAGGCAGACTTTCTAAAAACCAAGTTAAGTTGGACACCAGGGCAAATATTTTATGTCCATTTTAATAGTGGAAAGGTGAGAAGAATGAAGATTTGGCCAAGGATTATATATAAAAAATGAGATAGAGAGCTAGATTCACAACACCTACCTCTAATTTGTTGCTCCTCTAACTATATTAGTTTTCTCAAGGTGAGTAAACTCAGCACCAATACTATGCTGCTAATAACAATCCGCACCTTCTATGGAGATCTTGCTAAATGTAGCCTCTGTGTTTGTGTGCACTATTATCTTATTATTTCACTCAGTTAATAGAGTTCTCCCAAAATACTATGCACCAAGGGACTGTTAGGCAGTGGGGACATAGGATGAATGAAACAGTCGCCATTCCTGTCCTGTGGGAGTTCACAATCCAGAGAGGAAGTGAGTAATTATCAAGAGTAATTGGCAGGTACTATCGGGAAAGTATATCAGTGAACCCAACCTACATTGGGCCGCAGGGAAGCTTTCTGAAAGAAGTGACTGTTCTCACAATAACCTGTAAGGTAGATGCTATGAATATACCCTTTTCATAGATGAGAAAACTGATGTTCTCAGAGAGATAAAGTAACTAACTAGGCAGAAGTAAGCCTAGATCTATATATACCTAGACCAAAGCTCATTCTTTTCTTTTCTTTTCTTTTCTTTTTTTTTTAATATATTTTATTGATTTTTTACAGAGAGGAAGAGAGAGGGATAGAGAGTTGGGGATGTGCTCGCAACCAAGGTACATGCCCTTGACCGGAATCGAACCCGGGACCTTTCAGTCCACAGGCCGACGCTCTATCCACTGAGCCAAACCGGTTTCGGCGCTCATTCTTTTAGCTGCTAAGTTTTTTCTTAGCAGATATTTCCATTAGTTTGTCCTTGTCGTCTAAGGGTCATGTGAGTGGGAGGAACTAGTACTCGAACAGATGTCTGCCATGCAGGAAGTTGAAATCATGGCTTACAAACTGTGCAAGCATGTCCGTGTCAGGGTTGCCTGTCAGTTTTGGAATGACAACTATTTAGTGATACAGCTCTTTTGCTAATGTTTGAATAGGTGTTCAGTTCAATGGAAGATTACTCAACAGCTGTGTACTGCGTGCTGCTATGTACCAGGAATGGTGCTAAGCGCTGTCAGAGTTACAGTGATGATAAAACAAGTTAGTTCCTAAGTCCTAGGCTAAAGATTGTCTTAATCGCTAACAGATAAAAAATATTTAAATAACAAAGCCATAATACTGGCGGTTAGAAACTGTAGGTAACTTACTGTAATAGCTACCAGGTTTTGAGCATCAACCATGTGCCAAGCATTGCATGAGATAACTTAATGAAAATAAACATGGTCATGATGATAATTAAAAAATAAAAGACAAAAAAACCAATAAAATATATTAAAAACAACAACAAAACAAAACAAAAAAACACTAAAAGACACATACTGTGAGACTGTGCTGAGCAGTTTACATTATTATCTGTTTTAACCCCATTCTCTTGATCCGTGTTCATTCTATACTGCTAATATCATAGTAATAATGATTCTAATATTGCCCATTTCGTAGATGAGAAAATTGAACTTCAGGGATTTTTGCCTGAGTTCCCAGAGCCAGTAAATAGAAGAGCGAGAATTCAAAGCCAGGTCTGTCTGACTCCAGAACTTGGGCTCTAGACCACTGCAACCACACTATATCTGCAAGGAGAATTAGCTTGTAAAAACCAGGGAAATGTGGTATGATCTGTATAGGTACACATCCAGACAGAGAAATAAATACCAGTGTTTTTAAAACCCTCCAGGGAAGCAAAGAAACAAGAGGGGAGGGGGACTCAACAATGGGTCTAATAATTAGATACTACCGTGTTTCCCCGAAAATAAAACATCCTCCGAAAATAAGACCTAAAAAATGGAAAGATAAGACATCCCCTAAAAATAAGACCTAGCGCAACTTTGGGAGAAAAAATTAATATAAGACACTGTCTTATTTTCGGGGAAACGGGGTAGTTAAGTCTTTTAAAAAAAAAATTAAAAAAAAATATATATATAATTGATTTTTTACAGAGAGGAAGGGAGAGAGATAGAGAGTTAGAAACATCCATGTGAGAGAAACATCGATCAGCTGCTTCCTGTACACCCCTAACTGGTGACATGCCCACAACCAAGGTACATGCCCTTGACCGGAATCGAACCCAGGACCTTTCAGTCCGCAGGCTGACGCTCTATCCATTGAGCCAAACCAGTTTCAGCTCTAGTTAAGTCTTAAAACAGAGTGTCTACCCAAAGTATTTATACTATTTATATCACTCAATTCTGCTTAAATTGCCTCCTGAATTATCTTTAAATTTAATTCATAATGAAAGCTCGAAATTTTCTGTATTAAGATACACTTCCTGCCTTAGATGGTTTTGCTCAATGGATAGGCATCAGCCTGCAGACTGAAGGCTCCCTGGTTCAATTCCAGTGAAGGGCATGTGCCCAGGTTTCTGCCTCCATGCCTAGTAGGGAGCGTGTAGGAGGCAGCCAATCAATGATCCTCTCTCATCATTGATGTATCTATCTCTCTCTCCCTCTCTGAAATCAATAAAAAATATTTTTTTAAAAAGAGATACACTTCCGCCGGGACCGGTTTGGCTCAATGGATAGAGCGTTGGCTTGGGGACTGGGAGGTCCCAGGTGTGATTCCTGTCAAGGGCATGTACCTTGGTTGCAGGCATATCCCTAGTGGGGGATGTGCAAGAGGCAGTTATCGATGACTCTCTCGCATCGATGTTTCTAACTCTCTGTCTCTCTCCCTTCCTCTCTGTATAAAAATCAATAAAATATATTTTTTTAAAAAGGAGATACACTTCCTTCTGTTATTTATTTATTAAAATTATAATATTCAGGACATGTTTTTTATTGATTTTAGAGAAAGGACAGGAGAGGGAGAGAGAGAGAGAGAGAGAGAGAGAGAAAGAGAAACACTGATGTGAGAAAGAAACATCCATCAACTGCCTCCCATAAGCGCCCCAATCCAGGATCAAACTAGCAACCTAGGTATGTGTCCTGACTGGGAATTGAACCCACAACCTTTTGGGGCACGGGGTGATGCTCCAACCAACTGAGCCACCCAGCCAAAGCTAGATACACTCCCTTTAATTCTTGTTTTGTGTCTATGTGGAAAAAAAAAGAAACTACTATATAATAAAAGTCAACGTCAACACAGATAATAATTTAATTAAAAAAATGTTTAAAAAAAAAAAAAAAAAGTCAATGTCAAGCAAATGAGTGACCCCATTGAGGATGGGGTGCAGGCTGTGCTTAGTAAACTGGGAAGAAAAAGTTCCCTGAAGGAAGCAGCCATCAGCCACGGCCAGAGGCACAACCTGTCACCGCGATTACTTGTGGCTGTGGGCAGGGAGGGATGCAGCCTCATCCAGATACTCAGATATGGCCAGACGTGAAGTCTGTGTAGCTAAGGAAATGCCCAGAATTTGTCTCTGTAACAGATGGACCAGGAAGATCACTGTTGGTGCAAACATACGATGTGTGCATTTTCACCCGTTTATTTATCCTCTGTCTCAACATAAAAATGCAAGAAAAGGCCCTCCTGGTGTGAGTCAGTGGTTGGGCGAAAACCTATGAACCAGGAAGTTGAGATTCGTTTCCTGGTTAGGGCACATGCCCGGATTGTGGCTATCCCCAGTGGGGGGAATGCAGAAGGTAACTGATCAATGATTTTCTCTGATCATTGATGTTGTTTTTTAATCCTCACCTGAGGACATTTCCCCACTAATTTTTAGAGAGAGTGGAAGAGAGGGAAAGACAGAGAAATATTGATGTGAAAGAAACACATCGTTTGGTTGACTCCTGCACGGACTCTGATTAGGGCTCCAACCAGAGAGGAGCTGTAACTGAGGTAGGTGCCCTTGACCGGAATCGAACCCGGGACCCTTAGGTCTGTAGGCTGATGTTCTTGTCCATTGAACCAAACTGGTTAGAGCTCATCATTGATGTTTCTATCTCTGTCTCCCTCTCCCTTCTGCCCTTAAATCAATAAAAATATATTAAAAATAAATTTAAAAAAATTTTTTAAAAGCTAAAAGCCATGAAATCCACTTAGATTAAAAGAAAAATTAACCATAAAACTACCTCTGTAATACAACCACTATCATTATGGTGTGTTTTGCTTATCTTTCTTTAATATACAGTTTTGGAAATAGTAGTAATAGCATACAAATAACTTTTAACATGTTAACCTAACTTAATATATCTTAAACATATATGTTTTTTAAACTTCTTTTTAAAAAAAAAATATATTTTATTGATTTTTTACAGAGAGGAAGGGAGAGAGATAGAGAGCTAGAAACGTCGATGAGAGAGAAACATCGACCAGCTGCCTCTTGCACACCCCCTACTGGGGATGTGCCCGCAACCAAGGTACATGCCCTTCACAGGAATCAAACCTGGGACCTTTCAGTCCGCAGACCGACGCTCTACCACTGAGCCAAACCGGTTTCGGCTTAAACATATTTTCATGTAGCTGTGGAGTCCTCATAATAATAATTTTAATGGATATGCTAGAATTTACTTAACTACTAATATCTAATTCTCTTTTGCTGAATATTTAGGTTGTTTCAAGTTTCTTTTTTTTTTCTTAATTGAGGTATAATTGACATATAACATTGTATTAGTTTCAGTTATACAACATAATAATTCAATATTTGTATATATTGCAAAATGATCACCACAATAAGTTTACTTAACATCCATCACTGTACAGCTACAACATTTTTCTTGCAATGAGAACTTTTAAAATCTACTTTCTAAGCAACTTTCAAGTATGCAATATAAAATTATTGACTTCAAGTGTTTTATTATATGGATTATGAAGCTTTTTCCATACTTTAGCCTATTTCCTCAGCCTAAATTACCAAATGGGGAATATTAGCCCAAAGGGTATAAGATTTTTAAAAAAGATTTGATGATTCTAGATATTTACTTATAAATTGCTTTTGAATAGGCTTTTACTAGTTTATAATGACACTAGAAATATTAGAATACCCATTTGACTGCATTAAGAAAAGCACTTAGTATCACAATTTAAAAAATATATATATATATATATTTATTATTATTATTGATTTCAGAGGAAGAGAAAGGGAATGATAGAATCATTGATCAGCTGCCTCCTGCATGCCCCCTACTGGGGATTGGGCCTGCCTCCCAGGCATGTGCCCTGACCAGGAATAGAACCGTGACTTCCTGGTTCAAGGGTTCACTCTCAACCACTGAGCCACACCACCCGGGCAGTATCACAATGTAATAATACATTAGGAGCCAGAAAAAATATTTTATACCAACTGATTTTGAAGTCATTAGGTTTGACTTCCCTTTCCCCCTGCAAAATAAAATTTATTTGAACAAATGGTAAAATTTGTTAATAATATGCGAGTTTTCAAAAGAAGTACTTTGAAGGGAACCGGTTATTTAGATGTTTATCTTCTGATGTATTTGTTTGTGTTTTTAATTAATCCCATCACTTCACATTCACACCTCCAGAAAAAACACAGAAACAATTGTAGTCAACTGGACAAAAAATGCCCATGTGATGACTCACATCCTGCCTACCTCTGGAGCTCAGCCTTGGCTCCGTGCTGTTGGGCCCCGTGTTACTAAGAGCCCGTCACTGTCTAAGAGCATCCTGGGTGTGGGAGCCTCTCAACTTTGAAAGAGGAAGGATCACATTTTAAAGTGAATTGAGAAGACTGACCCCTCCTTCACATTCTTATTTTTTTTTAATATATTTTATTGATTTTGTATAGATAGGAAGGGAGAGAGATAGTTAGAAACATGGATGAGAGAGAGTCATCTATCAGCTGCCTCTTGCACACCCCCTACTGGGGATATGCCCGCAACCAAGGTACATGCCCCTGTCCGGAATCGAACCTGGGGCCCTTCAGTCCCCAAGCCGACGCTCTATCCATTGAGCCAAACCGGTTTCGGCTCCTTCACATTCTTGTACCAGCCACACTGGTTGAAAATCAGGGCACAGATAGGATGGGAAGTTCCAGAAACCTTTGCTTCCCTACTAAAGCAATAATCTTTTTCTATTTTGTTTTTTAGTTATTATTATTTATTTATTTATTTATTTATTTTTATTATTATTATTTTTTTACATTTTTAAAAAATTCTTTCCCCCCCCCTCCATTGCTCTCCTCCACCAGGTTCCCACCCCACCTCTGCCCTTTCCCCACCCCTCATTGTCCTCATCTATAGGTGCACAATTTATGTTCAGTCTCTTCCCACACCCCCCTCTACCCTTTTCTGCGAGAATAGTCAGCTCACTCCCCTTCCATACCTCTGATTCTATTATATTCAACAGTTAATATTGTTCATCAGATTTTTAAAAAATTCTTTTGGTTTTTAGATTCACTTGTTGATGGTTATGTATTTGTTATTCATAGTTTTTATCTTTATTTACTTTCTCTTCTGAAAGAACCCCCTTCAGCAATTCATATAATTCTGGTTTGGCGGTGATGAACTCCTTTAGCTTTTTTTATTGGTGAAACTCTTTATCTGACCTTTGATTCTGAGTGATAGCTTTGCTGGGTAAATTATTTTTGGCTGTAAGTTCTTACTGTTCATCACCTTGAATATTTCTTGCCATTCCCGTCTGGCCTGCATGGTTTCTGTTGAGAAATCAGCTGACAATCGTATAGGTGTTCCTTTATAGGTAACTACCTGCTTTGCTCTTGTTGCTTTTAATATTCTCTCTTTGTCTTTTGCTCTTGGAATTTTAATTATGATGTGTCTTGGTGTGGTCTTTGGATTCCTTTTGTTTGGAGTTCTGTGTACTTCCTGGACTTGTAAGTCTAATTCTTTCACCAGGTGGGGGAAGTTTTCTGTCACTATTTCTTTCAGTATGTTTTTGGTATCTTGCTCTCTCTCATCTTCTTGGATCCCCATAATTCTGATGTTGGTTCACTTGAAGTTGTCCCAGAGGTTTCTTACATTATCTTCAACTTTCTGGATTCTCTTGCCTTCTAGCTTCTGTGGGGGAGTGTCTTCTGGTTCTTTATGTTCCAAATCTTTGACTTGATTCTTGTGATCTCCCATTCTATTTTTATTTTTTATTTCAGACAATGTGTTCTTTATTTCTTGTTGATCCCTTATTATTTTTTGTTGATCCCTTATTATTTCTAGTTGATCCCTTTTCATATCCTTATAAGTCTCGTTTATTTTATTGGCCTTTTCGAGGAGATTCTTGAACAACCTTATAAGTGTGGTTTTGAACTCTATATCCAGTTGCTTTTTGTCCTCCATTTCTTTCGTTTGTGATCTATTTCATTGTCTCGGCATTTTCGAAGCTTCCCTGAGTTGGTAGCCTTAAAAGTCTCTGTGTTCTGCTTGGATGGGCGGAGTTTCAGGGTGGAGCCTACAGCCTAGGCTTCTGTCAGCCACGCCCTATGCGGCTCCTGAGTCTCAGTGTTTCTCAGGATCCTTCGGTACTCGCTGCAAGCACCTCTGAAAGAAAGGTGCCCTTGAGTTTCGCCTGCTACCAAACAGTCTAGTCTCTCCCCCAATGAGCCCGGAACTGGGGTTCAGTTCAGTTGGAAGTGTGGTTCAGAGCGGTCTGGAGCTTTTGTCTCCTTCCCACCAGGGCAATCCAGCAGCACAGCCAACCGTCCGTTCTCTGTGCGCAATGTGCGTGCCTCCAGGACCTCCTTTCGCTGCTAACCCGGGGTTCTACCTTACAGCCGAGCTCCCTCTGTATGAGCCTGGGTCCCCGGGGTCTGGCCTGAGGTTCAGAGCAGTTGGAACTAGGGCTCAGTACAGTCCGGAGCTTTTATCTCCTTCCCGCTAGGGAACGCCAGCCAGGCACTCAGCATCCCCCTCCTCTCTAGCTCTGTTCTCTCCGTGCGCACCACGTGTCTCCATACCTTAGGCTTTTACAGCTCCTCCACTCTTCCTTCTGGTTTTCTCCTTGCTTCTCTTTGTAGAATTTCCAGTCAGTCGACTTTCCTATAGTTCTGGGTAATGTCCATTTTATATTTTAGTTGTATTTTATTGAAATTGTTGTGTGTGGCTGTGGTTAGGTGTTTACCTGTGCAGCCATCTTGGATCTTTAGTTATTATTATTTTTAAGTTACACAAGAAATATAGTCATTGCAAAAAAAAAAAAAAAAAAAGATAGGAAAAGCTGAAACTGGTTTAGCTCAGTGGAGAGAGTGTCAGTCTGCGGACTGAGAGGTCCCAGGTTCGATTCTGGTCAAGGGCATGTACATTGGTTGTGGGCACATCCCCAGTGGGGGGTGTGCAGGAGGCAGCTGGTCGATGTTATCTCTCTCATCGATGTTTCTAGCTCTCTATCCCTGTTCCTTCCTCTCTGTAAAAAATCAATAAAATATATTAAAAAAAAAAAAGACAGGAAAAAACAAAAGGTACAGCATATTTCCAATACCAAGCAGTAACTATTAACATTTTGAAGTATTTACTTTTCTCACTATGTACATTTTTAAAATATATATATATATATTTTATTATTTATTTATTTATTTATTTATTTATTTATTTTAAAGAGTTAAGAGGGGCTGTGTAGGGTTTGGTCAAGGAGAGAGTCTTTTTAAAAAAATATATTTTATTGATTTTTTACAGAGAGGAAGAGAGAGGGATAGAGCGTTAGAAACATCGATGAGAGAGAATCATCGATCAGCTGCCTCTTGCAGACCCCCTTCTGGGGATGCGCCGGCAACCAACGTACATGCCCTTGACCGGAATTGAACCCAGGACCTTTCAGTCTGCAGGCCGACGCTTTGTCCACAGAGCCATACCGGTTTCGGGTAAATATATTTTTTAATGATTTCAGAGAGGAAGGAGGTTGGAGAGAGACAGAAATATCAATGATGAGAGAGAATCATTGATTAGCTGCCTCCTGCACAACCCATACTGAGAATCAAGCTCGCAACCCCGGCATGTGCCCTGATTGGGAATCGAACCAGTGACCTCCAGGTTCATATTCTGACGCTCAACCACTGAGTCATGCCAGCTGGGCTCTAAGTAAATTTTTTATTAAAAAAATAGCATAACATACACATTGTTTTGAAACTTTGTTTTTCACATAATAATTACAGCTTATCCTACATAATAAAAGAGTAATATGGCCGGTTTGGCTCAATGGATAGAGCGTCGGCTTGGGGACTGAAAGGTCCTGGGTTCGATTCCGGTCAAGGGCATGTACCTTGGTTGCGGGCACACCCCCAGTAGGGGGTGTGCAAGAGGCAGCTGGTCGATGACTCTCTCTCATCGGTGTTTCTAACTACTCATCTCTCTCCCTTCCTCTCTGTACAAAATCAATAAAATATATTTTAAAAAAAAATAAAAAATAAAATAAAATAAAAGAGTAATATGCAAATTAACCATCACTCCACTGCACCCTCCAACCACGTCCACCAACCACACCCACCAGCCAGTCAGAGCGAGTATGCAAATTAACCCGAACCAAGATGGCTGCGGCCACGGAGAGCAGGAGAGAGGCTTGGGTTTCCCAGGCAATAGAGGAAGCCAAGCTTCTGCAGCCCTGACCTAAGCCTCCACTCGAGGCTACAAAGTTTCAATTATAGAAGGTAAACAATTCCAAACAGAAATGGCGGCCGTCAGGGAATGAGCAGGAGGCATGGCTCTGCTCCAGGCTACAAAATTTCAATTGTAGAAGGTAAATAAATTCGATTTCAGGGCCCCCACTTGGGTCGCCGGAGGGTTGTGGCTGGCCTGCAAACCTCCACAGGCCCTTCACCCAGGCTTACCCCATGTCCCAAGGGAACCCCCACCCTGATTTGGGACGCCCTTCAGGGCAAACCAGCTGGCCCTCACCTGTGCACCAGGCCTCTATCCTAAATAATAAAAGAGTAATATGCAAATTGGCCATCACCCCAACACACAAGATGGCTGCCCCCATGTGGTTAAAGATCCTGTCCCCATGTGGACACAAGAGGGCCACCACAAGATGGCCAGCAGGGGAGGGTAGTTGGGAGGCACCAGGCCTGTAAGGGAGGGCAGTTGAGAGGGACCAGGCCTACAAGGGAGGGCAGTTGGAGGTGATCAACCCTGCAGGGGAGGGCAGTTAGGGGTAACCAGGCCAGTAGAGGGGGAAAGTTGGGGGCAAACAGGCAGGCAGGGGAGCAGTTAGACATCAATCAGGCTGGCATGGGAATGGTTAGGAGGTGATCAGGCTGGCAGGCAGAAGGGGTTAGGGGCAATCAGGAAGGCAGGCAGGTGGGCAGTTGGTAGCCAGCAATCCTGGATTGTGCCCGTTTAGACCTAATCCCGGTGAGCAGTTGAACATCCCTCAATGGGTCCCAGATTGGAGAGGGTGCAGGCTGGGCTGAGGGACACACACTCCCACCCACCTGTGCCCCCTACCCCCCGTGCACCAATTTCATGCACTGGGCCTCTAGTATTTATATAATGTTTACCATGGGCCAGGTAGGCTAAATGCCCTCAAAAACAGCTGCATCCGTTTTTATTTCCTCCAAAAAGGTGTTCCTTTCTCCATATTCTCCATGACCTCAAATGTTTTAAATTTTAACGCTTTTGCCTGCAGCAGCTTTTAAAACATTAATTTTACCAGTTTTTTTAAAAATATATATTTTATTGATTTTTTACAGAGAGAAAGAGAGAAACATCGATGAGAGAGAGTCATTGATCAGCCGCCTCTTGCACACCCATAACTGGGGATATGCCCGCAACCAAGGTAGATGCCCTTGACTGGAATCGAACCCGGGACCCTTCAGTCCCCAAGCCGACGCTCTATCCATTAAGCCAAACCGGTTTCGGCAATTTTACCAGTTTTGATAAATAAATTAGAGCAGTAAAAAAAGCCACGCTATAAAAAGTCCCCTTTTCATAATCTTCTCCAGCTTTTTGCAGATGCTAAAAATCTCATGGCTCACACTCTAACTCATCCCAGAGGAATGAGGAGTGGTAACCTGGGACAAACCAGCTTACGCAGGCAAGATTCTTGTGGTAGGCAACTCAGCATTCACCAATTCACTCACTCATTTGTTCACTAAATATTTGAAAGATTATTATATGAGTAGCACTTAGGTAGGCAAGGGTTATGGGGTTCACAGAAATAAAATATTTAGAGTAATGTTAAATAAAATATTTAGCGCATTACCTGGCACCTAAGAATCAATTTATAAATCAGTATTTATGCCAGGCACTGTGGTAAATGTTAAATGAGTGAATTATCTCAATAGAACGCTCTAGGAGCTGGGTTCTGTTTTCCTCCCCATTTTGAAAGTTAAAAAAACTAAGGCCTAGCCGAAACCAGTTTGGCTCAGTGGATAGAGCGTTGGTTTGGGGACTGAAGGGTCCCGGGTTCGATTCCGGTCAAGGGCATGTACCTTGGTTGCGGGCACATCCCCAGTAGGGGGTGTGCAAGAGGCAGCTGATCGATGACTCTCTCTCATCAATTTTTCTAACTTGCTATCTCTCTCCCTTCATCTCTGTACAAAATCAATAAAATATATTTTAATAATAAAAACAACAACAACAAAAAAACAACTAAGGCCTAGAAAGGTCTACCCAGCTTGAGCAACCTACTTGTAGTTGAGTTCAGTTTGAACTCAAGACTCCAATGTCTTGAGTTAGTTACAGTACTACAAACACAATTCCTTTCCTTAAAAAGCATACAGTCTCATTAGTAATACTAAAATTGAAACTGGCTAAGTATTAGGCATTTATGTGTTAAGCACTCTGTTAGGTCTTTATTTATATTGATCATTTACTTCATATGACCACTCTATAGCACAGGTATCGTAATTATCACTTTTAAAAAATATATTTTTATTAATGTCAGAGAAGAAGGGAGAGGGAGAGATAGAAACACCCATGACGAGAATCAGTGATTGGCTGCCTCCTGCATGCCCCCTACTGGGAATCAATCTCCCAACCCTGCATGTGCCCTTGACCGGAATGGAATAGTCCGCAGGATGATGCTCTTATCCACAGAGCCAAACCAGCTAGGACTATGATTGCTTTACAGGTGAGAAAATAGACATTCTGAGAGTTTAAAATAATTTGTCCAAGACGTAAACAGCTATTACATGGTAGCACTAGGAGCCAAGACACAAAGAATTACTATATAGGGAACATGATGAAATGTGAAACAAGTAATGCTACTTAGCTGCCATCAAATATCAGAAGTCAGAAGAAAGACACTTTGTGATCCAGGAATAATCGCAGAAGGACAGAAAGGGAAAACCCTGGCGACCTGTCAGGCATGTGTCGAAAGCCTTCACATATGTTAGTTCACTGTATCCTCTACGTGAGGAAGGTATCATCATTCTCAATTTGGCTGATGAGGAAATGGATTCTTTGGGAGGTAATGCAATGTGTCCAAGGTTGCATAGCTGGTCAGTGATATGGCTAGAATTGGAACCTATTTGTTCAGCAATGGCTGAGATACAGTTCTTGTCCTTAATAGTGCCCATTATTATGGTAGAAACAGACATTTATACAAGCCTGGGCCCTTAACCTCTATGTTTATGCTTCCCATAGTTGGGTCTTGCTCTTTGGTTGTGTAGGAGTCCCATAGGCTGATCTGAGTGGAAGAGGCAAAGGTGAAAGGGCATAAGCAAGAGTACTGAGGTCTATTCAAGGAGAGGGAAGCAGACCTGCTTGGTCAGTGTTAAATATTTATTTGCTTTGGGAAGGAGCCTTTTGTCCGCACAGCTTTTATGACTATACGGATTGTATCAATGTCTGTTTCTGCCATAATAACGGGCACTATTAAGGACAAGAACTGTATCTCAGCCATTGTTGTAACCCAGCATCTCACACAGTGCTTACATTAGAGTTCCAGGGAGAGGCTGGACAAATAGGGAGTAGTCACATTGCATATATCTCTGGATGGCAATTACGGTAGTCCACAATGCAAATATCCTAAACAAAATAACAGGTATTCAAATCCAACAGTGTATTTAAGAGATAATATCATGGTGCATAGGAATTATCCCAGGAGTACAATAGCCCAACAGCAGAACATCTTTTGAAATAATTTACCACATTGCAGAAACCGGTTTGGCTCAGCGGTAGAGCGTCGGTCTGCGGACTGAAAGGTCCCAGGTTCGATTCCAGTCAAGGGCATGTACATTGGTTGCGGGCACATCCCCGGTGGGGGGTGTGCAGGAAGCAGCTGGTCGATGTTTCTCTCTCGTAGACGTTTCTAGCTCTCTATCTCTCTCCCTTCCTCCCTGTAAAAAATCAATAAAATATATTTTTTTAAAAAGAAATAATTTACCACATTAATGGACCAAAGGATTAAAAAATCACATGACTTTTTCATTCTTAATAGAGAAACGATGCAATAGCATTGAGATTAGGACTACGTTATGGATGCTCATTATTATCACCAGTGTTATCTAGAGTATTTGAAAGTCTGCCCAATTCTTTTTGTTTGTTTTTTGTTAATCCTCATAGAGGATAATTTTTCCATTGATTTTTAGAGAGAGTAGAAGGGAGGGGGAGAGACAGAGAGAGAGAGAAGCATTGATGTGAGAGAGACACATAGACTGATCATCTCCTCCACATACTTGACTGGGGCCAGGAATTGAGCCTGCAACTGAGATACATGCCCTTGACCAGAATTGAACCTGAGACCCTTCAGTCCACAGGCTGATGCTCTACGCACTGAGCCAAACAGCTAGGGCTGCCCATTATTTTAGACAAGAAATGGTGAGAGAGATATGTACTCTTCCTGCTTGCTATGCTTGCCAGTGATATGGTAGTCTATATGGAAAACATCAGCAGCAGACAAACTAACAGAACTATGGAAGAGTTATTTTTTTTTTAATGTATTTTATTGATTTTTTACAGAGAGGAAGGGAGAGGGATAAAGAGTTAGAAATCATCCATGAGCTGCCTCCTGCACACCCCCTACTGGGGATGTGCCCACAACCAAGGTATAGGCGCTTGACCGGAAGCAAACCTGGGACCCTTGCATCCGCAGGCCAACGCTCTATCCACTGAGCCAAACTGGTTAGGGCTATGGAAGAGTTATTAATCACATTTTTAAGAATAGAAATCATCTTACAAAAACTAAAAGTGTTCTTCTAAGCCAGAAATAACTATCTTAAGTGAAAGGAAACTATAACACAATCAATAATAGCAACTAAATGATGATCTATAAAGATCAGCAAACTTTTTCTCTGAAGGGCCAGACAGTAGTTTCCACATGGTCTTTGTTGCAGCCACTCAACTCTATCATTGTAGTACAAGAGAAGCCATCCACAGCCTGACTGGCGTGACTTAGTGGTTGAGCATTAACCTATGAACTAGGAGGTCACAGTTCGAGGGCACATGCCCAGGTTGCAGGATCCCCAATGGAAGGTATGCAAGAAGCAGCAGATCAAAGATTCTCTCTCATCATTGATGTTTCTATCTCTCCCTCTCTGAAATCAATAAAAATATATTTTCTTAAAAAGCCATACACCATATTTAAATGAATGCATGTGGATGTTCCAATAAATCTTTATTTACAAAAAACAGCAGGCTTGCCGAAACCGGTTTGGCTCAGTGGATAGAGCATCGGCCTGCAGACTGAAAGGTCCCAGGTTTGATTCCGGTCAAGGGCAAGTGCATTGGTTGTGGGCACATCCCTGGTGGGGGGTGTATAGGGCAGCTGGTTGATGTTTCTCTCTCATCAGTGTTTCTGGATTTCTGTCCCTCTCCTCTTCCTCTCTGTAAAAAATCAATAAAATATATTAAAAACAAACGAACAAAAACCAGCAGACTTACAGGTATAATTTGCCAACTCCTGATCTAAAGTAATTGGCCCAAAATCAATGTCCAAGAAATTTATCAAGAAAAAATTTAACCAAAACCAGTTTGGCTCAGTGGATAGAGCATCGGCCTGCAGACTGAAGGGTCCAAGGTTCGATTCCAGTCAAGGGCATGTACCTTGGTTGTGGGCACATCCCCAGTAGGGGTGTGCAAGATGCAGCTGATCGATGACTCTCTCTTATCAATGTTTCTAATTCTCTGTCACTCTCCCTTCCTCTCTGTAAAAAAAAACCAAAAAAAAAAACCAATAAAACATATTAAAAAATTTTAAACTCCATTAAGGGACATAAGAAGACCAGAATATATGTCACAATTAGGATAATCTCAGTACTGTAAAGGATTTATTAATTTTTTAAACAAATATTCAGAGTGACTACCATAGGATAGGCATTGTTTTGGGTGGTAGGGATACAGCAGAGAACAAACTGCCTAGCATCATGAATCTCAAATTCTGATAGAAAAGCAGTGAATAAATAATCTAAAGTCATTTAGTGGCAAAAGCTATGAAAAAGATCAAATAAGATAAAGAAAGAGTGACGGGGAGTGAGTGTACTACTTAATTTAAGATGACCAGGGAAGGCCTCTCTGACATGTTAGCAGAGACCTGAAAGAGATGAAGCAAGCCTACCACGCTGAATTCTGGGAAGGCGTGTTCCAGTCAGAGATGCCATTTCTCCCCCAAGTTAATCTATACCGTCATAATAAAATTCCAATAATAATATTGAGAAACTAAAACTGACTCTACGATGAATGTGAAAGAATAAAAGGCCTATGAAAGCCAGGTCTGTTTTGAGGGGAAAACAAAAGTAGGGATACCTGTCCTTCTGGCAGAACTGGCTCTACCACAAAGCCACAGTAATCAAAACATTTATGTTGCTGGCACTGACACAAAGAAAAAGACCAGTGGAATAGATTGGAGAGCTTAGAGATTAAGTACAGACATTGATAAAGGTGGCATCACAAAGCACTGAAAATTGTTTTTCAGAGGTGAGAGAAAAAGGAATTCACCATATGGGGAAAATAGCTGGATTTTTACTCAAAACCATGTTACAGGTAGACTCCAGGTGGATTAAGTACCAAAATATGAAAGTTAAATAAAGCTAATATAGGAACATATATATTACTTAGGAGTAAATACAGACTTCCTAAACAAGACTCTAAACTATAAGGCCAAACTTTAGGACATCTGCTTAATTAATGACATCACAAAGTTAACATTAAGGAAGGTGACATAAGGAAGGGAGACGGTATTTGCAATGTTTAATATAAAGACAGAATAATGTCTAGAAAAGACACAATTCCTGCAAACCAACCAGGCAAGCAATCAAACAGAAAAAATAGGCAAGGACATAAATAGATACTGGGAGGAAGTATTTGCATTGTTTAAAATTAACAAAGGATTAATGTCTAGAATATACCAAGGAATACTACAAATCAAGACAAGAAAGAAAGAAAAAAAAAAAGCAAAGGTTATAGATATCTTAGTTTCACATACTAAGTAGTCTATACAATTTCATATGTTAAAAAAGTACAGGAAAAAAGGCTCTAATTTCATTGTAATCAGAGAAATGCAAATCAACCAACCAAGAGCTTTAGTGTGGTTGAAATGGATGAAGGGGATCAGAGGTACAAACTTCCAGTTCAAAATAAATAAATCACATGGATATAATATACCACTATAGTCAATAACATTCTATTATTAACTTCGTATAATGACAGAGGGTAACTAGACCTATGGTATGATCATTGTGCAATGTATAGAAATATCAAATCATGATATTGTACACCAGAAACTAATATAATGTATGTCAATTATCCAATATAATAAAAGGCTAATATGCAAATCAACCGAATGGCAGAACAACTGGTCGCTGTGATGCGCACTGACCAACAGGGGACAGACACTTAGTGCAGGAGCTGTCCCCGGGTGGTCAGCGCGCTCCCACAGGGGGAGCACTGCTCATCCAGAAGCTGGGCTCGCAGCAGGGCTAAGGACCCTTCGGGGGATGTCCGACTGCCAGTTTAGGCTCGCTCCCCAGGGACATCCCCCCTGAGGCGTCCCAGACTGTGAGAAGGTATAGCCGGACTAAGGGACCCCCCTGCCCAGTACACAAATGTCATGCACCAGGCCTCTAGTACTTTAATAAAACACACAAAAAATAAAAACATGAAAGCAAAAAATAAGATATACCACTTTCCATCCATCAAACTGACAAAAATGAGGAGGATGAATAACACCAAAGATTGGTGAGGATGTTGATATGAGTTCTTGTGCACTGGCAATAATCTATAATAATAAAAGCATAATATGCTACTTAGATTGGACAGCCGAACAACCTTCCAGACGTCAATCTTCCCAACGAAGCCGTGGCAGAGGTGATGAGGGGCGATCAGGCAGGCAGGCAGGCGAGTGGTTAGGAGCCAGTGGTCCCTGATTGTGAGAGGGATGTGACTGCTGGTTTAGGTCCAATCCTGCCGGCAGTCAGACATCCCCCAAGGGGCCCCAGATGGTGAGAGGGGGCAGGCCGGGCTGAGAATCCCCCATCCTCCATGCATGGTTATTTTTTGCACTGGGCCTCTATTAGTACAGCTATTCTTAAAAGTAATCTGGCAACATTTGGCAAAAATTAAACATGCCCATAGATATATGGCTCAGAGGAATATTCACACAATTATAAATTTGCAATTTTAGCATTCTTTTTTATGGTAACAGAGGTGAAGATAATCTGGTTTCTATCTTCAAGCGACTAAAACATGTTGAACCCACAGTGGTTATGTTCCCAGATTCTGGAGTGAGGCTGCCTGAGTTGAAATTCAGGCTCTACCACTTATTAGTTCTGACTTTGAATAATGGAAGTAGATAATTTTATTAACCAATGTCACCACAATACAATAAAAAAATGGAAGTAGAAAATTTAAGTAACCTCTCTGTGTCTCATTCTCATCTACAAAGTGAGAGTAATTATATACCTAATATGGTGGTGGTGAGAAATATATGAGTTAAAACATTCAAAGCACCTACCATAGTGGCAAACTGAGGGATAAGCAGAATTATAATTTATCCATATGTAGCTCAGCTGGGGGGGGTTGTCTAAATGGAGGTCCCAAAAGAAAATGAAAAATTTGAGTAACCTACTGTTTTTAGCAAACCAAAGTCTCTCCAGTGTATTAAAAACTCTGTAGGCCCTGGCCAATGTGGCTCAGTTGGTTGAGTGTTGTCCAGCGCACCGGTTCAATACCCAGTCAGGGCACGTTCACCCAGATTTCAAGTTTGTGTACAGGAGGCACCCGATCAATGTCTCTCTCTCAGAGGCAACCAATAGTTTCTCACATCGATGTTTCTCTCTCTCTCTCAAATCAATAAAAACATATTTTACAAAAACAACTCTGTAGGTATTACAATGATCAACATTTATCCAACTAAGATGTTACTCTAAAAGAATCCATTAAAAGTCAAATAAGTTGGGTAAAAATTACATAAAATATTTTTACAAATTAATAAAGATGAGCAATGAAGAAAAGGGAATTTACCTAAGAAAAAAATGCCCAGTAAAGATAAAAATGTAAGCCTCACTGATGAATACTTTGAAAATTATGATTTCATAGTCACACCCAGCAGTGTTGGAAACCTCATTTACAGCTGGTAGGAGTGGAAACCCGGACATTTCTGGAAAGCATTTGGCAATGCGTGGCAGAAGTCTTAAAATGGTGCATTTAGCCTAGCCAGTGTGGCTCAGTGGTTAGCATCGACTTATGGACCAGGAGGCCACAGTTGGATTCCGGGGCAGGGCACATGCCCGGGTTGCAGGCTCAATCCTATTATTATTATTTTTTTTAAATAGTGCATGTTGTGCCGAAACCGGTTTGGCTCAGTGGATAGAGCGTCGGCCTGCAGACTGAAAGGTCCCGGGTTCGATTCCGGTCAAGGGCATGTACCTTGGTTGCGGGCGCATCCCCAGTAGGGGGTGTGCAAGAGACAGCTGTTCGATGATTCTCTCTCATTGATATTTCTGGCTCTCTGTCCCTCTCTATTCCTCTCTGTAAAAAATCAATAAAATATAAAAAATTTAAAAAAGCATTTAAAAAAAAAAAAGTGCATGTTGTGCATACTCTTTGACTCAGCAGTTCCCTAGAATTTAAAGAATAATCATAGATGGCAACAAAGATTTAATTAAAAGCACTAGCATTGCAGGACTGTTTAGAAAAGCAAAGCATTGGGATCAAACTAAAAATCCCAAAGTAGGGGAATCAATATAGTTATGGAAAAACCATGTGATGGGATATGAATAGCAATCAGAATTCTCAATATTTAAATATCTGCTCTGCTGATTAGTATCTGTATAGCTCAGGGAAAGCTAGTTAATCTCTGTGCACTTCAGTTTCCCTGTTTACAAAATAAGTCTAATGTGAAGATTAATTAACATACGTAAAACACTTAGGATAGCGCTGACGTATATAAGAACTCAGTAAATGAGCTTCGTGTTTGTTTTTATAGAAAGACACTGTAGCATAATATCCTAGAAAGATGTTAATAATTAAACAAAAAAGGTTACAAGCCAGTATGTACAGAGTATTTTTATAAAATAAATGTCTCATATACATAAATTTACAAAAATAAAGACTAGGAAGATATAGTATACCAAAATAGAAATAGTACATTTCTTTGAATAAGATGATGAGGTTATTTTTCTTATTTTTATATTTAAAATTTTTTCATTTATGAGAGGTAAAAATAACCATCTGTACCAAAATTAAAACTTAAAACTGTCAGTTTTTTAACTCCAAATAGTAATGGATCCGTCCCAAACTAGCAGAGTAATTGGGCAGAGTCAGAAATACAGATATTTCCCTCCATAGCCTTTCTTACCACATAATCTGAGCTCAGTCTTATTTTACAAACCTTACACACAAATGGCAAAAACAATTAAGAGATTTTTCTTTCCGGAAGTTAATTCATTCTCATTTCCTCTCTTTATGCAGAAGGATTAAATAGAGTCTCCATGTTTTCCTGAGCCTTTCATTTAGAATGGCTGTCACCAGAGTGAACTTGAGGAAAACAGAAAAGAACCAATTAAGTTTTTACTGTCCTCCTTCCTGAGGGAAGAATGCCTGGCTGGCAGTAGTGAAACGGGACCATTGAAATGTCTTTTTTTGTAACAGGGGAAGATAGGCCCCAATGGTGGACAGATTGTCTTAGTCACATGTGCCGCTTGGGGTCTATTTTCTCCCCAATGGTGGACAGATTGACAGACTGTCTTAGTTACATGAGCCGTTTGGGGTCGATTTTCTCTAGGTGAACCAGAGGCTTTAGCTGCTCTGCAAAGTTCCTCATGTCATCAGAGACCATGTCCTGCCCGGCTGGTGCAACAACACTCAGTTCCACAAGGTAGGAGAGTGACAAGGCCTCCGTGCTGTCTGTGCTTCCGGGCACCAGGATGCGGAAGATCTTGTACACCATGATCTTCATGATGCCCTTCCGGAACAGGTGTCCCTTGGCGACAAACTCGTGGTCCATGCGGAAGCCCATCTCCATCAGGAAGTCCGTGAGGTTCTCAGAGGTTGCAATGTCCACGCAGTTTCTCACCAGGGCATGGCGGTTTTTGTCTCCCACTTCAGGCTGTCCCAGGTAGCGGAGATGCCAGGGTGCCCCCGCCCTATCCATAGAGCGCCGGGCCCTTAGGACAAACGGACTGGCCTGCTGGCCTTTGAGGAGGAACACCATCTCATGGTCCAGGAAAGTCTCGGGTTCCATGTTGTCGCACAAACCTCGGAGGCGATGGATAAGGCTTTCCAAGCTGTGATCTAAAACACTTCCTTAAGAAGGAAAAAGCACTATTGAGTCCCATCTTTCATTTTGGGCAATGGAATTAGTAAAAGATTAAAAAACATAAATGAAACAGTTCAGTGCAGTGTTTTGTAAAGCATAGGCCTAATGTATAAGATTTTATAAGGATCATGCTGCCAAGGTATTGCATAACATAAAAAAAATTAATCCCTTGTCAGTGTTTGGCCTTGTCTTGTTGGGTACTAGATAGTCTTCAGGCCTTCTCTGACATTGCTAATCGCCAGCAGGCTTGGGGCACAAAATCTCTGTCTCCTGATCTAAAAGATGGAGCTGATAACAGTATCATAGAATTACCATATAATCAAGTAAGCTCACGTCTAGGTATATATCCAAAAGAATTCATAGCAGGATCTTGATGAGGTATTTGCATACCCATGTTGACTGCAGCATCATTCACAGTAACCAAGAAGTGGAAACATCCCAAATGTACACCAACAAATTAATGGATAAAAAAATGTGGTATGTACATAAAATCATTCAGCCTTAAATAAGGAGATCCTGTCATATATTACCATATGGATGAACCTCTATTACATTATATTAAGTGAAATAAGCCAGTCAAAAAAAGGCAAAAACTGTCTGATTCCACCCATCTACAGTATCTATCTAAAGTGTCAAAATCAGCCGGGACCGGTTTGGCTCAATGGATAGAGCATCAGTCTGCGGAATGAAGGGCAACAGGTTCGATTCCGGTCAAGGGCATGTACCTTGGTTGCGGGCACATCTCCGGTGGGGTGTGTGCAAGAGGCAGCTGATCGATGATTCTCGCTCATCGATGTTTCTAGCTCTCTATCCCTCTCTCTTCCTCTCTGTAAAAAAAAATCAATAAAAAATATTTTTTAAAAAGTGTTTATGATGGTAAACTTAATTTTATGTGTTTGTGACCATAATTAAGAGTAAAAAATAATTTGTCTATTGGGATGCGGACACTATGCAGGCTGCCTCTGTAAAGCTGAATAGAAGGGGGGGAACTGGTCATCCAAGCTCCCTGGTCCACTTACCCTGCAGCAGGTACTCCATCATGTTAATGGTGCCCCCGCTAACAGGCATCATGGTGACCGGGGGTGCCTCCATGGTGTCTGACTCAGGTGAAGAACTT
The DNA here is from genome assembly GCA_036971965.1 of Nyctalus aviator. Lineage (NCBI taxonomy): Eukaryota > Metazoa > Chordata > Mammalia > Chiroptera > Vespertilionidae > Nyctalus > Nyctalus aviator. The sequence continues at coordinate 178,687,116 of CM072923.1, forward strand.
AGACTGGATTTGGTTTCCCCAATCGAGTAAAGCACAGGATACACCTGGAGAAGAGTTACACTTGTTAACACATCAGAGATATGGAGGCACCAGATGTGCTTATGTCATTGACCTTGACATAAAAAAAAGAAAAGAAAAAGGACTCATCATCCATTTAGAACTTTTTGAGTAACTGCCACAGGCCAGTTGCAGGAACTGGTGATACAGAAATATACCACGGAGACCTGTTCCTGGAGCCACAGCATAATCTTCTAGTCTCAATCTTCTGTAAAAGCTTTCTGTGTCCTTAAGGAAGTCATCAAACCTCTCCCCCAATGTCTTCCTTATAAAATGGGGCCAACGATATTTAACCGCCCCCCCCCCGGCTTTGTTGCTCAGGAAGCACAATGAGCATGCAATACCATTCGGAAAAACTGAATGGGGACACATAAGGAACTTGTTCAACTTACAGGTGAGGCTACTGAGAGTCAGAGGGGACGAGGGCACACAGAACTCGGTGGCATTGGCTGGACTAGGGGACCATCCAGGCCTCCCGCCACTCTGAAAACACCCTTCCCGGCGAGCCGGGCGGAAGCGTGTGGTCCCTGCAGGATGGGTTAGGAGCTCCTAGGCCGGCACCGTGTCCGCGGACGCCGCCTCCCGCAGAGCGAGAAGCTAAACCCGCCCAAGTATCTCGGAGCTTCCGAGACACAACTCGCCCCAGCCCTAAAGTTAAAGCCCCCTGTGCAGGGCACCACTTCCTCCTCCTAGTTCTGCTTCCGCCCCAAAGCCGGCGTCGCGCCAATCTCCGCACGGAGTCCCTGGACGTAAGGGTGCCGAGAGGGCTTAAAAGGCGCTCTTCCGCCCGCCCGCCCGGAGAGCGGAAGCGCATGCGCGGAATTCGATGCCGCAGGAAAGATGGCGGCCTCTGTGGAAGCGTAACGCCTGTGGGGCGGGAGGGGGCGGGAGGGGCGGGATGGCGTCATAGACTCGTCTCCCGGAAAATATTTATTTCCCCCCGCCGCCCCCCGGTCACGGAGATGATTTTGTCTAGGAAATCTCTTGGAACTGATGGGGGGAAAAGAGAGCCTGGGGCAGGGAACTGCAGACAAAGGAGGAGACTTAAAATACTTCTTGTTGGGTGAAGGAGAAAATTAAAGACCCCCCCCCCCCAAAAAAAAAAAAAGAATTAAAGACCCCCTGTACTGCTTAGCGTAATGGTATGAACAGTTAGGGAGCTCAGCAATATACATAATAGTTGTGTGGCTGTGTATTTTAGGAACGCAGGGAGGTAGGTAAAGTCAAGGAATATTTATTGAAGGAAGTTTGTCTGTAAAGGGGGCGCTAGAGTTCGGTGAATGAGGCACTCTCCTACAGAGAACACTGTAAGGGGACACCGGGAATTTCAGTAACCAAGAGAAAGAATATTTTAATGCAATATCTTGCTAATTTAATACAAAAGAATCCTTAATAAACAAAATATCAAAGATTTAAAATTGATCTTCACAACAGCCTGATGAGCCAAGCGTAGTTGTGACTATAATTTTACAGATGGGGAGACTTAGGCAAGAGAGAGAATTTACTAGCATCCAGGGAGTGGAGAGCCAGGGATACAGATAGAAGCTGATGACTTCAGAGCCCACCTTTTAATTATTATTCAATCTGCCATTTCTAGCCCTGACCAGTGTGGCTCAGTTGATTGGGTAGATCCCCAGTAAGGGGTGTGCAGGAAGCAGCCCATCATGTTTCCCTCTCACGTCCATGTTTCCCTTTTTCTCTCTCTCAAAATCAATTTTAAAAAATCTTTAAAAACAGTAACAACAACAACAACAAAACCCTGCCACTTCTAGTTCTAGTTCCCCCACTGTAACCTGTACTACTTTTCATTGGTGTGTTTTTAAAATTATTTTTATTGATTTCAGAGAAAGAGAGAGATAGAAACATCAATGATGAGAGAGAATCATGGATCAGCTGCCTCCTGAATGCCTCACACTGGGGATTGAGCCCACAACCCGGGCATGTGCCCTGACTGGGAATCAAACCATGACCTCTGGTTCATAGGTCGAAGCTCAACCACTGAGCCACAGTGGCTGGCTCGTTTTTTTTGTGTTGTTTTTTTTTTTTTAAATTGAATATTTCTTAAAACTCTAGTGTGCTTTAGCTATTGACTTCATCTCTGCCCTCAAAAGAGTTTATTAAACAAAGACAGTACCATGTGATTGATTCAATGGGACATAAACAGTTCAACTGTTTCAGAAGCAACCAGGACTCTCAATTCATCTTGGAGGCACATCTGTTCTCTACCACTTCCCAGTAAAAGTAATTAATGCCCAAAGTAACTTCAAGGAACAATAGTGTCAGCCAGATAAAGGAGGAAAGGGACTTCCAGGTAACGGGAACAACATTTACAAAGATAATTGAATTAAGTAAAATTAGGACATAGAATTTGAGGTTGGGAGGGGTACGAAATGTCTGGAGAAGGGGTCAGGTCCAGATCCTGGAGGACTTTACATGTCAGATTAAAGCAGAGATGTGAACTTTAAAAGGATCACTCTGGCACTCCCTTGGAACGTTCAGTTGGTTGAGCATCGTCCTGTGCAAGGAAAGGTTGCCCATTTGATTCCCCATCAGGGCAGGTTCCATCCCCCAAGTGGCAGGGGCCAGCCAGGGCCGGGGCCAGCCAGGAGAGAGAGAGCTGGGCTAGAGGTAGAGATTTCATAGTCAGAGCTTCATAAATGGTAGCTGAAGGCATGAGAATAAATGAGATCATCCTGAAAAAAAGTGCAGAATAGGAAGAAAAGATGGCTAAGAGCTGGGCTTTGCAAAACTCTGACAGTTATTAGAGCTGCATATACCCCAGGGCTCAGGATATGCCCACTGGTCAGTTTGGTGATTCACAATATTGGGCAGACTAACAAGCTCTCAGTGCAGTAATTAGTGGTTAGAGGAAGCTCTAAAATTGCTGGGCTCTCTTTTCTATTCAGACACTAACTTCAGAGTGGAAAACTCAGTGAATTATGGGTCTTTAGAGGCATCATAGTATATTTAAATTTTAGCTGGCATTATGAAGTAGGGTTAAATTTTTTAAAAAGGTAAGAAATGGGTGAACAATATAGTAAAATTTGGACAAGACCTATAAGGATGTGAGGTCTGGAGCTTAGAATGGGCTCACTTCTGTTCTCTACCACTCACTACCCAGCTATGCAGCCTTGGGCAATTCACTTCCCCTCTCTGCGTCTCAGCTTCCTTTTTTGTAAAATAGAGATTTTTAAAAACTTTCTAAGGCGGAGGTTGCAAAAATGAGATGTTTATGAAACAATTAGCATAGTGTCTGGCTTATTGTAAGCAATAAATAAATGGTAGCTATCCTATATAATAAAAGGCTAATATGCAAATCGAATGTCGGAATGACCAGTTGCTTTGATGTGCACTGACCACATGGGGGCAGATGCTCAGTGCAGGAGCTGTCCCCTGGTGATCAGTGAGCTCCCAAAGGGGGAGCACCGCTCAGCCAGAAGCCAGGCTCACTGCTGGCAAGCACAGACTCCCAGCCAGCCTAAGCCGTAAGGTGGACATGCCTTGACGGCTCCTGGACTGCGAGAGGGTGCAGGCTGGACTGAGGGATCCCTCCCCTGGGTGCACAAATTTCGTGCACGGGGCCTCTAGTTATTATTACAATACAAAGGCCTGGTGCACAAATCCGTACATGGGGGGAGTCCTGCTGGCTTGGCCCCGATTGGGGCAGATCAGGGCCAGCCCTGTTGGGAGGAGGATACAGTGGGAGGTTGGCTGGCCAGACTTCCCCAAACAGGATCCAATCAGGACCAGGCCGGCTGGGAGGAGTGGCTGAGGGTAATTGGCTGGTGTGGGGAGGGCCTGTCAGGGATGGAGCTGTCTGGGGATGAGTATTGGCCAATTGAGGTGGGGTTTGATTGGGGGTGTCTTTCAGCCTGACCTAAGGCACACATACATAGTTCCTTCATCAGCTTTCTAGAATAGCTTTATGGGTAATAAGATCTACCCCTATCATTATGCACAACTAGAGGCCCGATGCATGAAATTCATGTACGGAGGGGGGGGTGTCTTTCAGCTCGACCTGCATCCTCTCCAATCCAAGAGCCCTCAGGGAATGTCCTACTGACAGCTTAGGCCCGCTCCCCATGGTTCTCTGCCCTCTGCAGGGCCTGCCTGCTCCACACCATGGCAATGGCAAGCGGGCCCTGCTGGGTGCTGTCTGTGGGCCCATTTGCCTGCTCGCAGGTCACCATGGCTTCAGTCAAGCAGGCCCTCCTGTCTGCTGTCAAGCTGCATGGCTGCCCTCACCTCCTGGGGCTGGCAATGGTCCTGGGAGCCTGTGGGCTTGGTGTCCGTCCCTGAACCCCAGGACGCTTGGCGCTGTCCTGCCCCCATCACTTGGCGCCTGCATATGCAAATTAACCCGCCATCTTTGTCAGGTTAATTTGCATACTCCTGATTGGCTGGTGGTCGTCACGGAGGTGCAGTCAATTTGCATCTTTCTCTTTTATTGGTGTAGACACTAGGCTCTCAACTTTAGTGTTGCAAACTAATATTTCCCCAGGAATGAGGTGACATTTATTGAGTGCTTCCTGTATGCGTAGCCCTACGTGAAAGGTATAACTTGCTTTTCAACCTAATCTATCTCCAGCAATCCTCCACTCAGAATTCTCATTATGCCTACATGATCTGCCCCCATCACCTGTTTTCTCTTTGACCATATTCCAACCATCCCCATCTGTGCTTGCTTACTCTCTACCCACTCACCTCTAGCCACTCTGTTCTCATGGCCCCTATTTGAACAAGTCAAGGATGCTCCCATTTTAAGTGTTTTGTACTTAATTGTACAATCTCCCTGGAACTCTCCCTTTTCACTGAACTGCAACATTCATTCCCGTGCTTCCTTATGGTCTTTGCTCAAATCTTTATTAGCGAGGCCTTCCCCGGCCACCTCCTGCAAATTGTGGCCCACTACATGCCCTGCCCCCGACTCTCACATGCTTCTGTGTTTTGACTGGGTGACGCAATGCCTGGATGACAAGTAAACTTCCTTCCAGTGGAAATATTAAAGCAGAGATTATGGTAGGAATAATTCTTTCCCAGACTGGGACACTGAACTATTACCTTGTCTCCATTCTTACCAGTAGATACTCTCCACTCAAAGTCACAGCATTTACTTAATAACAGAGTTCCGGGCAGTTGAGAAACACCTCCATAGACATGTACATACGTATTATAAGACAAGGCCTAATAAACATGGACATAAAGTACACGTTAGAGTTGAAAAAAAATACTGTAGTTGAACATTATGATTTCATAATTCATAGGGACACCTCGTTTAGTAATTCTTCACCTTTGGACTTTTTCCAATTAGGAAAATGACAGCATCATTATTAATAGTAACTACTAAGAGCAAACACCCAATGACAAATAAGTGATACAGTTCTTGCTCTGAAGGAGTCTGGTTTGCTGAGAGACAGGTGAGACATGCCAGGTAATTTCGTGCCCAGTAGTCTTCATTGGCTGCTGACTCAAGAGTTCCCTCCCTACCCGGTACGACAGGCAGCATCAACCATTTCACCCTTTTATTCATCTCAAGGCAGGGGCCGACGAGAGCCTGTTGTAGAAAGGTAATTGACCTATTTAGTTGCTCTTTTCCACTTAGCCCAGCCAGCCCAACCCAGCCTCTGGCTGACCAGGTGTTGAGGTGCCTCAAGGGGGGATAGGCTATAATAGTTAATGTATTACACATATCCATAAAAGATTAACGATTAGCTCTGCTTTAGCTGAACTGTAACTGTCTGTTTGGGTTTCTCCCCTCCCAGGTCTGTCTGGAGAAGTCAGTGTTGTTTTCTGTCTAAAGATAATTAACCCACTGGTTCTTGAATTTCCTAGATGGAGGCCCTTTGGATAGCTCCCCTTTTAGTGCGTGCTTTTCGGGAACCATAACAGCTCTGGGGCAAGCACTTTCTGTGAATCTGGATCACTCATTTACTTCTCAAACCAGCCTTCGGAAGCACATGGTGTTTCCCAGGCTCAGAGCTGCAAGAATTGTGTCTGACATGCAGTATGTTTGGCAGAGGATGGATTTGTTTCTGGTCCCTTTCATCATCCTTGGGACAGAATGGTCCCTTTCATCATCCTATACCATCCTCTATACTGTCAGCTCAAACAGTTCCTGGGGAGACTCTTTGTACAGTACAGAGGAGATGAAGGAGGCCAAAAGGCCACATGGAGAAGCAGAGGGCCTGGGTTCGCATGCTGGTGTGTAGTGTTTAAGATGGGCCATGGCGTAGGCTGCCTGGGTTAATATTTCTACCGCTGGCTAGCCATGTAAGCTTGGCAAGTTACTTTGCCTCTGCGAACCTCATATTCTCAGCTCTCCAATATGGAGAACACTAGTACTTCCCTCTAGAATTTGGATTTGAAGTGTTACATGTGGCACAGAGCAAATATCCTTAAAAAGTCAAACTATTCCCAACATTGTGGGATTTGGACTCTATAAAATGTGGGTTAAAAACAAACAGACATGGGCCATGTCTAGACTCAGCTACATGCTGGTGGGTGGCCTTGACCTAGTCACTTAATTTCTCAGAGTCTGTTTCTTAATCTGTAAAACAGGAAGATTTTCTACTTACTAGGAATGCTGTGAAGAGTATAGATGATTTATACAACGTGTTTAGCATATAACAGGTGTTGTTTTCATTTTATTTATTTATTTTTGTTATCCTCACCCGAGGATATTTTCCCATTGATTTTTAGAGAGAGTGGGAGAAACAGAGAGGAACATCAATGTGAGAGAGACACATCAATTGGTTGCCTCCCATATACACCCTAACCAGGGCTGAGATGGAACCTGCAACTGAGGTATGTGCCCTTCACTGAAATCAAATCTGGGACCATTCAGTCTGAGGGCCAGTGCTGTAGTCACTGAACCAAACTGGCTAGAGCTGTAATAGGTGTTTTTAGACACTGCCTTCAAGTAGCTTGGCTGGAGAGGCAGGATATAAACATTAGAGAGAGAACTAATGGAAAATGTTAAGGAGAATTGGCATGTCTCTATATGGACATAGCCAGGCAATCTGTAGAATACAATTCAGTCAACACTTATTGTGTGCCCTTTGTAGACCAGGCATTATTCTGGGCTCTTGAACTATAAGAATAATAATGACAGCCCTGGCTGGGTAGCTCGGTGGGTTAGAGTGTCATACCAATAGGCCAAGGTTTCAGGTTTGATCTCCAGTCAGGGCACATATAAGAATCAACCAATGGCCGAAACTGGTTTGGCTCAATGGATAGAGCGTCCGCTTGGGAACTGAAGGGTCCCGGGTTTGATTCCGGTCAAGGGCATGTACCTTGGTTGCGGGCATATCCTCAGTAGGGGGTGTGCAAGAGGCAGCTGATCGATGACTCTCTCTCATCGATGTTTCTAACTCTCTATCTCTCTCCCTTCCTCTCTGTACAAAATCAATAAAATATATATTTTTTAAAAAAGAATCAACCAATGAATGTATAAATAAGTGAAACAATAAATCAATGTTTCTCTCTCTTTCTAAGATCAAGGAGGGAAAAAAATCATGACAGCCTAAATTCTTCCCTTGATAGAGCCTACATTTTAGTAATAAAATATTAGTATTGAAAATGGTTACAAAAGAAATATGTGGAAAATGCTTACAATGTCAACTAAACAAGCCAATTACAAAGTCATATGTGCAATGTGATTTTAACTATATAGAGTCTCCAAAACATCTGAGCATAGAGGAAAGAAACAAAACATCCTAATGCTAACAATATTGTCTTTGTTTAGTTCATGAGGCAAGAGATTATTTTTCCTCCACTTGTCTCTGTTTTCCAAATTTTTGATGAGTATGTGTTACTTAAAAAAGAACAACCACAAAATTAAAACAGCCCAGCCAGTGTGGCTCAGTAATTGAGCGTCAAACCAAGAGGTCACTGAACATGTCCTGGTTTGGGGCTCAATCCCCAGTAAGAGGCATGCAGGAGACAGCTGTTGATGTTTCTCATCTATGTTTCTATGTTTCTATCCTTCTTCCTTCCTCTCTTTCTCAAATCAATAAAAACATTTTTAAACACTTAAAACAATTGTCCATTTACAGGTTCATGGATAAACAAATTATAATAATCCATACAATGGAATGTTATTGAGCAATAAAAAAGAACAAACTAATATGTGCAACATGATAGGTTAATGTTACATCCTAAGTGAAAGAAGCCAGACACAAAATAATATATAGTTTGTGATTCCATTTATATGATGTTCTAAAGCAGATAAAACTAACCTACAGTGAAAGCAATTACATTTCTGCTTACCTGGAGTGAGGAATGGGAAGGATTGATTGCAAAGGGACACAGGGAACTTTTTGGAAAATGAAAATATTCTATAATTTTATTGAGGTGGTGATTACTCAGATATGTATACTTGTCAAAACTCATCAAGGTGACCATTTAAATTGGTATAAATAAAATTGATTGAAGTCATGAAAAAAATACAGTTATTTTCTGGTTACAAAAGTCTTACATGCTCAGTGTAATAAATAATAACATTTTATTGTTTACTTAAAATTTTTTTAAAAAATTTATTTCAGAGAGAGAAAGGGAGAGGGAGAGAAGGCTAGGAACATCAATGGTGAGGGAGAATCATTGATCAGTTGCCTTCTGCACGCCCCCTATTGGGGATTGAAACGGAAACCCGGGCATATGCCCTGACCAGGAATCTAAGCATGCCTCTTGGTTCATGGGTTGACCTCAACCACTGAGCCACACCAACTGGGTAGAAATTATGTTTTAGAAAAAATTTTAATATTTGGAACAAAATTACTTCCTACATTTTGAAAAATTGGAAAGTCACTCTAAGCACAGGGTTGGTACACAATAAGAATTGAAAAGTAATAAAACAGAGTAAGAGAGATAATTAACTCCATTAAGAAGCAGAGAAGAGTGAATAGAGTGGAACACCCAGTAAAATCTGTAAATCAAAGTGAAACCCTGCTGGAGGATGAGGATGTCAGGGATGATAGGACATGTGTGACCTCTGTAAGACCCTAACAGGTTTGGAAAGAAGGGAGAAAAAAGGTCAGAACAAGGGAACTGATTAGGAATTGTGTTTGATTGGCTTTTTCATTTGTTCTTAGGGTTTTCTCTTCCCATTTCATTGGGGGAAAGAAGGAGGATGTGGCCATGGTAAAAATCATAATGGCAGAGAAAAGCTTAGTATAAGTGAAGGAGGAAATGGACACAGTGGTATGTTCTGCAACTGGATTGCTGGTATTATAGTCACCCAATTTTATGGATGTGAACCTGGGTCAATGCAAGTCATGAAAAATTTGTAAGCCAAAGCCGAGACTTCCTGATAAATTTCCAAGTCAGAAGAACTCTTCATCAGTGTTTTCTGCTCTTCAACAAGAAGAAACAAGAATGAGCTGTGTAGGAAATAGAGACCAGGTCTAATGGGTGACTTAGGGGAAGACCTTATAATATGAGATCACAGGATTATCAACTTAAAAATGAGCTTTCAGCCTCTCAGTCTAGCGCCCTCTCCTCCACCCCAAAGAACACAGGGGGAAACCAAGGTTCAAGGAGTCATTGCCTAAATGACTCAGCATAGAATGGCAAGGCCTGAGCAGGATTTTTCTTGCTATTTCCTTCTGTACCCTAGCTCTTTAGTCATACAGACTTGGGGTTGGTTCTTGACCCTGCGTTAACGAGTTATGTGAACACGACATCTCTGACGCTCAGTATGTGCATTTGTAAAAGAAATAATAGCATCTACCGCATTGGTTTGTGGTAAAAGCTAAATTACACTAGTTGTACCAGTTAATGTGGATTTTTTTCAATAGATGGAGTTACACATATGTTGATTTATATATGCAATTTGTTATATATGCTATTTTGTTGTATTGACAGCAAGCTTCAAAACTTCATATGTCCAATTTTCTGAAGGTGTTAACATCATTAGATATTTTTACACTTAAAAATTTCATGCCAAAAAGCATTTGTGGGAAGTTTTGATTCATTACTTTATTTGAAGAAAAGTGCTGCTGAATGTTATTGTATACTTCGGAAAGCTTATGGTGAACATGCTCCATCTCAAGATACTTGTGAATGCTGGTTTAAATGTTTTTTTTAAAAAATATATTTTATTGATTTTATACAGAGAGGTAGGGAGAGAGATAGAGAGTTAGAAACATCGATGAGAGAGAGTCATCGATCAGCTGCCTCTTGCACACCCGCTACTGGGGATATGCCCTTGACCGGAATCGAACCCGGGACCTTTCAGTCTCCAAGCTGACGCTCTATCCATTGAACCAAACCGGTCCCGGCTGGTTTAAATGTTTTAAAAGTGATGATTTCATTATGAAAGACAAAGAACATCCAGGTCAACCAAAAAAGTTTGAAGACCAACAATTACTAGAATAGTGTATGTAGAGTGCACAATAACTTAAATATGTATACCTTTCCCACTTTACAGATGTGGAACAGAGGCTTGTTGAAACTTCCTTTGGTTCAGGATTGTAGCTAAAGTAAAAAAAGAGAGCCTAGAGCCCTAGCTGGTATGGCTCAATTGGTTAAACATCGTCCCATAGACAAAAGTCACACAGTTCAATTCTGGGTCAGGGCATATGGCCTCGTTTGTGGGCTCCATCCCCAGTAGGGGGCATACAGGAGGCAACCTGTAGATGTTTCTCTCTCACATTGATGCTTCTTTCCCTCTCTTTCTAGAAATCAATGAGAGAAAAAAAATAATATATATATATATATATATATATATATATATATATATATTAAAACATCTTAATTTCAAATTAAAAAAAAAAGAGAGAGAGAGAGCCTAGAAGGAAAGAAACTTCTGAGTGAGGAAGGGGTGAGCCAGGCTCTCCTTGCACCTGTCTATCCAGGAGCTCAAGAAGACACTAGCCACAGTTACCTTCCCTGCCTCCGCCACCTCCGTGCACAAACAGGTGGTGACTCAGCCCGAGGACCTGTTCTGCTGGTCAGTGCGGGCAGGCCGGGGCTGTTTGGCTGAGTCTTGAAGGGACATCATGTCTAACAAACACATTGCCTGTCAAACCGCTGACAGGGGTACCAAGCACACACTGTGAACTCTGGTCCCCAAGGCGGCACGGATGACTGGACTGGGGTGCCTCCGTTGTTTACGTCTCTTGGTTGTTATTCTGGTCTAACAACCGTCCAGGACCCATGTCAGGAAGAGGGGAGTGTGTTAGAGGCTGGGAAGCGCCTATTTCTCAAGAGGCTTCTTGATAAGGTGACCAGGGCCTGGGCTTTTGGTGTCCACATGATGCAGGCCTGAGTTCCGAGCCTGGCTCTGGCGCTTGTTGTGCTTGTGACCCTTGGTAAGTTTCAGTTTCCTTCTTCTACAAAATGCCCACCTTGCAAAATTGTCTTTTAGAGAGAAAAGGTGTAAATATCCTGGAACACAGAAAACTCTTCATAAATAGTTAGGACCCTGTGTTCCCTTTTCCACTCCGAACTGAAATCGCACCTCCTGAGCTAAGAGTTTATGTGGCAATGACACTTTCCCACTTAGCTAGACGTGGTGAAAAAGGAAAAAGTACCATTATCATATATACTTGGCCGGTTTTATATATATATCATATATATAAGGCCGGTCTTATCATTGCTCTTCTATTGATTCCAATATTTATTTTCTAATATTAAACGAGAAAGACATTTTAAATGAAGGGGTATGGTAAACGGATAATTGGCCCCCTGATCTCAGGAACGTGTGAACATTACAAGAGCCTTTGTAGATTTGATTAAGTTAAGGATATTGAGATGGAGAGGTTATTCAGGTATGTCCTCTCCCCATCCCCTGGAAACCACCGATCTGTGTTCTGTCTCTGTGAATTTATTCTAAAATATATGGCCATTTGTGTCTGTCTTCTTTCACATAGCATAATGCTTTTTGAGGTTTATCCATGTTGTAGTATGCAAACGTCTTTCCTTTCCATGGCTAATTTTTTTTTTTATCATATTTTCAAATATATTTTTATTGATTTCAGAGTGGCAGGGAGAGGGAGAGGGAGAGAGAGATGGAAACATCAATGATGAAAGAATCATTGATCTGCTGCCTCCTGCACTCCCCCTACTGGGGACCAAGCCCGAAACTCGAAACCCAGGCATGTGCTCTGACGGAGAATCGGACTGTGGCCTCCTGGTTCACAGGTCAATGCTCGACCATTAGCCACACCAGCTGGGCAGTAATATTTTATTGTATGTGTATATACACAATTTGTTTTACAGTTATCCACTGATGTACACTTAGAACCATACACTATATGATTTTTTGTGACTGGCTTCTTTCACTTAGTATAATGTTTTTATTCATCCACCTGTAACGTGTCAATACTTTATTCCTTTTTATTGCTGAGTAATATTCCATTATGTCACAAGTATTATTTTTTATAATTAATGAAACAACTACAGCCTTGATTAGTTCCCTATTGCTGTTGTAACTACCACAAATTTAGTAGCTTTAAACAACAGAAATGTACAGTTCTGGAGGCTAGTGGTCACAGATGAGTTTTATGAGGCTAAAATCAAGGTGGCAGAACTGGTTCCTTATGGAGACTTTAGGGGAGAATTCATTTCTTGTCCCTTCCTGCTTCTGGTGGCTGCTCAGATTCCTTGGCTTGCAGTCATAAAAAAAATTAGACTATATATATATATATATATATATATATATATATATATATATAATCAAAATGAAGAAAATACTTTAAACAATTATAATTCTACTACTCTTGACACTCATATCAATTTCTGTGTTTTCAGCTGCAAGTGAAGTAATAAAAAAAAAAAACCACAATGAGATACCACTTCAAATGCACCAAATTGACTTTAAATTGAAAAATGAGAAATAACAAGAGTTGGCAAGGATGTGAAGAAATTTGAAACCCTCATACATTGATGGTGGGATCGCACTGTGGTTGAGCTTCTGTGGAAAACAATTTAGCAGTTCCTCTAAAAGTAAAACATAGAATTACCATATGACCCTGAAATTTCACTCCTAGGTACCCAAAATAACTAAAAACAGGCGCTCAAGCAAGTACATATACACATATGTTTGTAGCAGCATTATTCACAACAGCCAAAGATGGAAACAGCCCAAATGTCCGTCAGTGGGTGTCTGGATAGACATATTGTGTACGTACAATTCAACATTACTCAGCTATGGGAAGGAATGGAGTATTGATGCATGCTACAACAAGGATAAGCCTCAAAAAAACACTATGCTATATGAAAGAAGCCAAACACAAGTGGCCATGTATTCTATGATTCTATTCACTTGAAACACTCAGAATAGATAAATCCCCAGAGACAGAACACGGATTGGTGGTTCCCAAGGGCTTGATGAGAAGGGGGTGGGAGGAACTGCTTAATGGGTTATGGGGTTTTACTCTGGAGAGATGAAAATATTTAGGAATTGGAGGTGGTAGTTGTACAACATTGTGTATATAGGAAATGACACTGAACTATGACATTTAAAGTGGTTAATTTTATATTATGTGAATTTCAACTCAATAAATTATTTTTTTAAACTACTCTCAGAGCTCTTGCCCGGTAGCTCAGTTGGTTAGAGCGCCATCTTGATACCCCAAGGTTGAGGGTTCGATCTCTGTCAGGGCACACGCAAGAACCAGCCAATGAATGCACCTCTATCTTCCCACTCCTTCCTCTTTCTCTCCCTAAACTCAATCAAACAATCAATATTTTAAAAACTGCTCTCAGAATTAAGAAAATTTTATTGTCTTTCAAATTATGAAATTCTGAGTTAGAGAAGCTCTAGAATGATTTCTTTTTAAAGAATATATATTTTATTGATTTTTTACAGAGAGGAAGAGAGAGAGGGATAAAGAGTTCGAAACATCGATGAGAGAGAAACATTGATCAGCTGCCTCTTGCACACCCCGACTAGGGATGTGCCCGCAACCAAGGTACATGCCCTTGACCAGAATCGAACCTGGGACCCTTCAGTCCGCAGGCCGGTGCTCTATCCACTGAGCCAAACCGGTTTCGGCAGTATCTATTTTTTTTTAAATAGCAGCATTGTTGAGATATAATTCACATGCCATACAATTCACTCATCTAAAAATACAATTAGCCAAAGCTGGTTTGGCTCAGTGGATGGAGCGTCGGCCTGCGGACAGGGGGGTCCTGGGTTCGATTCCAGTCGGGGCATGTACCTTGGTTGCGGGCACATCCCCGATAGGGGGTGTACAGGAGGCAGCTGATCGATGTTTTTCTCTCATCAATGTTTCTAATAACCAGACCCGATTGTGCCCCCGCATCTGGAGACATCAAAACTATATAGAATGAGAGCAGCGTACGTGGGTCTTTAAAGCAAACTAGGATTGGGCTGTTTCCAAAAGCTGCAAAGTCGTCTGGGACATCACTCCAAAGGAAGAAGCTGGCTACCTACTTTCAAGCCTACCTGTCTTCAAAGACCACCAGCGGAACTGCCATTTCCTCCATGGAGCCTTCCGGATCGCCCCCACCTGGGACCCCCAGCCTGCCCTACCCCGCGAATGCTCTTGGATAGCACCTCACTCATTGTTTCTTTGCTTGGAACTAGACTTTGACCTGTCTTTAGCTCCCCTAGGAGACTCTAAGTTGGTTGAAGACAAGGACTGCATCTTATTCATCTTTCTCTTTTCCAAAAATCTGTCACAGTGCCCCTCTCCGCTTAATTAGTCCTGTGACACTGGGCAACCCCTTCACCTGTTTGATCCTGGGTTTATTCTTTTGTTTTTTTTAAATTTATATTTTTAAAATAGATTTTATTTATTTATTTATTTATTTATTTATTTTTAAATAAGCCATCTGTCAAATGTTTTTCTCGTTCATTAATATTATAATTAGAGGAGATTTAATATAGATACTATATGTATATTAATGAATGACTTTTTTCTTTAAATATATTTTATTGATTTTTTACAGAGAGGAAGGGAGAGAAATAGAGAGCTAGAAACGTTGATGAGAGAGAAACATCGACCAGCTGCCTCTTGCACACCCCCTACCGGGGATGTGCCCGTAACCAATGTACATTCCCTTGATTGGAATCGAACCTGGGACCTTTCAGTCCGCAGACCGACGCTCTATACACTGAGCCAAACCAGTTTCGGCTATATTTTTATTTTTGTTAATCCTCATCTGAGGATATTTTTTTCCCATTGCTTTTTCAGAGAAAGGGGAGGAGGGAGGAAAGAGGAAGGGAGAGATGGGGAGAGACACAAAGAGAGAAACATTGATGTGAGAAAGATGCATCCATTGGTTGCCTCCTGCACGCATGCAGATGGGGCAGGAAGAGAGCACACCATTGACAGGGAGTCAAACTTGCAACCCTTTGGTGCATGGGCTGATGCTTTAACCACTGAGCCACACGTGACAGGGCTGGTTTATTCTTTTGTAAAATAGGGGTGATAATATCTCCTCCCCCAGATTTTTGTGTGAGGACCGAAACGCACATATGTACTAATGTGTGTCAGAGACAAGACATGCCTGATAAAGGTCAAATACCTCATGCTGGCAAACCTGGGTCTCACATGTCCCTTTCTCAGTAGACTCTGCTCCTGCCCACTATTCCGAAGGGCCTCCCTGGGGGGAGAGGGACCCCGCCTGGCACACAGTGGGAAGGAACGAATGTTGCTAAATACTTAACTCTGCTGAATGGAATCAAATTCCGCTTCGGCTGCACTTTCCCCTGGACTGTGGTTTGTCCCTCTCCAATTCATCCTGCCGGCGTCATCAGCCACGTCACACACACACACACACACACACACACGCACACACACACACACACACACACGCACACACACACACACGCACACACACACACATACACACGCACACACACACACACACACACACACACACCCTGGGGGCCCCACTCAATTCCTGCTGACCTAGAATATGTCTTCCAAGCACTCCTGCAAACTGGGAGGGACTCCCGGGCGATGAATTCTGAATCTGGGACAGCCCAAAGGCCTCTGTTTGCACTAACCCAGACAACAGCTGGGACTCTGGCCAGGCAGATGCTGCCCAGGTGGGGAGGGGGTGTGTGTGAGCCTCGCCATCCTCCCCCAACAGCAGAGTCCAAGGTCCAAGGTTGTGCATCTCCTTCGTGAAGGTGTTGCTCACCCTTTGCTTTCCCAGGTGTTTGTGGAGATAAAACCACTTCGCTGTGAGCCTCCTCACCGCATAACAGCCTTATGGCTAGATATTTGGGGAAAGCCCCCTGAGGGTCTAGATCCACAAAGCTCATATTCCCACACCCCAAAGTCACCATTTTTCCTTTTACCAAGCAGTTGACATGTGCCAAGTGTTGTGTTGAACATAAAATGTACATGATTTAATTCAGGATTCTCAACCTCAAGACTATTGACTCTTTGGAGTGGATAATTCTTTGCTGTAAGGGACTGTCCTGTGCCCTGTAGGGTGTTTAGCCGCATTCTACCCACTAGATACTAGTAGCGCCCTCCCAATTACACGGACCAAAACAATGTCTCCACACTTTGCCAAATGCGTGGGGCAACATTGCCGCATGATGAGAACCACTCACTTAACTGAACATACTCCACAATACTCTGTGGTTGGGGAAAACAGATTGGAAAACAGACTGTTTAACATGTTGCCACTTTGTTAGCATATTTAAGCATAGAAGGAAGATCTAGAAGATAAATTTCATTAAAAAAAATAACAGTAGTACTCTGTAAGGGTAGATTATTAGTAATTTTGTTTTCTTTTAAAATATATATATATTTTTTAAAAATATATTTTATTGATTTTTTTACAGAGAGGAAGGGAGAGGAAAAGAGAGCTAGAAACATCAATGGGAAACATCGACCAGCTGCCTCTTGCACACCCCCTACCGGGGATGTGCCTGCAACCAAAGTACATGCCCTTGACTGGAATCGAACCTGGGACCTTTCAGTCCGCAGGCCGATGCTCTATCCACTGAGCCAAACCAGTTTTGGCTAAAATATATATTTTTATTGATTTCAGAGAGGAAGGGAGAGGGAAAGATAGAAACATCAATGATGAGAGAGAATAATTGATTGGCTGCCTCCTGCATGCCTCTTATTGAGGATCCTGAAATCCAAGCATGTGTTCTTTTTCTTTTTAAAAAAAAATATATTTTATTGATTTTTTACAGAGAGGAAGAGAGAGGAATAGAGAGTTAGAAACATTGATCAGCTGCCTCTTGCACACTCCCTACGGAGGATGCGCCCGCAACCAATGTACATGCCCTTGACAGGAATCGAACCTGGGACCTTTCAGTCTGCAGACCGATGCTCTACCACTGAGCCAAACCAGCTTCGGCCCGTTTTGTCTTTTAGTTGTAGTTTTGAAGTTGTGTACACCAGCAGTTCAGGTGTTTACCTATGCCGCCATTTTGGTTTCTCAAAATCTAACCTATGTTTAAGTCCTATCTGAAATGACATGGCTTCTAGGAAACTTCCCTGGCTTCTTCAGTCCAGAGATTTATCTTTGAATAATTCTGCATATTAATATTTTAAAACTATATTTTTATTGATTTCAGAGAGGAAGGGAGGGAGAGATAGAAACGTCCATGATGAGAGAGAATCACTGATTGGCTGCCTCCTGCGTACTAGGGATCGAGTCTGCAACCCAGGCATGTGCCCTGGACTGGAACTGAACCTGGGACCCTTCAGTTTGCAGGCTGACACTCTAACCACTGAGCCAAACCAGCTAGGGCTGCATATTAATATTTAAAAACCCTCAATAAACAGGTATAGTGTTTTCAGTTTATGAAGTGCTTTCAGCTCATTATCTCATCTGATTCTTATCTTAACCATCAACCAGTAAGAGCAAAGATTACTCTTCCCATTAAAAAAAAAAAAGTTTTGCCGAGACCGGTTTGGCTCAATGGATAAAGCGTTGGCTTGGGGACTGAAGGGTTCCGGGTTCGATTCCGGTCAATGGCATGTACCTTGGTTGCGGGCATATCCCCAGTAGGGGGTGTGCAAGAGGCAGCTGATCGATGACTCTCTCTCATCGTTGTTTCTAACTATCTATCTCTCTCCCTTCCTCTCTGTACAAAATCAATAAAATATATTTTTTAAAAAAGTTTTTTATTGCTTTATTCTTCCCATTTTAAAGTTGGGGGAAATAAGGCTCAGGAAGGAAAGAAACTTACCTAAATCCTATAGCCACAGATTGGAACAGAGCCCAGGTTAGTTTCTGGGCCTCCAGTGCTCCTTCCCATATACTGCAGTAGAGGGGTGGGTAGAAATAGCACTAGCCAACATGTCTAGAACCCCTGCGCTTTCCTTGGGAAATTCCTGGGAAAGTATTACTATTGCTAGACTTCATCAGCCACGGCTGTACAATGGGTAAATCGTTGCCTGCCTATGTCCCAGGGTTGTGGACAGGATTACCTAGAATAGTCCCTGGATAATAAAACAACCGATCAACTAACATTTATTGCAATTAAAAAGCATTTATTGAGCACTTACTCTTGGACTATGGTAGACACCGGGGTTACAACAGTGAACAAGAAGGCAGATAAGAAAGAATGAAGATAATGACAGGTGCTAAAGAGAAAAGAAACGGGAGGGAGTGGAGCTAGATTGAGAAGCAAGGATCCCGTCAGGACTCTGATGAGATTATAGTAAAGTGAAAATTTAAAATTTAGACAGGTCTGGAGAAGAACATTCCAGGTTGTGGGAATGCTATGTTATCTTGCATTTCACAAGTCCCATTTCACAGATGTGGAAACTGAGGTTTTTAGTCTAAGAAGACAACATTAGCCTAATCCCAATCTTCCACCAGAGGGAGGAAGTAAATGAAAACAGGCTCTCTGGAAGCATTTTCTCAGTTGACCCTGACAACCATAATTTTGTATGGTAATGTTCCCATTTTGTAGATGAGGAAATTAAAGTATCAAAGTTCATATACTTGGTTCTGTTTATTTATACTCTGCCTCATTCCAGATGGACTTGCATTCAGATTTGAGACTCATCTGTCTGGTTCCAAAGTCCACACTTTTCCCCCGAGACCAACACCAGACTGACACAATGTCCGAGAGCTGGCAGCACAACAGACAACCAGCCAGGGAAAGACAGCCCGGGCAGAGGCTGAGTCCACAGCAGGCGGAGGCCGTTATTCCTGCAACACCGCTGCCAGGACCCAGCACCAGACCAGGCATCCTGGTGGATACAGACATATATTTCACACCTCACCCAAGAATATTTTCCCATTGTTTTTTTAGAAAGAGTGGAAGAGAGGGAAAGACAGAGAGACATTGATGTGAGAGAAACACATCCATTGGTTGCCTCCTGCATGAGCCCAAACCAGTGCCTGGGCTAGCGAGGAGCCTGCAGCTGAGGTCCATGTCCTTGACCAGAATCGAACCCAGGACCCTTCAGTCTGCAGGCCAATGCTCTATCCACTGAGCCAAACCGGCTAGGACTCCACAGCTAATTTATTTGCTCAGCCCCTACAACATGCCAGTCCTGCTCTACAGGCTTGCAATCAATCAAATGGGGAGAGATGAGTGAGCCACACAAATAGTTATAATATTAGATAAAAAGAAATGTCTTGGAAACACAGATGCAATTGGTAAGCTTAGGTCAAAGGAGGTAGATGTATGCTCTGGGGGAGAGGGGGTGGGAGAACCCTCTTTGGATGAGAGAACTTTTGAATCCAGATTCTATTATGCCCACCATAAAAAGGAGATAATAGATCATAATAGGCTCTACTGTATAGGGCTGTTGGGAGGATTAAATGAGGTCATGAGGTCCTGGCTGAGAAGTACCCAGTGGAGTACTTGGCTCATAATAAGTCCTAAATAAGCCCTATTACTTTGTCTACTTCTTCTCCTAAGAAATATTATCTATTGTCTTAGTCAGTGTGGGCTGCTATAACAAAAATACCTTGGAGTGAGTGGCTTAAACAACAAAAATGTATTTCTTAAAGTTCTGGAGACCGGAAAGTCCAAGGTCAAGGTATCAGCCAATTAGTTTCTGATAAGAGCCCTTGTCTTGGTTATGTCCTCACAGGGAAGGGAGCCAGAGGGAAGGAAGAGGAGGGGGGAGATTTCTTCATTCTCTCTTCTAAGGGCCTTATCCCCATTGTGAGGGTTTCATGATCATGCCCTAGTCATCTCCCAAAGGCCCCATCTCCACACTCCAGCACACAGGGATTTGGGGTTACAACATATGAATTGGAGGGGGACATGAACATTCAGTTCGTAACATCTATTTTGTAATAAATAACACAATTTCCTTTGAAGACGTTTCGCTGCCCATATGATAAAGTCCAGAGTCCTTAACATGCCAGACCTGCCGAGGGCTTCCTCCTTAGCCAAACCCTTTCTCACATTCTCTCTGCCCGTCTGTCCCCGTCAGGCTGCCTCCTCCTCCGCCTCCCATCTTCTCCCATGCTGTTTCCTCTGCTTGACTTTGTTCCGCACTTCTCTCTTCCCTCCCATCCTGTCTTATTTTAGATCGAGGGTATTTCTCTGGGAATTCTCACTCTGAATGTGGGGTTTCCCCTGCTGTATTTCTCATAACTCCCTGTGCCTCTTCTTCTTTAAAAAAAAAAAAAAATATATATATATATATATATATATATATATATATATATTTTTTTTTTACAGAGAGGAAGGGAGAGGGACAGAAAGTTAGAAATATTGAGAGAGAAACATCTATCAGCTGCCTCCCGCACACCTCCCGCTGGGGATGTGCCTGCAACCAAGGTACGTGCCCTTGACCAGAATCGAGCTTAGGACCTCTCAGTCCACAGGTCGACGCTCCATCCATTGAGCCAAACTGGCCAGGTCCTCCCTGTGCTTTTCTTCTCCCAGGACTCACCATAAGGTTTTGTGTGATGCTCATCTTTCCCAATAGACTTTAAGGCCCAGGAGGGCCAGGACTGTGTGTGTCTCGTTCATCGCTGTACTGCCGGCATCTAGCAGTGTCTGGCACAAAACAAGCACTCGACATGAACAAAGAGAAGGGGTTCCTGCCGAAGCCGGTTTGGCTCAATGGATAGAGTGTCAGTCTGTGGACTGAAAGGTCCCAGGTTCCATTCCAGTCAAGGGCATGTACATTGGTTGCGGGCACATCCCTGGTGTGGGGTGTGCAGGAGGCAGCTGGTCGATGTCTCTCATCGATGTTTCTAGCTCTCTCTCTCCTATTCCTTCCTCTCTGTAAAAAATCAATAAAATATATATATATTTTTTTTTAAAGAAAAGGGGTTCCTTCTTGACATGTGAGTTTAGCGGCTCAGAATTGGGACTGAAGCTCACGGCTTCCCGCAGCTGGAACCATCAGTGAGGTCAGCGGTGACTCAGACACGGGGAGAATTGCTGCTGTGGAACCAGCTGAGCCATGGTTTTTCTCAGGAGCAGGGACACCACGCACAGGCGGACTTGAGAGCACAGGAGCCTTCGGGCAGCACATACTTAACCTCCCCGGAGAGGGGAAGTGATCTGCCCAAGGTCTCCAGCCGTGAGCGGGCACGGCCTTTCCAGCATTGCAGCTGCTGCCTCCAACCTCAGGAAGAGAAGTAAAGACAGGAAGTTGTAGGGCTGACGCAGAGTGGTGACAAACTTCGAGGAGGATCTGAAGGCCCAGGTGTGGCCTCAAGCAAGTCATTTCCCCTCTCTGGTCTGTATTTTCACCATCTATAATAAGAGTGTTTTAGGTCAAGTACCTTGCTTGGTGAGCAGACTCTTGAGATGGAAATGTGCACACAGGGGGTACACACTGGAGGCCAGTGTCATAGGACAGCGGGAAACAAGGCTGGGCAAAGAAATGGGGCTGCAATGGAGGCCTCGGCTGATCCCGAAGGGAGCAGTAGAGCTGGGAAAGTCCTTCCGAGTTGTTCCAATGGAGGTAAAGGGGCCAAGCCTTTGTAGACTCCCGTCCCTGCAGTCAGTCATGGAGGCAGACTGCCCGAAGGGGCATAGCCATGAGCTAGGCAGCCAGAGAGGGCCTCCCCTGAGGCTTTTCCTGGTTGAGTGGGGGAGGGGGAAGGAATGAGAGACACGTCTTGGATGCTCACCACAGCGCCCATTGGAGGAATGTAGTTTCCCAGCTGTTCCACGGAGCCCTTGGGTTCCAAGGTGCTTCCCTGGGTGGGAAACTGGTCTCATTGGGTGTGTTTTAGTGTCTGCAAAAGTCCAACATGTTTCATTGGAAGAAAAAGCTCTGCTGTTAGGTTGTAAATGCTCTTTAAGCACCTGGCATTTCTCCTTGGAGGTGCCCATCACAATGACATAATTAGCTGTGTAATGATCTAACGTCTGTCTCCTGCACTGGACAGTAAATGGCACGGGAGCAGGAACCGTGCCTGTTTTGCCCACTGTTCTGCGTCCAGGACATTCACATACTGTGCGCACAACCTCCACTGAGGGAAAGCACGGCCTGGGCACCAGCACACCAGGAAGCTGTTCAAGACGCCAGTTTCTGAGCTCGACCTCCAACCAGTCCTTTAGGAGATTCTGAAGCACAAAAGGTTTGTGAACCTCGGGTAAGTATGAAAAAGGGATTAAATTTGAATACATCTGACAACAGTCACTCAGTGGTGCTACCTGGAAGTGAAAATGCTGTTTTCATGGGAGGGGAAACTTGAGGCAGTTGATTGACACCTCCCTGCATCCCCTTGCTCCAGGTAAGTGACTGAGTCAGGACCAGATCCAAGTTTTGTACTCCAGATCTGATTTACCTTCACATTCTCTTAAATGACTGTAGAAGGAAGAACAAATGTGAGAACACTGCAAAAATGAAAAGGGTAGAAGGAAAAGAGAACACAAGTCAGTCAGGGAAGGCTTCCTGGAGGGGGTCATTTTCATTTTTGAAGGCAAGTGGGGAAGACAGCAGGAGAGGGCTTAAATCTTAAGTCATGATGTGAGTTCAAAAGCTACTAAATGGCACTGGCACAGCCTGGGGCTGGGGAGTCACATCTATCTCCTCAGGCCCAGTTCTATCTCCTTGGTGATAAAGAGGGAAGGATGAGAAGCAGATAAGCATAATGGGGGGGGGGGGCAGGGGACAGAAGGGGGACCCCAGAGATTCTCAAACAGCCCGCCTCTGCCACAGGGGGAGCCTAATAGTGGAAAAAACAGGAAGGCTAAATGCCCAGGCCTTAGGGTCAAGCAGCCCCCAGCTGGAATGGGGCTTCACCCCTTACTAACTACATGTTCTCGGCAATGTCACTACCTCTGTCCCAATTCCCTCGCAGATCCAGAGAAATGGCCTCCAAGTACCCAGTCAAGGGCCAAGCTTAGTGAAAAACAAAAACAAAAACAAACCCACACAGAAAAACATGCCATTGTAATTCCATAGTGCCTGGCCCGCTACAAATGGGTGAAAGGACTAGATACCGAAGGTACAGAAGTCTCAATGCCAACCACTCCCAATCATGCCATCACTGGGCACAAGTGCCCAGTGGGTTGGGGCTAGCAGGTCAAGTCCATGATGCAATCACAACTTCCTGCTAAGAGGTGAACCATGACCCTTAGGAAACAGAAAAAAGAGCCCATTAACAAGCAGTACAAAACAAAACCTCGGTGAACTTTTATTTCTCATTATACAGAACTGGTAGCAAAGCCAAAGACTTCTGCACTTGAACACTGAATACCCCTCCCTGTCCACCCACAGAACATTTACAGCCATCTTGTCCCCTCCAGACCCCAAACCCAGGCGGGGCCTCTTCCCTCCTGCCCAGCGTCACTGCGGGCGGGCGGGGAGGTCTGAGGGTGCCAGTCGCTTCCCCATGCCCGCATGGGTATGAAATGTGGCACACCGACCAGGCTCCTTTCCTGCCCCCCCCAGCGAGGAGGGTCAGAAGCAAGCAGCATGTTGGCCCTCGCCTTTCTTCAGTCCCCCCCTCACCGGCCAGAGAGGAGAGGAGGCACATACTGCCGGAAGAAGGGCTAGGAAGTCATAATTCACAGCTTGTTTGCTATAGAAAGTGCCTGGGGCCAGTCCTTGGCTGCTGCGGCCTCCGAGTAATCCACCTAAAGCTGAGGGGAGGGGACAGAATCTGGGGGGTCCTCGGAAGGCAGCCAGGAGACTGACTGCAAGAGTGGGAGTCCTCGGAGGACCTTCCAAACCCTGCTCGATGTGCAGTTCACTGCTGGCAGGTTGGCCTGAGAAACCCAGGCATGAAAAGTGTCCCTTCCCCTCAGTCTGAAACGGAGGAAATCGGGGTCAGGGAGGTTTGGCAACATAGCCATGGTCACCTGGGGCCTCCGAGCTCTCCCACTGGGCCCCGTGCCACCGAGAAAGGATCGGGTGTTTGGCAAATATCTGCAGTGCAGCTCTGGGGAGAACAGATTGCCCCGTCCTCCTGCTCACACCTTTAGTGGGGAGGCCCTAAAGAGGTTTGGACTTCATCCATAAGGGACCAAAATACAGAGGATTTATAATCGAATACTCCCTACACTTCAAAAGGCAAAGTGACCAAAAAGCTACTTAAATTCTCTAGAGATAATCTACTTTTTTAATGTGCTTGGTCTCTCTCCTGGGGCCTCACACCATCAGGCGTGGGAGAAAAGGAAACAAAATAGGATTGGGGCCATCAGGAAACAAGGGGCCTTCAGGCTGCCCGACGGAACAGGTTTTTGGGGAGGCGGGTGCACAGGCCAGCTGTGCCCCTGACTTTCACATTGATGGGTCAATGGCAGGTGAGAGGGAATGGAACTGGATGACGGAGGAAAAGGAGAGCTGCTTGGAGTGTCAGTCCCTGGCGGTGTTTGCCCCTCTCCCTCAGGGGCCAGCGGGGACCTTTCCAGCCAGTGCTCGTGGTGGGCCCAACCTGGAGGAACATAAATCCGAACTCAGCCCATTGTTCTTCCTGTGCCTTCTGCCTCTGGGTTCAGGGGTAGGAAGGGGGCACGGCCCCTGGCGATCTGCTAGTCCTCTTCCAGCTCCCAGGGCCAACACTGAGATCCCAGAGATCCTGTCCTTCCAGAGAAACTGTAGGGTGTGGCTGGGGGGCTGCACCTCACACAGAAGCCCAGCCCCAGAGTGTGGCGGCGGGCGTGGGACAGAGAGGGATTGGGCCTGTCTCCGGACAGAAGTTCTTGCAGAGAGGAGGATGCCTGGAGAGTTAGCGGCTCCGGGCCCAGGTCCTGTGCGGGAGTCAGGTCATGTAGCGGGTGATGGCACGGAGGGCATAGAGCAGGGCGGCTTGCATGCGGGCCTCCAGGAGCAGCAAGTTCACGTGGACCTGCGGCACAGAGAGGGCTTGTCAGCAGAGGAGTCCGTCCTCGCCGTCCCCACCCCTCCACGCTGCCGCCCTCCCTGACCACTCATCCCATCCTTCTATTTCCTGAGGCTCTGGGCGCCGTGGGCCAAGGACTGCTCAGGAATCTCAAGCATCTTCATCCTTGTTGTGACTCATCTCTTTATCCCCCAAAGCTAAAGTAAGAGCTGCCACTGAGCACGGTTTCGGGATTGGAGGTTTACATTCATTTTCCCTTCTCATCCTCCCAGCAATCGAAATGCAGGTGGTGCCGAAACCGGTTTGGCTCAGTGGTAGAGCGTCGGTCTGTGAACTGAAGGGTTCCAGGTTCGATTCCAGTCAAAGGCATGTACGTTGGTTGCAGGCACATCCCCAGTAGGGGGTGTGCAAGAAGTAGCTGGTTGATGTTTCTCTCTCATCGACGTTTCTAGCTCTCTCTCTCCCTTCCTCTCTGTAAAATATCAATAAAATATATATTTTTTAAAATGCAGGTGGTGTTTATTCCCATTGTCAAAATAAAAAGGCTCGAGGAGGCAGAGTGACTTGCCCAAGGTTCTACTTCTACTGAGTGACAGCGTTATGATTTCAACCCAGATCCTGCTGGCTGCCACGGAGGACCCTGCAAAGCACATTCCCATCTTATGGGCGAGTCAGTGGAGTCTGAAATCACTTCGTGGAGGAGTACTTAAACCCAGTACCCTATCCTCAGGTATTCTACCTGGCAGTGCAGACTCAGTCTGGGCTACCTCATTGGGCCGACCCCTTGCCCGCTCCTGGCCGGGCTTGTCCGGTCCCCGCTGCCTCCGTACCTTCTCTGAGTGGCGGAAGTGCCTCCAGAAGAGTCTGTACATCTTCCGGGTGGTCTTCTCTGGGTAGCAGGCCACTGTCTTGATATAGACCTTGAGGTTCCGCTCCAGGAGCTGGTTCACCTCCCCGTAGTCATAGTCGTCATACCTGGATGAAAAGGCCCAACAGCGTCACTCACCCTCAGCTTCCAGAACTGGCTCCGCTCTTCCAGCCCCGCCCTGTGAAAGAAGGAACAGAGAGCAGCAAGAAAAGGCAGAAGGGAGGAAGCAACTAGAAGCCTGGTTCCTCTTAGAAAAATAGCTGATGTCATATATCATAGACCAAGGAATGAATAGAGAATAAGCATGCCTTATTTGGTATCAACTACATACCATGTGAACATATACTCAAGGAATCCTTAAAACTATTGTACACTACGGTATACAAAGCTATTACATACAGTATGCTGCATTCATCAGCCTCGTTTTGTAGATGACACTGAGATTCAGAGAAGTGGAGTCACTTGTCCTAGGTCACACAGCTCTACCTGGCTCCAAGATCATATTTACTACTTTGCAGTAAAGGCCATGGAAGATGGGACAGGAGGTGAGTGCAGGTATTTTCCCTGGATAAGGGAGGTGGAAAGGGAAAAAGGGAGCTGGTACTCATTTTATAGGTGGGCAAACTAAGGCCTGGAGAAGACAATTAAGTTGTTCAAGTCAAAGAGCAAGTTGGTGAGCAGTCTAGAAGCTACTTTATCATTCGCCAGTCCTGTGAGCCAGTGAGTCATCTCAAATCGGGGTGGATGGGAAAGACGGGCTAAAAACTGGAAGACAGGCAGTAGACAAAGGTACCAGATTAAGGATCATGTTGGAGAATGGAAGATCCTGGACCTGAGAGCTGGGCAGGAACTAGCTGTGCCTATCCATCCTTGGCCTCCTCTGAGTTAGAAACCTGACAATGACCAGCGGGATGGCAGCCAATTAAGTACAACTCAACCCACCCAGTGAAATATGATTAACATTAGGAATACATGGAAATTCACATTTATGCCTTTCTAAGAACTGGGGGATTTTTTTTTTTGGATGCTTGAACTTGAACTGAACTGTTAAATGAGAAAAGTGAGAAAAGAATCATGGTTCACTAAAATGTGCTCATGTCTGATTAAGTAAAATAAGTGACACGCAAGAAAATACTGTTTTCATAAAATTATATGTATGTTTTGGTTATTTGTTCATGGAAAACAGACAGGAAGGAAATACTTGACAAGAAGAGGAAAGGATGGTTATCATGGATAGTTTTTATTTTCTTCTTTTTGTTATGTTTTCTAAATTTACTAAAAATCAGGCTGCATCTTTTTACAAACATCAAATACATATATATATAATTTTTAATGAAATTATAATTTCAACTATACAAAAGCAATTACATAAGAAAGAAAAGCAGCAATATAGAAAAATGTCATAGCCCAGCCTGCGTGGATCAGTGATGAGCATCGACCTTTGAACCAAATCATGGTTTGATTCCTGGTCAGTGTGGGGCATTCAGGAGGCAGCCGATCAATTATTCTTCTCATCACTGGTATTTCTCCCTCTCTCTCTCTCTCTCTCTCTCTCTCTCTCTATCTCTCTGATTATATATACAGTTATCTCTATGGAGTGGAATTAAAGTGTTTCATTTATAAAGTTCAAACAGTAAGCACATTTATTATCTTTTGTAATCAGCAAAGAAAAAAATTTGTTTTGAAAAATAGCATAGGCAGGAAGAAAGGAAAAGAAAAAACAAAAAAAGGAAACCACTGTGAGTGCAGACTGAGGACGTGCAGCGCATACAGGTCCTGGATGAGGAGCCGTGTGCCTACCTGATGCCGAAGACGCAGTGGATGTAGTTCCAGATGGCCCTGCGGAGCATGGAGGTGTCCACTCCGCTGTGCATGGCCATGGTGTTGTAGGTGAGGCTGTAGGCTGCCTGGAACTTCTCATCCAGCAGCTGCCCACCCTCCGGGTAAAGCCTCTGGATCAGGGAGTAGCCATGGTCTTCCCAGGTATAATCCTGAGGAACAAGAGAAGGGGTCAGTAAGTGGCCCGAGGCTGGCCAGAGAGACCCCATCCTCTGGAGCACACCTCCCCACCCCACAAATCTAAGCTACTGCTTAGTCTGGGCTGGAGAAGCCAAGAGGGACGCACTTAGGGCACAGATGGGTCCCTTCAGGATCCAGGGTCTCCCACTTCCCTCAAGGGAGAGGAGGTACTCAACTCTCTCACTCAAATCATCCACTCCTTGACTGTAAATCAGGAGCAATGCCAAGGCCAGCGGGGAGACCCACCTGGGCACGGAAGGTAGGAGGCGCCTGAGTCCCCCGCCGGGTGAAGTCCTCATATCCGAAAGCGGGGTCTTCTACGAAGCACAGCATGTCTGGGTGAGGCGAGGACTCCAGGACGTCAGCTAGAATATCGGAAAGAGGTCACCGTGCGGCCACGGCACGGGGCACAGAGATCTTCCCTCCTGAGTGATCATCAGTGTGGGGCCGGGCGACGCAGGTCTAAGGCCAGAGAGAGCTCCTCCCTACAGTGAGTGGAACCAGGATTCCAGTGGGAGGGGGCGAGTCAGGCCCAGGGTTGAGGCCCCCCGGAATAATAACAGCCATGGCAGTAGTAGTTATTTATGGAGCCACGCGTGCCGGGCTGGGCTCCGTGTGAAGAGCTTTGCTTTTCTGTTCCATTGACCTTACACATCAACCCTTTATGTGTGAGGAGACAGGCCCCAAGGCAGGAAGTGAGTTATTAGTGGTCCCTCTGACAGGAAGCCTCACACAGGCAGATTCAAACTGAGGCCTGACCCCAAAATACAAGAGATGCAGCGCACAGAGGTGCCTGCTCCTCAGCAGAGGTGGCAGAAGAAGGGGGCAGGCCCTAGAACCTGGACACCCGTGATCCCGTACCCGAGGGGGTCACCAGCAGGCTCTCCGACTTCTCCAGCTCAAAGCGGCTCTCCATCTCCTCCTGAGACGCTCCCTCCTCCCGCAGTAGGCTCTCCTGCAGCTGCCTCATGCGTTCCATCAGAGCCTCCACGTCCCGGGCAGCCTCGAAGCTCTGCAGGGGAGACCCAAAGATGACCATCTACTCCTCTCTCGGCCACCCCAGGAAATTCCACACACCTTTCCCACATGCCAGGCCTTTCTGAACGGGCAGCTCATGGTCTATGCTGCCCCAAGGGAAGTTTAAGAAGCTACAGTCAGCCCTGGCCCAGGTAGCTCATTCAGTTAGAGCGTCATCCTGATACACCACGGTTGTGGGTCTGACCCCTGCTCAGGGCACATACAAGAATCAACCAATGAATGCATAAATAAGTGAGACAACAAATAGATGATCCTCTCTCTGTCTGTCTCATATCAATCAATAATTTAAAAAACACAAAACTACAGAACAGACATGTCTTCTCTGAGCATCAGTTACCCTCACAGGTAAGGGACTTTTAAAATACCTG
The DNA here is from genome assembly GCA_036971965.1 of Nyctalus aviator. Lineage (NCBI taxonomy): Eukaryota > Metazoa > Chordata > Mammalia > Chiroptera > Vespertilionidae > Nyctalus > Nyctalus aviator. The sequence goes on from CM072923.1 coordinate 178,716,639, forward strand.
TATTTTCGAAATAAAACAAACAAGGCCGCCTTACAGAATAAGAAGCAAACTTTGTATTTTGAAAGCGGTAAAACCCAGGAGACTTTAAGTCTTGGAGCTACACGCTGAGGGGCCAGTGACATGGTTCTTTCATCTAGTCCTCACAGCTCATTATGAAGCAGTGGTCTTTGTCCTCACTGGATAGATGAGGAAGTGGAACTTCAAAGCCAAACAACTTCTCTAAGGCTTATCTCTGGGAGGCGGTGAAGCAGTGGCCATGCCAGCTTCTCCCCCCCGCACCCCCCCCATCCCCGGCCGGTGACTTACCCCGGAATTGTTCAGTGAGTCTCTGCTGGGGGGGCTGCTCTGCTCGCTGGGGGGTGAAGGTGCCTGGGGCACAGGGCTGCCCTCTGGGTCCCCCTCGGGGAGGATGCCACAGCCAAACACGAAGGAGGCCAGTGAGTGGCAGTGGGTGAGCAGGACCAGGGCCTGGATGAGCTCAGCCAGGGACCAGCTGTGCTCACCCGTCTTCAGCAAGGCCTGGAGAGGAAAGAAGGCCAGATGCGCTCAGTGCCTGCCCCCGGGCTGGCTGCCAGACCCCAGCCCGGCCCCTGTGCTGCCTCGGGGACCTGCCTCTCTACCCACTGTACCTGGATGTGCTCCTTGGTGATGAGCCATGGGCGATGTGCCAGCAACTTGTTGATCTCATTAAGCTTGCGCAACTTCTCAGGGGCCCGGTGGAGGCCAAGCAGCCACTCCGGGTCGCCGCCAGTCTGCAGAAACTCGGCCATGTGGGAGCCCACCAGGTAGGAGCACTGGTGGCGGGCAGCAGCCTGTGGAGGAAAGGGCACACACAGTAGCATGAGCTTAGGTCATGCTATTCTCTCAGTGCCCCATTCAGTGCGAGTATCCATGGAAGGTGACATCCTAGATCTCACTGTTGCTTGAGAGGCAGGAAATTTGGGTTTTAACCCCAGCTCTGCCACTGGCTTGTTGTGACCTTGGGCAGGTCATTTACTCCTTTTATGCCTCAGTTTCCCAAGCTGTGGCACAGGCACTGAAGATGCCTCTTTTCTAAAATTCTATAGTCAAATAAAACCAGGGCTCTCCTCTCCCCCTCCTCATCTACGGAATCAGTTCAGAAAGTCCCCAGCTAAGAGATCTGGGTACTGACCTCCCCCAGCTGGGTAGCCACCCTAGGAGACTCAGGGTCAGACAGGCTCACCATGATGGCAATGTAGTGGCGCCAGGAGCTGGCCAGGGGCCCATCTGTGTGCAACAGTAAGTAGTGCAGGCGCCAGAATCTGCTAAGGTAGTCAGGGTGCAGGCCCATCACCACTGCAAGGTTGTCCACACGCCCACAGGACATCAGTGCCTCCAGCCCCAGGTTCTGCTCGAGGCTCTCAGCTCCCTCCTGGAGGACCTGCCAAGCAAAGGTGCAGAGAGGATGGGTTCCCTCCCATCCTTCCCCCCAAAGAGACCAGCACATTCATTACAGTGGGATTGTAATAGCAAGAAACTGAAAACAACCGTGTCCCAAAGGAGAGTCAGAGAGTAAAAGGTATTTCACTAAGTGATCAAATACTTACCAAATACCTTACATAATAATAACCAATACTTTGATAATGCTTACAAGGTGCCAAGCACTGTTTGAGCACTTTATATGTATTTACTCATTTAATTCTTACAAGTATGAGATAATTCTATTCTCCATTTTTAGATAGAAAAACTCAGGCACAGAGATGAAAATACAGTTCTCTCCGGCCTTCATGGAGCTTCGGTTTTAACAGTGCAAAACCGCACAGCCATGGGGAGTGAGGGCAAAATAGCTGAGCCTTCCCGAGTGCTATCTCCGCCGAGGGCTGAGTTTAGAGCATCCCCTGCATTATCTCATTGGTTTTTCCCATTATCTTGTGCGGTGAACACTACTTTCCCTCCACTGACAGACGAGGAAACCAAGGCCCAGAGAGGTTTCATTCCTTGCTCAAGGTTACAGATCTAGTAAGTGACAAAACCGGGATTCAAATCCAGATTGACCCCAAAGCCTATTTCTTTTCTTTATTATAAAAGAGGAGTGGTTCTTTCTTTTTTGATTTCCGAGAATGGAGAGAGGAGAGGGAGAGGGAGAGACAGAGGGAGAGGAAGAGAGAGAAACGTCAATAATGAGAGAATCATTGATCAGTTGCCTCCCACAACCCCCCCCCCCCGCCCACCACCACCACCACACACACACTGGGGATTGAGCCCACAACCCAAGCATATGCCCTGGACTGGAATTGCACTCGGAAAACCTCAGTCTGCAGGCCAACACTCTATCCACTAAGCCAAACTGGCTAGGGCAGGAGTGGTTATTTCTAAATGAAAATATAAAATACAAGCACAACACTTGAGCTTCATATTCTGGGCTGCAGACATGAATAACTAGCTAGTGGTTGTTTATTTTCCATTTACAAAAAGTGGAGGGAACTGGGGGCTTAGACATTTGTTAACAGTTCATTAACTACTTGGCCTACATGTTCAGGAGAGAAAAGAGGACAAGGAAACAGTTGTTTCCAAAGAAAAAGAAGAAAACTATTATTTAAAAATTTTCTGTGCATGTGCTTTGAAGGCACCCACACACACCAACTCCACACTAGAATGTCAGTTCCATGACGGCAAAGATTTTTGTCTGTCTTATTATCTGTGGTGTCCCCAGCACCCAGGACAGTACCGGACACAGATTAATCACCCAATTGCTATCTGTTAAAAACATGGAGAAAAAAAGAATGGATGATGTGACTCAGTAAGTGAGGTCTCTGTTGGAGTGAGAAAACAGAACAAAACAATAAACTCCCCCCCAAAACATGCTGTAAACTATGACCTTGGTTCTGTATGGGGCGGAAAAAACACCCCAGAGAACAATGGCAAATGGTTAAGTAACACTGATTACTTCGCAGGGGAGAAGGAGATTCTGAAACATTGGAAAATTTTTTATAATGAACATACACTACTGAAGTAAAATAAAACTTTAATATATGCACAGTCAAGAATGAGAAGATAAACACAGATGGTTCTACCTTCTTGAGGAAAAACAGGCCTTGTTCTGGGAATCGAACGTTTGTTCATTTCCTAGCTGTGCTATGGCCACTGTATCTCTTTGAGCCTGTTTCTTCCCAGCAAAATGGGGTTAATGTGCCTGCTTCCTAGAGCTGGTCTGAGTCAGGAACCCGAAGGGATAGCTTCAAAACTGCTATTTCAAGAGATACCAACTCAGTGTTCCATCTTCCGTCTTCCCAGCGACCAACAATTCCTAACCCTTCCAGGCTTACCTCCTCCACGGGGATGAAGGCGCTGGGCCCGCGAGGGCCTCCCCGAGCCCACCTCATCCTCTGCTCCTGGAAGGAAACACAGCATGGTTAGTTGGAGGTACAAGAGAGGAGGAAAAGGAAAGTGCTCTCTGGTTTTCTCTTCTACCCAAGGGACTACAGTGAACTTTGAAAACCTCCTTTCTGGTGTAACCTGCACGGAGGAGTCATTTGGGAGATGTGCACCTGTTTGGGGGTGGAGAGAGAGCAAACAAGAGAGGGCTCGCCCCACAGGCCTGGCTCTTCAGAAACTGGGCAGGGACATGGGAGCCCCAGTGCTGGGTAGGGAGGGCCTGGGAAAGGGGAATACACAGCCACCATCCTGCACATCTCCAGGAGATCACCTTCCTGGCAGCCCCAGAGAATCCATGCAAGAACCCCCTCACTTACATCCGGAAACCAGGTTACCGAGATTCCCAGGATGCAGCTGCAATCTCTCAAATTGTCATTTCTTCATCCCCCTCACCATCACCACCTCATAAACCGCTACCATCTCTTGTCTGGACTACCAACTACAGGCTCACCAATGATCTCCCTGCCCTATCCAACCCATTCCTCTACCAAATTAACAAAAAAATAATAAATAAAACATGCCCCCTGCCGAAACCGGTTTGGCTCAGTGGGAGAGCTTCGGTCTGTGGACTGAAGGGTCCCAGGTTCGATTCTGGTCAAGAGCATGTACATTGGTTGCGGGCACATTCCCGGTAGAGGGTGTGCAAGAGGCAGCTGGTTAATGTTTCTCTCTCATCGACGTTTCTAGCTCTCTCTCTCTCTCTCCCTTCCTCTCTGTAAGATATCAATAAAATATATATTTTTTAAAAATGCCCCCTGAGCACCAACTCTTGGAATAGGAGCAGCCTTAGTATGTGACCTTGGTGGTTTCTAAAGAGGGCAACCTTTCTACAGCCAGAGTCAACGTTATGTGCAAATCTGATCAACTGGCTTAAAACTCTGTCTCTACCTCCCTTACCTTTGAGATAAGGTAGAGGGAATCCGGCCCACTGTCCTCCCACTAGCCATTCCTTTTGCAGAGCTAACTTTTACAGTCTTCCAGGGCTGGGAAACTTCTTTCAGACCCTCCCCTGGGATCCCAAATTCCCAGTGCTTTTGCTTCTGAAAACATTGTCTTCTAACTTGTGTGAATTAGGTCTCCCTACTGCCAGATCACTTTCTGTGGACAGCGGGGCCAGGTCATTCATACTTGCTATGAACTAAGAACACAAAGAAAGCACAGAGGCTTCAAGAGGATCAGCACAGGGCATGCATGGCTGACAGCAGCAGCTCTTCCGACATGCACGTATTGGAGCTTCTTTGGAAACCACCACTGATGTACTCATTAAATCTGCTCCTAGGCCTAGAAGTGAGGTCCACAGAGGATGTTTTACTTATTCATTTGCTTTAATAACTGCAAGGGGGGCTCTCAGCACTGGCCTGGCCTTAGAAAGAGTCTACCCGGCCCTATTCGGTTTAGCTCAGAGCATTGGCCTGCAGACTGAAGGGTCCCGGGTATGATTCAAGTCAAGGGCATGTACCTTGGCTGCAGGCTCAAACACCAGCCCTGGTCAGCAACTAATTAATGTGTCTCTCACATCAATAGTTTCTTTCTCTCTGTTTCTCCCCCTCTCCTTTATTCTCTCTAAAAATCATGGAAAAATTTTGAGTGAGGATTAAAAGAGTGTGAGAGATATTACCCAAAGCAGTTATACCTTCACTGGACAGAAACAGAAATAACTCTCCCCACCTCAGTAAAATCCCGACTTATTAGCAATGGACCTACCTGTCCAGGAACTAAATAACTGCACCTTCCTTCTCAGAGGGTCAAAACGCCCCTGAGGAAGGCAGAGTCGGGGCTCTGAAAGCGGACAGGGAAAGAACAACGGGACTGGAAGTCCCCATGTGAATAATTCTGCCACTGTGTGCCCCTGAGAAAGTAACCTAAACTCTCTGGGACAAAGAAGATAGTTGGGCTGATAACCCAGGTCCCTTTCAGCCCACACTTTTGGGAGCTCCCAGGCCAGGCGGGTCCAAGTCTAGCATAGAAGCCACCAGAAGCCCCAAGCACTCCTGTTCCAGCTTCCCCTCCTCCCTCACCAAAGAGAAAAAGCCTAACAGCTCTGTGTGGGAGATAAGAATTGCTGACTCCACAAAAAGGGCCTCCCCCTCAGGGGACATGAGGACAGAGAGAAAACCACAGCCAGGTGGGGTGGGGAAGGGCAGGGTGGAACTGGGGTTTGGGGGTTAGGGGGATAGAGGGCCCACTGGAGTGCTAGCAAGGTACAGGGAACAGCCCTGGGAGCCCCATTTCACTCTAAGGTCTGCCCCGCGAGCTGTCACCTGTGGGTCTTAAGTGTTGGGCTGGATCCAACAACATTGTCAGCCCTGATGAGGATGAGGATGAGAATCGAGTACAGTAAAAGTTAGGGGCTCTGACAACAACTGCCTAGGCTCCAATGACATCTCCACCATCTCCTACCTACGTGAGCCTCAGTCTCCTCAACTAATAATGGGCTAATAGTACCTGCTTTTACTGGGTAGTTATAAGGATTTAATGAGATAATGCCCTCACCTCAGTACCTCTATCACAGTAAGCACTGAATAGAAATCAGCTATTATTAACCTCGTTTTTTCAAACAATGACATCTCAACCCAAGCAGTACTCCAGAATCCCTTTGAAAGCTTTTACAAAATACCAGTGTGCCCCAGCCGGTTTGGCTCAGTAGATAGCGTGTTAGCCGGTGAGCCAAAGGGCCCTGGGTTTGATTCTGGTCCTTTCCTGCCTGGGCCCAGGCCCGGGCCTGCCCTGGTCCGGCACATGCAGGAGACAACCAATAGATGTGTCTCTCTCTGTCTCTCCCTCTCTCTACAATCGATGGAAAAATACCCCCAGGTGAAGATTAACAATAAGGTTCTGCCTCCAGCAATTCTAATTTCATTGGGGGGCCCAGCACAGTTCATAGGCAGGGTGTGTAAGGCAGTGGGCTAAGAGCTTCCCAGGTGGAGCCAAAATTAATCTGTGCATTCAACAAATGTTTTTGATGTCTACATTTTGGGTAGCAACAGTACAGGAGTAAAAAGACAAAGTCTCAGCTTTCACAGAGTTTATAATCACAAATAAACAAATTATGACTAGGATTTCAAATCATAGATTATATGAAGTAAATTAAATAAAGCAATGATGGGGTCGGGGTGGGTGATATGCAATCTTGTAGGCCGAGTAGACAGAGAAAACCACTGAGGCAGGACGAGGTAACTTTTGAGCTGATATCTAAATATCAAATATCTAAATGAGTTGATTAGGCAGCGGGGCCAGCATTCCACTCAGAACAGAAATTGCAAAGCTTTGAAGGCAAGTCCAAGTAGATTCTAACCAGTGCTCTGATACTAGGAATGCTTCTCTGACCTTGACACCCAGAACTTCAGAGGAAGCAGACAGGGCAGGAGATGCCAAGAGATGATGCCTCCGAATCAGCTCTCCTCTATTCCCTGGGACAGGGAGTCAATAATAATAATAATAATAATAATAATGGTAGACAACAACCGTGACTACTATTGGCTAAGCATGTATTTCACATGCACTTTAAGGCAGGAACTACTACTACTAAGATGCCTGTTTTACAGATGAGGAGTAAGGCTCAGAGAGAGTCACTTTTAGTCACTCACTCAGCCAAGGAGGTAGCAAAGTTGGGATCCAAACCAGGTTTCTTCAACAGCCGACACTATTCCCATTCTCTGAACTTCTCAAGGTCTCAGCAGCCCCAAGGCTTTGCATCTGGGGGTCACCAGGATTGAGGAGCTCCTTCTCCCCTGCCCATATCCCCCGAAATCCAGTACCCCCAACCACAGCATCTGTCATACTGCACCGTTTCTTACCTTGAGGGTGCACACTGGAATTAGTTCCGTTTTTAACCCCCGTGTCTGGCACAGAGCAGTCCAACAGAACTTTCTGCAATGAAGGAACCGTCTTATCTGCATGCTGAAGATGGTAGCCCTTAGCCATGGGGGCTGAGCATCTGAAATGTCACCAGTGCAACTAGAACCTGAATTTTAATTTTTAAAAGTTATCAAAATGTAAATAGCCACATGTGGCTAAGGGCTACCATACTGGACAGTGCAGCTTCAGCACACATGTTAAAGGCAAGGTCCTCCCGCTAACCCCAGGTTACAGATTAAAGAAAGGCAACAGAGGGGGAAGGTGACCTACCGCAGTAACCCGGCGGGTAGGGGCGGAGAAAGGTCACTGGTTACTGCTCCTATAGTTCCAACTGAGGGGGTCCCTCAGGCAGCAAGAACACTAAGGAGTCAGCCCTCCGGGAGGGTTTCAGGCAAGTTATGAAAAGAGGATAACCACCTCAGAGCTCAGTGCCTGGCTCCGAATTTAAGTGCTTGCTAAAGGTTAGTCGTTCTATTCGCTTAGGCACTTGTACAGTTTCCATCTAATCTTCATCAGTTTTGGGGTGGGGGTGGGGGTCTCTATTTTGCACCCGAGGAAAGACTAAGGTCCAAAGGTTAAGTACTAGATGACAGGGGGCCAGTCTGAGATTTAGACTCAGCCTCTTGGAGTAGCCCTGGCCTTCAGTCCTGGTATCCTATGCACAGCCTGCAGCCCCAGGACTCAGCGACAGACACCTGCGAAGTCACTCTGCCAGCTGGGAAAGGGCAGAGACTCCCCCACCCCTGTCCCTGTCCCTGTCCCTACCTCCACCCCCACCCCCACCCCCACCCCCACTCCGTGAGCAGCTACGGTCTCCTGAGCTCAGATACATGCCTGGGCTTACACCTGAGAGGGACACATAGCCAAGCAGCCTCTGACCAGCCTTGAGGGAGGGGAGTGTGCGTGGTGCTCAAACTTACCCTGGGCAGGACTAGGCTAAGGCTTTACACATCTATCTGGCCGATTTCTTCCAACCAAGTGGAAGGAAATAGGTCCTATTATCCCTTCTTCAGAGACAGCTCACGGGAGCTCTTTCTGAGTCCTGTTCCAGACAAGCACGGCTCTCAAAGCCTCACAGTTCACAAGGGTCAGCTAAGCCAGGAGGGGCAAACAGTTACCAGCACACACTAGGTGCCAAGCACAGGGCCGGGGATGTGGCCCAGCCCAGCAAGGGCAGCAGACGAGAAATGCCCGATTATACAGCTGTCACACTGTCACTGGGATAAAAAGCTCCTACAAAGGAGAAGGGGGCCTGGGAGAGGATATGCAGAGGGGCCTTATCTACTGGGGAGGAGGTGTCCCTGCCGACATGATGTTTGAGGAAGTGATTCTTGAGCCTAATCAGAGCCCTGAGCACATACTGCCAACACCGGGGAGGGTGGCATAAACCCCTGGAAAGGGTGTATGAAGTGATGGTGGCTGAGGGGCCCATACAGGTGGGTCTTCCCTCGGACCTCGGGCTTCCAGGCTTTGTAAGTTCCGCACTTGCTGTCTTCTAAGGAACCCTCTTAATGCAGACATCCTCCCAAGGTCCTCTTTAAGAGAAAATACATAGAGGGTTCAGACATCACCCATCGCCCTCTCAGACCTGTGGCTTCTTCCATCGAAGGGCCACTCCCTCATAGCTTGCCCAGACCACTTCCCAGGCACGGTCCCTAAGAGGCACGGACCAACTCTCCTCAACACACCCCGTGAGACTCTGGGGAAGATATGAACGGATGACAGCCACATCCTAGCAAGCTTGCTGTGTTCCAGTATTGTGCGTTGGCCTCCGTATTCTCAGCCAATTCTCCCAACAGTCCCTCGGAGATGCTATCGGATCTGAAAGGAAGATGAGGTCTGAGGAGTGATCACTTGGCCACGTTCACACAGCAAGTGAGTGGGAGGGCCAGTCCTTGAGCTCAGAGCACTGCCCAGGTGCTCTTATTGTTACTATTACTATGTCTAAGCCTCACCTGAGGATATGCTTAGAGAGAGGGAGGGAAAATGGATCGGTTGCCTTCCATACAGGCCCTGACCTGAGATGGAACCCGCCACCCAGGAATGTGCTCAACCAACCGAGCCACTCTGGCCGGGCTAGGTGCTCTTAATCAATACCACAGCCTGGCTGGTGTGGCTCAGTAGGTTGAGCATCGTCCTGTGCACTGAAAGGTTGCCGGTTGATTCCTAGTCAGAACACATACCTGGGTGGCGGGTTTGATCTTGTCAGGGCACATACAGAAGGCAACCAATGATGTTTCTCTTTCTCCTTAAAAAAAAATCAATGAAAAGATCTTAAAAAAAATTACACCAGGTTCTTAAATAACATTGTTTCATTCAACATTGTTATCAATTAGCCTATGGTAAGGTTAGTTTCCTTAGGCATCGTTTTGCGTAGTCCTAGAACCTACAGACCATGAAAATTTAGGATTTAACTGTATTTTCATTTTTAAAAATATATTTTTTAATTTATTTCAGAGAGGAAGGGAAAGGGAGAGAGAGACAGAAGCATCAATGATGAGAGAGAATCATTGACACCAGGCATGTGCCCTGACCGGGAATCGAACTGCGACCTGCTGGTTCATAGGTCGATGCACAACTACCGAGCCCTGCCGGCCCGGCTGTATTTCCATTTTCTTACCAAGAAGGAAGCAGACTCAGAGTGGAGTGGCTTGGCCAAAGTCACACAGCTGAGAATGGGCAGAAGCTGGTTTTATTCCTCCACCTGTGGCTCCTAAACCACGGTGGGGAAGGGTAAACAGAGTCACGGAAGACGCAGGGCACACCCATCCACTGCTGGAGGCAGGACCTCCCCAGACACCACGATGCTCAGAGAGGCCCAGCCGTTTGCCCAGGATGGCCGTTTAGTACTAGCAAGTGCCTGCTCCCAGCCGCTGTGACACCCTGGTGCCACTCTCCAGGCCAGAAAGCCGAAGAAACAAACAAACCTCCCTGCAGTGCCAAGCACATTCGGAAATCCTAGAGGCACCCGGGCCAAACAAAATAAATGAGCTACTCTGGGGTGGCAGTGAAGAGAGCGTCTCCATCCTCCCTCCTGGACCTCAATTTCTCCTCCTGTAAAATGGGACTGCAGTGTAGCTCATCCTAGCATTTTGCTAGTTTAATCCGGAGGACTCGGAGAAAAGGCAAAACCCGAGCCTGGAATCCAATAGGTGCTTTATACGATATCCATCATCGATGGCGGTGGTGATGGTGGGGGCGGCGGGCGGGGGCCTAGGGGAGGCGAATTGTCAGAGGAGGCCCAGCCTCAGTCCCAGCCTCCCTGCAAAGGGGGTCCCTGCGAAGCAAACTTCTGAGACCTCAGACCACTCGGCAGGGCACAGCCCGGTCCGCGCTGGATGTGGGAGCTGTGGCCGGGGTGCTCCCTTCTCCCCAGAGCTCCGGCCGCCGCCGCCGCCGCGTCCCCGGGAGCCGGCCAAGGCCCGGAAGCAACGGCGCCCCCTTCCAAACTGGGGTGCAGGTGGGGGAGGCGGGGGGGACGAGGCCAGCCCCAGATGCCCCGTTCCCCGCGCCGGGGGACGGGAGCGGGGACGCATCCCACCTAGAAGGAGCCGCCCGCCAGCCGGCCGGCCGGCCCGGGGACCGGAGCCTCCGGGAGGAGGAGGGGGCGGGGAGGAGGAGGAGGAGGGGTCGGGCCGCCGCGGCGGAGATTTGCCCGGACTTGACGACTCCCACGGCCGGAGCCCAAACCCCAGGCAGCTGGAGAAGGCTCTCTCTCCGCTCATTGGCCGGGATCCGCGGGGGCCGAGGGCTCCGCACGCCCGGGGGAAGGGGAGGGGCGGAGAGGGTCGAGGCTGCCAGTTGATGCAACCCCGCTCCGGGTTTACGCGCTGCACTCCCCCTTCCCGAGCCGGGGGCGGAGGAAACGGGGGGGGGGGGCGGAGGGGGGCGGGGGCTGCGCACCGGTTCAGCCCAGGCGAGCCCGGAGCTCGGACGAGGCTCGGGGTTCGAGGGAAAAGTGGCGCGGCCGCTGCTTACCTCCCCGGCCCCCGGGCTGCCGCCGCCGCTGCCGCCGCTGCCGCCGCCGCCGCCGCCGCCCCGGGAGAACGGCAGGTAGCCCTGCAGCTCCGGGCGGCACTCCGAGTCCGCCACGATCATGGTGTGCGCCAGGACCCGGCCGCGGCGGGCCGCCGACCCGGGCACCGACCCGGGCGCCGGAGGGGGTGGCGGCCGGACGCCCTCAGGAAGCCGGGACCGGGGGCCGCAGGGGAGGTTCTAGAAGCCGGGGTGCCTCTCCCTCGCAGAGTCCAGAACGGCCGCTGCCTCGCTGCACTCGCCTCGCGTCCGGCTCCCGGGGCGGCGGGCGGGCGCGGACGCCCGGGACTGGCCGCGGCGCGCGGTGTCTCACGGCCCGGGGCGCCCCTCCGGTCCGCAGTGGCGAGCGCTGCCGGCGGACGCGGCGCTGCTCGGCATCCCCGCCGCGGAACTGCCAGCCTGCGCCGCTCTGACACCGGCGGCGCCGCCGCTGCGGTCCCCGGCGGAGGGCGGGGACGCAGGAGCGCCGCGCCGCAGCCAATCAGGGGCCTGTTTCCTAGGGGGGCGGGGCGACACCCTCCTCAGGAGCCGGCGGCCCAGCCAATCCGCGCCGGGCAGCGCCCGGGAACTCTGGGAGCTGTAGTCAGCCCCGCACCACGAATGCTGCAAACTTTTGCCGAAGGATTTTTAGTCAGAATGTTGACTCAATGCCGGACGAGAGTGACAGCCCGGAGAGTCATTACGAGCTGCATGACGAAACGGGACTTCACCGGGCTGGGCCGTGGAGACAGGTGTGAAATCCCTCCCAAGTACTGTTCTGTAGCTTTTCAGTTCCTGGAGGGACTGGTTTAGGGTTCAGGAGAGGTGGTGCTAATTGTAGAGCCGATCTGGGCACACCTCTGTGTCCCTGGTCTCTGGGAGGGCTCCGCCCTTAAAATGTATCAGACACAGAGAATCCACCTTATTTGTAGGGTCTCTGGGAAAGCCTTCCTTCTTTGAAATGTCCTTGGCAACAACCCTCCAGTCCAACTTCAGTCCCTATTGCTGCAGGTGTCTCCCCCTACTGCTCCTTTGAGTTTCGGGTCCTTTTTCCATCTCTGCCACCCGTTTCTAGAAACTTTGTGATAAGGCGGTCCACTGGATCTTTTCTCACCCCTCTGGCTCCCTTTATCCTTCCACCCCTGGAACATAGATGCTTCCCTAGTTTGTTTGTATTATCCCTCATCTATCCAGACATAGTCTCCGTCCTGGATCTCATTCCTTTCCCGGCCTTCAACTCTGCCTTTGGGAGAAAGTCTCTTCCACCAGCCCCTCAGCACCTGTAAGCTGATTGAATCTTCCGTGCCCTTCCCACAGATTCTCTTCCTTCACAGTGTTTCTTCAAAGATCCACTTTTTTGTTTCAATTTTAAAGCCATTGTTCACTCTGAATAGAGAATCATGGCTGGAGCAAGTGGACTGAATGACATACAAGATCCCCTCTGGCACTTCGGAGTCTAGGCTTCTGATTCCGAAGATGCCCCTTATGGCTTGGTCTCCTGCCTCCAACTTCTTGGGAGAAGGAAATTAATCTCACCCAGGGCACTTGATTTGGATCTCCTTTACAAGACCCATCACTTTCTACCTTGTATTATAATTTCCTGTGGGCCTTATCTGACCCTTTGGATTCTGAGTTATTTGAAGATAGGGTCCCACATCGTTGTCTTCTGCCACATGCCACCTAGCCCGATGGTCTGGCCTTCAAGCCTTTCTTCCAGAAGTTCCCTCTGCAAATCTCTGCCTACTGAAATCCTACCTGCATTCAGTGTCTTCATTCATGTTTGTGGCCTGAGTGAAGGCTTTGAAACGCCACTGCCTACCGAAAACATTGCTTCTTCAGCTCAGCTCAGAGTCCTCCCTCCCACTCCTCAACACATTGTTTCCACCTCTTTCTACCACTGGTCTTCAACATGATGCCACTTCTCTCTGACAAACAATGGAATATGTTACTGACCACTTTTGAAAGGGAAGAAACTTCAGCTTACTTAGAAAGGTAAAACTTAGCATCAGGGTACTATAATGTCTTCTTTTGACTCTACCAGGCTGTGCCAGAGCTTATTTATTTAGTTATTTTGAATCTGTCCTATTAAAAGGCTAATATGCAAATTGACCGAATGGCTGAAGGACTGGTTGCTATGATGCACAATGACCACCAGGGGGCAGACCCTCAGCACAGGAGCTGCCCCCTGGTGGTCAGTGTGCTCTCACAGGGGGAGCGCTGCTCAGCCAGAAGCCAGGCTCACAGCTGGAGCACCAGCAGCAGTAGCAGGAGCCTCTCCCATCTCTGTGGCAGTGCTAAGGATGTCTGACTGCTGGCTTAGGCCCACTCCTCATGGCTGAGTTTATTTATTTTTCCTAAATATATTTTAATGATTTTTTTACAGAGGGGAAAGGAAATAGAGAGTTAGAAACATCGATGAGAGAGAAACATCGATCAGCTGCCTCCTGCACACCCCCTGCTCGGATGTGCCCACAACCAAGGTACATGCCCTTGACCAGAATCAAACCTGGGGCCTTTCAGTCTGCAGGCTGACGCTCTATCCACCGAGCCAAACCGGTTAGGGCATGACTAATATTTTTGGTTCAGTAAGGACCTCTACTTTCTGTTGCCATACTTTCTGTCCTCTTGCATCAGCCATGCTGAGGCCACTCATTGACCAAAGCTTTTATTATTATTCCTCAATCACATTCCAGTCCTGAAGCTGCGTTTACATTGCATTTGAAATGGTTTTTGTTTCCTCTGCTTCAGACCCTCTCTCTATTTTAACTCTAATGGAAGCCTCTTCTGTTTTTGCGTTCATTCTTTCTGAATTAATTTTATAATCCCCAATTATGGGGTCGCTTTGCTATAATGACTTTGTCTCTGACCATACCTGGGCCTCTGATTTATCACCCGTATGTAATTTTCTAAGCTCTTCTCATTGTTCTCAACACCCTTCCCCCTACCCTGTCAGAATACAATTCCTGCCTTGGGGGAGCTTTCAGGGGAAAAAAAAAAAAAAAGCCCAGCTCCTACAGGTTTAATAAAGCCAGAGCGCACTCACCCTCTGTGGCTCATTCACACATTCAGCCATTCAGTCACTCATTAAGCAGGCATTGTGGTAGATGCTGAGGGAGGTCCTCCTGAGCCGACAGGTGCTGAGCTGAGGAGCTACACAATTAAAATTGAAATCGTCCCTGGAGTTGTGCTCCAGGAGGCAGAACAAACAGACTCTCTGAACCAGAGCCAACTATCTCTTAAGAGCCCTGCCCCAGGAATCCTGGTTTTTAGCTGTATGACTGAAAGAGAATTTTTTCCCTCCAGCGCTTAGAACCTGTTTTCTCATCTGTAAAACAAAGGAATTGGAAATGAGCTCTAACCCTCTAGAGCCACTGTGGAGAGGACTGGGCAATGCATAGAATTTGGTTTAATTGATTATATACTAGGGACAGAAACCGGGTTTCAAAAAGACCCACAAAAAAACAAAAAACAAAAAACAACTCACCCCTCTTAATAAAAACAAAACAAATCAAATACAAAAACCGACCAGCTGGGTGCTTTGGATAATTCACTATGAATTTAGGTTGGCTTTGTCAGCTGAATGAGTCCTTAGCGCCCCCTGCAGGCAGGACCGTGCTAAGCTCAGAACTGGGAAGAAGGGCAGCTTGAGGTGCCCCAAACCGCTTTGAATTCATAGGATTGTCAGGTCCCATATCACAGCCTGCAGGTCCTGAAAAGTGGCCAGGCCACAGCTAAGTGAAGATGGTGTGGATGCTGAAGGTTCCCTGCTTCCAGGAGGGACCAGACCGGACTCCTCAGGGGCCTTCCAGCCTGAATGCATTCCCATTGTTTTGGCTTACTCCTGCATTTCATGAGGTCCAGAGAGAATAACTCATATGTCCAAGGTCCTCAGAAGCTGGTCACAGAATGGAGACTAGAAATTTGGGCTCCAGACCCCCAAGTCTAGGGCCACGGATAAAGGCTGCCCCAGGAGTGGCACCTTTCCAGGAAGAACAATTCTCTTTGTTCCCACGTTTTCCTCTAGTTCCCCCTCTCCACTTCTAGAGGACCTACATCCTCTTCTTACACACCCCGAGGCTGTCCCTGGAGCAATGCCCCTGGCTCCCACCACCCTTCCCAGCCCACCTCTTCCTACCTTTAAGACCACCCCCCCACCCCCGCAAAAAAAAAAAAAAAAAAAGTTGCACTTGGATTAGGATATCAGAGCTGAAGGTTTTTAGCTGTGTGAACCTGCGGAAGTCACATCACCTCTCGGAACTGTTTCCTGTGTAAAATGGGGCAATCCACTGGGGCTGCTGTGAGGATGAGCGCTAATGCACACAAATCCCTTAACAAGGCTTGATGCAGATCAAGTGCTCAATAAACCGTAATTATTATTATGATTATTTATGTTGTTGCTGTTATTTGAAAGGACCTAACTTAGTGCGGGACGACAGTGGGTTGTTCAAGAAAGGTGATTATAACCATTAATATGGAAGAGTTTGAGGCACGGAGCCTGGCGAGGAGCAGGAACTGAATACATAAACTTGCTTTTTTCACCCAAAGGCTCCCAGTACGTTGGCACGTTGGCAGTCTCTCTCTCTCTCTCTCTCTCTCTCTCTCTCTCTCTCTCTCTCTCTCTCTCTCTCTCTCTCTTGTTGACACTATTACAGATGTCCCCAATTCTCACCCCCGAACCCCCGCCCCCTTCTTGGTGATGTCTCTCTGGAGGAAAGGCTGCACCACTTGTTTTTGCTCAGCAACAGGCTCCTCTTACGTAAGCCGCCCGGCCAGTGAGCAGCAGGAGGGGCGGGGCTGCCCGGCAGCCAATAGCGGCCCGCAGCGGCGCGCAGGCCGGACCCTCGCTGGTTTCCAGGCGCTGGAAAAGCTAACCCCGGAGGAGGCTCTCGGGGGCGGGGCTTGTCTCCCAAGGCTCCTGGGTCTGCCTACCAACCCGGCTCTGATTGGTGCGGACCCTGGAGGCCCGCCCCTTCGTCCTCCCGGCCCCGCCTTCGTGGGAGGGGGCCAGCACTACCCCGTCTGTTTTTTTGTTTCTTTCTCCCCCCCACTTTCTATTTTTTTTTTTGTTATTTTAAATGAAATTTTGGTTATAACTTAGTTTTTCCCTCCCAAATTATATGACATGTATTCTTTAAGAAAATTTGGGGTATACAGAAAAGCATAAAGGTACAGAAGAGACGACCTGGGTATTTTCACCTTTTGTGTTTTTCAGGGTGTTCCAGGCTTTCGGACTTACACTTGTTCGTCGCGCTATTGTAAAAGCGTAATCCTGGAAGCGACCCAAATGCCCACCAAAGGGGACTGGCTGGAGTGATAAACAGATTCGTCCTCACAATGAAACATCACGCAGCACAGAAACGGAGGGACGTAGCTCTACGTGAAATGAAAATGTGTTCAGGATTTAATATTAAGTTAAAACAAGAAGCAAGTTGCAGGATCATACATATAGAGTGATCTCAAAAACATATATGTGCATGATTATACAGAGGCAAGAAAAGTCTGGGATTAAAGGGCAGTCTGCAATAAATTGTTAGCATCCAGTTACTTCTGGGGTGGAGGGGGATAGAGAAATTGTAAGAGTTTTTATTAATTTCTATAATATTTCTGTTTTTTTAATTGACCTTAGAGAGAGGGGAAGAGAGACACATCAATCTGTTGTTCCACTTGTGGATGTATTTATTCTGTTTTGCTTTTTTTTTTTTTTTTCTGTTTTGCTTTTTAAAAGAACATATATTTTTATTGATTTTAGAGAGGAAGGGGGAGAGAGAGAGAGATTGAAACATCAATGATAAGAGAGAATTGTTGATTGGCTGCTTCCTGCACGCCCCACACTGGTTATAAAAATCGAGCCTGCCAAAGGGACTAAATAGGTACTTTTCTTTTCTTAAAAAAATATATTTTATTGTTTTTTTACAGAAAGGGATAGAGAGTTAGAAACATCAATGAGAGAGAATCTTCGATCAGCTGCCTCTTGCACACCCCCTACTGGGGATGTATCCGCAACCAAGGTACATGCCCTTGACAGGAATCGAACCTGGGACCCCTCAGTCCGCAGGCCAACACTCTATCCACTGAGCCAAACTGGTTTTGGTTAAATAGGTACTTTTCAAAAGAGGATATACAGAAGGCCAAGAGACTGTATGAAAACATGCTCAAAGTCATTAACCATCTGAGAGATGCAAATCAAAACAATAATGAGGTACCATCTCACACCTGCTATCATCAACAAATCAACAAACTGCAAGTGCTGGTGAGGATGTGTAGAAAAAGGAACCTCATGCATTACTGGTGGGAATGCAGATTGGTGCAGCCACTGTGGAAAACAGCCGATCAATGATTCTCTTTCATCATTGATGTTTCTATTTCTCTCTTCCTCTCCCTTCCTCTCTGAAATATAAAAAAAATATATCCATTTTTAAAAATTTAAAATAAAGTTGCTTCTGTGAACATTATTGATGCCTGTCTTATTCAGCTCTGGCTACCATAATAAAACATCAAAGACTGGGTAGCCTAAACAACTGAAATTTATTTTGTCGCAGCTCTAGAGGGGAGAGTCAGAGGTCAAGGTGCCAGCATGGCCGGGTTCTGGTGAGTGCTCCCTTACTGGCTTGCAGGTGGCTGCATTCTTGCTGAGTCCTCACATGGCAAAGAGCTAGCAAGCAAGTTCTCTGCAGTCCCTTCTTACAAGGTCACTAACCCCATGCTGAGGCCCACATTTCCGTGTCTCCATCTAAACCTAATTACCTCCCAAATACCCTGTTTCCAAACACCATGCCCCCTGGGGTTAAGGCTTCAACGTACCTATTTTGGAGGACACAATTCAATCCACAGCAACGCCTGTGAAGGGCCTGGTGCTATGCTTGGGGTGGGGACCAGGGCTGAATAATACCCCAAATCTGACAGCCAGGATCAGCCAGATGAGGAAGATAAGAGCAGAAACAGAAGTAGCTCAGATAAGCCCAGACACCTGAAAATAGTCTGACCAAGTCACCACTGCCTTAAGACTCTTCATGGCTCCCATTGTCCAGGCTGTGTATGGTCATTCAATGGGTCCTATTTGATCTGCTGATATAAGGTGTTCAGTCCTCTGGGCTCAACGAAAAATAGGATTAGTTGCTAAGGTTTTCATATTAGGAGAGTTGACATAAATTCCCCAACTTACGAATTTTCTTAGAAAAGAGGAAGATGTATGAACACTGGGTTTGCATTCCTGGGGCCATTGGTGGGACTAAGTAGCTGAACCTGTCTTTTCCAGTTTTTAGTTCCCATAATAATAACACACAGACCTCTTTGACTTACTTTATCTGCCTGGCTTCTGTAGGAACCTGAGTGTGAAACCCCTGAATGGGGTCAAGACTATTTAACAAGGCATTCAAAGCCCCGATGGTCCTGTGCCTTTCCTTTCATCCGAACTTCCTTCTCTTGCTCAAACACACTCTTGCTCAAGATCAAAGGGTAAGGCAGTGACAGAACGAAGATTAGAACCAGGCTTTCTCATCTCGCTACCCAGGCACTTTTAACTACCTCATTTGGTTCTTTACTCATTAACTTGAGGTGCTTATTTTTCTTGATAAGACCAGGCCAAAGTCAGCCAATTTGAATAAAACCTAATGGAATGAAATGTCCAGAGGTGCACATTTTTGCTACCAGATGTGCAGTCTCCCATATGGCTCTCCTCAGCTTCTCACTCCCCTTCCTCACTGTGTCCCAACTTTCTGGCCACTTGGCTGTTTTTTGGCCATGCTAAAAACATCTCAGGTTCTTTGCCTTTGCTAGTGGACTTCAGCTGGGAACACTTTGTACCTCCATAGCTTATGCTAATGTAATCTGTAGGCCTCACCCTATCAGCTCACTCTATAAGGTGATCACCTTTTCAGATCACACCATATAACATAGTTCACCTCTAGCCACTTTATGTCCCTTTACCCAACTTTATTTCTTCTTTCACCTAACATGTATACTTATTTTTTTTGCCTCTCTCACATTATTGAAGCTGTATGAAGGCAGGGGTCCCAGGTTTGATTCTAGTCAAGGGCACGTGCCTTGGTTGCGGGCATATCCCCAGTGTGGCGGGGGGGTGCAGGAGGCAGCTGATTGATGTTTCTCTCTCATCGATGTTTTTTTTTTTTTTTTAAATATATTTTATTGATTTTGTACAGAGAGGAAGGGAGAGAGATAGTTAGAAACATCAATGAGAGATAGACATCGATCAGCTGCCTCTTGCACACACCCCTACTGGGGATATGCCCGCAAGCAAGGTACATGCCCTTGATCGGAATCGAACCCGGGACCTTTCAGTCCCCAAGCCAATGCTCTCTATCCATTGAGCCAAACCGGTCTTGGCTCTCATCGATGTTTCTAACTCTCTATCCCTCTCTCATCCTCTCTGTAGAAAATCAAATATATATATATATATATATATATATACACACACACACACACACACACACACCAGGTGGGTTGTGACCAATGGTTTGGCTGGATGGGCAGGGATTTGGAAGGAAGATGTTTGGGGGTGACAAAAAACTGTCTCTAAAGGGTGGGGGAGATATTGGTGTCCAATGTGAATACTTACCAAAGAGTGACCTTGGCAGAGGAAATGTTAATAATCAAGTGGAGTCCTGACTGGCAGGGCTCAGTGGTTGGCGTGTTGGCCTGTGCACCAGAGGGTTGAGGGTTTGATTCCTGGTCAAGGGCAGTACCTGGGTTGCAGGTTTGATCCCTGCTCCGATTGCGCATGCGGGAGGCAACGAATGGATGTTTGTCTCTCACATCAATGTTTCTCTCTCTCTCCCCCTTCCCTCTCCCTTCCATTTTCTCTAAAAATCAATGGAGTCTGGATGGTGTGGTTCAGTGGTTGAATGTCAACCTATGAAGCAGGAGGTCACAATCAACTTCTCTCTCATCATTGATGCTTTTCTCTCTGCCTCTGTGAAATCAATAAAAATATTTTTTTAAAAAGATAAAAGAGCCAAAACCGGTTCCAATCAAGGGCCTGTACCTTGGTTGTGACCACATCCCCAGTAGGAGGTTTGCAGGAGGCAGCTGATCAATGTTTCTAACCCTCTATCCCTCTCCCTTCCTCTCTGTAAAAAATCAATAAAATATATATATTTTTTTTAAAAAAAAGATAAAAGAGTCAAAATCACAGCAACAGGAGTGAACCTAGGATGAACTACCTAGACTCAGGAAAGGAAGTCACAGAGGCAGAAGTGAGACTTGCTGGGCTGCATGGACTCAGGAAATAAGTTTCAGAGGTAAAAGGGGGGCCCTTGGAGATAGGTTCAGGGGGTTAGTCTGGGATAAGCTGATGCTGCCTGCTGCTCCTCTGGTTGCAAGTCTCATGAGAATCCTCAGAGCTTAGGAGAAAAAAAGCAAAGATATAAACCCCAGGAAAGAAGTGGGGGGGGTAGGGTCTGAAGGTGTGCTCAAGGCAGACCAGGCACTGGCATCCTTTGTATTAAGGGTTTTTATGTTTTCTGAAGGTGGGAGTTTTAGAGAAGGTCTCAATAGAATATTCAACAGCTTTCTAGGTGTGCCTTTTAATAAGCTGGTGAATCAAAATGCGTGTAGAGGAGAGTTTGGTATCATTCTCTGGTCAGCTTCACTGCTTTACTTTTATTTTGGTTCTCATTGTTGTTGTGTTATTTATTTCCCTGACTTCATCTGTTCTGGGGTTTGGCTGGCACTAATTGCATTAACTGGGTCTTGTTATCTAGCCGGGACTGGTTTGGCTCAATGGATAGAGCATCGGCTTGGGGACTGAAGGGTCCCAGGTTCGATTCCGGTCAAGGGCATGTACCTTGGTTGCGGGCATATCCCCAGTGGGGGGTGTGCAGGAGGCAGCTGATCGATGACTCTCTCTCATCGATGTTTCTGACTCTCTATCTCTCTCCCTTCCTCTCTACAAAATCAATAAAATATATTTTAAAAAAAACAAACAAACAAAAAAACAAAACAAAACAAAACAAAAAAAACTGGGTCTTGTTATCTAATTCCTTGATTAGGGCAATTTAAACCACTCACTCTCTAGTTGGGGAGCAGAGGTGTGAACCATCTGCTCCTAAGCATCCTTGCTTAGGGGAGATAAGACCTTGGTTAGCAGACGTTAATTGCTCGACCTTCTTTAACTACTTGTCTCAGTTTCCCTCATTCTACTTGCCAAGTAAATTGTCCTAACGTCTCGCCTCAACATCAAAAATTCAGATACAAGTATTGGTGAGGATGTGGAGAAATGGAACTCTTGTACATTGCCAATGGGACTGTAAAATACTGCAGCTGCTATGAACGAAGTTTGGCAGTTTGTCAATAAGTTAAACATAGAATTACCACATGACTCAGCAATTCCCACTCCTAGGCATGTTTCCAAAAGGACTGAAAACAGATGTCCAGATACTGGTACATGAATGTTTTTAGAAGCACTATTCACAATAGTCAAAAGGCGAAAACAAGCCAAATGTCCATCAACTAGTGAATGGATAACCAAAAGTTGTATATCTATACAATAGAGTATTAGTCTGCCATAAACAAGGAACAAAGTATTAAAACATGCTACGTGGATAAACTTTGAAAACATCACACTAAGTAAAAGAAACTAGATGCAAAAGATCACATATTATACGATCTCATTTATTTATTTATTTATTTATTTATTAAGGAAAAATATTTGAGTGATATCTTTTTAAAAAATATATATATTTTATTGATTTTTTACAGAGAGTAGGAGAGAGTGATAGAGAGCTAGAAACGTCGATAAGAGAGAAACATCGACCAGCTGCCTCTTGCACACCCTCTTCCAGGGATGTGCCTGCAACCAAGGTACATGCCCTTGATTGGAATCGATCCTGGGACCTTTCAGTCCGCAGACCAAGGCTCTACCACTGAGCCAAACCGGTTTCGGCGTGATATCTTTTTTTTAAGCAATTTAAAAAATATATATTTTATTGATTTTTTTTACAAAGAGGAAGAGACAGGGATAGAGAGTTAGAAACATTGATGAGGGAGAATCATCAATCAGCTGCCTCTTGCACACCCCCTACTGGGGATGTGCCCACCATCAAGGTACATGCCCTTGACCAGAATCGAACCTGGGACCTTTCAGTCCGCAGGTCGATGCTCTATCCACTGAGCCAAACTGGTTTCAACTATATGATTTCATTTATATGAGATATTCAGAATATAGTAAGTTTTTATTTTTATTTTTATTTTTTTTTATCAATCTTTATTGTTCATAATATTACAAAGGTTCCTCATTTCCTCCCCCCTCCACCAGGTTCCCACCCCACCCTCCACCCCCTCCCCATCCCCCACTGTCCTCATCCATAGGTGCACAGTTTATGTTCAGTCTCTTCCTCCCTCCCTTTCCTCGATAGTAAATCCCTTTTCAGATAGTAAATCAGTTACTTAGCATTTTCTCATATCAATAATACCACCACATGCCCAATGATACACTTCAGACAAAAGACATTTCCAAATAGGTCAACCAACCTCATCCAGGCCCCACCCAAGGCGCTTACAGATCAACATCCCAGCGCTATACTAACTCAACACATTCAGATCTAAGCCTTCATCACTTGATTCAGCAGACCCTCAAGTTCCCGCCAAAGTCTCCAGCCATGTCTGAGAGGCAGCCTTGGGGCGGGGGCAGGCGAGGAGCGAGCTGTTTCGGGCCTGGCTGCACCGGGCCTGGCCTCTGTTGCTCTCGTTCGTACCACAACCAGCTGCTCCGGGTCTGGCCACTGCCGCTCCCGACCTAGTTGCTCTGGACTTGGCTGCTGCTGCTCCGGGCCTGGCCGCACCTGACCCTGATGCTCCGGGCCTGGCCGCTCCCAGCCTGGCAGCCAAAATATAGTAAGTTTAGAGATAGAAAGCAGACTAGTAGTTAGGTAGCTGGGGGAATAGAGAATGACTGCTTAATGGGTATGGCATTTAGGGTGTAATAAAAATACACTCAAACCGCTAGAGGTGGTGTTTGCACATGTTAAATATATCAAATATCACTGAATTTTACTATTATTTATTTTTTAAAGTTTTTTTTTTTTTTTTTTTTTTTTTTTTACAGAGTGGAAGAGAGAGGCATAGAGAGTTAGAAACATCAATGAGAGAGAAACATTGATTAGCTGCCTCTTGCACACCTCTTACTGGGAATGTGCCCACAACCAAGGTACGTGCCCTTCACTGGAATCAAACCTGGGACCCTTCAGTCCGCAGGCCAACGCTCTGTCCAGTGAGCCAACCTGGTTAGGGCTGAATTTCACACTTTAAATCTGCGGTTGCCAACGGGTGATCCGTGAAGTCGGAAAACTTGGTGACTACTGCTTTATTTTATTTATTTATTTATTTATTTATTTATTTATTTATTTATTAAATATACTTTATTGATTTCTTACAGAGAGGAAGAGAGAGGGACAGAGTTAGAACATCAATGAGAGAGAATCATCGACCAGCTGCCTCCTGCACACCCCCTATTGGGGATGTGCCTGCAACCAAGGTACATGCCCTTGATCGGAATCGAACCCGGGACCTTTCAGTCAGCCGGCCAACGCTCTATCCACTGAGCCAAACCGGTTTCGGCGGTGACCACTGCTTTAAATGGTTAAGGAATCATTCTTTGTTACGTGAATTTTGCCTGGTTACAGAAGAGTGGTGGACAAGGCGGAAGCTGTGGAACCTGCTGATTGTGAGTGTGTGCCAGGCGGAACCAAGCGAAGCAGTGACATATGTGTCCCCATGCTCTTCGTTTCTTTGCCTGGCCCCAAGCTTTCTGTTCTTTTCCAGCGCTTGGAGTTAAAGATTCCTTGAGTAGGGTGCAAGCGGTTTAGGAGTTTTCTGCTCGAATAAAGGACTACTATACATAAAAAGAAGAGGTAAAGGAGGGCGGGAGGGAGGCTGAAAGAAAAAAGGAGGAAGGACTGAGAAGAGGGACACAGTGATTATGCTTTCAAATGGCCAACCCCTCACACACAATCCCCCCTACCCCCCTTCTCTCAACCACACTACCTCCTCTTTCCCCATCATTCCCCTCCATGTTCCAGCTAGACAGGCTGAACTGTGAATTCCCCCAAATCCATGCGTCTTCACATGCTGTCACTCAGCCTTGACTGCCACCCCTATCTGGCTGCTGTTACCCCCTTTCCACTGTGAGGGCCCTTTAAGCCCAGGTCTGGGAGGTGCTTGTCCAGTGTCCTCCCCAAGCATTCTGTACTCATCACCATCAGAGTATTTCCCACCTTGGCAGAAACCGGTTTGGCTCAGTGGATAGAGCCTCAGTCTGCGGACTGAAAGGTCCCAGGTTCGATTCCGGTCAAGGGCATGTACATTGGTTGCAGGCACATCCCTTCTAGGGGGTGTGCAGGAGGTAGCTGGTTGATATTTCTCTCTCATCGATGTTTCTAGCTCTCCATCCCTGTCTCTTCCTTTCTGTAAAAAAAAAAACCAATAATATATATATTTTTAAAAAAATAATATTTCTCACATTGTTGTTTAGTCACTTGTCCTTCCCAGTCAGCTGTGGGTCCCTTAAGGATAGGAGCTTTGATTGTCTTGTATTTGTATTCCCAGTGTGTAACAGTGCCCAGCATACAGTAGATGCTAAATATAAACTTTGCTTATATTTTATTGATTTTTAGAGACAGATGGGTAGGGAGAGAGAAACATCAATTTATTGTTGCATGAATTGGTTGATCCTTGTATATGCCCTGACTGGTGAATGAACCAGAAACCTTGGCATATCCAGACAGTGCTCTAACCAACTGAGCTACCTGGCCAGGGCTTAATTTTTAAGCCACACATTTTAAAAGATCTGAAAATGGATTATGCAGGTTATGCAGCAATGCATATTTGAGAACAGTGGAATGACCCCGAGTCCTTTTTGTGGAAATCAGATGCCAAAAGGTGACTCTTTTTTCAGAACAAATATTACCCTAAATTACAGCACTGGTATACTGCTTGGTGAGCAGAATGTTAGTTCTCCCTGGCCCCTCCAACTAGGTGTCCTTATGCAGGGAACCACCTGCAGCCCACACCTTATGCAGCCCATCTGGAAGGATCCTTTACCCCAATGGTTCTCAACTCCAACCCCATATTGGAAAAAACCAGAGAGCTTTTTGAAAATACTCATGCCCAGGCCCCCATCTCAGAGATTTGGATTTAACTGGTCCTGAGGCAGTGGTTTAATTTAAAAACTCCCCAGTATTTCAGTGCAAAGCCTGGGTTGAGGATGACAACTTTGTATTTACTGATGTGGAAATCTAAACCCAGCTCTACTGCAAATGTGTTTGGACTATATAGGCTTGCATTGACATGCTGATGGGATTCTCGTCACAACCAAAATCTAACACAATGCCAAGTACTGGCATTTCAGCATTGATTGCCAGGAACCTCTGCCTTTGCCACTCATCCCCAGATGTCCAGGCAAGCTCCCTGACCCGTCTCACATTGAGGAGGGAGCTAACAGGCCGCTGAGCCACAACACTGGGACTGCAACTCGAGATTGTGGGACTAGGAGTTCTGAAGTCAAGTCTGGGCTCAGCACAAGCCTGGTTGTGCGACCTTGAAAAGTTACTTCACAGTCCCCTGCTTCAGTTACTTTGGTTATGAAATGAAACTAATGGTATGGGCACATTTGCCAGAAATAGAATGAGATTTAATGAGTCAAGTATTTGTAAAGTGCTCCATAAAGATAGATTGTTGTGCAATTGTTAAGTTCATTGTGTGAAATTCCATTGAAATATTTATTTTTAAAATGGCCCCCTGACTTTTTAAAATACATTTTTATTTATTCTAGAGAGGAAAGGAGAGGGAGAGATAGAAACATCAATGATGAGAGAATCATTGATTGGCTGCCTCCTGCATGCCCCACACTGGGGATGGTGCCCGCAACCTTGGCATGTGCCCTGACCAGGAATCTCACTAACCATTCATAGTTGACCTCAACCATTGAGACACCCAGCTGGGCTGGCCCCGATGATTCTTTTTCTTTTCTTTTCTTTTCTTTTTTAAATATATTTCATTGATTTTTTTACAGTGGAAGGGAGAGAGATAGAGAGCCAGAAATGTCGATGAGAGAGAAACATCGACCAGCCCCCCTGCACACCCCCCACCAGGGATGTGCCCACAACCAAGGTACATGCTCTTGACCGGAATCGAATCTGGGACCTTTCAGTCCGCAGACCGACGCTCTACCACTGAGTCAAACCGGTTTTGGCAGGCCCGGATGATTCTGACACAGGAGGTTAGGAAGCTGTTTAGACAGATCTGCTTATAGAGTTCTCTGATCCCTGCCTTTTCCAGGTTTTGTGTGTTCAAATCTTCTTGAGTTTCCGAAACAATAGTCCCTGTTCTTTTAATAAATTACTTTTTCTCTTCCTTTAGCCAGCCAGTGCTGGTTTCTGTTGCTTGTAAACAAAAAGAACTTAAACTAATGCAATAAATCAGTACAGCATTTTCCAAATTGTATTCTATGGAAGGCTATGTTCTAAAATGTTAATGTTATTCCGGGCCAGGGTAACTCAGTTGGTTAGTGTTGTTCTAATATATACACCAAGGTTGCAGGTTCGATCCCTTGTCAGGGCGCATAGAAGCATCAACCAATAAAATCATAAGTAGAACAACAAATTGATGTTTCTCCCTAAAATCAATTAAAACAAGATTAAAAAAATAAAAGGTTCGTTGAAACTGGTTTGGCTCAGTGAGTGGATAGAGCTTTGGTCTGCGGACTGAAAGGTCCCAGGTTCGATTCTGGTCAAGGGCATGTACCTTGGTTGCGGGCACATCCCCAGTGGGGTTGTGCATGAGACAGCTGGTCGATGTTTCTCTCTCATTGATGTTTCTAACTTTCTATCCCTCTCCCTTACTCTATGTAAGAAATCAATAAAATATATATTAAAAAAAATAAAAGGTTCATGTTTTGTACAAGAATAATGCTTAATATACTTTAATTTTCATATCCTCAAATAGCTTTCATATTAAGAACTATATTATGGTGATGAAAGGATACTTGACTCGGGGTGGTAAATACACAATACACTATAAAAACAATATATTGCAGAATTGTATTATCTGAAACCTATATAATTTTATTAACCAATGTCACCCCAATAAATTCAATTAAAAATTAAGTAGGTATCATTATTATATTTAATAAAATACCTTTACAAATTTCAGAACTACTGTATTTGTAGTATTGTGGTCCTCGAACTTCAGTGCACATCAGAGTCACCTGGGGTACCTTGTTAAGATTGCTGGGTCCACCCTCAGTCTCAGTAAGTCTGTGATGGGACCTGAAAATTTCCATTTCTAACAAATTTCCAGATTCTGCTGGATCATGGACATTTGCTAGTTTTAAATTAGGCTCCAAATTTCTTTTACTTCTTTAAGAATTCATGTTGATTCTTCATCTTTGTTTCAACTTTTGCTTGCTTTATTTTATTTTTTTAAAATATATTTTATTGCTTTTGTACAGAGAGGAAGGGAGAGAGATAGTTAGAAACATCGATGAGAGAGAGTCTTCGATCAGCTGCCTCTTGCACACCCCCTACTGGGGATATGCCCGCAACCAAGGTACATGCCCTTGACGGGAATCGAACCCGGGACTTTTCAGTCCCCAAGCCGATGCTCTATCCATTGAGCCAAACCGGTTTCGGCTTGCTTTATCCATCAACTTTTAGGGGATTTTGTATACCTTTGTAATTTTAGTAAAAAAAAAAAAAAAAAAAAAAAAAAAAGCACAACAATCCTGATTGTGTGGCTCAGTTGGCTGGAGCATCGAAAGGCCGCCAGTTTGAGTTTTGGGTGGGGAACAGGCCTGTTTTGGGATTCGATCCCTAGTTGGGCACACACAGGAGACAATCTTCCCCTTTCTCTAAAATCAGTGAAAACATATCCTTGGTGAGGATTTTCTTCTTCTTTTTAAACATATTTTATCAATTTTTTTTTTTTACAGAGAGGGAGTTAGAAACATTGATGAAATGTCAACCAGCTGCCCCCCTCCCCCCACCACACACACTGGGGATGTGCCGGAAACCAAGGCACATGCCCCTGACCAGAATTGAACCCAGGACCCTTGAGTCCGCAGGCTGACGCCCTATCCACTGAGTCAAACTGGTCAGGGCGGGTGAGGATTTTCTTAAAAAGCAAAATGAAAGATATTACTTGTTCCTTAATGTCATTTGTAAACTTTCCAAATTTTGTCCTGTTGTAGAATTTTTAAAAAGGCATGTGACCTTAGCATGATCATTTCTCGTACTTCGTCTTGGAGGTCATTTTGTTACTGGCCACTTGAATCTCAGTACTTACACCTCAGGACTATTTACAAACTTCCATCAGTAGCACCACGGACAAGTGTTTTGGAAACGGCTATCTCGTGTCTGGTCTGCAAGAGCAGGGTCAATGACCTGTCCGAAGTTTTATTATTCAATGGCCTAAAGGCCTTTGTGTAAAGTAATACTAGGGTCTTTTTTTTTTTTTTAATATATTTTATTAATTTTTTACAGAGAGGAAGGGAGAGAGATAGCCAGAAACGTCGATGAGACCGACCAGCTGCCTCTTGCACACCCCCCACCAGGGACATGCCCGCAACCAACGTACATGCCCTTGACCGGAATTGAACCCGGGACCCCTCAGTCCGCAGGCCAACGCTCTACCACTGAGCCAAACCGGTTTCAGCAATATACTAGGGTCTTGCAACAACTTGTTCATAGTAATTCTGGGGCAAATGACCTATTGAATTGTTGAATTGAAAATGTCTTGCCAATGGCCCTAAAAATCATTTCAAAAATAAATTTTTGTTTTGGCTTAGAGGAGTTACACTACTAGTTTGTTAAAGTCTATTTTGAATCAAGAGCTTGGTGGAGCAAAATGTAACCTAGGATATAACTGTGATTCTCTGCTATTAATAGACTTGGATTAGAAATCAAAAACCCTAGATGCCAAATTTCAACTCTAATTTACTAATCATAGGCAACACATCATTTCTAATTCCAGTTCTATCAATATGCACAAAAATTAGAAAAAGGATAACTAGTTCATATGAAGAGTTCTCCAATCCATCATATAAATGCAAAATGGACTGATGGTTTCTTTAAAAAAAAAAAAATTATTGATTTTTTTTACAGAGAAGAAGGGTGAGGGATAGAGAGCTAGAAACATCGATGAGATAGAAACATCGACCAGCTGCCTCCTGCACACCCCCTACCGGGGATGTGCCCGCAACCAAGGTATATGCCCTTGACCGGAATCGAACCTGGGACCTTTCAGTCCGCAGACTATCCAGTAAGCCAAACTGTTTTGGCTGATTTCTTGAATTTTATCTTTTAAGCAACTACTCATCTGTTTTCCAGGCTGCTCTTGAACCTTGGATTGGGGTTTATCCTTCAAGCTTTCTCTGAACTTCTGACTCAAACAGGGAAAGGGGC
The DNA here is from genome assembly GCA_036971965.1 of Nyctalus aviator. Classification (NCBI taxonomy): domain Eukaryota; kingdom Metazoa; phylum Chordata; class Mammalia; order Chiroptera; family Vespertilionidae; genus Nyctalus; species Nyctalus aviator. The sequence continues at coordinate 178,746,320 of CM072923.1, forward strand.
CTCTCCCCATGTCACACCTGCCTCCCCCAATTCTCCCCATGAGACACAGCACTTACCATGCAGTGCTGTCTTTAAGCTCCCTATTACAGATACCCTGTCTGGCACATTTTAGCATTCAGTGTTCCCCCACCCCTCTCCAGACGGCAGAAGACATGAGACACAGTTCACCAATCACAATTTATTTAATCTGTTGGCAGCATAGATATTAGTCACCAGAACATGGTTTCACAGAAGTGGACATTATGTAGCCATTCTATGGGGAACTGCAGTGCACTTAATCATCTCCACCATCTTTCAGTTTCTTGATGTTCTGCTTGTGCCGCTCAATTTCTTTCTGCAGACGTTCAATCTCCTTTTTATGATGCTGGATCTCCTCTTCATGGTGTTTCTTCAAGGCTGCCAATTGTTCTTTAGTCCGCTCTCTACAAGTAAACAGTGACTCTGGGTTTAATCCTAATCCATCACTGCAAAGAGATCTTTAAGCAGAACCTGCAATACCTAAGGCAAAGGAGTCCCAGTCCCACGGGAGTCTGGCTGGTCATCCTCTTCTAGCTCCAGCCCCACTAGTGAAAGGACACTCCACCCATCTGTAGGAAATGACCACATGACTCCATTTTTCTGGAGCTAGTGCCTGAAATTCCATCATTCACGAGCTATTCCTTTTATATTCCTCATCAGAGCAGAAAACTCCAGAGAGGTGTGATGTATGTCCCCAATACCTTATTAGAGGAATAACCAAGAGAACAGAATCCCTTTTTGGGGAAATGAGTAGACAAAGGGGTATAGTGAAAGGACAAATATTTGCAATCTATCCTAAATTACCTAGAGCTTTCTTTGCCTAGAGAAGTGCATGGCCCACTGTAAAGGCCAAAAAGAAGGGGAGAAGGAGGGAAAAAGAAGGGGCCTCTTGCATGGGCAGTACTTGGCAGTCCAATTGAGAAACAATTTAGCCCTGGCTGGGTGGCTCAGTGGGTTGAAATGTTGTTCTGTGCATCGAAAGGTTACGGGCTTGCTTCCTGGTCAGGGCACATATCTAGATTGTGGGTTCAAATCTGTGTTGCCGTGTGTATGGGAGGCAACTGGTCAATGTTTCTCTCACTTCGATCTCTCTCTCTCTCTCTCTAAAAACCAATAAAAACATCTTCAGGTGAGAATTAAAAAAAGAGAAGAGAGAGCCCTTCCTGGTTTGGCTCAGTGGATAGGGCTTCGGCCTGCAGACTGAAGGGTCCCGGTTTGATACTGGTCAATGGCACATGCCTGGGTTGCTGGCTCAGTCCCAAGTAGGGGATGTGCGGGAAGGCAGCTGATCAATTAATCTTTTTTTTTTTTAAATATATTTTTTTTAATTGATTTCAGAGAGAAAGGAAGAAGGAAAGATAGAAACATCAATGATGAGAATCATTGATTGGCTGCCTCCCACACGCCCCCTTCTGGGGATGGAGCCCACAACCCTGGCATGTGCCCTTGACCAGAATCGAACCTGGGACCCTTCAGTCCACAGGCGGATGCTCTATCCACCGAGCCAAACCGGCTAGGGCAAAGCAATGATTCTTATCATTGATGTTTCTCTCTCTCTCTCTTCCTGTCTGAAATAAAAAACAAATTTAAAAATATAAAGAACCCAAATAGGTGGTCTTTAAGGGCTGTACTTTGACTTTCTGGTATGTCAGGGGCCATGGTGATTATTATTATTATTGTTATTTTTTTTTTTAAGAATGGTTTGTTGATTTTTATAGAGAAAGAGGAAGGGAGAAGAAACATTCATGTAAGAGGCCACAACCCCACCCTGTGTCCAGACCAGGAATGGAATCAGCAACCTTTCCAAGCATGGGCAAAGCTTAACCAATTGAGCCACACCGGCCAGGGCCAAGGTGATAATTCCTAAGAGTGAAGAAGAGAAGGCAGAAGTGAAAAGATGGCCAAAGGAGAAGCAGAGATAACTTCTACGCTATTCCTTACTGTGCAGAGAAGTCAGTAAAGGATAATTCAGGGTTGGTAAAAATGTAGAGGCCTAGCCCACTCCATACTTTTTTAAATTGTTGTTGTTAATCCTCACCCAGGGATATTTTCCCATTGATTTTTAGGACGAGTGGAAGAGAAAGATAGAAACATCCACGTGTTACCTTCTGCATGAGCCCAGACCAGGACCCTGACAGGGAGGAGCCTGCAACCAAGATACTGCCCTTCCGGATCCGGTCCGCAAGCCAATCCCTCTCCGGAGGCTCTATCCACCGACCCAAACCCGCTAGGGCCCCACTCCATACTCTTTTTAAAAATATATATATTTTAATTTATTTCCGAGAGGAAAGGAGAGGGAGAAAAACAAACATCAACGATAGAATCGTTGATCGGCTGCCTCCTGCACGCCCCCACACTGGGGAGAGAGCCCGTCACCTGGGCATGTGCCCTGACCAGGAATCGAACGGTGACGTCCTGGTGTATAGGTGATGCTCAACCGCTGACCCACACCGGCCGCGCCCCACTCCATACTGGGCGGAGCCGGCCAAAAGTCTCCAGGAAACAAGGAAGGGAATTTCAAATCCGGGGCACTCAGCTCCTATAGGACCCACTCGCTCTGGCCAAGTCAGGCCTTTGGAGGTCTAGGGGATCCATCCCTTAGGGGCCAGCAAAGCTAAGGCGCGTGGAGGAGAAAACATCCTGGAAGGATATACAGTGGGTGTTCACGCAGGGGGGCAAACTCAGAGGGCCTGCCAGGACTGGGCGGTTGGATCCAGACAATGCAAAGGATCTGGGGGCGTTTTGCACGATCTGGGAAGAACTGCACAGGTGGGGATGGTAAATGGTTCTGGAAGAATTGAGCCAGAGAAGCGCAGGTGGGAATGGCTTGGATTGGGGGCCCTGGGACTGACTCTTCAGCAGGTCACTAGGAGCGAGGGTGTAACGAGGCCCGGAACCGGGAGCTCTGCTGCGGGGGGTGGGGCGACCTGGCACCGGGGCGGGGCGGGGTGGAAGGCGACTGGGAGTTTAAGAAGGCCGGGAAGGAAGGCTCTGCGAGATCCAGGGCAGGACTCCGACCCGGGGTCTCACCGGAAGTATCGTTCCTCTTCGGCCTTCTCTTTTTTCGCGAAGGTCCCGCCGGCCTCCCTGATGGCGCCCTCGCTCGAGCTGTAGCGAGCGGGCTGCGGAGAGAAACGTGACATTGGGAAAGGTGTGGGGGGCGGGGCGAGGCGCCCGCGCCCAGGGCCGGGGCAGCGGCCTCTGCCGCGGGCCTACCTGTGCGCAGCCGAAGCCTCCGGCTTGCATGGCCCTCGCTCCCCGCACCGCCAGCCGCAGCTGCGCCGCTGCCGCCGCCGAGACTGCCATGGTTGTCAGAGCCGCGCAGTACCGGGCGCAGAGGTGCCGACTCCCGTGGGCGCTAAGGGCGCTCGCGGCCGGCGACCAATCGTGTCCGTGGAGAGGCGGGATGAAGCCGGGAGAAGCGAATCACGAAAGGGAGGAGGCGGGGTTTCTGGAGCTCGCGGCCAATGCCGAACAGGAGGCGGGCCTGTTCTTAGCCAATCCCTATCAAGGTCTCCTGGGCCACAGGATAGAAAAACAAGAATGGAGGACGTTGGAGGCGAGTCCCCGGCGAGGGAGGGCCAGAAGCCATTAGATGGGAGCGTGGCATCCACCCTTCACCCCGCTGGATTCCAATCCCAAGTTTATTATTGTTACACACCCGAAGGAAACCTTCCCTTTCCTGGACCGCTAGGGTCCATCAGATACTATACGAGCCTTGGCTGGTGGCTCAATGGTTAGAGCGTGGGGGGGGGGGCATGTACTCAAGGGTCACGAGTTCGATCCCCGGTCAAGGGAACAGGTACCTGGATTCAAGGTTGCACCCCTTTACCCCTAGTGGGGGCGCCTTTGGGATATTTCTCTCTCTCCTCCTTTCCTACTACTCTCACTCAAATCAATGGAAAAAATATCCTCTGATGAGATTAACAAAAACAGCAAAGATGCTATAAGAAGAATAGTAAGATAAAAACAGATTTGGTAAGATGCTATAGGGATTGGAGTGTGGATATCTATGTCCAACATAACCAGACTTAGTTGGGTTGTGGGTAAAAATGTATATATATTTGGTCTCTTAAGAGGTATCAAATGTCCTTTTGTTGCATTGCCATTTCACTATGAAGTCTCAGCTTAAATGTCACCTCAAAGGAGTCATCCCCGATCTCCTTAGTCATTCTATCATAGCTCCCTGTTTTGTTCTTTCTCTCTCTTTGCACATTTCACTTTCTGAAGTTATCAGAGTCGGGATCAAATAGTCATTAAGTTAGTATTTGTAAAATTAATGAATAGGTTATCAAAAGGTGTGGTGCAATGAAGAGCATAAGTAGGAGTCTAGGGAAGGATTTGCCTTGACATTCCTTCAGCCATGAACAAATATGAACAAGAAAATAGTAGTTTTTATAGCCTTTGCCTGCCTATGTCATATTTTCTCTCTGGATTCAGTTTTGTTTTGTTTGTTTGTTTGTTTGTTTGTTTTTTCTCCTGTAGATGAGAGAGTTAGGCCAGATTATCTATGTTACTTATGATTATAACACTTGTTTTCTATGAAATGGTAGAACTATTTTTATTAATCATCTTTTGGCTGGAAAAATGCCAGAACTGGTTTGTATGACTTGGGAGAAAATGGCTGTGGGGCACATTTTCAAATGTTCATTGCAGAAAATTTGGAAAAAGACAAAGCAGGGTAGAAACAATAATCATTTATAATTCCTACCTGGTGATAATAATTTGGTGTGTTTCTAGATGATCTTTAAGTACCATTCCACTTTCAGAAACTCTGTTTCTACTTCTCATATTGCTATTTCTTGATTATCTCCTAGGCTGGGCATCCAGTGGAGGGTCTTACAGAGTTTGTGTAAAAGATCTATCTAGGCATTAGGATGACTGTGATAAAAAAAAAAAAAATAGAGAAATTGTAAAATTTCAACATTGCTGGTGGGAATATAAAATGTTTAGGCTGCTGTGGAAAACAGCTTGGCAGTTGCTCAAAAATTAAATATAGAATTCCCACATGACTCAGCAATTTCACTTTAGGTATTTGGTATATACATCTCCCCCTACAGCCCCCCCAGTAGAAAATTGGTACTTGAACAAATACATGTCATTTCAGGTTCATAGCGGTACTATGAACCAAAAGATGGAAACAACCCAAATGTACATCAATGAATGAATAAAAGAACAGTGTAATATTATTTAACCACAAAAAGTAATGAAGTAACGATAGATGCAATACCTTAGATGAACCTTAAAAACTTGCTAAGTTGAAAGAAGGCAGACACAATAGGTCTCATATTGCATGGCTACATTTATATGACATGTCCAGAACATGTAAAATCTATAGAGACAGGACATAGAATGGTTGTCCGGGTTCGGGAAGTAAGGGGAATGGGAGAAATGGCTTAATTGGTGCCAGATGCCCTTTTGGGGTGATGAAGCTGTGGAACTAGATAGAGGTGGTGGTTGCACAATCCTGTGAATGTACTAAAGGCCAATGAGTTGCTGAAATCAGTTTGTCTCAGTGGATAGAGCGTTGGCCTGCGGACTGAAAGGTCCCGGGTTCGATTCCGGTCAAGGGCATGTAACTTGGCTGCGGGCACATCCCCAGTAGGGGCTGTGCAGAAGGCAGCTGATTGATGTTTCTCTCTCATCCATGGTTCTAACTCTCTAACCCTCTCCCTTCCTCCCTGAAAAAAATCAGTAAAATATATTAAAAAGAGAGAGAGAGAGAGAGAGAGAGAGAGAGAGAGAGAAAAGATACAGTACCTGTCTTTATTAAAAACAAACAAACAAACAACAACAAAAAAAAACAGTTAGCTGAAACCTGTTTGGCTCAGTGGATAGAGCGTTGGCCTGAGAACTGAAAGGTCCCGGGTTCGATTCCGGTCAAGGGCATGTACCTTGGTTGCAGGCACATCCCCAGGAGGGAGTGTGCAGGAGGCAGCTGACGGATGTTTCTCTCTCATCCATGTTTTTAACTCTCTATCCCTCTCCCTTCCTTTTCCTCTCTGTAAAAAAAAAAAAAATCAATAAAATATACTTTAAAAAATAAACAAAAACGGTTAAGAATATGTTATGTGTGTTTCACCTTAACTTTAAAAAAAAAAAAAAAAAAAAAAGCAGCCTTCAGTTGGCGGCGCCGGCTCCCAGCCCCTTAAGGCGGGAGGGAGGTTGGAGGCGGCCCCTGAGCATCACGGGCCGCGGCGCCTGCGCAGAAGAGTCACGTGGTGCCTGGGCCGGGAAGATGGCGGCTTCTGGAGAGAGCGGGGCCTCGGGCGGCGGAGGCAGCACGGAGGAGGCGTTTATGACCTTCTACAGCGAGGTGAACCACGCGGGATGAGCAATGGCGCCCGGGCGGCCCCTCCTGGGCCTGCTCTCCCCCCGGCGAAGGCAGCGGCCCTCCTGGCCTGGACCGTTGAGCGGCTCCTCCTGTTTGGCCTCCGGGGCGGCGCGGGGTTAGGGGTGTGTGTGGATGTGTGTGTGTGCGCGCGTCTCTCCCTGGTAGCTGCTGGGGGACCCCCTGGGCCATGGAGAAGGGGTCGGGGTCCGACTTCTGCGGGCAGATGGCGATTCTGGCCAGCGAAGCATCTGGGCGCGCGTAGAGCTCCCAGGTCCGCGGGGCTGGGGCTGGCCTTCCTGGGGGCGACTTGGCCGTCCTGGCCCCCGATTTTATTTTTAAACGTCCGCACTCCTTCCCTAGTCCGCTGTCATGAGCTGTGTTAGCGGTTATTCATGCCCTTCGCGAGGGCCAGGCCCCGTGCGTCACACCAGGTGGGCACCTCCATTTCACAGGTGACAAGCCTGAGGTTTGGGGAGAGGAAACAATTGTAGCAGCTTGTATCCTCTGAGGACCGGGGTCCGTTCGATCCGAGCTTCGTTTACTGTCGCCTTTCCAGCACCCACTGCCTGTGGCTGTGCAGTAAATGGTAGCTGAGCAAGTTCATGGATGAACACATGAAGGGAAAGCATGCCACTTGGAGCCGGAGGACAGTTACTGAATTCTCTCAAGGCAGTGATTTTGCAGATCTCGTTGCCACGTCTGTAAAACGAATTAATGTTAAGACGAGTTTTCATGAGGGTGAAGAGAATAGGTACCTAAGTTGTGTAAGAAGGAGTTTCATAAGCAGCAGCTTCTTTCTAGGGCTTAAGGCCGAAGATGGAGCCCCTGAGGTTGGCATGGATTGGAGGAGTTGCTCCTCACCAGGCTGTGAGCTACCGTGTCGCCTTCACCTTTCATCTTCGCTGTTTTGTAACAGTGTGTTCAGTAGTACTTTCTCCCAAGAATTACATTTAAAAAGGGAAATTAGCACATCCTTTATAGCCTGTCCTTTTGAAATGCCTGGTTCACGTGAAAACTGTTCAGCAGTTATAAAGGAACTTGTTTCACTTACCAACTCTTAGTTTGAAAAGCAAAAAGCAAAAAGCGGATCTGGTTTGTTTGAATTCGATGAGAGAAAACAGGGCAAGGAGGACCCTTCAGTCGCCATTCAGTGTCTGACCTGTACTAGCTGCTGTTTATGCGCTGCAGATGGATAACGAACAGCAGAGAGAAACAGCCTGTGCTCATTTCATAGAGCTTGCCTTCTATAGAGAAGGATAAACAGTAAACAGATAGATATACAGTATAACATCAGGTAGTGATGTAAGCGCTATGAGGAAAAATAAGCCTGAGAAAGAAGGTGGGGGGTGGGGAAGGGGCATGCTATTTTCAAGAGAGTGAAGAGGAAGGAGAAACAATTGTAATAATCTGAACAATAAAGATTTATTTTAAAAAAAAAAAGAATAAAGAGGGAAGATGCTGAGAAGGAATGGCTTTTTATGTTGTTGAAAGTCTTCCTAAGCTTATTTGATGAGAGGAATAAAGATGGTAAATAATAAACCAGGGATTCATTTCAACCAGCATTCCAGTTCTGATCGTGACACCAAGGGTGTTTTTCCAGGACTAGCTGGTGCCTGTTCTCCTGGGAATTGTCTTCGGGCCAGGAATTTTTCCAACTCTGTTAGAGTTAGGTAGGCAGAGTTATTTGCTCTCTCCCACATAACTTTTTTAATGCTGCCTTTAATATATATTTCCGTGTACTTGTATTTTTTTTTTTTTTAACTTATGTTAAGTATGAACACACTTGAGTACATCTATCATCAGAGTGGTAACTGAAGGTGTTGGATATCACTTTGAAATTCTGAATGGCTGCTCTGGAATCAAACTGTTAAGATTAAAATTCTTATTTATAAGTTGGGTAATTGGGAAGAACTCAGTTAATTTCTCTAAGTCTCAGTTTTCTTATCTGTAGAATGGGGATGATAGTATTTACTGTGTAGGATTGTTGAGAGGAATAAATATGTGTAGTTTTCATAGTATTAAAATTCAGCAGATGGTAGCTGAGTAATTATTCCTCACAGTGGTTAGTAAAATAACTTACGGTGACAATTCAGACTTTATTTTTGACCTATACTAATGAAGTTCTTATCTCTTTTATTTTAGGTGAAACAGATAGAGAAAAGAGATTCAGTTCTAACATCCAAAAATCAGATTGAAAGATTGACCCGTCCTGGTTCCTCCTACTTCAATTTGAACCCATTTGAGGTGAGCTGTCTGTGTAACTGTGGTGTCATGACGGGAGCTTTGCATAGTTGCAGCAGACTTACATCAGAACACACGACTAATTGGTGTTATAGTTGGAATTGAACTTGATGGTTTTATTGTGAGTAGAACCTGAGAGGTAGCCTGTTAAGGAAAATGAGATAGTCTTTGCCCTATCAGATATTCTCCATCATTGTTAAGCAACCCAAATATATATGGGTTTATTTTCAGATGTGAAGGGATAGCTAGCTTTGATAAATTTAGGATCTTCAGTTTAATTTGCTTGTTAAAATTTTCTGTTTCACCACAATTAAAAAAAAAAATTAAAAATCCCAACAACTAAAAAATGATCGCAAGGAGATACAGTTTTTGGGTTTCCTTAGTTTTATAATATTTATAATATTTCTTATTAAAATTTGAAATATAAAGAAAGCAAGGATAAACATTCATGTATAATTCTTCCTAAGAGAAATTTTAGCTACTCTTTACTCTTTATATTCAAACGTTTTAATAGTTTTAGCCATATAACGAAAGCCTAAGTAACCATTATGGTGGAATGACCAGAACAACCGGTGCTATGATGTGCACTGACCACTAGGGGGCAGATGCTCAAATAAGGAGCTGCCCACTGGTGGTCAGTGTGCTCCCACAGGGGGAGCGCAGCTCAGCCAGAAGCCGGGCTCATGGCTGGTGGATGCAGCAGCACTAAGAGCAGCTGAGCAGTGAGCAGGTGGCGGTAAGGAGCGAGGGGTCCCGGACTGTGAGAGGGATGTCTGCCTGCTGGCTATTCCTGGAGGGGTCCCAGAGTGCTAGAGGTCACAGGCTGGGCCGAGGGCCCCCCTCCCCCTGCCCTGCCCCCAGTGCACGATTTTCATGCACCAGGCCTCTAGTTTAAAAATAAGGAGGATCATATAGTTACTTCATGCTACTTATTTATTGCTTTACGCTATTTTAAATGCGTTGTTACATAAAATACAGTTTTGCAACATGTTAAAAGTCTCTATTTAAACAATTCTTTTGTTGTAAGATTTTTAAATTAGCTTCTAATTATTCATACTTATAAATTGAATATTGTTAACATAAAAGTAACACTTATGGCGCATTTATAAAAAACTCTTTATTGTGGTGAAAAATACATAATATAAGAAAGATACATAATATAAGGATACATTGTAACCACTTGTAGGTATAGAGTTCGGTGGCATTAAGTATGTTTAGTGTTGTGCAACCATCACCACCAGCCATTTCTAGAACTTTTTCATGGTTTTAAACAGGAATGCCAAGCCCATTAAACAAGAACTTCTTGTTCCTCCAACCCCCAGTTCCTTGGTAACTGTTCTTTCTGTCTATGAATTTGCCTCTTCTAGGTGCCTCATATAGGTGGAATCATACATTTGTTCTTTATGCCTGGCTTAGTTCACTTATACTATTTTCAAGGTTCATCCATTGTTTCTGTATATATATATATTTTTAATACGTAGTTTCTTTCTTTTTAAACACGTTTTTATTTTTAGAGAGGAAAGGAGAATGAGAGAGAAATATCAGTTGGCTGCCTCCCTCATGTCCATACTAGGAGTGGAGCCTGCACCCCAGCAGTGTGCCCGGATGAGAATGGAACCTGTGTTCTCCCAGTGCATGGCATGATGCTCAGCTAACTGAGCCGCACTGGCCAGGGCATTATTTCTGTTTTTCAAAGGCAGGAGCCACTGACTGGAATTGTCCCTGTCTGAGGCCTCTGGGGATTAGTGAAGGAGAGGCATGGATACTGACTGGCTGACCAATTCTGGCTGACCTGCTCTGCACAGCCCTGCCCAGCCATGTCTTAGCACAATCCCCAAGTACTGCCTCTCCCTGGGGCCACAGCTACTTAGGTCTAGAAGTTGTCCCGTTGGTGGGAGCAGTGCCACCTGCTTCCTCCTGTCATTGGCCCCAGAGTTTCTCCCTGAGTTACCATCTTTTTCCTCCCCCCAGGTCCTCCGCCTTGAAGATAGGTAAGGACCATGAGTTCTGAGTGACATGGTGCCTCCCACTTGCTCCCCAAGTCTTTGTTCCCTGCCACCTTTTCCTCCCCATTCTTAAATGCTAATAAAGTTAAAAGACAACAAAAAAAATATTTTAAAATAATCTCAGATTTGCAAAAAGGTTGCAAGTATACTATGAAGGTTTTCTTGAACTGTTTGAAACTTAGCTGTCAATACATTTTCCCAGCATCCTGGAATATTTTATGCTCTTCCTACAAATAACATTTTCTACTGAACCACAATGTAACCAACTTAAGTCCACAGATCCCATTAAAATTTGTTCATTGTATCAGTAATGACCTTGACAACAAAGGATCCAGTTAAGAATCTCCTATTACATCTAGTTGTCATGTCTCTTGGCTTCAGTCTGGAGCACTTAGTCTTTCCTTGACTTTTGTGACCTTGACATTTCTGAAGATTACAGGCCAGTTATTTTGTAGCAAGTCTCTCAGCTTGAGTTTATCTGTTCATTCTTCATGTTAGATAGGTTTATGCAATGTTGGCAGGAATATCACAGAAGTGATACTGCATTCATGTCTTTGCACCTTATAAAGTGGTACATGATTGCCTGGCTGGTGTGACATGGTGTTTGAGCGTTAGCCCATGCACCGAGAGGTTGCAGGTTCAGTTTCTGGTCAGGTCCGGGTTACAGGCTGATCCTCATTGGGGATGTGCAGGAGGCAGCTGATCGATGTTGATTCTCTCCCATTGATCTTTCTATCTCTCCTCCCTTCCTCTCTCACTAAAATTAATAAAAACATTTAAAAAAATTGGTACATGATTTTGATTTATTCCATTATTATCCATTTAAAAAATATATTTTATTGATTTTTTTACAGAGAGGAAGGTAGAGAAAAGTTAGAAACATTGATGAGAGAGAGTCATCGATCAGCTGCCTCCTGCACACAACCTACTGGGGATGTGCCTGAACCAAGGTACATGCCCTTGACCGGCATTGAACCCGGGACCCGTCAGTCCGCAGGCCAATGCTCTATCCACTGAGCCAAACCGGTTTCGGCCCATTATTATCCGTGTTAACTTGATCACTTGAAGAGTTGCCTACTTGCCCTGACTGGTGTGCTAAGTGGTCACTGCATTGGCCTATGCACCAAAGGATCATGGGTTTGATCCCCTGTCAAGGGCACGTACCTGGGTTTCAGTTGTGTGTGGGAGGCAACCAGTAGATGTGTGTCTCTCAACTCTCTCTTTCCCTCCCTCCTTCCCTCCCTCCTCCCTCCTTCCCCTGCCTCTACCCTCTCTCCCTTCCACTTTCTCTGAAAAGCAATGGGAAAAAAATAACCTCCCGTGAGGATTCACCAAAAAAAGTTGCCTGATAGCCTGGCCAGGGAGCTCAGTTGGTTCGTGTCGTTCTGATATGCCAAGGGGTGGGTTCAACCCCCTGTCAGGGCACATAACTAGAAACAGCCAATGAATGCATAAGTAAGTGGAATAACAAATCTCTCAAATCAATTAAAAAAATAAGAGTTGCCCACTAGTTTTTTGTTTTTGTTTTTTTTCATGAAATTACTTTTTTTCCCTTTTCTGTAATTAATAAGTATTTTATGGGGAAGTATTTTGAGACTGTATAAATATCCTGTCCTTAAAGTTTTAATTTATTAATTTATTTGTCAGTATGGACTTGGGATTTTTTTATATTGGTTACTGGGTTATATTTAGATATTTATTTTGATGCTCAAATTATCCCAAATTTGGCTAGTAGGTTACCTTTTAAGTGAGCTCCTGTCTTTTTAATATTCTTCATCATTCTTGGATTACTAGGCACTCTTATACTTTTCCTGACCCAGCCTGGAATTAACTATTTCACAGAGGAGCTCTGGTTCATTTCAGTCAAGAATGGTATTTAAAATCAAGATTTGGCCCTGTCTGGTTTGGCTCACTGGATAGAGCATCTGCCCTCGGACTGAAGGGCCCTGGGTTCGATTCCGGGTTATGGGCTGGAACCCCAGTTGGTAGTGGCCTGATGAAGAAGCTGCTGCTGCAGGAACTCAGGGATGCAGGAAGGGTGCGGGTGGGGGAGTTTACGTGCAAAGAGGCCACGCACCTGCTGGGAAGCCACCACTCTTCCCCTCTCATTTCCTCTGCGAAAAATCTCGGATCCAAGCAAGATGTATGTCATTAATTCAATATCTAGGAGCTTTTTTCATAGTAACAAATTTACATTAAGTAAATTAATTATATTAAGTGAATGATGTTATAAATATCCAAATAGCCTTTGGTAGGAAAAAGTTTTCCCACCCCGGATCTAAATGAATCAGATTTTTCTATAGTTGTAAGCAGACTGGTCTTTTTCTAGTAAAAAGAAATAATGCAGTAGTAACTGTCATCTCAGCTATCAGTTGAAATGTGAATAGTCTTTCTATAACCACCTTACTGAGCAGCAGGTAGAAAAGGCAGAAATTATCTGGGAATTAAGAGTCTTATTACAGGGATCCTTTTCTAGGGAGCAATTTTTTCCTGACTGTCATCTCAACAGCTCTGTATTTGAATACATTTCAAACCTTCAGCCATTATGCAGTCATCTTTCTTACGCATTCTATAATTATTCTTAGGTAAAAAGCTCTCTCCCACTTCCTTCCATAAGCTCCAGTGGACTGTGCTCCTGCTCAGTCCTACCCTTTTCACGTTCCTTTAAAAAAAAGAAAAGAAAGAAAAAAGCTTTATTGATTTCAGAGAGAGGAAGGGAGAGGGAGCAAGCGAGAGAGAAGCTTCGATGTGAAAGAGAAACATTGATCTGCTGCCTCCCTCACGTACCCCGATGGGAGAACACACCCACAATCTGGGCATATGCCCTGAACATATTTTATTTTCTGTTTATCTTGTTCAGCACCTTGAGAAAAGTGGTATTTAACATGTCAGAGAATTCAGGTGTGATGTTTAGGCTGGATTCCTCTTTTAAGTCAAAGGCCCCAAAGAAGGAGACTATTACAGTTTATTTGAGTATGGAAAGTTATGTAACTGCCACAGTCAAGCGTTTTTGTTGCTGTGTGATGGTTAATTAACTCTTTGTGTTCCAAGACTGTGGGTTTTTCATTGCAGTATTCCCAAAGCCCGAGACATAACAGCTCAGAAAAATCTTCCAAGAATCTGAACATCCTGTGTGCTTCCTTAGAGCCATATTGGTAATGTGGCACTTACCATTTTTGTTTGTTTGTTTTTGAAATTTTATAAGAATTTATTCGAGCCAAACGGATCACATGCTGGGGAACAAGATCTCAAACACTCCCGGCATTTATCATTTCTGTAAGAGTTACTTATTACTTGTCGATATTCCCCCCACCCTGCTAGATCTTAAATTCCATGAAAATAGTCTGTGAGCACAGTATCTAGCAGCCCTACAAGTTTATATTGAGTGTATAAATCTGACTTCAGAGAGATTTGGGCCACAGGTATTGGTCATTTTCTTCACTGTGTTTCATGGCTCCCTACAACTCTTAAAGATAGGAAGGGAGTTGGATTAGCTTTGAAGGCAAAGCTAATTGGTTGCTGGTAATCAGTGCACATGTGATATAGCTTGGAAAAATACCTTTTTTTGTGTGTATGTATTTATGTAAGTATACATGCCTTCTTTTTTGCTGAATCATCTAAAAGTAAGCTGTAGACATTGTGACTCTTTATGCCTAAATACTTGAGCATCTTCTTTTCAAAATAAGGGAACATTTCCACATAACCACAAACATGACCTCACCTGGGAAAAACAACATTATTTCAATAATATCCAGCCTAGAGTCCACTTGCAAATAGTCCCAATTATCCAAAAAAGTGTAAATTATGGCTTTAAAAAAAAACTTAGGAACCAGTTTATGAGTTACATTTGGCATGATTAGTCCTTGGGTAGTTTTATTGGAGGCTGTGTGCAGGTGTGTGTGTGTGTGTGTGTGCACCCATGAAGGTGGGAAGTTTACCATCCTTTCTCATTCATTTTGGACACTTTATGGGGTTTGTTGGACTTTGATTTGCTCTAATGCATTCCTTTCCCACAGAATCAAGGAAAGGTAAAGTTCTCTGAATATTTGTGTACATACAGTTACCTCTTTATCTGTACATCTTATATGGCTGCATTCTTTCTCTGAGTTTTTCCCAATTCCTTTCTCCCTTGGAAAGGTATGAAGGGGCACCCTGACTCTTGGAAATTCTGTTTTAAAGTTCTTCTTTCTCCTTCACCTCTAGTTGTATTCCTTGCATTTGAGAATGGGCATGCTCTTGTCATAACCTTCAAAAGTCTGTTGAGCCCTGACGGGGGTAGCTCAGTTAGTTGAGCATCTTCCCAAGCATTGAAAAGTTGCTGGTTCCTAGACAAGACACATACCCAGGTTTAGGGTTCAATCCCCGGTCAGGGTGTGTGTGGGAGGCAACCGATTTCTCTCTCTCTCACATAGATGTGTCTCTCTTTCTATCCCTTCTTCTCTCAAATTAATAAGAGCATCTCTTAAAAAGTCTATTGAATGTTATGGTTGATTCAGCTTCATTGCATACCAATAATTCTTCTAGAGGTGGGCTGTTCGAATGCTTTGAAAGCTTGCTGTACATCTTGACATTACTTGCCAGGTTTTCCTAAGACCCTTTAAGCACCTGACTAAGCTTAGCAGATTACTTTTCAGTTTTAATTTCTCTTGTATGTATTTTTCTTTTTTTGCTAATTTTCACCTAAGGGTATTTTCCCCCATTGATTTCTAGAGAGAATGGAAAGAATGAAGGAGAAGGGCCGAGAGAGAGAAAGAGAGAGAGAAAGAGAGAGAAACATTGATGAGAGAGACACATCAATTGGTTGCCTCCCCATGCACCCTGACCAAGGAGGGGGGCAGCTGGAATTGAACGTGCAACCCATGTATGTGCCCTTGATCTGAATTGAACCTGTGACCCTTTGGTCACCAGGCCAATGCTCTAACCACTGAGCAACCAGCCAGGGCGGTAGGTATTTTTCATATTAAGATTTATTTTTTCCCCCTCTCCTACTCCCCTTAATAACTGATCCTTACTTGATGATTATCTTTCTCCCTCTCTTTCTAAAAAACAAAAACAAAAACAAAAACAAAAAAAACTTAAAAAAAAAAAAGTAAAGTTCTTTATAAACACACACACACACGTTCCCTTGCCTGTTTATCTATGCATTTCTAGTACAGAGCAGCATATTCAGCAGGTAGTAACTACTGCATAAAATATTTGAATGAATGTATATATTTGTATTAATGGGATTAGAATCTTTGATGAGGAATGTCAACACCAAGTGTACCCAGGCTTAAAGAGGAATAGTTAAATTTATTTTTTAAAACAGTATTGCTAAAAAAAACCCAAAACAGATATTTCTGCCATTTGGAATCAGACTTTCCTACAGGGAGGCCCCAGGCATTGATGCCAGGTTTCCACAGTGTTTGCGATGTTCTCCAGGTTGAGAACTATCAGGCCGTGTAAATTATAGATATAAAGTGGAACCAAGGGGGCACTTCTCAGTTGAGGTGAAAATCAGCCAGCCTTATTTTCCCCTTTTAAGTTCTATGCTTTCTCCATATTTGCAAAGGTAAGTAGGGGGTAGGAGGTGGGTACTTTTATTAATAATGAAGGAGAAATAACAATATTTTCTTACAGTTTGGAAATATGTCTCTGGGTATAAGGTAAGTTATTTTTCTGATGGAGTGAAAGTAACTACTGTATTGAGAACCTAAAACAGCATAGCTATTATTGTTACCGATTTTCTCATTAATATTTCTTGAGCATTTTTAGAACTGGGTGTCAGGCACAGTTCTAGAATGCTGAGTACTATTCTCTATGTTTTAAAAATATATATATTTTATTGATTTTCCACAGAGAGAAGGGAGATGGATAGAGAGCTAGAAATGTCAATGAGAGAGAAACATCAACCAGCTGCCTCCTGTACGCCCCCTACTGGGGATGTGCCTGCCACCAATGTACATGTCCTTTGACCGGAATCGAACCTGGGACCTTTTAGTCCGCAGGCTGATGCTCTATCCACTGAGCCAAACTGGTTTCGGCTATTCTCTATTTTTTTTTTTTATTGATTTCAGAGAGGAAGGGAGAGGGAGAGAAAGATAGAAACATCAATAATGAGAGAATCATTAATTGGCTGCCTTCTGCATGCCCCCTACTGGGGATCTAGCCTGCAACCCAAGCATGTGCCTTTGACTGATACTGAAGTTGGGACTCTTTGGTCCACAGGCTATGTTCTCTCCACTGAGCCAAACTGGCTAGGGCTGAGTACTATTCTAGAAGTTGATTAGAATATCTATAATTATTGGGCATCTCTTAAATTTATGAAGTCTTAATTTTTTTTACAGTGTTGATTTTGATTCTTTCAGGTTCTTCAGATAGATCCTGAAGTGACAGATGAAGAAATAAAAAAGAGGTTTCGGCAGGTATGGTACTATTTCTCTGTAATGGAAGGAGTTTGAGCATTTTTAAAATGTAAGCATATGATGGTTTTCTTAATATTTGCTATTATGGCCCTAACTGTTTTGACTCAGTGGATAGAGCGTCGGCTTGGGAACTGAAAGATCCCAGGTTCAATTACAGTCAAGGGCATGTACCTTGGTTGTGTGCACATCCCTAGGAGGAGGTGTGTAGGAGGCAGCTGATTGATGTGTCTCATCGATGCTTCTGGCTCTCTATCCCTCTCCCTTCCTCTCTGTAAAAAATAAATAAATAAATAAATAAAAATTTGCTATTATGACTTTTGGGCCAACATTTAACTTTTTTTTTTTAACTTAAAATTGTGTAACTCTTAGATAAAAACCTTATAATGACATAAAATCTTAAGTAATTTGATGGTCATAGCTTACCTCTGAATGGAATGAATTTTATATCCAAATAGAATCTGTCTAGCCCCTTATTTAAAAGGGAGAAGTACAAGTAGAATTGTAGCACTTACATAGAGTCATACTTACTAAGTCCCCTGGCTTCTAGGAGAGAACATGTTAAATAATTTGTAACAGTTCTTTATTTTTTTTAAGACCCTATTCCTTGGTAATTTGCTTTTGTAAATTTAAATGACTATCCAGGAGATATAAGGAATGCTTTGTAGAAATTCTCTAGGAAATAAGATCCACAATGTCTGATTCTTGTTCATTCTAATCCTATATAATAAAAGGCTAATATGAAATCAACTGATTGGCTGACCGACTATGATGTGCACTGACCACCAGGGGTAGACACTTAACGTAGGAGCCTGCCCCCTGGTGGTCAGTGCGCTCAGCCAGAAGCTGTGCTCATGCTGGCAAGCACAGTGGCAGTGGTGGGAACCCCCCCGCCCCCCCACCTCTGTGGCAGCAGTAATGGTGTTTGACGGCCCGTTTAGGCGGAGAGTGGTCCTAAGCCCTCAGCTGGACATCCTCCCAGGGCTCCCGGGCTGCGAGAGGGTGCAGGCCAGGCTGAGGAGACCCCTCCCCCCTGCAGGCCAGGCTGAGGAGACCCCTCCCCCCTGCAGGCCAGGCTGAGGAGACCCCTCCCCCAGCACAGATTCTGTGCACTGGGCCTCTAGGGTTTAATGACTTGAGCTACAAAGTAGTTTTGAGAGCTGGGTAAGACCCCAGCCTTTCCTTTTGTGAACTGAATAATCACACTCCCGATAATGTTTTGTACAAATTGGATTTTCTATGTATTTCATGTTTTTTTTAAACTTTCCCCAATGTCTTGATTTTTCTTATGTACTACAATTTTCAACCAGTGTGCCACAAGAATTTTGAAAAACATGCAATACCTGACTATTTAGTCATGGGCACTGACTTCTTTTCCCTTAGATTATCAAATTAAAAAAATGACAACAGCCAACACAACAATAGCAGTTTCGTGGAATGAATCAAAATTTTTATTGCACCTGGGCAGTGTGGCTCAGTTGGTTGAACATTGTCCCATGCAAGAGGTTGCTGGCACATTTCCCGGTCAGGGCACATACCTGGCTTTTGGGCCCCATCTCTATTAGGGGGTGTGTAGGAGGCAGTTGATCAATGTTTCTCTCTCATTGATGTTTTTCTCTCTGTCCCTCTCCCGTCTTCTTTCTCTCTAAAAATCAATAAAAAAATATTTAAAAACCTAAGATGTTAATTAAAAAAATTCAATTATACCTATTTCTTTTTTTGTCATTTTGACAAAAAATATTTTTTTTTGGTGTGTTGCAGAATTTTAGTAATTAGTTTGTGTGCCACAAGATGAAAAAGGTTGAAAACCACTGCACTACATATTTAAAAGGGCTTCACCAGTGCTGAATATTATTCTTAGCTCCTGTATGACATTCTTTTTAATACCCAGTGTTATGCTTGCTTCTTTTTTTCTTTTAATGCTCATCCAAAGATATTTTTCCATTGATTTTTTGTTGTTGTTGTTACTCCTCACCTGAGGATACTTTTTCCATTGATTTTTAGAGTGGAAGGGAAGGGTAGAGACACAGAGAAAGATACATCAATGTGAGAGAGACTCCTCGATAGTTGCCTCTGGCACACACCCCAATGGTCTGGGACCAAGCCTGCAACTGAGGTATGTTCCCTTGACTGGAATTGAACCCAGGACCCTTCAGTCTGCGAGCTGACCCTCTGTCCACTGAGTCAAACTGGTTAGGGCTTTCCATTAATTTTAGAGAGAGTGGAAGGGAAGGAGGCAAGGGAGAGAGAAAGAGAGAGAAACAGGAACATTGATGTGAAAGAGACACACTGATTGGTTGCCTCCTGCATGCACCCTGACCTGGGCTGGGGATTGAGCTGCAACGAGGTGCCCTTGACCAGGAACCGAACTCTTTGGTCCGCAGCCTGATGCTCTAACCACCGAGAGAAACTGGCTGGGGCATGCTTGCTTCTTGAATACAGTAATTGCCCCTCTCATTGCTGACTCATAACCATCTTACGATCTGCTATTGAGCTAAGATGTTTTTTATCTTTGCCTACTCAGTCATTTCCCATTTTATAATTTTATAGTTTTTCTTCTTCCCGAGTTCTCTACACTGACACGTATTCCGTTTTTTTCCTTCTCTAAAATTTCAAGTTTGAACTGGGCAAGTAAGTTACTTTCAACCTTTCTGTGCCTGTTAACCTTAATTGTGAAATGCACATAATAATGATGTCTACCTCGTGGGGTTGTTAATGAGGATTAAGTGAGATAATACAGTAAAGCACTAGAATATGTCCTGTTATATATGTCCTCTTTATATGGTAACTGTTGTCAGTGTGGGTTAGACAGTATGCTGTTATTTACTGGCATTATTTCCTTTCAACCTTAAAAACAACACAATGAAATATAAGCACCTAATAATAGGTGGAAGATGAGGCAGATAGGTTAAGTGAGTTGCTTAAGGTCTTACAGCTAGTACGTGATTGACGTTGGAATTAGACCCTGGGATTCTTTCTCTAGTAATGTAGGATTTAGCATTACATTCCCACTTGCTGTCATTCCTCAACAAAGCCCCTCTGATCCAGCTAGTTGGTTTCTGTCTGTCAGTGGCAGGAGGTCAGTGGTTCTTAACCATGGATATCTAAAAGAATCAGCTGTGGAGATTTTTGTGTTTTTTTTTTTTATTTGGACATAAAATTTTTTAAGTTATAAAGATAAAACAGTGAACACCCATATACTCATCATCTATTTGCAACAGTTTGCTTCATTTTACATATATTTTTGCCTTAATTTTTGAGAAGTAAATTACAGACACCTGATACTCCAACATGAATCTCCTTAAATAAAAAAGGACAATTTTTTTTTGCATAACTACTTGTCACACCTAACAAAATTAACACCAGTTCCTTACTATTATTTGATACCCATCCTAGTACAGGTTTAACAAGTACAGATGCTAGAGACTCATTCAGAAGCTCTGAGGGTGGAAAATCGACATCTGTATTTTTTGAAAACTTCACAGGATTGGAGCACAGCCAGAACTGAGAACCACAGTTTTATGTTCGAAGTTCTTTTAGGAAAGAGATGATGTCCCATCCCTATTTTCTTCTCTGTAGTGCTCAGAATAAGGAACCTAACAGGAACTTGGTAGTTTTCAGTGTCTCTCCTCCCCCCAGTGATCACAACATCTTCATAATACTAGGCTTACATTTATTCTCAACATGGTGATTAAAACCCTAAATGTTTCCCAGTTGTGCATTTACTTTTTGGTGCTTGAATTTTATTAAAGATCAGTATTTCTGGGCCTTTTATGATATTAATTTAAAAAGAAATACTTCTGGCCTGACTGGTATGCTCAGTGGTTGAGCATTGATCCATGAACCAGGAGGTCACCTTTCAATTCCCGATCAGGGCACATGCCAGGTTGTGGGCTTGATCCCCAGAGAGGGCCTGCAGGAGGCAGCCAATCAGTTATTCCCTCTCATCATTGTTACTTCTCTCTCTCCCTCTCTGAAATCAATTTTAAAAAAATATATTAAAATATATTTTATTATTTTTATAGAGAGAAAGAGAGAGGTATAGAGAGTTAGAAACATTGATCAGCTGCCTCCTGCACACCCCCTCCTGGGGATGTGCCTGCAACCAGGGTACATGCCCTTGACCGGAATCGAACCTGGGACCCTTTAGTCTTCAGGCCGATGCTCTAGCCACTGAGCCAAACCAGTTAGGGCTAAAAATATTTTTTAAAAATGCTCCCGGCTAACAGTCTTTTTTGCCATAGTACCTTAGAACCTTTGGTTTAAAGAATGCAGGCGAAGAGTAAATGTTCCTTTCCCCTTACAGTTATCCATTTTGGTGCATCCTGACAAAAATCAAGATGATGCTGACAGAGCACAAAAGGCTTTTGAAGGTATTTGTAAATTTACCTGCTTTTGAATAATATAGTCAAATGTTAGGGATGAACTGTTTCTTGTCCTGGATCAAGAAAAGAATATAATAGTTTTGTCTTCCGGTCATGAAGAAGCTGGTTTTCAGTAGAAGAACAGTTGTCATTCCAAAGCAAAATGTCGCTGTTTAAGAAATAAACCTTAACTTTGCTTTGTTAAAGCTTCTTTGTGCCAACAAAGACTGTTACTGCATAGGATCCTTTTTTCTCTGAACATAAGAAAGAATTGGCAATGTTTTATCACTGAATTAAACCTGGTTGTGGTGTATTTAGCCTTGAGTGTGTATTTAACTTTTTCCAAGGCTCTCAAGGAAAGTCATTGCTCTAGTTATATGTTTTAAAATTAGTTTAACAACAGTAAATAATTTAACAAAGTAGGGAATGCTTTTAGATGGCACAAGTCCGTTTACACTGCCTGAGTATAGTTCCGACTTGCAGAGGGTGTTTGCAGAAACAGTTAATTTCAATGTTTTGCATTAGCTGTGGACAAAGCTTACAAGTTGCTACTGGATCAGGAGCAAAAGAAGAGGGCCCTGGATGTAATTCAGGCAGGAAAAGAATACGTGGAACACACTGTAAGTACTTATAGAGCCACTGTGTTTACAGGAAGTACCAGCAAGCCTTGGGCATCTGTAGGAGGGCTAATGTTAACATAGCAATGCCTACTGTTGAAACTGTGATTGCATATGTGGTCTCCACCCCTTTGCTGTGGTGGTCGTGAGGAGTGTGTGCCTAAAACTATTAATGCACCCCGGATCTCAGGATGAAGAGTGGTTAGGACACTGCTCCGACCTCTTTCCTTACCAGTCCTGTGTTGAGAGAGGGCTTTTTTGTCCTCTCTTTACATGTCACATTGCTCCATTTGGGAGTGGAGAAGTGGAGTAGCCATGGTCACACTTGAACCTTGATTTTTATCCTTGTCCCTGTGAAGGGGTTGGAACATGGGCTTGAGGTAGGCTGGCAAGGGGATATGAGTAAATTTTTTAAAAAGGAGGAGCTACCTGTTTGTATTAACAGGGAAGGACTCGATTGAAATAAATTTAGTTAGAGCTGGTGTTCCTCTTTTGTTATCACTGAAATCTGAGGCAGGAGATGTGCAGGTGGCTTGCTTGAGGTAAGAAAGGTCTTTGTTTAATATTTTACTTGCGGGTCAAGAATCTTGAGACCATTTATACGGGCTATTTCAGTTGGGAGTGAATATGGATGTTTTCTTTGAAGAGTGTTGGAAGCTAAGACAACGTCATAACCAATAATAATAATGACTCCAAGATTAGATCAGGAAAAGGAGTAAAAAGGAGATGGATGACCATAATTACATCCTGCTGGTCATGTCTTGGAAATGGAACGTGTGGGCCCAATTCTGAAAATATCAGAAAAGTACCTGAAAATTTGTACTTGAACCGTTATAGTAGTCACCTTTCATCTGAATTTTGCTTGTAAAGGAGCCATCCTCAGTCTTTCTGACCACAAGGTGGCAGTGGGGCCTGTCTGAGCTTGGAAAGCCCTGCTTTGTGCTGGTGTACAGCAGAGTGATTGCTTAATGGAGTAATGCCATTCTTGTGTGGATGAGTATATTTGATTTTTTTTTTTTATCTCAATAGTTGCCAAAGTGGTAAAAACACCAATTAACATGATGTGAAAATTATGGGGTTTCACAGTGAAAATAAAAGAATGCAGTTGTAGAAATGCCAAAACAACAACAACAAAAAACCCACCCCCACGCCAATATTTATTCTATAGCTGCTTCTAAAACTTGACAACAGTGTTTTCTTTACTAAACACATAAACACAAACTGAAAGATAAGTGGGTAATGTGTTGAGTTTATTGGATCTGGCCTAGGATTTGATGAGTTGGGGACAGCTCCCTCACTGTCCCATTTCATCCTTCCAGGAGGTTGGACCCTGTTCCTAGTTCTCCTTTGCATTGCTGTTTTGGAGGGAGGCTCTTTTTTCAATGGAAACTTCTTGTGCGTATAGAAAAGTACACCTATCGTGTGTGCAGGCTCATGGATATTCTTAAATTAAGAGTGCTCATTTTTTGATGAAAAAAACATTTTTTTTTTTTTAGGTGAAAGAGCGAAAAAAGCAATTAAAGAAGGAAGGAAAACCTACAAATGTAGAGGAGGATGATCCAGAGCTGGTGAGTTAAATAAGGAAAAAGCCACTTTTCTGGTGTATCTGGGCTCACTGGTGCATTAGAGAGGGAAGCCCAAAGAATGATGCACAATGCTATAAACATTTTAACTCAACATATTAAATGTGCATTTAAAAATTCACCTCTTTTTTGACATAGGCCTATGGCCTTTTTCTTTGAGTATGTATTGGAGTTTGTAGTTGACTTTATTTTATGAAACACACACATGAAGCATTATCCGTAGTTTTTAGTACTTTTAATTTCTTTTGAAGTACTTTAAAAATGTAGGTACTTGTGAAATATACCAAGAGCAAAGTCCTAGATATTTATGATTTTATTCCTAATTTTTTCCAAATGTCTCACCTATACTCATTCAGTAGCAGTTATTTTTAGGGTCTTATGTTTATTGAATTTTTATAAAGCATTATACTTAGTTTTAAAAGAAACAACAAACACTTTTATAACCACATTTATGAATTTCTGTGATAGTTAAGTCACAAGTATAGCATTAATTGCAACTGGCATAGATAGCTTTGAGAAAAATCAGAGATGACTCTTACTTTATTTTATTTTTAAATATATTTTATTGATTTTTTACAGAGAGGAAGGGAGAGGGATAGAGAACTGGAAACATCGATGAGAGAGAAACATCAATCAGCTGCCTCCTGCACACGCCCCATAGGGTATGTGCCCGCAACCAAGGTACATGCCCTTGACTGGAATTGAACCCAGGATCTTTCAGTCCGCAGGCTGACGCTCTTTCCACTGAGCCAAACCGGTTTTGGCATGACTCTTATTTTTATTTACTTATGTGTTGATTGATTTTAGAGAGAGGGAGGGGAGAGAGAGACAGAAACATCAGAGTAAGGGAAAACATGTATCAGGTGCCTCCCGCATGTACCCTGACTGGGGATCCAACTCGAAACCTGCTATGTGCCCTGACTGAGAACCGAACCTGCCACCTTTGGGTGCACAGGATGACCCTCCAGTCAACGAGCCATGTCAGCCAGGCCACAAGTGACTCTTGACCGGAATCAAACCCGTGACCTTCCAGTCCACAGGCCGACCACTGAGCCAAACTGGTTTCGGCAAGATCCCTAATTTTTTTTTTTAAATATGTTTTTACTGATTTTTAGAGAGGAAGGAAGAGGAATAGAGAGATAGAAACATCATTGAGGCTGCCTCCTGCATGCCCCTACTGGTGGTCAAGCCCCCATGTTCCCCTACCAGGGATCAAACTGGTAACAGCCTCTTGGTTCCTGGGTCAGTGCTCTGCTACTGAGCCACACCAGTCAGGCAAGCATCCTAACTTTATTTCAGTTGTCTTTTTTTCTGATTATAAAGGAACATATGCTAATGATAACAAATTTGGAAAAAGCAGAAAAATATAAAATATTGACAACCACCAGTAACTGTTCACCCAGGAGAGTTTAGAGCTTTTAAAGATATTAAAATATTCATGACAGACTCCTTTACATCTTTGATGTTTGTCTTTATTAGAGATTGAAGTTGTCAGCATTGCTTTCACTGTGGACAGTAACAATATTATAAGAAGCAAGAAATTTTGGGGCTTTTTTACTTTCTTTTCTCTTCACATATTACTCTTTGTTCCAGTGTTTCTGATTTTAGGATATAGGCTCTATGAAATCTGCATGATGAGTTATTTTCTAACTTTTCTTTGTATACTTGAAATACTTCATATTTGGAGTGAAAGTTTCAGAGATAGAGTTCTGTTTTCTTTCCTTTTTAAAGAAAAAATATTTTTATTGACTTCAGAGAGGAAGGGAGAGGGAGATTGAAAAACATTAATAATGAAAGTGTCATTGAGTGGCTGCCCTCAGCCTGGGCCTGTGTCCTGACCAGAACTGAACCATGACCTCCTGCTTCATAGGTTGATGCTCAACCTCTGAGACTACATCCGACCCGCAAGGCAGAGTTCTCTTTTCTTTTCTTTTCTTTTCTTTTCTTTTCTTTTCTTTTCTTTTCTTCTTTTCTTTTCCCTCCCTCCCTCCCTCCCTCCCTCCCTCCCTCCCTCCCTCCCTCCCTCCCTTCCTCTCTTTCTTTCTTTAATATATTTTATTGATTTTTCACAGAGAGGAAGAGAGAGGGATAGAGAGTTAGAAACATCGATGAGAGAGAATCATCGATCAGCTGCCTCTTGCACAGCCCCCACTGAGATGTGCCCGCAACCAAGGTACATGCCTTTGACCGGAATCGAACCCGGGACCCTTCAGTCCGCAGGCCGATGCTTTATCCACTGAGCCAAACCGGTTTCGGCTCTTTTTTTTTTCTTTAATGTATTTTATTGATGTTTTTACAGAGAGGAAGGAAGAGGGATAGAGAGTTAGAAACATCGATGAGAGAGAAACATTGATCAGCTGCCTCTTGCACACTCCCTACTGGGGATGTGCCCGCAACCAAGGAACATGCCCTTGGCCGGAATCGAACCTGCGACCCTTTAGTCTGCAGGCTGACGCTCTATCCACTGAGCCAAACCGGTTTCGGCCAGAGTTTTGTTTTCTATCTAATATGTTAACTCTTTCTGACTCTTCCAACAAGGATGTTGCCCTGTCCTCAGAGTTCAGAGTAGAGGAAAGAGGCAAGAAGGGATAAGCCTGCTTCCTGAACATCCAGGAAGTGGCTACGTCACTTTTCCTATTATCCTGTGGGCTAAAAGTTAAGTTCCGCGGCCTTCACTCTGCTCCTAGGAAGCCTAGGCACACAGGCTTTTATGTTGGGTGCCGTGTGCCGTAAGGTAAGGGACTTTAGATGGAGGGAGAGGAGCTAATGAGGTGGGTGAGGATGGCAACTATAGCCCTGCCACAGTAATAGAGCCCTAAGACTGGCCTGCTTGATAACAGCTTCATATCTCTAGTATCTAGTCTGGTGCCTAGCACAGAGTAATTATAAATTTTTTGTGAAAAGAAAAAGAAAAGGAAGTCAATTATGGAAGGTCTTTGGCAGAAAGTGTCCTCCAAAATCTCAAATGGTTGTGATGATTAGGTAGTACTTTTTACTAGAGCAATTTTCCTATATGTCATCTGATGGTGAAAATGGTGGAAATATCTCAGAGGTGGAAGTGTTATTTCTCGAGAGCATCATTAAGTGGTTCTCTTTGAAGATCCTTTTCCTTGCTGAGATCTAGTCTGCTTGTGTCTTGGGCTCCATCTGAAAGAACTTGATTCAAGTAGTTGGTAAAATAATTTAATTTAATTTTCTTTGATTCTTAACTTTCTTGTAGTTCAAGCAAGCAGTATACAAACAGACCATGAAACTCTTTGCTGAGCTGGAAATTAAAAGGAAGGAAAGAGAAGCCAAAGAGATGCATGAAAGGTATATATCAATATATTCACTTAAATCATAGTTAAATACCTAGATTATTTAACATTGCTCTTTGGGGATTTTCCTAAAGAAGGAATAATGTCATTTAAATGATTATTTAAAATAGTTCCCTGAAACAGCCAACATTTTGAATCACAAGGGTAAGAAATTCTGACTTTGGGAAATACTGAATAGACCTGTCCACAGGGAGTTATAATCAAGGGTGCTGTGAAATACTGAAGTGAGAGAGACACATCTATTGGTTGCATCTCAGAGAGAGAGAAACATTCATGTGAAAGAGACACATCTATTGGCTGCCTCTTGCATGGAATTGAGCCTGCAACCCAGGTATATGCCCTTAACCTGAATTGAACCAGGACCCTTCAGTCCTCGGCTGACCTTCTGTCCACTGAGCCAAACTGGCTAGGACAAGACAGCTATTTTTGTAGAATCCTAGGATATCGATTTATTTTATATGTTTGCTTCTGTGGGGAGATGCTTTAACTTGTATAGTTAGCATACTTAAGTATCGTATAAATACTACAGTCTGGCTTTCCTCACAGGAAGCGACAAAGGGAAGAAGAAATTGAAGCTCAAGAAAAAGCCAAACGTGAAAGGGAGTGGCAGAAAAACTTTGAGGTAAATTTCAAGGTGGTCAGGGATTCTCATTCCAGAGTAAGAAAACTTCCCAGCAAAGAAACTTGGTTTCTGGGGCATTCCCAGCATTGACGGGCCGGCAGCCAGGGAAATGGGATATGTGGGGAAGAGGAGTTGTCCTGCCTCAGCCTCCTATGAGCTCTGTAGCCTTGGCAAGGGCAGTGAGGGTCCCAGAAAGGTGTTTTAGGGAGTGTGGTAGGCACACACTGCCAGGTAGGCTAAGAAAAATGGCCTGCCCATTTAATTTAGGGGCAGACATGGAGAGGTGCCCGACTTAGAGGTCTTTTAGTAGAAACAGGTTCTTATGGATCTGATGTCCTGCCTATAGACTCTTAAAACAACTTAAAAATTTTATTTTATTTATATTATAGAGAGACTTACGGCTCTGAGTTAGACTCCTCTTTGACACTCATCCTTCAGGTGCACAGCCAGTTATCTGAATTAGCAGCACTTGGTCTTCTGTAACATTGAGGTCTCAGGTTAGGGGTGGCTAGCCAGAGTTGATGACTTTGTACCACTGCATGCACGAGTAAACAGAAGACACGGAGGAAGTAGTCCCAATGGCCCTCAGTCCACTGGTGCTGGCTTTGAGCCTCCATCCAAGTTTTGGTGGGGAGTAGGACAGGTTCAGTGCAAAGAGTGGCTGCATTATACTGGCCAGCCATGTGGCTTTGACTTCTCTGAGCCTGGTGTTGTTGTTTGTGATGTGCTAGTGGCACTCTGCACAGATCAGTCAGCTTTCTGTGAGGATTAGAAATAGCATATGCTAACTGTCTAGCCGGAGGTCCCCACAAATGGTGGCCTCGTTGTTGGTATGAGTAGTACTCTCTTTGCTTCCCACTTCCAGCCTGCGCTGCCTCATCCTGCCTCCGGGGGGTGGTGTGACACTTCCAGGGCAGTGGCTTGTCCAGGTGGCTGGGCTAGGGTACAGGGCAGTGGCAGAGCAGGTCAGGCCCTTCCTCTTACTGACTAGTTTCCTTACCTCCAACCACTTTGGTGCTTAGGAAAGTCGAGATGGTCGTGTGGACAGCTGGCGGAACTTCCAAGCAAATACAAAGGGGAAGAAAGAGAAGAAAAATCGGACCTTCCTGAGACCACCAAAAGTAAAAATGGAGCAGCGAGAGTGACTGCCCGGGGTCACAGCCACGGAACCTTTGCCCAACTGCCTCCCCTCCTGCTTTGAAGGACTCATTCTTTCCTCCCACTTCCACCCCAACATAGAATAGTATTTGCTTTTTAGGCCATTTTGTTTTCAATACAATTTAATATCAATCAGAGTAATTCTTTTGTACATTGAAATGAGGGGCTTGGTTTAAAAAGAAACCTTCCTCCACCCCTTACCCCTAGGCCAACCAAGACGGGAAGGTGCCACCACGGTGCTGCCTTCTCCACCCTGTAACTTAATGTTTTGTACTCCACTGAATCGTCCTGGTTAGAGGCTTCGTGCAGAGTTTGTGGAAATCGCCCAATTAAACATATTGCTTAAAGTGGTGTTGCTGTGACTTCCGAGACAAGCCTGGGCCACCTGGGGAAGCCCCTCTGCTCCACGCCCCCCTCTGGGGTGGCATCCTTCGGAGCCCCCGGTCAGACGGGGAGGGCTGTGGGCACACAGAGCGGTCGCCTGACGCCCTGACACCCGGTGTTTGGCACATGCTCTTCCATCTGACTGACCGACCGGTCAGCGTGGCATGAAGCTCTGAGCCATCCAAGCCTGCTCACTTCCCAGGAGCTAGCTGTCCTCCCTCTGAGCCCTCCAAGCCTGCTCACTTCCCAGGAGCTAGCTGTCCTCCCTCTGACACCATATGTCCTAGCCTGTCTGCATTCATTAGTGGTCGTATTCTGTATGTGTAATAAATTTTTATACCCTAACCATTACTGTAGTCTTCAGGTGTTATTCCAAGGTGGGTCCCTTGTCTGGCTTGGTCCAATCCTGAAATCCTTTGGAGTTCTGGCTTCCTACCACTTACTTGCTAAATCTTAGTTTCTTCATCTGCAAAATGGGAAAATACTATAGATTACTGTGGCAATTTTTAGGGAGGAGTAGCCATCCCATCTGATAAAGAGGAAATATGCTAATTGACTGTTGAGCCCTCACAAAGATGGCGGCACCCACAGCCAATAAGGAGGGAACATGCTAATTGACTGCCACACCTTCAAAGATGGCAGTAACCACAGCCACAAGATGGTGGTACCCAGTCCCCTCAGCCCTGTGGGGCAGCAGGTGTGTGACATGGCTGGGCCCACCCCCAGGTGGGTCTGGCTGCTCTGCGTGCCTGCCTCCAGAGCCCGCCAGTCCCTCAGCCCCCCAGCCGCCCAAGGTTTGCGCTGCCAGCTGTGGCAGCAGCAGAGGTGTGATGGGGGTGTCGCCTTCCCCCGATTGCCAGGTCGCCTCCCACCCCTGAGGGCTCCCAGTCTGAGAGGGGGCAGGCTGGGCTGCGTGCATGAATTTTCATGTGCTGGCCCCCCTTAGCCTTTTATTTACATATATGTGTATGTGTAAATAAAAGGCTAAGTGACTGGCTGGCCTGCTGACTGGCTGGTAGGGAAGATGCACACTGACCACTAGGGGGCAGATGCTCAATGCAGGAGCTGCTAAGCGACAGCAACTTTCCAGAGTGCCCTCTTGCACTCTGGGACCCCACGGGGGATGTTGGACTGCTGGTTTGGGCCCGATCTCTGCAGGCCAGGCCAAAGGACCCCACCTGCTGGAGGGATCCCGCTCACTCCACAGACACCCTTCAAGCCCCAGTGCTGCCCCAGGTGCAGCCGACCAGAGAGGGACCTCGGGAGGTTGGCTCCAGGGCAGGTTTGGCCCATCTTGCCCAGTCCCACGCTGCTGGTCACCTAATTAATTTCCTTTCAATGTGCACAAGTCCGTGCACTGGGCCTCTAGTGGCATATATAAGGTAGCTCTGAGTGCCCAATGGGTGTTGCCAATGTTTTTTCTGCATTAAATGAAAGTCCTGATTACTTTGAGAAATAATGTGTGAAAGTACACAGCTCATTGTATACTAGGTATCTGGTTAATAATGTGGATTTTATAATCAAAGAAAACATGATAATTTCAATAGAAACATCAAAAGTGCCATATTAGAACTAAGATGGTGGCAGCTGCCATGCACAGCAATTTAAAAAAAACTATAAAACAAATGTCTATCACCCAAAAACCAAGGAAAAGCTGGTTGAAAGGAAGCCTTACAACTAGACTGAAAGAGAAAGAAGAATCCAGGGCACAGGCGCTGAAAAATGGAGGTGATACAGGCTGGCGGTGGGTCCCGGCTGGAGGAGGGTGGTGCTTTCTTCAACCTGAAGAGAGACAAGCTCCCAATCTCTCTGAAATCCAGTTTCTGGGGAGGGGCTGGACTGCTGCCATCGGGTTGGAAAGTGAGGCTGGCTTGCTTGCAGAGCTGAGATTGTTTGCTGTGCTGTGGTGTGAGACATGGAAAGATGTGGGGAGACGCCGGGAAGCCGGGACGCCATTGGAGAGGCGGCAGACGGGCAGCCATTACTGTTGGCCACGCCCCAGTCTAGTTAGGCCCTGAGACTCCGCCCTGAGACTCCACCCCGCAAAACCTACAAACACACAAGCTCCAAGCATCGGCTTTTGCATATGAATGGCCCTTTCTGTTGCAGTTTAGCAAAATTGCAACCTGGGGCAAATAGATCCAAGGAGAGCAGGGCTGTAGTTCACACTGTAGCTCCCGCAACTGTACTAGCCTTGACAGTAGCTCAACTGCACCTCATTGAGACCCAGAACCCAGTGTGCTAGTGCTCAGTTTCAACCCCTCACACCCATAAGTGACACATTCGGGAGACGGTCTCAGTGAGCACCAAAGCCCCAGTGAAACAAGGCGTGACTCCAGCGCAGCAGTTCTTTATAGACACAGCGGGTCCTCACAGACAATTGGCTTGGAGATCAATTCCTTCCAGAATACCAACAGCAATAAAAGCTTAATTACACCAAGACTTTGCACTAAGCCCACAAATGGATATAGCAAAAGCGACCACCTCAGGTGATTGGGGAAGCTGAGCTACTGGCCCCTACAGGTCACTGACCACACAAAGCCACTTCATCAATACAGGGAGGCAGCCAAAATGAGAAGACACAGAAATATGACATGAATAGGAGAGACGGAGGAGAGTAAACTACTGGACGACAGACAGTTCAGAATCACATATATAAGATTACTCAAGAATCTTCTAAAAACCTTTGAGAAACTTGATGAGACCTCCAAGAAGCTTAGTGAGACCTTCAAGGACCTTAATGAGAATACCAAAAAAATGGAAAAGGACCAGCCAAAAATTAAGCATACAAAGTCTGAAATAAAGAATATACAGAAACTCAACTATAGATCAACATACCCCAAGAATCAAACCAAAGAACTGGAATATAAGAAAGCAAAAATAACCCAACCAGAGAGGCAAAAAGAAAGAAGAATCCAAAAGTATGAGGATAGTGTAAGGAGCCTCTGGGATGGCTTAAAGCGTACCAACATCTGGATTTTTGGGGTGCCAGAAGAAGAGAGCGAGCAGGATATTGAAGGCTTATTGGAAGAAATAATGACAGAAAACTTTCCCTACCTGGTGAAAGAAATAGACCTACAAGTTCAGGAAGTGCACAGGATGCAAACAAGAGGAATCCAAAGAGGACTACTCCAAGACACATCATAATTAAAATGCCAAGAGCAAAAGACAAAGACAAAATCTTACAAGCAGCAAGAGAAAAACAACTAATTACCTACAAGGGAGTACCCATACGACTGTCAGCTGATTTCTCAACAGAGACTATGCAGGCTAAAAGGGAGTGGCAAGAAATATTCAAAATGATGACCAACAAGAACCTATAACCAAGATTACTCTACACAGCAAAGCTTTGAAGGGCAGATAAAGAGCTTCACAGAAAAGAAATTGAAGGGCAGATAAAGAGCTTCACAGAAAAGAAAAAGTTAAAGCAGTTCATCAATACCAAACCAGGATTATATAAAATGTTGAAGGACATTCTTTAAGAAGAGGAAGAAGAAGAAAAAGGTAGCCGAAACCAGTTTGGCTCAGTGGATAGAGCATCAGCCTGTGGACTAAAGGGTCCCAGGTTCGATTCCGGTCAAGGGCATGTACCTTGGTTGTGGGCACATCCCCAGTGGGGGGTGTGCAAGAGGAAGCTGATCGATGTTTCTCTCTCATCAGTGTTCCTAACTCTATCCCTCTCTCTTCCTCTCTGTAAAAAATCAATAAAATATATTTTTTAAAAAGAAGAAAAAGGTAAAAGTAAAAAATTATGAACAATAAAAAGGCATCAAATATATACCTACCAACAAGTGAATCTAAAAATCAAGAGAATAATAAATAAAAAAATCTGAAGAACAAAATGGACTGGCGAATATAATAGAATCAGGGACATTGAAAGGGATTGGACTAACAATTCATAGGGGGAAAAGGGTCTGAAGGGTGCGGGAAGAGATTGGACAAAAATCTCACACCTATGGATAAAGACGGTGGCGGGGGAAAGGGCATGGGGTGGGGTTGGGAATCAAGTGGAGGGGAGCTATGGAGGGGGAGAGGAACACCTGTAATAATCTGAACAATATTTATTTTTTTTAAAAAAAGAAAGAAAAAAAAAAGAAACATCAAAAGTGCTTTATTCAAAGTAATGTCCATTGCTAGCTACACATATCCCCATCTTTCAGGTAATTTGTGGATACCGCCTCAACAGAACTTTCCTTGTTTTGAGGCAAACCATTCAGAGACCCAATTTTCCACTTCTTCATATGTTTTGAAGTGCTGCTCAGAGAGTGCTTGTGCCATTGATTGGAACAATTAGGTAATCTGAAGGAACAAGGTCTGGTGAATACGGTGGGTGGGTTAAAAGATCTTCCCAGGCAAGATCTTTTAATGTGTCTTTTAACTGATTTTGAAGTGTGTGATGGTGCATCATCATGAAGCAAGATTACTTGCCGAGTCTTCTGGAACATTCTGGTCATTTTACGATCAAAGCATGGTTCAAATTAATTATCTGTTGTTGGTAGCAATCAGTATTAATGCTTTCACTTGGTTTTAGAAGCTCATAATACATCACACCTTCCTGATCCCACAAAACACAGAGCATTGTCTTCTTTCTGAAACCATTTGGCTTTGCAGTCTATGTTGATGGTTGGCCTGGATCAACCCATGATTTTGTGCATTTGGGATTCTCAAAATAAATCTACTTTTAAAAAATATATATACTTTATTGATTTTTTACAGAGAGGAAGGGAGAGGGATAGAGAGCTAGAAACGTCGATGAGAGAGAAACACCGACCAGCTGCCTCCTGCTCACCCCCCACCGGGAATGTGCCCGCAACCAACATACATGCCCCTGACCGGAATCGAACCTGGGATCTTTCAGTCCGCAGACCGACGCTCTACCACTGAGCCAAACCGGTTTCGGCATAAATCTACTTTTCATTGCCAGTCACAATTTGACGCAAAAAAGACGTTCTTTCGTGCCCTTGAAGCAACATTTTACTGATGACTCTTCGGTTATCTATTTATAGTCTTTCGTTCAGTTGATGTGGCACGCATTTTCCTTCCTTTAAAATCTTTCCCATTGCTTATAAATGATAAAAAAAATGTTTGCTGAGCAATGTTTAATCTTTCTACAAGTTTTTGAGTTTGACACGCATCTTCATCCAATAATGCTTGTAATTTTTGGTCTTCAAACTTTTTCAGTTGACCTGGGTGTTGTCTTTCACATCGAAATCATCACTTTTAAAGCATTTATTACCAGCGTTCACAAGTATCTTGAGATGGAGCATGTTCACCATAAGCTTCCAGAAGTATTCAGCAGCACTTTTCTTCAAAATAATGAATTATAACTTCCCGCAAATGCTCTTTTTTTTTTGACACAAAATTTGACATTTTTAAGTGTAAAATTATCTATGATGTTAGTACCTTCAGAAAATTTGACATATGATTTTCCCCCCTTATTTTTTTTATTAAATTATTATCTGTGTACATATCTTACCATTGTCCCACCCTCCCATACATGCCCTCCCTCCCCAGAGTCTTGTGTCCATTGGTTGTACTTATATGCATGTATACAAGTCCTTCGGTTGATCTCTTATCTCCCCCAGATCTCCCTCCTCTCCCCGCTGTAATTTGACAGTCTGCTTGTTTCTTTAGGACATATGACGTTTTGAAGCTTGTTGTCAATACAACAAAATAGCATACATATCAGATCGCATCTATATCAACATATGTGTTAACTCCATCTATTGAAAAAAAAAAAATCCGCATTATTAACCGGTACACCTAGTATCCTCAAGTGTCCTGCTGGCCATGAGAGACAGCCCTTGGGAGGGACAGACGGTGAGATACGGAGAAATGCCACCTAATATGCGAAGATAGGAGACACTGGGTGACTTGGAATTAGACTTGTGACAATGTTTTGTAGATGAGTAAAGAGGAATCATAATAACCACAAGGCACAATCTCTTGTATCAAAAGATACTGCAACTTTGATTTGCTTCCTTTGGAGGGGTCAGAAACTTGGGTGTCTTACTGTCCTCCAAGGGCAGCTGAGCACATCCCAGCTACCGCGGAGTTCGAGCATGAGGGTGGGTGGGGTGGTTAGAACTGGACCAACGCAGAGAGGGGGATGCACACCTCCGGGTCACGCAGGCGGTCCTGGGTCCGAGCAGCAGCTCCCTCCCAGCCGGGCGAGTGACATGCCTCGCGCAGCAGGTGTGTGCACGCCTCCCTCACAGGCTGTGTGGTCCCGGTTCACTGTCCAGAGCTCCAGGGCGCCGGGCCCAGGCTTTGCTCTCCAGGAGGTTGTGCCAGCCATCAGCTGAGGGCATGCTGGTTCGCTCAGCAGCTCTGCTGGTGCAGAAGTGACCTGGTGAACACGATGGGGCCTGGCTGCCTACCTCAGCCTGCTGGGGACCCGGTGCACGAACCGGTACAGAGATCGTGAGAGGCACAACGTGCCCACTGCTCTGCGGAGAGGGCCCTCGGTCCCGTTCTCAGCAGTTAGGGAATGTTTAAAAAAAAAAAAAAAATCCAGCCGAGACCGGTTTAGCTCAGTGGATGGAGAATTGGTCTGCGGACTGAAAGGTCCCGGGTTCGATTCTAGTCAAGGGCATGTACCTTGGTGGGGACACATCTCCAGTAGGGGTGATGCAGGAGGAAGCTCATCGATGATTCTCTCTCATCGATGTTTCTAACTTTCTATCCCTCTCTCTTATCTCTGTAAAAAAAAATCAATAAAATATATTAAAAAAAAAGAAAAAGGAGTCAGTTCTAAGATTGGCTCAGTTAAAAAAAAAAAATCCACACCCAAATATATATTTTACTGATTTTAGAGAGGAAGGGAGGGAGAGAAAGAGGGGAGAGAGAGAGAGAGAGAGAGAGAGAGGAGGGAAACATCAATGGGTTGCCTCCCATAGGTGCTCCTGAATGGGGATGGAACCCGAGACCCAGCTATGTGCCCTGACCGGAATCGAAATCGAACCGGCAAACTTTCAGTGGCTGGGATGACACTCCCACCGCTGAGCCACACCAGCCAGGGCAGGAAGTGACCTTTTTAAAGATGGTACCCAGAGGCTGATGCATCAGTTGGGAATGTTTTCAGGTGCAAGGAATACCTAGCACAAAGGGGGAATATCTGCTCGCATAGAAGTCTGGCGGCAGCCACTTTTCATGGGCCCGGCAGTACCACCCAGCAGGAGCCAGGTTGTCACTGAGCCTTCTCTCCGTCCTCTCTGGAGGGCGTGCCGTCTCGTAGTCGCATATTCCACAGGAGGCGGTGGCCGCACCACACGGCAGACCAGTGGCCGAGCAGAAATAACGCACCTGGGAGGCCACACTTCCCCTGGACTTCACCACTGGCCGCGATGGCCACATGTCCACCCCTCACTGCAGACCCGGGAGGTCTGCGGAGGAGAGGGGGCAGGTCTTAGACCGGGACTTGGTCCTGTGGCTGATACCTACCGTACCTTCCTTGTGCGGGCAGGGAAGGAAGACAGGCAGGGTGCCTGCGGGGGTGACTGACTAAGCGCCTGGCACAGGTGGGGCAGAAATGAGGGAAAGGTGTGCCAGTCGAAGGGAACAGTATGTGCAAAGGCCCGCAGTGAGGGCGTGGCCAGTCATCCTTTGTGCTGCCTGGAGCAGAGAAACGGCTGGAGATGAGGGAAAGCTGAGGTCCAGATGAAGGAATTTGGGTTTCAGTGGGGACATCCTATTCCCCCAGATGGATCAAAGCCTTCCCATTTCCTCCTGGGCACATTTCAGCCACAGTCCCTCTCCGCAGAGGAGCAGGAGGGCCCGCCCATCCCCAGCCCGGAGCAGTTTCCTCAGCGCTGAGCTGGCGGCGAGAAGGGTGTGGGTTGGGGCTGGGACTGAGGGAGCATCGGCCGAGGTGCCCCCAGGGCCGGGCTGTCGCTTTATCCGCGCGCAGGTCGGGGTTCCCGGGCAGGAAAGGCTTGCTGGAGGGGTGCCAGGGCCAGGGAGACCGAAAGGCTGGATGGGCCACTTCCCTCCTCTTCCTGTGGTTTTCTGTGGCCAGTGAAGCAGGCTGCCAGCACCCAGCCCACTTCCCGCGGGGCACACCCCACAGGCAGCGAGCGAGGAGGTGGGAGGAGCCTGACCGGGAGGTTAGAATCCCAGCATGGGGCCAGAGGCTTCCGTGCTGGGGGGCCCTGCTTCCTCAGCTGTGAGGCGGGGATGAACCGCCTAGGCCAGTGGCCGGCAAACTCATCCGTCCACAGAGCCAAGCAGCAACAGGACAACGACTGAGATTTCTTTGGAGAGCCACATTAAAATAAATAAATAATATATATATAATATATTTTATTGATTTTTCACAGAGAGGAAGAGAGAGGGATAGAGAGTTAGAAACATTGATGAGAGAGAATCATCGATCAGCTGCCTCTTGCATACCCCCCACCGGGGATATGCCTGCAAACAAGGTACATGCCCTTGCCCGGAATCGAACCCGGGACTCTTCAGTCCGCAGGCCGACACTCTATCTACTGAGCCAAACCGGTCCTGGCTTAAAAATATATTTTATTGATTTTATACAGAGAGGAAGGGAGACAGAGAATTAGAAACATCGATGAGAGAGAGTCATCGATCAGCTGCCTCCTGCACACCCCCTACTGCGGATATGCCTGCAACCAAACCGGTCCCGGCGGAGAGCCACATTTTTTAAACTTCAACTTCTTCTAACGCCACTTCTTCAACATAGACGCCCAGGCCGTGGTACTTTGTGGGAGAGCCACACTCGAGGGGCCAAAGAGCCGCAGTTTGCCGACCACGGACCTAAGGCATCAGTTACTGCCTCTGGGAGTCCCGTCACCCTCCACCTCCCATCCCCGCGGCTGTGGTCCCTCCCGGCCAGGCCCCCCTCTGGCCCCTCCTGTCTCCCTGCAGCCCCCCCGGGGGGGGGGTAGTTGCGGGAGAGGCTGCGGACAGGCCTGGGCCCGCGATGAGGGTGGAACCTCCGGGAAGCAGGATCAGCCCCCTCCGTTTCCTCTCCCTCTCCCTCTCCCGGACCCCCCGCAGCCGCCCGGGACCCCGGGTCTCCTGCCCCCGCTGGGGGCCGTCGGGCTTCTCACCACGGAAGCTGGGAGCTGGGCTGTGCGATCTGAGCGCCGTGGACGGGCGTGGAGACACCTCCCCTAGAACGGGCTCTGCCAGTCGTCATCCTGGCCAGCCTGTCCCCTCCCGGCCCCAGCCTCCTCTTCTCGGGTAGAATGAGGTAAGGCCACCTCCTCCGTCCTCGCCGGTGAGGTTCTGTGGCTTGTGGGGAGCACAAGCCTTGCAAATGGAGGCAACAGGCCTGCGTCTGAGGCCAGACGGCTGAAGTCTTGAGACTTCTCTGAGCCTCAGCTTCCTTGTCTTCCTCACCAGCTTTTCGCCTCGCGTGTAATGATCGGGAGACGGGGTGCCTGGCACCGGGGGGGGGGGGAGGGGGGCCCACATGGGGGTGCAGAGTGAGGACTCCCCACCCCTCTCCCAGCACGGTGGGCCCAGTTCAAAAACGGAGTAAATAACAGGGGACTGAGGACGCCTGGGAAACGTGTTAAAGAGACAATCCCTGCAGGTGCGGAGTCAGAGTTCAGGGTGGGGGGTGTGTGTGTGGGGGACAGCTGGCCCTTTAATAGGCCCCCAGGATAACGCGGCCAGTGTCCTCACCCCACACCTGTGCTCAGCGGGCAGCCCTTGTTTGGGGTGGGGGGCAGGTGAGCATAGCGAGAAAGAGTCTTTCGGTGACTGAGCCTTGTCCGCCTTGGTTTCCCCTGGACTCTCTCTGCTCACAGGCCACCTGCCTTGGCGCCTATTAAAC
The DNA here is from genome assembly GCA_036971965.1 of Nyctalus aviator. Lineage (NCBI taxonomy): Eukaryota > Metazoa > Chordata > Mammalia > Chiroptera > Vespertilionidae > Nyctalus > Nyctalus aviator. Next base: position 178,785,164 of record CM072923.1, read on the forward strand.
ATTTATGTCACTGGTGGCCACCCCCACCTCCCCAACCCTCCCTGCCCCCCGCACTGCTATCTCAGAATCTCTCTCTCTCTCTCTTTTTAAATATATCTTATTAATTTTTTTCAGAGAGGAAGAGAGAGCGACAGAGAGTTAGAAAGATCGATGAGAGAGAAACATCGATCAGCTGCCTCCTGCACACCTCCTGCTGGGGATGTGCCCTCGGCCAAGGTACATGCCCTTGACCGAAATCGAACCCGGGACCCTTGAGTCTACAGGCCAACGCTCTATCCACTGAGCCAAACCGGTTTTGGCTATCTCAGAATCTCTTGAAGTGGAATCTGAAGGACTCGTTTGTTAAGCCTTCATCTTAAAGAAGTTGTCACCCAGCCCGGGTGGCTCAGTGGTTGAGCGTCGGCCTATGAACTAGGAGGTTACAGTTCGATTCCTGGTCAGGCCACATGCCCGGGTTGCAGGCTCGATTCCTGATCGTGCAGGAGACAGCCGATCAACGATTCTCTCTCACCATTAATGTTTCTATCTCTCTCTCCCTCTCTGTTCCTCTCCAAAATCAACACAAATATATTTTTAAAAAGAAAAAGGAGGTGTCCAGCTGACGTGGAGAAAGGATTCGATCCCCAGTTCTGAGACATTCGGCAGGAGCCTGGGTAAATAAAAGGATTTGCATTTACTGAGTTTCCACGATGTACCAGGCATCGTACCGGGTATAAGGCAGTGACTGTGCTGCCGTGACTGACCCGGGCTCAGAGATGCCCAGCGGAGGGTCCAAGCTGAATCCCAGAGGCGGCAGTCAGACCCAGTCCGGTGGATTCTTAGACTTGGTATCTGAGGTTGTCCACCTATCCCGCTCTCCTTTAGGGCCTAAACACCTTGGCTTCCTGCTAAGCCCCATCAGGTGCGGGTGGGGGGGGGGGTGAGGGTGGGGGTGGTGGTGGGAGTGGGGGTGCGGGTGGGGGTGGGAGTGGGGGTGCGGTTGGGGGTGGAGGTGGGGGTGAGGGTGGGGGTGGTGGTGGGAGTGGGGGTGCGGGTGGGGGGGGGGTGCGGTTGGGGGTGGAGGTGGGGGTGAGGGTGGGGGGGTGGGAGTGGGGGTGCGGGTGGGGGTGGGTGGGGGTGGGGGGGTGGGGGTGGGGTGGGGGGTGGGGTGGGGGTGCGGGTGGGGGTGGGGTGGGGTGGGGGTGGGGGTGGGGTGGGGGTGGGGGTGGGGGTGGGGGTGGGGGTGGGGGTGGGGTGGGGGTGGGGGTGGGGGTGGGGGTGCGGGTGGGGGTGGGGGTGGAGGTTAGGAGACATTTCCAGGCAGAACACCCAGAGCTGGAGCTCCAGGTGCAGCCCCAGGCTTCAGTCAGACAATGGCCTCCTCAGAGCAAGGCCTTTCTCCTCACTCAGCCCGGGGCTCCGGGCAGGGATGGTGGCTGCAGAGGCAGGAGTTTCTGTTTCCGGGACTGGGCATCCCTGGAGGCGAGGCTGTCTCTCCCTTTGCTGGGGGCCCGGTGGGCAGGCCAGGTCTCACCCGTTGGAAAGGGGCCTCCTGTGGGCAGGGCGGCAGTGTGTCCGCGCCCACAGGGGTATCTTTCCCATCAGCATGGCGCCCCCTGCAGACACTGGGCTCCTAACAACAGGGCTGGGAGCTTCCTTAGGTCAGAGCCCATCTCCCCTTCAGACAGGAGACCCGGTCTCCCCTCCTCCGCCCGCCCAGGCCCAGCCCTTCCTCCGAGAGAGGCTGCTCCTCGCACGGGCCCAGCCCTGGGCAGCCTGCTGAGCTGGCATGCAGAGAGAGACTCCTTGGCTGAACGTGACTATTCCTGGCAACCTTGGGGTTGGAGCCTCACCCAAGCAGCTGGCATCTTGGATTTATGCCCCCATCACCCAGAAGAGCCAGCAGGCAGCCCCCCCTCCAGCCCCCCAAATTCCTGCTGCTGAGCTAGGATTGGAGCACAGAGGAAAGTGAGTCACGCATCTAGGCCTGGGCCTGCCTCCTGCCTCCCGCCTCCTCCTCGCTCCCTGCCCAGCTTCCTGAGTTCCCGAGAAGCCTTCCAGGAAACATGCTCTCAGCGGCCCCCTCCACCCCTCCGCTTCTCTGTCACCTCCTCGACCACTGTCCCTGCCGCCCCGCAGGTAAGAGGCGGGCGGGCGGGTGAGCTTTGGCTGCTTGGTCTTGCTGTCCCTCAGTCTCCGTGAGGCTAGCCGGGCTCTAGAGGGGTCTGAGGAGCGGGGTTGCGTCTGACTCTCCTGCCATCCGCAGCCGCTCACGGGCACAGAGTCCCCCTTCGTCACGCTCAGCCTCAGGGACACGCAGCACACACAGCCCCCGACAGCCACAGCATCCAGCACGTCACACCCAACACGCCCTCCCCACCCACGGGCACAGCTCACGGCCCTCCACATCCACGCAGCTCACGCAGACGCTTGGCACCCACGGGCACGACCCCTGACCGCTCACTACACGTAATACACAAGCTGTCACCAGGGACACGGTCCTCCCAGGGCTGCATGTCACACTCGCAGGATGAAACACCTGTCTTTACAGACACACACATGTGCGCTGAGACACAGCGAGCCAGGGAAGACCCTCACTCACTTACTGCATGCAAGCCTATCCCACGTACACACACACACACACACACACACACACACCCGTGCAACCATCTGTACGTATCACAGAAACTCCCCTCACGCCCTCACCCCCAAGATGCTGGGGTGCTACTGTCCGCTGGGGTAGGGGCAGGGGCGGGGCCTAGTTAGCAATACCACCGCCACTTCTCACATCGCCCCGCCCGCCGCAGCCCTGCTGTGCACTGGCAGAAGCCAGGGGCACAGCCAGGGGTCCTGGCCACATCCCGGAGTGTCATCGGAGGGATTCTCTGCCGCTTCAGATGCTCTGGGACTAAGCACAAGCTGCTCCTACAGAAATCTTGCGAGCAAGCTCGCAAAAAGGCCTTTCTAAGGCCAGCCCGCCATGGTGATGTGATTCTGCTCAGGTGGCAAGCAGCAGGATTGGCCGGGAAACTCTGACATAGAGATAAGCTCATTATAAATGACCGGGCAATGGGGTTTCTGAGGTTTGGCGGGAGGCTGAGAAGGAACAGACTTCAAGTCAAAGTAGCCCTCGAGGTCGTGTGATTGCACTGGCAGTGGGAGCAGACGGTCCCATCTTCAGGAGACGTTCAGGTTGGTGGCCACTTCCCCACGCTCCCCCTCCCTTCCCCCATCCTGGCTCTGAGCACAGCACGTCTGGGCCAAGCGCCGGAACATAAACGATCGTATTTTAAAATGACACGAGAGGTTCTCTTCGGGGATAACGTTTGCAAACGCTCTTGCTTATTGGCCTGAAAGGTAGATTTACAGATGGAGTTCTTACCAGACTCTGAGAACACGCAGGCATTCCAAAGAACACACAGTGAAGAGATGCCCTCCGATCCTCATTCTTCAGCCACCTGAGCTTCCTCTCGAAGGCCTCTCTCTTAGCCACTGTGGGAGGGGGTTCCAGCCCAAAGAGTTCCCAGAACAGGCTCCAGACTCTGGGGCTGGCCTCCCCGGGCCCTCCCCTGCCCAGCACACAGGCAGCTGCCTCTGTTTGCCCCTGGGGCTCCTTCCAACCTAAGCCCCAAGTTTCTTTTTGTCCATAGAAGGGTTTTTCTTCCTGTGAGTGTGCGTTGTTAGTGTTACGCATTCTGGCATCGTGACTAAGTTTGTTTCTATGGAGACTCCGAACATGGTGTGTCATTCAACCTGAACTTCTCTATAGGAAAAAAGAGCTTGCTTCCTACCATTTATCGTATGCCTCCTGTGTGTCAGACATGATGCTCAATGCTTTTGCAAGTATTACCTTACTTAATTTTACAATTCCTCTATAAAGTAGAGTAGGGGCCCAGTGCACGAATGTGTGCACCTTGAAAGGAACTGTGGGCAGAGAGGCTGTGCTAGGCACAGGGGTGGGTCTTGGCCCATCCTCCTCGGCCCAGCCCAGCCCCTCCTGCCGTGGCCCCCAGTCCTCTGTCTGCCAACAGCCCCACTCCCGCTTCTGCCACTCCCACGTGCTGATGGCACCAGCCCCATTCACACCTGCTGACGGTGCATAGTGATTGGGTCCAGCACCAGCAGTAGGTGTGAGTGGGGCAGGTGCTGTCAGTGGGTGTGAGCGGCAGCTGCTGCCCTGATTGCCCCTCAGGAGCAGGGGGAGGGGAAGAAGTCCTCAGGGGTGATTGGGGTCAGCAGCTGCTCCAACCCTCTGATGGCTCCAAGTGTCCAGGACCAGTGCCAGGCACTGGCAGCAGGTGTGAGAGGTGGTTCTGGCGCCAGCTGTGGGTACAAGCGGAGCCAGCACTGGCAGTGGGTATGAGCAGTGGCTCCGGCGTAGCAGCAGGTGCGAGCACTGGGCGGGACTGTGGTGTGTGGGCAAAAAGAATTTTCAGTAACCACCAGAGGCTCGCCCCAATAACAGCGGCCTGCGCCCCTCCTTGGTCTGGTGCCCCTGCTCACCTGCTCCACCATCCAGCTGCAGCCAATGTTCTGTATACACCCCCTGGTGGTCAGCGCATGTCATAGTGACCAGTTGTTTGGTTGTTTCGGTTGCTCCGGTTGTTCTGCTGTTCCGTCTATTTGCATGTTAGCCTTTTATTATATAGGATACTCAGTCTCATTTCATAGCTATGGTTCCATGTAGCTCAGAGTGGTTAGGAAACCCGCCCAATATGCCATGGCTGGGAAGCAGCAATGGGGCTTGCATGTAGAGAAGTCTGGCACCAGAGTCCACCTCTCTTTTATTTATTGCTATTATGTTTTTACCTTTTAGAGGTAACAAATGCGAACACTGTAAGCTCAATGCGTGTGGAAGAACACACAGTGAAGAGATGCCCTCCGATCCTCACTTTTCAGCCACCTGAGCTTCCTCTTGAAGGCCTCTCTTTCAGCCACTGTGGGAGGGGGTTCCAGCCCAAAGGGTTCCCAGAACAGGCAGTTCCCAGACTCTGGGGCTTGCCTCCCCGTGCCCTCCCCTGCCCAGGCACACAGGCAGCTGCCTCTGTTTGCCCCTGGGGCTCCTTCCAACCTAAGCCCCAAGTTTCTTTTGGTCCCAAGTCCTCAGGGATCCCCCTATTTGAGCCCTCTGGACCTGGATCTTTTCCCCCTTATCTCGCTGCCGAGGGCCCTGGCCACACCCCGGAGGCTTCCTTTCGGGGCGCAGCACACGATGTGACCCTCTCAGGAGCGGGGAATGTTCCCCTGAGCAGTGATCACTTTGCTGTAGGAAGGGCCCAGGCCGCAGAGGGAGAGCAGAGAGACTCAGCCCTAGCCAAGGAAGGGAGGGATGAGGGAGAAGAGGAAGAGGAGAGAGGAGACTGAGGACTGGCTGCCAGACTCTGTGCTTCACAGACCTGACCCCATTGGGAGGCGGGGCTGCCACCCTGCTTTACAGACAAAGAATCTGCCGGTGTGGCTCAGTGGTTGAGCATCGACCTATGAACCAGAAGGTCACAGTTCAATTCCTAGTCAGGGCACAATGCCTGGGCTGTGGGCTCCATCCCCCTGTGTGGGATGTGCAGGAGGCAGCCAATCAATGCTTCTCTCTCATCATTGATATTTTATCTCCTTCTCCCTTCCTCTCTGAAATGAATAAAAATTTGTATTAAAAGAAAAGTATCTGAGGCTCTGCTGGTGCAGTTGTTAAGTGGCAGAGTTGGGACTTAAAATCCCAAAGTCTGAGGAGGACGAGGAAAGCGGAAAGAGAGGGAAATAGAGAGCGATAGAGGGTCTGAGAGAGAAACCGAATTGATGATGGTGAGAACGAAGAGGGCATTCAGAGCTGTCGGGCATCGGCTGGCCATCCGAGAAAGCGGTCTCAGCTTTTGTAGTAAACCCCTCCTCTAGTGACTCTTTATTCTGTTTGTTTGCAGCATTTGTCTGTCCCTGTGCTTATATCATCCTGCCTTAATGACTGTAATTTACAAAACCTTGATATATGATGCTGCATGTTTTTGACGTCTCATTCTCCAAATTGACGAGAATTTGACGTCTTGGCCAATTCTATGTCCACACACACACCACACACACACACACACACACACACACACACACACACCACACACACACACACATACACACACACACACAGTTTTGAGAATGGTATGGTCCTATGCTTGTCCTTCTGCAACTTGCATTTTTAATTTAGCTTTGCATTTACTGTCTGTGTTGTTGCATGTAGCTCTGTTCATTTGAAGGTATTTGCAGAATGACACCGTAGAAACACACAAATATATATTAACGTTGCCAATGTACCTAGGAAGGATGTGAAGCTTTTCAACTTTACTTTGAAATTAATTTTTGAAATGATGGTGCCATTTTTAATCTCTTCTTAGGAGTGTTTTGAAAGTGTCCATTGTTCTACATCCTTCCAATAATTGAAATTGGCAGACTTTAATTTTTTCCGTTCTGGTGGTTGTGCTTTTTTTTTTTTTTTTTTTTGCTTTTTTTTTCTTTTCCTTTTTCCTTTTTAAAGATTTATCAAATTGATTTTTAGAGAGAAGGAGAGAGAGGGAGAGAGAAACATGGACGTGAGAGTGAACCATCCCACCTGGAATTGAGCCCACAACCCAGGTATGTGCCCTGACCGGGAATTAACCAGCGACCTTTTGGTGCACGGGACAAAGCCCAACCCACTGAGCACCCTGGCCAGGGCTGGTGGCTGCTTGTTTTAATACGAACTGATTTCCTGAAACATTGATCATATTTTTAATCTTTCTTAGCCTTCAGGCTTTTTCTTCTGTGAATTGCTTACTCCTTCCTTGACCCATTAAAAAAAAATCCTCATCTGAGGGTATTTTGTCATTGGTATTTGGAGAGAATGGAAGGGAGGGAGGAGAGGGGGAGAGAGAGAGATCGATCAAGCCTGCAATCGAGGTCTGTGCCCTTAACCAGGAATCGAACCTACAACCTTTCAGTTCGTGTGCTGGTGCTCCAACCACTGAGAAAACTGGCTAGGGCATTCCTTGACTTCTTTTTATTAGGCTTGTCTTTAAGTTATTAATTTGTAGGAATTGATATCAGATTGTGTCTGAAAATTCTTTGATTACATCTGTTGCAAATATCTTCTCCTGGTCTATGATTTGCCTTTTACTATTTTTGTAGTATCATTGGAAATACACAGTTTAAAATTTTTTTCCACTTATAATAAAAATAATATTTTTTTATTCATTTATTTACTTTGGTATTCATCAGATTAACATAGCTTTACCATTTTAGATTCCTATTGATCCCCTCCCAGCATTTTATTTATTTATTTTTTAATTCTTTATTGATTAAAGTATTACATATGTCACCCCCCTCCCCCATTGACCTCTCCCTGGCCATCCTCTCCCCCTTTTACACACACACAGTTCTAAATTTTATGTGGTCGGATTTATCCAACTTTTCTTTGTTTCTTTTAAAAAAAATTTCTATATCTTAATTTAAGAAAAAATTTTTCTTCCCTTATGTTACAAATATATTTTCCCTCATTTTCTTCCAAAACTTTTTTAATATTTTGATTTTCATGGTTAGGTCTTTATGCCACTGGAACTGAAATCTGGATATGGTGTGAGGATGTGATCTCATTTTATTATTATTTCCCCCTAATGAATAGCCAGTGATTTGCACCAATATCTCCTCTTCTTTTATTGATCTGTAATGTCAGTTCTGTCATATCTATCCAGTGTCCATACGTGTGCTCTCTACTTCTGGGACCTCTTTCTGTTTCTGTGGACTGTTTGCTGTCCTTTTGTTAATACTGCCCTGTCTCAACACTGCAACTTTGTAATAAGACTTGATATATGATAGGGAAGATCTGATGATGTGTCCTTATTGTTGTTGTTAAAAAAATGTGTTGGCTAGTTTTGGATCTTTGGTTTTTCATTTGGAATTTTAGAATCAGCTTATAAAGTTCCTTGAAGAGCCTATTGAGATTTTCTTCAAGTGCTTTATTATGTGACTAGAGGCCTGGTGCATGAGATTCATGCATGGGGCGGGGGGTGTCCCTCAGCCTGACCTGCACCCTATCCAATCCAGGAGCCCTCAGGGGATGTCCTACTGATGGCTTAGGCCCACTCCCCATGGTTCTCTGCTCTCTACAGGGCCTGCCTGCTCCCCATTGCGGTGACTGCCAAGCAGGCCATGCTGGCAGCTGCCTCTTCCCTGCTGTCAGTCTCCGCATAGGCAATGAGGTTAATTTGCATACTCACTCCTGATTGGCTGGTGGGCATTGTGAAGCGACAGTGAATTTGTATATTTCTCTTTTATTAGTGTAGATTTTTTTTTATTAGTGTAGATTTTTATTCCCCCACCTTTATTAACAGCTATTGGGATTTTGATTGGATTGACACTGAATTTATAGATTAAATTGGGAAAAATATGTCTTTATGATATTGATGATCTCATGCATAGATATATTATTTATTCATATAGTTGTTTTTTCAGGAACTTGATTCTTTAAAAAAAATTTTTTTTATTGATTTCAGAGAGGAAGGGAGAGGGAGAGAGAGAGAAACATCAATGATGAGAGTGAATCATTGATTAACTGCCTCCTGCATGCCTCCTACTAGAGATTGAGCCTGCAACTCAGGCATGTACCCTTGGTTGGAATCGAACCCAGGACCCTACAGTCCACAGGCCAACACTCTATCCACTGAGTCAAACCAGCTAGGGCCATATAGTTCTTATTTAATTATTTTTCAATTATATTGATAATTTCCTGTATCAAGATAAAATTGCACATCTTGGCTTCCTGAAAAATCATTTGCCCAGATAGTTTCCTTGCTATTATAAACTGTGTCTTTTTTTAAAATTGACATTTTCTGTTTATTGCTTATTTATAGGCACACCACTGATTTAAAAAAATATATATTTTATTGATTTTTTACAGAGAGGAAGAGAGAGGGATAGAGAGTTAGAAACATCAATGAGAGAGAATCATCCATCAGCTGCCTCTTGCACACCCCCTACTGGGGATGTGCCTGCAACCAAGGTACATGCCCTTGCCTGGAATCGAACCCGAGACCTTTCAGTCTGACGCTCTATCCACTGAGCCAAACTGGTCCCGGCATCCACTGATTTTTATATAGTGAATTTATATCCAGAAATCTTGTTGAAGTTCTTGTTGATTCTAATAATTTGTTCATGACATTACTTTACGTTTTTCCGCATAAACCATCCTATGGCCTGTGAAAACGACAGTTTTGCTAGTCTTTTCCTATCTTCATAACCATTTTTTTTGGTCTCATAGTCTTCACAACAGAGTGAGAGGCACTTAGGATTATTCCCAGTTTACAGATTAAAAAGCTGAGGCTCAAAGAAGCAAATCACTTTTTTCCAAGTTCACACAGAGAGTTGGTGATGGCCAAAATTTGAATCCATGTCTCTGGGTCTAAAGCCCACGCTCTGTTCCCAGAGGTGTTCTTCCGCCCACATAGTCCTCAGCCGCAGAAGAGCAGAAAGGAAGTGCCACGCCCCTCTGCGTGAAGGACAGATGGAGAGGGCTAGAGACGTGAACGAGGCTCTGACAGTGGGCAAGAGTGAGCTGGGTGCTGGGGTGCTGGGGTCCTACTTTCAGTTCTGCCACCTACCAGCTGTGTTGCCTGGGATAAACCATTTGCTCTCCTCTAACCTCATTCACTCATGAACAAACATTATGGAGGTGCCGGGCGGTGTTCTAGACGATAGAACGTAGTAAGCAACAAGCTAACTGAAACACAGAGGAGTGTTCCTGCTCTCAAGCAACTTACAATGCAGTTGGGAGCCAGACAGTGAACAAAGCAAAGCAGCAAAATATATGGTGTTAGATGTGGTGCGTTTTCTCTGTGGAGAAAAATAAAGCAGTGTAGGGGCCCAGGACATGTCGGAGATGGCTGTAGTTTTCTGAAGTTATTAAGAAGTCCTCGGGGAGATAAGAGATCAACCAAAGGATTTGAATGCATGCATATAAGAATAACCAACAGATGCAAAACCTTGGGGGGTGAGGGCATGTATGGGAGGGGGGTGGGGGGGCAATGGTAAGATATGTACACATATAATACCTTAATAATAATTTTTTATTTATTTTATTTATTTTTATTTTTTATTTTTTATTTTTATTTTTTTAAAAATATATTTTATTGATTTTGTACAGAGAGGAAGGGAGAGAGATAGAGAGTTAGAAACATCGATGAGAGAGAGTCATCGATCAGCTGCCTCTTGCACACCCCCTACTGGGGATATGCCCACAACCAAGGTACATGCCCTTGACCGGAATCGAACCTGGGACCCTTCAGTCCCCAAGCCGACGCTCTATCCATTGAGCCAAACCGGTTTCGGCTATTTATTTTTTATTTTTTTATTTTTAAATATATTTTATTGATTTTTTAAAAAAAATACATTTTATTGATTTTTTGCAGAGAGGAAGGGAGAGAGATATAGAGCTAGAAACGTCGATGAGAGAGAAACATCGACCAGCTGCCTCCTGCACACCCCCCACCGGGGATGTGCCCGCAACCAATGTACATGCCCTTGACAGGAATTGAACCTGGGACCCTTCAGTCCCCAAGCCGATGCTCTATCCATTGAGCCAAACCGGTTTTGGCCTTAATAATAATTTTTAAAAAGTCCTCACTGCAAGGTGGCATTGGAATAAAGACACGGGCAGAGTCTGAGGCAGGAATGTACCTGGTTATTTGAAGAAGCAGGAGTGTACCTGGTTATTTGAAGAAGCAGGAGTGTACCTGGTTATTTGAAGAAGCAGGAGTGTACCTGGTTATTTGAAGAAGCAGGAGTGTACCTGGTTATTTGAAGAAGCAGGAGTGTACCTGGTTATTTGAAGAAGCCAGTGCAACTATGCGGGGACGAAGGGGGTGGCAGGGGCCTAGAGGTAGGAGGTGAGGTCAGGCTTTGCAAGCATTCTGAAAGACTTCGTGAGATGGAAGCCACTAGAGAGTTTTGAGCAGAAGAATGATGTGATTTGATGTTTAAGAGGCTCAACCACTGCTGTGCTGAGAACAAATTAAAAGGGGGTGAAAGTGCCGAAGCAAGGAGACCAATGAGGGAGCCACATCCAGGAGAGGAATGACAGGGGCTTGAACCAGGGCCTAGCAGTGGAGATTTTTGAAGGTGTCTGTCTATCTATTATCTATCTATCTATCTATCTATCTATCTATCATCTATCTTTTATCATCTATTTTCTATAATTTTAACTTGACAGTAAGTTTATATACTTAGTTTAAAATTAAAAATAAATTGGCCTGAGAAAACCTGAGTGGACTGCCGCTCAGTGTGCGTGCTCCAGACCATGTGCGTGTGCACCCTCCTGCAGGAGTGAGGATATTTTCCTGCACAAAAAAGAGTTGGCCTGGCTGGTGTGGCTCCGTTGGTTGGGTGTATCCTGTGCACCGAAAGGTTGTAGGTTTGATTCCCAGTGAGGGCACCTTCCCCCGGTTGCATTGCAGGTTTAATCCCCAGGAGAGGGTAGCCCATCACTGTTTCTCCGTCGATGTTTGTATCGCTCTGCCTCTCCTTTCCTCTCTCTCAAAACCAGTTAAAAATATTTAAAATTAAAAATAAAAAAAATAAAAATAAAAATAAAATTAAAAGTAAGTTTATTGGGGGAAGGAACCTTTAAAAAAATCTCATAAATAGCTATTTTTCTGAGAATGAGATCCCAAAAGAACTTTAGAATCTATAAATTCTTAGGAATGTAGAGTTTATAAATAGTCCAGAGTGCCTCAACCTCAGCTGTATTAACACTGAGAGCCGAATACATTTTTGTTGTAGGGACTGTTTTGTGCATTGTAGGATGATTAGTAGCATTGCTGGCCTCTACCCAACACATGTCAGCTGCCCCCAATGCTCCTTCTCTCCCCCGCCAGTGTGACAACCAAAAATGACTCGAGACATTGACAAATGCCCCTAGAAGGAAAAATAGCTTCTGTTGAAAATCACTGATAGAGTCAAATGCCCATTTATGATAATTAATTTATCCCTTTAGTCATTCACATACTTAAATTTTCAGGGAATGATTTATTATTTTATATATAATGCTTTTTTCCAACTCAAATTTCTTTTTAAAAAATATATTTTATTGATTTTTTTTACAGAGAGGAAGAGAGAGGGACAGAAAGTCAGAAACATCAATGAGAGAGAAACATTGATCAGCTGCCTCCTGCACGCCCCCCACTGGGGATGTGCCCACAACCAAGGCACATGCCCTTGACGGGAATCGAACCCAGGACCCTTCAGTCCGCAAGCCGACACTCTATCCACTGAGCTAAACCAGTTTCAGCCCAACTCAAATTTCTTGAAACCAACTTATGTCAACCCTTGATGTGCATTGTTGATGTTGGCATCTTTGTTGTTATTGCTCTTTTCTGTAATCCGATGGAGTTTTCCAGACTACACCATTTTCACTTCTTCCTACATTGCAGGAGATACAGCACCTCCTATCATGCATGCTGTTATATAGTAAGAGGCTACCACAGAAACACGCCATTCCAAGACCTAATTAGCCACCACATAACACCAGCACAGTTCCCTTTTTCATCATTGTCCTGATCTCTGACATCTAAACAAGTGCTGAATTGCATAGGAAACAAACAACAGCAAAAACCTCTCTTATCAAAACTTGAAAACACATACAAAAGTGCACTTGCCACCAGCCAGCTTCAACAATTATCAACCCATTTTTATTTTATTTTTAAAAATGTTGATTTTTACAGAGAGGAAGGGAGAGGGATAGAGAGCTAGAAACATCGATGAGAGAGAAACATCGATCAGCTGCCTCCTGCACCCCCCCCGCCCCCCACTGGGGATGTGCCCTCTACCAAGGCACATGCCCTTGACCCGAACTGAACCTGAGACCCTTCAGTCCGTAGGCCGACGCTCTATCCACCGAGCCAAACCGGTTTCAGCTCAACTTACTTTTTAACATTGAGGTATGTCCTGGATTATTTTTAAGCAAATCTCTGACCAGGAATTGAACCAGGAACCCCTCGGTGCATGGGGCTATGCTCAATCCACTAAGCCACACCTGCCAAAATGATTTTATGTCTCCTTAGTCTCTTATGTCTTTCCATCTGGAACAGTCCTCTCCTTCCCCCACTGCACCCCCTCCCCGCCATGTGGTTGGTCTGTTGAGGGAACCAGATCAATTGTCCTTCGGAATGTCCTTGGCCCACATTCCAGGTTTGACTGATGACTTCCTCCGGCACCCTGAAGCTTAGAGCTAGAGACTGATCAGATACAGAACTGAATATGTGTTAAAGTAGAACCGACAGAACTCGCTAACGGAACGGGTGTGGGTATGAGACAAGAAAAGAGTCGACCTCAGCTGGCTCGCTTACCGATAATGTTGATAATCATCTGCCTACCCACCCTGCTTATTGATAACCTCAAGAGGCACCGCTCTGCCACGGCTACAGGGTTATCGAAAAACAGGCCGAGCCAACTGCCCTGGACCTGAGCCAGGCTTCCTGGAAACTCTGGCCGTGTCAGGGCTGGCTGACCCCGGAGGTCCCTCTGTGGCTTGCGGTCATTCCTGTAGCGTGGTGGCTGGAGGACGGCCGAGAAGGAGTAGCCAATTCTGGGAAGAAGGATCTGGGCCGGGGAGCAGAGGGAGGGCCTGGGATTCCAGGTGGACATGTTGCGTGAAGGTCCATAACCAGACCGTGTCCTCTGATTCACGGTGCCCAAGGCTCAACGACCTTTGCTCAAAGTCCCTACCGGGGACCTGGGGAGACTGGAGGGGAGGGTGGAGCAGTTGCGGGCGAAGGAGGTGGCCCTGGGCAGGCGTGAGGGGTGATGGGTGTGGGCACCTAACGTGCAGGTGGGTGAAGGGAGGTCACAGCGAGAGGGCCTTTGCATGACGCTGTGCATGGCGAGTACGTGTTGTGCAAGCGATCTGTACGTAGGTTGTTGGAGCGAGTCTGTCTGTGGGTGAAGGGGCAGCGCTGGGGAGAGGGCAGGCCTCTGGCTCTCGTGCTTAGGGCCGTGGCCCAGGGGAAGGTGTTCTGTGCTTCGAGGTTGGTTTTTGGCTCAGACTAGGAAAAGCAGTGCGTTCCAGCTGGAGGAGGAGGCTGGCCCAGACCCCCCGGGGGAGCTGAGGCTGGACCCTGCACCTGCCTCGCTGGGGGCCCCTGGTCTTACAAGACCGGCTTCCCTCTCTGTAGGAGGGTCTGGAGTGGCTGAGAGCTGAGGGACAGTGTCTGCTCCAGCGCAGTGCCTGGGGGAGTGCCATGAGTGATGGTGCCATAGAACAGTGAGCAAATGGACTCAAAGCCGAGGCAGGGAGCTCCGGCCCATCCTGGACGGATGTGCACGCCAGGCCTCCACCCAACTGACTTTGCCACTCACTCCCTCCCTCTCACTCCCACGGACACTCCCAAACTCACATCAGCTGCCCATCCCTGTTCACCCTCATGGTCTCCCCCAGCTCCGTGCTGCCACACTCCTGCTCTGCCGCCGGAGCTCCGTGGGCTCAGTGCTCCTTGGTCACCAGGGATGCCCAGCCCGCTCACGCCTCTGGCATGGCGGCCCCTCTGAGCTCCTCCCTTCTCATCCATTTTATTTTTATCGCTTGGCTCCTCGCCCTTTCTGTCATTCCCGAATGTACACAGACACGCACACATGCACGCAAAGGGATGCACGTAGCCTGCCTCATCTTTTCCTCTGAATTCTCTGCATCTCCTCCTTCTCGGGCGGCTGTTTATATCTCCCGTCCTTCTCCCTCCAGCTCTCATTTCATCCTCACTCCACTCTTAGTGTTTTCTTGGTCACTCAGTTACTTGTGCCTCCTCTCTCTCTCTCTCTCTCTCTCTCTCTCTCTCTCTCTCTCCCCATCGTGCATGCTTGCTCATTTCTTGATTTCTCTCTCTTGCGTTTCCTCTCTCACCCCAGCTCCCTGGCACGGTGGCCGCTGCCCGCACCCGCGCCGCCCTCCGCTCTGAGCCGTCTCCGAGCCCCGGGGCCCCAGCTCCAGGTTCCTGCGGCAGCCGGTGGAGGGGCCCGAGGGCCACGGCACTTCCTCCCGGGGGTGACTGGGCAGTGGCCTTGCTGTTTCCTCATTTCTGCCACTTCCAGACGCCCAGAGGCCAGGCCCGCCGGCCAGAGCCCGCAGCTGAGCCCCGGCCCGGCACAGACAGGTAAGGGGGTCCGGGCCCTCGCTGGCCCGGGGGGGCGTATGGAGGTGTCCTGGGGAGACCAGGTCATGCCCCTGCACTGCGCCAAAGCCGACAGTGGTTCTGTTTTGAAGGAACTGTTCGGCATCTTCCTCAGGCTCAGAGGCGCGTGCTTACAAACAGTTTTTCTAGGAAACCCAGCTCCTCTCTCTGGCTCTCTGAGGCCCGGGCAGCTGAGCGCTCAGAGACCTCACCCGGAGGCGAGGGAGGTGGCGAGGGCGGGCTGGCTGGGTCTCCGGGAGCCGAACGCCATGTGTTTTACTCCGGTGTGACCGTGGCCGTGTCACACCCGCTCTCCGCACCTAATGGGGCAAAAAGCCGCCTGCCACTCCCGCCGGGCTGTGGGCTGGAGGCTGGGTGCTGGGGGCCGGAGGACGGGGGCTGTGGGCTGGGGGCCGGGGGCTGGGGGTTGTGGGCTGTGGGCTGTGGGCTGGGGGCTGTGGGCTGTGGGCTGTGGGCTGTGGGCT
This sequence comes from Nyctalus aviator, assembly GCA_036971965.1. Lineage (NCBI taxonomy): Eukaryota > Metazoa > Chordata > Mammalia > Chiroptera > Vespertilionidae > Nyctalus > Nyctalus aviator. The sequence continues at coordinate 178,800,798 of CM072923.1, forward strand.
GGGGGAGAGGCGAAGGAGCTGATGGGGTGATGGGTGTGGGCTGGGCACTTAGGAACTCACCGGATGTTCTCCCCGGGGTCGGGGCGATGAAGATAACCAGGTGCCGTCAAGAGGCGGGGCCCATAACCAGTTTCCCCCATTGGGACCCAGGATGCTGGGCCAGGGCACAGCTGGCGACCCGCCCGGCCCCCACCCTCCGCCTTCTCCGGCGGGAGCTGGGCCAGGGCTGCGCCCAGGCACTGGGTCCCCTGGGAGGAAGGAGGGAACCTGCAGTGTCTCTGAGACAGAGGGGCCGAGGGGGAGGGAATGGGGGTGGGGAGGGCCCCACTCAGCAGCCCTCCCCACCCCCTCCGTTCTGCAGGAGGGGGGCCCCAGTGCCCGGGTTTGGAGCTGAGCTCAGCGGGCTGCCGGGAGAAGCACGTCCAGGATAGTGCGCAGATCCCCTCGCAGGGCACAGAGTCCCTCCAACGGACACGGACGGAGTGTTTTTCAGTTTGCCAGGCGCTTTATCACCCCCCACATCGCACTTCCTTTTCTCAACAATGCTGAGGTGGGAGTGGCACCCCATTGTGCAGATAACGGTCCCCAGGCTCCCCGCCTGCCGGGGGTGGCCCTGCGGGGCCACAGCCCAGACCCCATCCCAGGCCTGCCGTTCCTCTGCAGCCCCCCGGCGGCCGCTTCCCAGGGAGGCCATGGGCCGGTTGGTGCCTGGCTGGCTTGTTTGGTTCTTTACCGCTCATTCATTCAGCAGACATCTTTTTCTGAGGTGCGGGAAGGGGAGAGGAACTCACAGCTGTTGAGCAGAAAGCATGGGCCCACATTGCATCATTCCCTCTTACAACTGCTTGGCAAAGAAGGTTTTGGGATCGACATTTTGCAAATTAAGGGAGGCTTCGAGAGCCAAACATCAGCTGGGACAGAGCAGAGCCTGACGCAGATGTGGGGCTGGGTGGTCCCACGGGTGGGGTGGGGGAGGGGGCCAGCGGGCCCAGACCTCCCAGATGGGGAAGATGACATGTGATTCCTGGTATCACATGGGGGGTGCCCTGCGCGGGGAGTCCCGGAAGAGGAAGGGCCTGCCCACTCCCTCCTGCCTGGCCTGCCTGACTTCCAGGAAGCAGAGAGGCAAGGCTGGCTTAGGCAGATGCCAGCTGAGCCTCTGAGAGCCAGGAGGAGAGACCTAGGCCAGGCTTAGGGCTCCCCAACGTCATCAGAATGTCCTCGTCCAGCTGAGTGAAGGCTGAGTCTTACAACGTAACTCACATACCTGGGGTCAGGTGGGCCCCCATGAAACGGGAAACTGGGAAATTCTGGGCCCGGGCCACCCCCATCCCTGGGGCCCCGGACCTTGACTTCCCTCCAGAGAAGGAGCTCCATTCACCCGCCCATCAATATGCCCGGCGTGGCCCGAAGGTCCTTGTACTGGACACCAGGGAGCCAGCGCGGAGCCACCAGAGGCCGTACACTTGCCCCCTTCACTTCCCCTCCAAGCCCCCTGCTTCTTGGAGAAATTGTAACGGGACCACTGCTCGAGGGGAACCTTTAGATGGTGAGGCCATCGGGGCCCGGCCAGGGCACAGGTGTCAAGCATCGGGAGAGATGGGAACGGGAGGCAACCTCCTTATTGAGCACCTACTGTATGCCAAGTACTTGAGAGGTTTATCTGCCTCTAAGCTCAGGACTATCTTGCGAGGTTATTGCTGATATTATTCCCATTTTACAGATGAGAAAACTTGGACTCATTGAAGGGACATGATTAAACTGTGGTGTTTTAGTGGCCCCAGGGAATCTAAGAACTGGGAGTAGCTGAGGCCGGTGTGTAAGGTTTGAAGTGAAGGATGAGGGACAATGTGACTCTGTGTGTGTGTGTGTGTGTGTGTGTGTGTGTGTGTGTTTAGTAGCTATTTCTCTCTGGTGTGTGTGTGTGTGTGTGTTTAATAACTATTTTTCACTCTCTGTTGTGTGTGTGTGTATTTAGTAACTATTTCTTGAGTGTTTGCTCTGTAAGAGGCCCTATACTGTTGAAACACCAGAGGCCTTGCATCCAGGGAAGTCCCAACCCAGAAAAAAGAAAACCAACAGCCATGTGTACTTTGTGTTATGGGGACCACAAGTGGCAGCTTGAACTCTGGCTGGGCTTAGAGAAATAAGACGAACAGCAGCCAGCATTCACTGAGCTCTGATATGGATGAGGCATTTTCTATTTAATCCTTACAACAACCCTGTGAAGGGTTAAGACTGTTTTGGCTATTCAGGGCTTTTGAGATAAGATTTCACATGAATTTTATAACTTTTTTTCTATTTCTGCAAAAAACGCTATTGGTATTTTTATGGGGCATTGCATCTATAAATAGCTTTTGGTAGCCTGTACATTTCAATAATATTAAGTCTCCCAATCCATGTTTTTCACTTGATTTGTGTCTTCTTTAATTCCTTTCATCAATGTCCTGTAATTCCCTGGGTGCAATATAAGTATCAGTGTTTTCCGATGGTCTTAGGCTCTACAGCACTGGTTTTCAACCTGTGGGTCATGACCCACAGTTGAGAACCGCTAGCAGAGTCGCCTAAGACCATCGGAAAGCACAGATACTTACATTACGATTCATTAACAGTAGCAAAATTACAGTTATGAAGTAGCAACGAAAATAATTTTATGGTTGGGGGTCACCACAACATGAGGAACTGTATTAAAGGGTCGCGGCATTAGAAAGGTTGAGAACCACTGTTTTAGACCCATTTAAAAATATTCATTTTACCAAGGAGAAGACAGAGACTCGAATCATGGGGTGAGGTTAGTGTTTGGACCAGGATTTGATTCCAACTCCAGCAATTCCCAGCAGCAGCGAGATGGATCCTACAGTCCCTCCCTCCCCTTTGCCCCGTCCCATTTCTGAATCTGGGGAGCAAAGGTAAACGCAAGGCCCCAGGTCAAAGGCATATCTCTCTGGGGCCACACAGCACCCACAATTCCTGTCCTCAGGTCTGTGAGCGGCTGAGGTGGCCAAGGAGTGGTTTGGTACAGCTTGGCCTAGGAGAGAGAGGATGGACCTTGGACTTCAAAATCCCAGCTGTCTGACTGCAGACAAGTGTGTTGAAACATGGGCATTTTGTAGAGCTTACCTCCCAAGGCTGATGGAAGGAGGAAATGTGATCATGGGTAAGAGGAACTATACATTAATTAGAAAATCATGCCCAGTGCTCCGAGTTTAGGTGGGTTGGCTCTGGCTCCCCTTCAGTCAACCCTCCCTACAGAGCAAGGAATCCTTAGATCCATGTGGGACTGACCACTGTGTCCCGCCCACACCCCCTTTTGTCCATACTCTTACTGGTGAGTGCACCCACAAGCTTGCTGGATTGCTAGGAGCTGCTGGTGCATGGGATGTGTATGAAAGTGGACGTGACTGATTTATAGCTTGTAAATATTTATTTTTAAGTGTTTGTGTTTTTGTTCTTAGACCTAATCAATTTCGTAGGTATGTAGGAAAAATATATATATATTTGTGAGAGAGAAAGAGAGAGGGGGAGATACATTCATGTGAGAGAGAAACATTGATCGGTTGCCTCCCTCGGTGCCCTGACCAGAGACTGAACTTGCAATGTGGGCATGTGCCCCTACCGGGAATGGAACCTGCCACCTTTTGGTGTACAGGACAATGCTCCACCCAACTGAGCCACACTGGCCAGTGTTATGGCTTATAAATATTTAGACACTTGTACTCTTGACCACAGATGGCACCACAAATGTTAGGGGCCAGACTGACTGGTAAACCCAACTTCCCAACCCACAGTCCTCACTGGGGAAGTAACCAGCCTGTAGTTTCTTCTGCTCAGCTCCTGGTAGTCCCTCCCCTCTGAGTGCCCAGCTTTCTCGGGTCCCCTGGGGACTAGGAATATGAGACAGGATGGGAGTGGTAGGCAGAGTGTGGTTGGGGCTAAATGCTCTGCAGGGCAGAGTGGGAAATCCAGATGGCAGGATTCTTATCTCTGTGAATCTTTATGGCCCTCTTAACCCACCCACAGCTGAGTGCTGGGCATGGGCCTGCTGCCCAGCCTTCATCCTCTGGGAATTGTGCCCGCACGTTAAGTTGAACTGTTGATAGCTTTGTTGACGTTGGTCTAAAGCCTTGCTGGAGTGGGCAGGAAAGTCAGTGGTGAGTTAGAGCTCTTGAAGTCAGTGGTACCCAGAGTCCCCTCCCGGGCTCCAGGGAGCTGGACCCATGGGGAGAGGAAGACAGCCTGGCCATTTGTGGCCACTTTACATGTTGATTTTTGAAACTACTGTTAGGACTGCAAGCTTTTGCAAATGAAGAAACTGAGGCTCAGAGAAGTAAATACATTGTCCACTGTCACGCATCAGGTAAAAGGCAGAGCCAGGCATGAACCCAGGTCTCTCTAACTCCAGAGGCCTTGTTCTCCCCACCCTGCTAGGCCTTCCCGAGAGACTGGATACCTTTCCTGCCAGTTTCCTCTGAGCAGTCATCTGGGGCTTGGTTATTCATTCAGTCATTCAGTCCCTAGAGTCTGACACTGGGAACAAAGAGATAAGAAATCTAATTTCTGCTCTCAAGAAGTTTCCAGCCACAGAAATCAATACTTAAAACTATGTGTCCGGTTCTCTACTGAAGAATGTGCCCAGTATCACAGGGACTCAGAGAGAAGAAGGCAACTCCTTCTACCTGGGGCAATCGGGAAGGCGTCTCAGAGAAAACATTTAGCTTAGGTCTTTCTTTCTTTTCTTTTTTTTTTTTTTTAATGTATTTTATTGATTTTTTACAGAGAGGAAGGGAGAGGGACAGAGAATTATAAACATTGATGAGAGAGAAACATTGATCAGCCGCCTCCTGCACACCTCCTACTGGAAATGTGCTGGCAACCAAGATACACGCCCTTGACCGGAATCGAACCTGGGACCTTTCAGTCCGCAGGCCAATGCTCTACCCACTGAGCCAAACCGGTCAGGGCTAGCTTAGGTCTTAATGAGTAAAGTTTTGTGAGGTAAAATTATAGGCAAAAGGCATGCTCAGTAGGGCCCACAACATGTGCAAAGACATGGAGGCTCGAAGAGAAATGGCGTTTTTAGAGCAGCAGCAGGAAGTTCCGTGTGGCTGGGGTTGAGGGGGAGCAGCAGGAGAGGCTGGCGGGAGATGGGTGTGGACAGGAACTTGGACTTGGTCCTGGACAGTGGGGCGCCATGGAAGGTGTTAGGTCAGACAGGTGTGTGGCTGGCAGTGCGCTGAGGCACAGCATCTCTCCAACCCCCGGGTGCTCATGAATCAAGATCGCGTGACTCTTGCTAAAAGACGGCTTGATGCAGCAGGCCTCTGGTGGAGCTGAGATGCTGCATGCCTAACGAAATCACAGGAGATGCTGATGCTTCTGGTCCTAGGACCACAGGCAGAGGAGGGAGGTGGGAGGGGGGCACACCCCGCCGTGTGTGGAGGCTGCCACAGGTGCTCTATGCCCCTGGATCGGTGAGGCCTCTACTGTCTTCTTGGATGACCCCTCTCACCGTTATCACAAAGAGGTCAGTCTTGTCAGTTGTTAGATATTTGTTCACTTGACTAAGGTTTTCCAAACTCCCGTGCTGGCTAAGCGTGTGCTGGATGCTGGGGACAGAGGAAAATTGGAAAGGCCACTTTCTGGTCCATGTCCCCACCGCCTCTTGCCTCCAACATGGTCCCTTTGCTTCCACTCCTGTTCCCTACCATCTGTTCTCGGCCCAGCGTCCAGAGCGAGTCAGGTCAAGCTTCTCACCTGCTTGACACACTCCAGCGTCTCTGTGATGCTCAAGGCATACAATCGGGCCTCCTCAAGAGATGTAGGGCCTGTTCCTCTCAGATCGCATCCCACGCGTCCCAATTCTCACGCCCGTCAGCCACACTGACCTTCCAGTTCCGAGAACATGACAAATTTACTCCTGTCTCAGGATATGATGGATTCCAGTCATTCCAGGTTTTCTCTTGACTAGTTTCTATTCACTTTTTAGATTTTAGCCAGAGGAAGAAGATATAGGTTTTGTAGGACCATAAATTTTATACGACTTTGGGGCCCTTTTTTGAAGAAAATATATCAAATTACCAATACACAATTAGAGACAAGGACTAGGAAGGGGGCCCTGAAGGTCAAGCTTCCTTGGCTTTATGGTTTTGTGTATGGTCACCTCCTCTGAGAAGCCTTCCCTGGTCACTTTATTTGAAGCAGCCCTCTAATCCAGCTTCATTATGCTACCACGTTTATTTCTTGTGTTGAATTCATCACAATTTGAAATGGTATTTATTTATCTTTCTACTCATTTCTCTCCACTTCTTTCAACGTACGAAGCTTCTTGAGTGAGAATTTGACGTCCGCTTCCTTGCTTCTTATTCACTCTTCAACAGGTCTTAGGAAACTGCTCTCCCTCTGATCACTTGAGATAGATTTCCGTGTTGCCATATTCAATATTTGCTCTTCTGTCTGCATTGTATTTGGTTGCCCTGTGACTTTTCACACCGCTGGCCCCTGGCTCTCGCATTCTTGAAACTTTCTTCACTAGGTCTCTAGCAAGGCACTCCCCTGGCTCTCTTCCTACCGCTCTGGCCACCTGTCCTTCCCCCCTCCAGAAGTTTCTCCTCCTCCTCCTCCTCCTTTCCCTCCTCCTCCTCCTCTTCCTCTGGTGTATCCTTTAAAGGTGGTCTCTTCGGGGCTCCATCTTGGATCCTCCTGGATGCTTTGCAGGCATTCCAAATGCCATATGTCCTCAGCCGAATTCATCCTCCCACCCACATGCTGTTCCTCCTCAGTATCGTGTCCATGAAGATAGACAACACCCCGCCTCCAATCTCTGGACCAGAAACCTGGCCGTTCTTCACTCCTCCCTTTCTATCAACCAGTATCTCACGGATCCCCTAAAAGGTCTCCGAGATGTTCCTCTCTCCTCCTCATCCCTGTGGAGCCATTATCCTGGAGCTTTGGGACCAAATGGCAGCGCTCCATCTGGCAGTGGGAAAGGTCCAGTAGCATAAAACGATGTAATTCAAGTCAACTATGTAACCCACAGTATGACTCGTGGGTGAGTTTTGTGGTTTTTAAAGGAAAACCCAATGGTTCATTGGAATAATGGAAACTACATTTATGTAACTTAAACATAGACAAACCACCACCACCACCACAGTAAATAGAGCAAAGCACATTTTTCTCTCTCTCAATCAACCAAATCCCAGTTAGAACCAGTTGTTTCTCAAAACTCACCTGTGTAAGTATCTACAGGCTTCTTCCAGTGTTTCCACTGCCGAAACAGCTGCTGTTGGGTTCATGGAATCTTACATTTAGCTCCTTGAAAAATTATTTTATGCAGAAAGAAAAAAATAAACGCTGCCGATTAATTGGAAGATGCGATTGATTTTTTATTTTTATTTTTATTTTTTTTTAATGTGCAGAACGGGAGTCTTAGAATAGATGAAATCAGACAGTCCCTTGTTGGCCCTTCATTAACCAGAGTCCCTATGTCTTCTAGGCACAAGCAGGACACGGTGACCGGGTGCCTTTTCTAAGCCAGCGCTATGGAGACCAACGATTCTTCTCGCGTGGACTCTGAGTTCCGATACACCCTCTTCCCGGTGTTCTACAGCGTCATCTTCGTGGTGGGGGTCATCGCCAACAGCTACGTGCTGTGGGTCTTCATCAGCCTGTACCCCTCCAAGAAGCTCAACGAGATAAAGATCTTCATGGTGAACCTCACCATGGCCGACCTGCTCTTTTTGGTCACCCTGCCCCTGTGGATCACCTACTACTACCACCGGGGCGACTGGATCCTCCCCGCGTTCCTGTGCAACCTGACCGGCTGCTTCTTCTTCATCAACACCTACTGCTCGGTGGCCTTCCTGGCCGTCATCACTTACAACCGCTTCCAGGCGGTGACCCGGCCCATCAAGACCGTCCAGGCGACCACCCGGAAGCGCGGCATCTTGCTGTCCCTCATCATCTGGGTGTCCATCCTGGCCGCCGCCTCCTACTTCTTCATGCTGGACTCCACCAACGTCGTGCCCGGCAAGGCCGGCTCCAACGTCACCCGCTGCTTCGAGCATTACGAGAAGGGCAGCATCCCGGTCCTCATCATCCACATCGTCCTCGTGTTCGCCTTCTTCCTCGTCTTCCTCCTCATCTTCTTCTGCAACCTCATCATCATCCGCACGCTGCTCCTGCAGCCCGCGCAGCTGCAGCGCAACGCCGAGGTCAAGCGCCGGGCGCTGTGGATGGTCTGCACGGTGCTGGCCGTGTTCATCATCTGCTTCGTGCCGCACCACGTGGTGCAGCTGCCCTGGACCCTGGCCGAGCTGGGCTTCCAGGACAGCGACTTCCACCAGGCCATCAACGACGCGCACCAGGTCACCCTCTGCCTCCTCAGCACCAACTGCGTCTTAGACCCCATCATCTACTGCTTCCTCACCAAGAAGTTCCGCAAGCACCTGACCGAGAAGTTCCACAGCATGCGCAGCAGCCGGAAGTGCCCCCTCACCACCATGGACACGGGCACTGAGGTGGTCCTGCCGCTCAACCACGTGCCTGCCAACTCCCTCAAAAATTAGTCTCTGACCGAGGGGGCCCGGGCCCAGAGGCATGGACAATGGACCTCGTGGCGGACGTGGGTGGAGAAGAGGTGTTGGCTGTGGCCTGGGCACATCTTCCCTGGGCGCTCGGGGCTGGTTAGACACGGAGGCTGCCTCCCTAAGGCGGGGATGACGGAAGAGCTAGACTGCTAAGATCCCACACTGAATGAGCACCTTGAGCCACCTTTGGACATCCGCCAGAGCCAGCTTGGCTGGTGGCGTTAGCCAGGGGCAGACCTTGGGGACAGACTCTGAGCCACCCAGGTCAACCTCCTGGGGCAGCATCCAAGTGACTAGGACCCGAGCTTTGGAGCAACCACTCCCTTTATCCCTGGAAAGGCAGAGAAGGGGGTGTGGGGGAAGGGTCACTCCCCTGGCAACGTGGCAATACCTTTGGGGCAGGGATGATGCCCCCTCCCCCTGTCTCCACCCACAGGCACAAGGTCTTTGTGACACTTCTTAGGGTGGCTCAGTGGAAACTTCGCCCAACACACCCAACATCTGCGTGGTGACCAGAGAAGATAAAACGTGCACAGGCCAAACGCTAGGATGGGGAGCTTGTGTCCGGAGGCGTCTCCCTGCATAGGTCTCACTCCAGGCCTGGCTCCAGGAGAGACACAATCGCTGCATCCAGCTGTCTGTGCAGAGACCTTGGTAAAGTACCTCCTGTTGGGCAGCAAAGGCCCCTCAAAGCGAAACTCTTACCATCCAGGGCACCACAATGCACAGAGCCTCCATGGGACTGGGAGCTTAGGCTGGTTTTCCCGCTGCCTCTTTTTCCCTCCTAATTTAGCTTCTAGGAGGTGGGAGGAGCAGTTATGGTTTCAAGGGCCAGCAGGCACTGTGAATTCTTGGTGCAGAAGGGAAGTGTCCACTTCTCGGCGATCTCTAGATGCCTGGTTGTGGTTTTCAGCAAATATATTCAAATGAACCTCCTCTTGCACCCTGAGCTGAGTACCACAGTTTGAATCTGGCAGCTTCAGACCCAGGGCTTGGAGGAGCCCTCTCTGGTTTCCAGGACCTTGTGGGCCTTTAAAGAAATCTTCTTCCCTCTCAGATAGTGTCCCCATAAAGTCGGGGCCCTTGTTTTCTGTCCACTGGGCAAGCACTGGATGGATGTAACTGCTTCCCAATGGACCAGTGACGTGCTCAGGTCCGCAATCGTAGCTCTGGGCTGGACTCACCTGGTGGTGACCAGGTAGTGCAGCCTGCTAGAGCTTTGGTGTCATCAAGACCCAGTTTCAAGTCTTGGCTTTGTCACTTCCTGCTGAGGGACTTTGAGCTGAATTTCCTACCTCATGGGGATGTTCTGAGCAGCGAGGTAAGTTGCTGAGTCAGAGACCTCTTGGTCAGGGTGCCTACTCATCCAGGTTTCTCTCTTTTACTGAGAACATGTTCCCCTCCATCCTCCATAGGAGTCGAATGGATGAGAGGTGGACATCTGGCTCCAGCTCGGCCAGTCAGGTTGTCTCTCTCAGGAATAAGTAGCAAGATTCAGGGATGCTATTTCAGGCTCTGCAAGTCACTCACCTGAAGATATAGGAACTCTGGAGCTGTGAGTGTGCGTGTGCGTGTGTGTGTGTGTCTACATGTGTGTGTCTGTGTGTTGAGAGGGTGGCAGAGGTGGCCACCTACGTAAGTGTGCTGGTACCAGAGGAAATGGCTCTGTTTAGAGCGAAGCTGGAGACGTGCAGAGCAAAGCAGAGACAGAGGCCCCAGGGACCCAGAGAGAGGAGGGGAGTGCTCCCAGGGGCCTGCGTGCTCTTCCTCCAGGCCAAGCCCTTCAGGAGGCACAGCTGCACTCTTCCCTCTGGGGCCCGTGAGAGTTCCTTGCTAGGAGATCTTCTCTTCTCTTGCTTAAGCTGATTCAAGTCATTGATTACTTGCAACTAAATGAGCTCTGAATGAGATAAATGCTTACATGCTAAAACAGTGTTTCTTGAATTTCAGTGATTTGTGTACCCCCCTTGAAGTTTTTACAGTGTCTATGTACCAGCTATATATTTACTCAATAAATATTTTTCTTTAAATTGCATCACTTTTTTTAAAAAAAACTTAAATTGTAAAAAAGGTGTGTGTTACTTTATAACTAAACTAGAGGCCCCTTGCATGAATTTCTTGCACTGGAGGGTGTGTGTGTGTGTGTGTATATGTGTGTTTGTGTGTGCGCGCGTGTGCCCCTCAGCCAGGCCTGCGCCCTCTCACAATCCAGTACCCCTCGGGTAATGTCCCTAGGATTGGCTGAAAACATGGCCTATGGGGGGCTTTCCTTCCCCCGGCTGCCTGCAGCTGGCCCTGCCCCTGCCCCATCATTGCTTACTATTTGTGAGGTGCTGCCCTCTCCTCCCCCACCAGTCGATCAATCCCGGAGCCCCTCCCTCCCCCGTTGATCTGTGGGGCTATTGTGGAGTGATGGTGGGGCCCCCTGACCAATCACATCACACCTGCCTTGGCTGACCTGGCGCCAGTGCGTGTCATAGCATGGTTGTCTGGACGGTTGTTCTGCTGTTCGATCATTTGGTTGATTTGCATATTACGTTTTTATTATTATAGATTGTGAACAAAAAACTAATGCCACCTGCCATAATAGAAGATAGATGTAAACGGAAAGCATAACTCTTAAAATAAACATGTTCTTGGTATCCTGTCTAAAGGCACCTCAAACTCCCCAGGGACTTGCATGATACACATTGGGAAACACTGCTGTGATGGGTATAAAGTGCACGGTGTCTGCATTCAGTAAGTGCTCAATAAAGAGTAAATCTGAGCTCTTTTCCGGCTTTTGCGGTGTGAGGAATCACAAACAGCAAAGTTTCCTGAGACACCCTGTACCAGGCAGTGTGGGGAGTTCTGCGCGGGAACCAGCACAAACAATGGAAGTTTGGAGACGGTGGGGCTGCAGATCCGCGTGCAGAACCATGAGCCTCAGGAGGACAAACTTGGGCACCTGCCCCACGTTCTCCACATGTGTGACGGAGGACCAGCAGCTCTGCGATGAGGTCAAGGCCACAGATATCCCCCGCACGAACACCGAGGCGCTGAAGAAACTCAACGAGGGTAAGAAACGAGTCAGGAAGCTGGCCAAGAAGTCTGGTGCCTTTTTGGATTCAGACTCTCCGCTGATCAAGCAGATCTACGAGTCCCGGGCCCAGGCCTGCCTCACGCTAGCAAGTTCTCTTCCTCTTGACCCACAGTGAGAACTTGGTGGTCAAAGGTGATGAAGGGAAAGCACAATCAAGTTTCAGATGACGGAGGTGCTGTGTCTGGCGGTGTCTGTTGGCCATGTGAAGATGACAGATGATGAGTTTGTGTACAACATCCACTTAGCTGTCAATTTCTTGGTGTCATTGCTGAAAACATACTGATAGAAAGTCTGGTCTTTGTACATCAATGGCACCATGGGCAATACCCAGCTGCAGGAAGGATGTGGCCATGGAGGGGGGGAAATGAGGAACATTTGTAATAATATGAACAATAAAGATTGATTTTAAAAAAAAAAAAAGAAAAGAAATATTGATGAGAGAAAAATATTGATCAGCTGCCTCCTATACACTCCCTACTGGGGATGTGCCCGCAACCAAGGTACATGCCCCTGACAGGAATCGAACCTGGGACCCTTCAGTCCACAGGCCGACACTCTAGCCACTGAGCCAAACCGGATAGGGGTCTCTCTTCTTTTTTCACTTAGCCCAGAATACCTCTGATAGGCAACCTTCCTAGAGGCCTTTAGGCAGGGTCATTGGCTTTCTTCTAACAGCACGTTAGGGCAGGAGGGCCTAACTTTTTTATACCTTAATTTCTATGGTTATTGAATTTTATCCATTTCAATGTCCACCTTCCCTTTCCTGGGGCAGGAACTGAATCTTGATCATCAGTGTATCTATAGTTTCTCACAGAAGGCCTGGGATTGAGATCGGTCTGTCTCCAAAGCTTACTGCTTTCCCAGGGTGTAGCTTAACCAGACATATTGGCATTTACATGCACTTAGTTTGAAAGGGTTTAACAGACTCTTCAAGGAGAAGTGGAGAAGGAATTTAATAATACATATCCTTCCTAAATTCTAGGTTCACACTTAAGGGAAGATGTCAGTGATTTTCCGAGGATCAGAATATTTTGGAACAGGGTGGGTCCAATCAACCCCTTGATCTTCTAAGTGAATAAGGGACTCAGAGGGACCAAGTGATTTTGCAGGGAATTACACGTCATGGAACTGCAGGGAATATAGAATTGGCTGCGGTTCCATCTCTCAGTTCTTGCAATGGTGCCTGGGATTATAGGAAAAGTTGATTTGTAATTCTTTGGAAGAAGCATCACCGGTCAGGATTTCCAAGTCATCTTCTAGGTCAAGAAGGCCTTATCCTGTATCCCCGCCCTGATCACAGCTTTCACCCAAGGGAAGTTCCAGTGAACTCAATTAGAGAATGCTGTGTAGGCAATACCCGGCCCCTTGAGATGAGTCATCGACTCGAGAGTGATAAGTGAGGTCACCGTGGACTAGAACTGCGCATGTTCATGCCTGTTTTTACTCATGTATGTTATATCTGCGCTTAAGACCTAAAGCTAAAAGTAGGGATAATAAAACCCTCTTATAAAATAGCTGTGTTTTTTTTGTGTGTGTGTGCAAACTTGTATTTTTGTAATACAAATTATGTTTCCCCTGACATACTGCCAGAAAGGCAACCTTCCACCTCCCCGGTTATCCATTTATCAGTCTGTGCACCCATCTATCCATCCATCCATCCATCCATCATCCATCCATCCATCCATCCATTCAGGTATCCAACAAACATCTATGGAATACCATTTTGGTCCAATAACTATGCTAAGCACAGTTTTTATTTGCTGTCTCAGATCCTACATGAAAGGTAGGTGATCCCATCCCTATAGAAAAAGATAAAATAAATAAGGACCCGAGCTGACTGAGTCAGACAGTGGCTGCCTCCCAGGTATGTGGTACAGAGGAAGGGAACTACTTTTTGTTGAGCCCCAGATATTTGCTTGCCACGTTCACAAATCTTATCACACGAGTCCTCACAACCACTGTACAGAACTGACATTTTCATACCATTTTACAGATGGGGAGCTTGAGGCTCTGAAGTATTCTGCGACTTGTAAAGATAAAAGAGCTAGAAAGTGGCAGAATAAAAAACAAAAAACAAGAACACAGGCTGGGTGCAATTCCTTTTTCTTACTAAGGGGAATATGGGACTCAGATCTGCCTTAGTAAACATGGTCCCTTCCCTTCTCTCCTCCCCCTGGGTGATTGCACTCTTGCTCAAGCCCCTCTAGGCACTGTTCTAGTGCTGGCTGTGCTGGGATAGGAGCCTCTTGAGGACAAGAGCAGCTGGCCAGGGGCCCTGCCTCGCTGTTGCTAGCCTCCTGCTTGAGTTGGGGACTCTTGTGCTCCCCATGCAGGCTGAAGTCCCAGCAGCAATGACTTCCTTCCAGGGTGAGGTTTCTGTGGTCCCTTAGGGAGGCCGCTCCCACAGGTGGGTAGTGTACATGGATGCAGTGTTTCGAAACCTTTTGAGGCCAGAGTGTCATTGTCGCTAAAGCTGGAAGGTGCATTAAGTGGCCACCCTGATCCTGACGTGTCTGTAAGAGAAGGGAAAGGGGTGAACACGGACTGCTTATTGTGTCCCAGACACCGTGCGGGGAACTTCACGTCATTACCTGTGGACAGAATGGACTCTTCCCTCAGTCTGAACTACTCCCCAACTCCCCCCGCCCCTACTCCCCAATATCTGTATGGCTTATTTCCTTGACTCCTTCAACGCTTTATTCAAATGTCCCCTTCCCAGCGAGGTCCTGACCACCTCATTAAAAACAGAAGCTTAGAGAGTAAAGTGACTCCTCAAGGCCAGAGTGCACGGCTGGGTCTGTCTGGCTCCTTGCACTTCCTGTTCTACACTGACTTCCTCTGTACGTGTCCTTCATGATACACGTTGTGAAAGTCATCTTCCATCACCCAGACAAGAAAAGCAAGTATCAAAAAGGTGAAATGACTTACTCAACGTCACACAGGCAATAACTTGACAAAATTAGGATGCATAGGTCTTTTATTACCTGCATTTTGCAAGACACTTCTCTTACATACTTCTTTGTCTGAATGTTGTTTTCTCTTTAATCTCCATTCTCTAGGCTCATCCCCCAACTGTTCCAGAGTGGTCAATATCCTGGACTTTTTTTGTATCCTTATCTGTGTATGTTCATCTCACATTTACATAAAAGACATGATTTACATATATTGGGTGTCTCATCTCCCCCCTTCACCATTGTTTTTATAAGTTAACCATGTTGAAGTGCGTACACGTGGTTCATTGATGCCAACCTCTGCTCCATCACCCCCATTGGGTGCACCTACATTTTGCTTATCTATTCCTCTGGAAATGGGCACTTAGATTGCCTTCAACTCCCTTTTTTTATACACGATGCTGTGAGGAGCTGCTTTCTCATGTTTCCCTGTGGATCAATGTAAGACTATCTCTGGCATATATGCCCAGGAGTGACATTCCTAGGTCCTAGGTTACGCCTATACTTGATTGGAAGAAGAACTGACAATAACTCACCTCTGGAATGGCTGCACTAGTCCACATTCGTTCCCAGTTACATGAGAGTTTCTACTTCCCCAATTCCCCACTCACCCTTGGCCTGGTTCAGCTTTCAAAATGGCTGGTAGGTGTGAGGTAAAAATCTTGCTGTTAGTTTGAGTCTCTCCCGGGTTACTAATGGGTTTGTAATCTGTACTCATTAGTCATTCGAGTTTGAATTCTGACTCCAAAGCCTGCACAGTGTCACGTAGTGACCAATAGAGTGGCCTCTGGGGCCATGTTGCCAGGTTCAACTTCTGTCTTGACCTAGTCTGTGACCTGAGGCAGACCATTTAGCCTCTCTGAGCTTCTGATTCTTCATCTCTAAAATGCGAATAGCTTTGCCTGGCCCACAGAGCTCAGTGCTTGAGCATCGACCTATGAACGAGGAGGTCAAGGTTCGATTCCCAGTCAGGGCACATGCCTGGGTCATGGTCTCAATTCCCAGGGTGGGGCATGCTGCAGGCAGTCGATCAATGATTCTTTCTCATCATTCATGTTTCTCTCTCTCTCTCCCTCTCCCTTCCTCTCTGAAATAAATAAAAAATAGTAAAATAAAATGAGAATAGTTTTACTGTTCACATAATAGCACAATTTTCAGGATTTAAAATTGTTTAGTGTCTGGCAAGGACTATGTACATAGTAAATGTTATGTTTCGTCCTGCTAGGTTGTGTCCTTCTCCCTGCAGCCTCCCTTTTCACTCAAATCCACAACCTCATACCCCCCGCCCTGTTTCAAACAGTTCGTATTATATAGCTCTGAATTCTCCTTAGACATGTGAAACTGTAAAAGAGAGGAGCAGAGCGTGACTAGTCTGGCTTCCTTTTTATTTAACTTCCTATGTCATTCTAAAATACATGCTGAGACTGTTTTAAGAATGGCCACATGCATGAGTCAGGGGATTTTGACTTTTGGAAAGAAATAATGAATCAAAAGTTCCTTAAAAGAAAGGATGGGACATCCAAGGACACTATCCACGGGGTGGAAAGGCAACCAACTGAATGGGAGACATTTTTTGCAAATCATAGATCTGATAAGGGATTGATATGCAAGAATATATAAAGAATTCCCACAAATCCACAGTAAAAAAAAAAAAAAAAGATCAATTAAAAAATGGTTAAAGGATTTGAATAAATATTTCTCCAAAGAAGATATACAAACGGCCAATAAACACATAAAAAGATACTCAGCACCACTAATCATTAGGGAAATACAAATGAAAACCACAATGAGATAAAATCAGAAAACAAATGTTGACAAGGACGTGGAGAAATTGAAACACTGCGCATTGTTGGTTGGAATGTGAGATGATGCAGCTGCTGTGGAAAACAGTATGTGGTTCCTCAGAAACGTAAACATATGTGGACATACATGAGAAGAACTGAAAGCAGACTTTCAGAGAAGCAATATTCACAACCGTCAAAGATAGAAGCAACCCAAGTCCATCAAGGAATGAGAGGGTAAACAAAATGTGGTAGGTACATACAGTGAAATACCATGAACCTTAAAAAGGAAGGAAATTCTGACACATGTTACAACATAGAGAACTTTGAAGACATTATGCTAAATAAAATAAGCCAGACACAAAGGACAAATATTGTCTGATTCCACTTACACAAGGTGCCTGGAGCAGGCGAATCCGTAGAGATGGACAGCAGAGTGGAGGTTGCCAGGGGCTAGAGGAGAAGGGAAACGAGGAGTTGTAGTTCA
Organism: Nyctalus aviator; assembly: GCA_036971965.1. Taxonomy (NCBI): domain Eukaryota; kingdom Metazoa; phylum Chordata; class Mammalia; order Chiroptera; family Vespertilionidae; genus Nyctalus; species Nyctalus aviator. The sequence continues at coordinate 178,817,684 of CM072923.1, forward strand.
ATGGGCACAGGGTTCCAATTAGAGATGTTTCAAAAGTCCTAGAGATGGATGGTGGTGACGGTTGTACAACAACATGGACGCATTTCATGTTGATAAACTGTACATGTAAAAATAGTAAAAATTGTAATTTTATGTTAACACACACACAAACTTTTTTTCTTAATCCTCACCTGAAGACTTTTCCATTGATTTTTAGAGAGAGCGGAAGAGAGAGGGAGACACACACACAGAGAAACATTGATGTGAGAGAGACACATCAGTTGATTGCCTCCTGCACAGCCCATTGGGCAGGGGATAGAGGTACCTACTCTTGACAGGAATCAAATCCGGGATCCTTCCGTCTGCAGGTCAACGCTCTATCCACTGAGCCATACTGGCTAGGGCCATACACAAACTTTTTAAAAAGAGGGAGGATAGTTTTAGTCCACAGGCCGACGCTCTATCCACTGAGCCAAACCGGTTAGGGCTGTACGGCTCTTTGACTCTGCTAACAGAATAGCCCTTACCATGACAGGTGCTAATGCCCCAAGGGTCTTCGGGGAGCTTTTAGGTTAGCAAAGAGCCGCCTTGACCAAACTGTAACTCTCAAACAGTCCTTACCAAACTCTTCGTATTTATAGTCTAAATGTCCGCTGGCCATGGTTGCTTCTCCACATGTTCTTAGAGATAAGCCCCCAGAGGAGTCCCTCTGCTTATCAATGACAGCCCATGAGGAATGGTGACCTCCCGGCACCACTTCATACTTATATAAAAGGAACTCCTTTTCTTCCTTTTTTTTGGTCTTGGCCGTAAACAGGTGGACTAAAACAGCGTTACGTGAGTCAGAAACAGAGCTTCTGGGCAGCATTTGCTTCCCAACAGAAATATTTCAACAACCTTCAGCCGTGCGGTGGGTGCCACAGGAGTTACAGCCTTGTGTTAGGATGTGATCTCTCTTTCCCCCCGTCTCTCAGCTGTCTTCTATGTTGACCTCATTCGCAGAAGGCCTCTTTCCCAAGGTTTTGAGATGGCTGCCAGGGACTTCCAGGGCGACGTTCTTCCTCGTTCACATTTAGCAAAGAGAACGGAAGCTCTTTCCCTAGCAACTCTCACAGGAATCCTGAGGTTTGCCTTTTTTCGTTTGGCTAAGGTGATGTGCCCAGTCCTGGTGGATCAATGTGGCTGGGAGGTGGAAGGGGAAGATTGGCTTAGGCTCGGCCACTTACCCCCCGATTGGAGCCCAGGTCAGAGCTGGCTCCATCAGAGTATGTAGGCTTAGAATGGGGCTGCTTTCCCCAAAGCAAAATGGGGGTGTTATTGTCAAAAGAAGAGGGAGCATGTGTTAGTTTCCTATTGATCTCACTCCCCCCACCCCTACCCCAATTACCACAAACAGTGGTTTCACACAACACATTTTATTCTCTCACAGTTCTGAAGGCCAGAAGTCTAAAATGGGTCTTATGGGGCAAAAATCCAGGTGTGGGCAGGGTTGTGTTCCTCCAGGAGATTATAAGGGAGAATCCATTCCCTTGCCTTTTCCAGCTTCTAAAGGCTACCTACGCCGAAACTGGTTTGGCTCAGTGGATAGAGCGTTGGTCTGCTGACTAAAGGGTCCCAGGTTTGATTCCAGTCAAGGGCATGTACCTTGGTTGTGGGCACATCCCCAGTGGGGGGTGTGCAGGAGGCAGCTGATCTCTCTCATCTATGTTTCTAACTCTCTGTCCCTCTCCCTTCCTCTCTGTAAAAAATCAATAAAATATATTTAAGTAAATAAATACTCCGTGCCCGGCACTGGCCCCACTCCACCATCAGTGAAGCCAGCAGAACACATTGAGAGAATTGGAAAGCTTGCCAGCGTGGAGGAGGTCTGTATTTCCCCTTTCCATCGCCCCATCCTTTATTCCCATTTCCCTTCAGAAGCTGTGAAATTAAATTGAATTCCTGATAAGAATATTTAAATTTGACTAATACTTTGAAGGTCGGATCCAGACCACACGTTGCTGTTTTACTGGAATGATTTTCTACAGACAGCCGTAACATATTTTTTAAAAAAAGAAAAGAATGTATTATGTAAATATGGCTTCTTTACATCAGAAATAAAGTGTAAACATTTTACTTTAAAAAAAATAAATAAATAAAGGTTACCTACATTCCTTGGTTCATGGCCACATCCCTTCAACATCTGATTCTGTCGTTACATTTTGTCTCTGACTCTGGCCTTCCTACCTGCCTTTTATAAAGACCCTTGTGATGCCTACAGGATAATACAGGGTAATCTCCCCATTTTAAGATCCTGGTTTTAATCATATCTGCAAAGTTCCTTTCACCATGTAAGATGACAACATATTCAGGGAGTAGAACATGGCATCTTTGGGAGGGGAGGCATTCTTCTGCCTACCACAGAGCAGATGCTGGATGGCCAAAGCAAAAATGTTTATTATCTCTGCTCTGACTTCTACCCCTCTGGCTACCCTTTTGTATCTTTTGCAGATTTATCCTCCTTTTACCTGACTTTAACTATTTGCTTTCTCAAGTTTCAGCTCTAGACTTCTTCTGTCTTTGCTCTATACTCTTTCCCACTTCCTGGATGAAGTCCACACTCCAGGAACGATCTGATGAGGCCAATGCCACTGGCACTGCCATGTCCTCACTACTCCAGTTGTCCATCTGTCTTTAAGGCTGTCCCTTAAGTTCAAGGGCCAGGTGGGAGCATCCTATAAACCAAACCTGGGTCACCTGGCCAGACTCCAGCTGCCTAGATGCAGGGAGAGGAGATACCTGCCTCTCAGGGCAGAATGGGAATTGGCATTCAAAATACAGCATGGTTGCCCTCGTTCCCTTGTGTTTATTGAGTGGCACCAGGGCAAAAGGACCTCTTGGTAGGTTATCTATCCATCAGGCTCCTGGAGAACGATGAGCTGCTGAGTGACGAGGCTGAACTTGAATTTGGGTCTACATGGTGCAGTAGCAGTTAGGGTTCCCGGTTGTGAGCAACAGACACCACCTGTGCCAATTTTCATTCAGCAAAAGACAAGTTATTGGAAGGACGGGGGTGGGGCTCAAAGAATTAACGGGTAGCTAGAGAAGCAAGTTTGGAAACAGACAAGAACCAAGGAGAGATGGAGGGCTTAGGATCAGGTTGTGGGCACATTTTTGCCTGAATGCTGTCACCACCACTATAATGATCTCCAATAAGATCTCCTATCTTGGCCACATTATCTCAAAATTCAAATTCTCAAGAGAAGGTTTTGCTTTGATGAAATTAGCTTTCATGATAGCCCTCTCTTCCAGGGTAAGAAGGATGTGACTCTTTAATGGGATGGGACTTTTGGAGTTACTTTTTCATCAAGGCCACAAATGAAATTAACAGTAGTCCCTCCTTATCTCTGGGGGACATATTCCAAGAAGCCCAATGAATGCCTGAAACTTCAGAAAGTACCAAACTCTAAATATGTATTGTTTTTTCCTTTACAAACTTTCCCAAGGTTAAAGTTTAATTTAAAAATTAGGCACATTAAGAGATTAAAAATAACTAATAATAAAATAGAACAATTAGCCCTGACTGGTTTGGCTCAGTGGATAGAGCGTTGGCCTGCGGACTGAAGGGTCCCAGGTTCAGTTCTGTTCAAGGGCGTGTACCTTGGTTGTGGGCACATCCCCAGTGGGGGTGTGCAGGAGGCAGCTGATTGATGTTTCTCTCTCATCAATGTTTCTAACTCTCTGTCCCTCTCCCTTCCTCTCTGTAAAAAAAAAAATCAATAAAATATATATATTTTAAAATACATTTAAAAAAATTTTTTTACAGAGAGGAAGGGAGAGGGAGAGCAAGAAACATCAATGAGGGAGAAACATCAATCAGCTGCCTCCTGCACACCCCCTACTGGGGATGTGCCTGCAACCAAGGTACACGCCCTTGATCAGAATCGAACCTGGGACCCTTCAGTCCACAGGCTGACGCTCTATCCATTAAGCCAACCAGTTAAAGCCAATAAAGTATATTTTAAAAAATAGAACAATTATAATAATATACTGTAACAAGTTATATGAATGTGGCATTACTAAGTAAAATAAGGGTTTTTGAGCACAAGCACTGTGATGCCATAACAATTGATTTGATAACTAGTGACAAGATGGCTACTAAGTGATAGGGCTAGTACGTGGGTGGGAAGTTTATAGAGCTAGATATGCTGGACAAAGGGGTGATTCATATCCTGAGCAGGATGGAGTGGGATGGAGCGAAGCTTCATCACACTACTCAGAATGGTGTGCAACTTCAAACTTAGGAATTGTTTAGTTCTGGGACTTTTCATTTAATAGTTTTAGACCATAGTTGACCCTGGATAACTGGAACCTTGGAAGGTCAAACCACAGATGAGGGGGGATTACTGTGATATGGAAATATCACTTATCTATTGTCCTAACAATGGTGCACAGCAAGCATCACATGCTGTAGAAGCATGCGGCAATAGGCTTATACATCTGGTGGTCAGCTAGGCAGCTCCGATCTTGGTTGGATTTGCTCATGTGTCTGGAAGTTGGCTGGCTGTTAGCTGATCGATTCTTACCTTGACTGGAAAGGCCAGGGCGTCCTCCATGAGGCTAGTTCTGGCATGTTTCTATGTGCAATGGAAGAGGCATGAGAGTGAGGATAAACCCTGTCGTACAAGTGATGTTTAAGTCTTGGCTTACATCGCATTTGCTAATGTCCTATTGGCCAAAGCAGAAAGCACTGCGAAATTTCGTGGCAAAGGGTTTGTACATAGGGAAAAGTGAAGAATCGGTGCCATCTTGGCAATCCACTGGGGGAATGGTGCATGCTACTCTAAGGAGCCAATGTTTATGACAGATATCCAAGTCCAAGTTCTTTCCGTGCTCCCTAATGCCTGGCGCACCAGCCAAAGGAGCATTTCTCCAGAATGGACTTCTGTCGTCATTCAATGGTATCACTAGAACGTCAGCTCCTCAAGAGTAGGGAATTTTGTCGCTTTTGTTACCCTGTAACCCCACTGCCTTGAACGGTGCTTGATGCATTACAGGGGCTTACCAAGGAGGGGTTGAATGAAAATTACCTTGTGAACTAACCAAAATTACTTCACTCATCCAGCAATGATTTTTCACTTTCGTGGGGAGATTGTATGCTACAGAGGAAAGGACTTAGATTTGAAGACAAACCAACCTGCGCTGGAATCTGGGCTTCATCATTTACTACGGGGTGACCTTGAGCAAATTATCCAGTCTTCCTGGGCCTCAGTTTCCTGTAGTGAGAACTTTTGGGGGTGACTTCTTAGTGCAACCTCCCCTTTTTCTGGTAATTGCCCTTCTAATCTTCCCATGTTTAATGCGATAGGGCTTCTAATATTATGTGACCTTGTTCCTCTCCTCCAACCCTATCTCAAATGATTGGATGAGGGGTATGGATCTGACCCAGAATGGGCCAATAAGAGCTGATTCCTCAGGAATTGGGAGTTCCAGTCTTAGTCTGGTTGACCTTTTAAATGGAGGCGATAGGAACTCAGGAGCTGGCTATGGCCATTATCCTGGTCTGCAGCAGGGGAGAAGACTAAAGCTCCCATTCCAGATTATTAGGCTTACCTACCTGCCAAACAGCCAGGTAAGTAGCTAGACAACCATTGGTGCAATGGGTAAGGTCATAGTCTCTAATTCCAGACCACCTTGGGGATGTAATCAGGGTTACACTTACTAGCTGTGTGACCTTGGCTGCATCATGTAACTTCCTGTACCCTAGTTCTCATCCGTAAAGTGGGAATGATATGAATACTTACTTCATGAGATTGCCATAATGATAAATAAAAGTGCAAAGAACAATATCTACCACATGCTGAGTACTAAGTAAACACGACCTGTTATTATTATCCATGTCTATGGATTCCAGAACACACCCTTTGCTCCTTAAAATGAATACCCCTTCCCCACCACACTCCCTTCAGTGGATTGTTTATTCCAATGCAGAGAATCTGAACTAGTACCTTTCTTCGCCTGTGAAGTAGGGAAAGTTAAGAATCATGAGGTCTTAGCATGGTAGCGAGGACTACATGAGATAAGCAAAACTCTTGACCTACGTGAGTACTCCATGTTTGCCTGCTTCCCATCCTTCCTGCCCTGCCTTCCTTAGACTCCAACTATGTTCACTCACCTTGGCCAAATGTGAAACACGGTGCTTCCGGTGGGGATGGAACCAAATGTGAAACACGGTGCTTCCGGTGGGGATGGTCTTGCCCATAACTTGGTTTGGCCCCTTTCTAAGACAGGTCTGATCTTTTCTGATAAGGTTGTGAGAACCACACACTTTGATACCTCATTCTGGAGTCGGAGGAGTGAATCATAGATCCCGAAGTGCCTTCCCCCAGGAAGACTTCATATCTGGATGCATTGTAGATTCTCTCATTGCTGGGGACATGACTGGAGGGACTGGGGGAGGGGCAGAGGTGGTGGCAAAGAGCTAAATCCAACTTCCCTCAATGGTCCTCTGCTTGCACAATCCTTTCCCCGGTCCTTGGGAGCTACATAGAAAGTAAAGTGTATCGCTGGCTTGAGAGGACTCGGGCAAGAGGCTTGGCGATGTGGCGTGAGCTTCTTTTTTTAAATTTTTTTAAAAAATTATATTTTATTGATTTTGTACAGAGAGGAAGGGAGAGAGATAGAGTTAGAAACATCGATGAGAGAGAGTCATCAATCAGCTGCCTCTTGCACACACCCCAATGGGGATATGCCCGCAACCAAGGTACATGCCCTTGACCGGAATCGAACCCGGGACCCGTCAGTCCCCAAGCCAGCACTCTATCCATTGAGCCAAACCGGTTTCGGCTGGCATGAGCTTCTTGATTCATGTGGTAATCTTCCCAAGTGGAGATCAAGTCTATGATGGGGAGGTTTTCTTCCTCTGGGCTGGCTTCCTCAGGCTCCCTGGCTCTGCTTTTGAGGCTCCTCCTCTAAGCCCACCAGCCAGCCCCTGGGACCACCCTCGCAAGGATGGGAGGTATGTGCAAGTGGGGTGGGAGGTTCTGGAATCCGTCTTGTCTCCTGCATCCATTCGTCTCTGTGTGGGGTAAGCAGGAGGATGACCCTCAGAGACGGGTGAGCTGTTGTCATTGTCCCTGCTCCTGCCCCTTCTCTCCTGTGGGAAACGCAGGCCAGAAAGTATTTGCAGATGCTTCCTGGGACCCATCAATCCATGATGCTGCAGACCTCTTCTGACAGTTGGCCTAGCTCTCGACTGGAATTCTGCCTCCGTTTCTCTACCTAGCTCTCCGGATGCATATAGACATAGCTTCAAATTTTGCTTATTACCTTTGTGAATGATATGGGGCTAAGCAATAACCCTGACAAGCTCAAGGGGGCCACACAGCAGGCCTGGCAAGCTCAGTGACCAAAAGTAGCCACACAGGATGGTCGGACTGCAAATTCCTAACTGGGCAGGTCATCCTGGGTAGTCACGTCCCAGGCCTATAGCTTCCTTAGCAAAGGTCAGTCTTTAGCTTCAGTGAGCTCTGTCCTTGTGCATCCAGGATAACATATTTTTGAAATGTCCGAGTAATTTGCTTTTCCTACTCCTCGAAGGCACAAAACCTAAGGCACCAGAGCACAAGACCCCTCATTGTTATCTTATACCATCGCTATGTGCTATAAATTATAATTATGAACTATCCAGTACCCACCAATGTAAAAGGAAAGTATGTTTTTCTCCATATTGCCTTTTAGCTAGTCCTAGATGTTTCGCAGCTTTGCTTTCTCCTGCCTCCTTAATCTACCACCAATGCATTTATTTCATGTACCTTCCTTAGGTCTTCCCCTTGGATCCTATTGTATAAAGTAAGCCACAGCGCTGCCATTCTCCTGAGTCTCCGAGATCTTGCTCCCTGGCATATGTCACCAGTTTGGCTCAAATAGACTCATAAAAATTCTCTACAGGTTTGGACATTTCTTATGTCGACACCTTCCTCTTAGTTGCACTAGTCAAGCATCTGCCAAGGCCACACCAAGTCCCCATCCCTCCTTGGATTCCAAACCTGGACCTCCTGACTTCCTGTGCAGAACGTGCCCCTAGAGCAATCCACCAAACATCCCCCCGGCCCAGCCCATCACTCTCCGTGCCTGAGTCAATCATATTTTGAGTCTGTGTCAAAGAGTCAGCCTGGGGAAGGGGCATGAGGTTTAGAATCAGACACTCAGGGCTAGAATTCTGAGACCATTATCACTTACTTGTGAGACTCTGAGCTGGTCAGTTTCCACACCTTTCAAAGGGGCTACAGTAATAATCCCCTACCTTGGTGTTGGGAAGATTTAATGAGATGACCTGTCTATAGTCCCTCGCACATTGCGCCCCCTCCATGACACCACTGTAGTTCTCTATCATTACTCCTAAGCTATTTAAATAATCTCTTGCCCGTTGAAACTGGTTTGGCTCAGTGGATAGAGCATCGGTCTGCGGACTGAAAGGTCCTGGGTTTGATTCCGGTCGGGGGCATGTGCCTTGGTTGTGGGCACATCTCCAGTGGGGGTGGGGGATGTGCAGGAGGCAACTGATAGATGTTTCTAGCTCTCTATCCCTGTCTCTTCCTCTCTGTAAAAAATAAATATATATATTTAAAAATAATCTCTTGCCCAGAAGCTTTTCAAAAGTCTCTTGTCAGATCAAGATCTCAGCTTAGGCCGAAACCGGTTTGGCTCAATGGATAGAGCGTCAGCTTGCGGACTGAAGGGTCCCAGGTTCGATTCCCTGTGTGCAAGAGGCAGCTAATCGATGACTCTCTCTCATCGATGTTTCTAGCTCTCTCTCTCTCTCTCCCTTCCTCTCTGTACAAAATCAATAAAATATATTAAAAAAAAAAAAAAGATCTCAGCTTAGAGCTGGAGGGCAGAGGCGGGTCTGGGAGGGAACACAGCACTGGAGCAGCCAGTCACACACAATGGTGGAGTGTGCACCCCTGGAGGCAGACTGCTTGGGTTCAAATCCCAACTTTAACTCTATTGAGTTATGAACAAGCTACGGTATTTCCTGTAACCTCAGTTTCCCCATTTGGCTTATGAGAGGTAAAACAGCAGCATATACTGCCTAGAATTGTCTTGAGGATTAAACACAATAAACTGTTGGATATATTACGTGGGATCTGTCACAGAGGACACATTCAAAAACACCTTTGCTACATAGGCCATTTCCACGTGTTTGCTACTTTATTTTGTTCGTCTTTATACAACTTAATGAGGGTATTGCTCCAGGAGAGGAATACCTGCCTCCTAAAATATTTTGCCAAACTGCTTTTAAAAGAATTGCGCCCGTTACCATGTCACAAGCAAATTGTGTAAGGACTGGTTTTGTCATATCTTGGCTAGCCCTGACCACTATAACTACTTTCCGTTCTTGTTTCCTTAGCAGCCAAGGTAAACAGGGTATGCCAATAAAATTATTAGAACTGGGGAGGTATACTTTCTTCGAAGAGGGAACTCAGAAAGCAAAAAAAAAATAAAAATACCGCACTTGGTAAATATCTTGAAAATTGAGGATGTTGCTCTTCCTCAACGGCTGCTACTTCTCCTTTCTGAGACGCCCCTTTCTATAAATCTTCAGTTCCCGTGGCTTTGACACTTAGATCTGGAATGTGGAAGTGCCCCGATGTGATGACAATTTAACAGCTGGAGAGAAACTTTTAAAAAATATACATTTTATTGATTTTTACAGAGAGGAAGAGAGAGGGATAGAGAGTTAGAAACATTAATGAGAGAGAATCATTGATCAGTTGCCTCTTGCACACCCCCTACTGCGGATGTGCCCACAACCAACGTACATGCCTGTGACCGGAATCGAACCTGAGACCCTTCAGTCAGCAGTCTGACGCTCTATCCACTGAGCCAAACCGGTTTCAGCTGGAGAGAAACTTTTGATGAAACTTTAGACAGATTTCTGTGTCCTTTGAACATGGATTTTTATCGCGACAACTTTCTTCCTTATTATTTAAAATATATTTTTATTGATTTCAGAGAGGTGCATGGAAGACTGTGCAACCATTAAATCCATGTGGCAGAAGAATACTGATGTGGGAAAATACCCACAATACATCAGTGAGTGAGTACCTCAGGCTTCAACAGGCAGCAGTTAGCACCCAGGATCATTGGAAGAATTAGATGACTTCATGAGTGAAGAGCACAGAGGATCTAGCCCATGGAAAGTTCTTGGTAGGTGTTGCCAAAACAGTTGCTGAACCATTTCTCATCTTCAGGATTTCTTAGGGAGAAATCAGCCCCTGGGCCATAGTGTGGGAAGACACCCAGTCATGGAAGAACTGCTTCCTCGGGCTTGAAATAATGTAGGGTGCACCTATCCACCTCTCTCCTTTCCCATCCTGGGGGATGGGGACGCTGACAGACAGCAGCTCTCTCCAAAAATCTCTCTTTTTATTGTTTAAAGTATTACAAATAGTAGTACATATGTCTCCCCACCACCACCATTAACATTCCCCTGGTCTTCCCTACCTCCTGGCACATGCCCTCACCCTACCCCCACCCCCTCAGTGTCTTGTATCCATTGGTTATGCTTATATGCATGAATACAGGTCTTGCCGTTGATCTCTTGTCCCCTCAACCCTCCCCAGCCTTCTCGCTGTAATTTGACAATCTGTTTGATGCTTCTCTGCCTCTGAATCTTTTTGCTCATCAGGTTATAATGTTCTTTATTATCCATAAACTAGGAGGAAGCCCGGTGCACAAAATCCGTGCACGGGAAGGGGGTCCCCTCAGCTCGGCCTGCACGCTCTCCAATGTGGGACCCCTCAGGACCTATAGCTCCTAACCGCTCACCTGCCTGCCAGCCTGATCCCCCTAACTGCTCTTCCTTGCTGGCCTGGTCCCCCTAACTGCTCTCCCCTGCCTGCCTGATCATCTCTAACCTCCTCTGCCTTGGCCCCGCCAACATGGCTTTGTCGGGAAGGATATAGGGAATGACATCTGGAAGGTCGCCCCGAAGATATTCAGTCTAATTAGCATATTACCCTTTTATTAGTATAGATGCCACCTTGTCCTAAAAATGCAGGTTGTTCCCAGGTTTTCCTATCTTGAAAGGAGCCCACAGTAGCATCCTGGGTTCTGATCAGGGCTTATGTGCTTGTGCTTTATCTCAGCAGATGTGATTCGTAGAAGAGACTCTTGGATGTACCTTGAACATTTCTACTTAATTTGCCAAATCATCCCCCAAAAATGTTGAACCTACTTTAAACTCCCACCAGCAAAACTACATGTGCCCTCCGTTCCACTTCGATACCAATATCATTGATTTTTCCCTTCCTTCGCATCAGCTTCCCTCCCATCAGCCGAGATTGCTTGGCGCTTGAGCCAACCTCACTGTTTAGCCTGGGACTTGATTTCCCGAGATAGAATTATGGAGGAGGGAAAATAGTTTTCCTCTACCTTTCTGAGTTCTTAGTGGAGGCCCTTGTAGTGAAAGACAGATCACTAAGAGAAAAGCAAAAGTTCATTAACATGTGTACCTTGTATATACGTGTGAGACCCCAGGGAAAAATGAGTAACTCCCCAGGGTGGCTTAGAATGCAGATTTAAATACCTTCTTCCTAGGGAAAGGGGACGGGAGCTGTAGGCCTCTTAGAGGAGAGTAAGTGATTTTTAGGAAAGATGAATGGGGGTCGGGGGAAATAGTTTGTAACGAAGTTTGGGTGTGATGTCAACTTCTACTCTCCTGTCCTGTGACAGTAGTCAGTCTTCTCTGCCTGATGACACTTCTCCCGTCAAGGGGACCTATGACATTTAAACTCCTTTTGGGGGGTCCGATTTTAGGCAGACCAGGAGACTTCAGTGAAAACCTCTGCATGCATTTGCTGTTTTTCAAGCCTCTGCAGCTCAAGATCATCAATATAACAACACAGCACATGTTGGGGTGGCATGCTCTCTGACCTTCAGAATAAACCCAACAAAAGCTTGTTTCCTCTTAGATGATTTGCCACAGTAGCATTATTCCCTGGAGATGGTATTCTGACCAGACCTTCCTGGAAGTGGTCATAACATACCCTTTGTTTGTAGAAAGGTGTGGGCCACATCACTAAATAATCCAGGAGCAGTTTTCTCATCTTTGGTAAAGGGAGATAAATTATGATAGTTTATCTCCCTTTCCACAGGTTTCTTGCAGGTTTGTGTCTCTGCTGCCTCCCATTTCCCCCCTGTCCCCCAGCAGCCCTAGCGCCTTCACCTCGGGCTGCTGGGTGCCAGGCCTGCGGGTTTGTGTCTCCAGTGCACTTCCCCTACACCCCTCAGCCCCAGGTTCAGGGTGACAGGGCTTGGGGCTGCAGGGTGCTGGCCTCCCTGTGGGTTTGTGTCTCCCATCCCGGGCTGCTAGGTGCCCACTCCCTGCCGGTTTGTGTCTCCAATCTGGGGGCTGCTGGGTGCCCGCCCCCTGCAGTTTGTATCTCTGATCTGGGGCCTCCCATCCAACCACTGGCCGCTATGGGCCTCGCCATCTTGGTTGGGGTTAATTTGCATACACACTCTGATTGGCTGGTGGGCATGGCTTATGGAGCAGAGTGATTGTCAATTTGCATATTTCTATTTCATTAGGTAGGATGAGTGAGATCATGTGATATTTTTCTTTCACTGCCTGGCTTATTTCACTTAGCATAATGCTCTCTAGTTCCATCCATGCAGGGGCAAATGGTAAGAACTTCTTCCTTTTTATAGCAGCGTAGTATTCCATTGTGTAGATGTACCATAGTTTTCTAATCCACTCACCTACTGATGGGCATTTAGGCTGTTTCCAAATCTTAGCTATTGTAAATTGTGCTGCTATGAACATAGGAGTGCATATATCCTTTCTGATTGGTGTTTCTGGTTTTTTGGGATATATTCCTAGAAGTGGTATCACTAGTTCAAATGGCAGTTCCATTCTTAAATTTTTGAGGAAATGCCATGCTGTTCTCCACAATGGCTGCACCAGTCTGCATTCCCGCCAGCAGTGAAGAAGAGTTGATTTTTCTCCGCATCCTCTCCAGCACTTGCAGTTTGTTGATTTGTAGATGATAGCAATTCTGACAGGTGTGAAGTAGTACCTCATTGTTATTTTGATTTGCATCTTTTGGATGATTAGTGACTTTGAACATGTTTTCATGTGTCTCTTGGCTTTCTGAATGTTCTCTTTCTAAAAGTGTCTATTTAGGTCCTTTGCCCATTTTTTGATTGGGTTATCTTTCTTTTGTTAAGTTGTTCATGAGTTCTCTGTAAATTTTGGAGATTAAACCCTTATAAAAAAAAATCTCTTCATCAAATCCTCTTCTCTCTCCGTATTTGATCTGGTCCAGAGGTCCAAGAGTGGTAAAACCGGTTCTACACTCTTCCTTTGTAAACTTCTGGTAGGAGAAGACCTAATAGTCACTTTGGAATAAGATATCCATATATTGACATTCTTTATAAATAGAAGCAGGGAAAGGCCCCATTGCAACCTCCTATTACACAACTGAACTTACTGCAAACAAATGATTGCTGACCACGGCACAAGTCCTATGACTTGAGCTTGGATGGGGTATTCCTCCTGAAGTGTGTAGGAGTAAGAGGAACCAGAGCAGAGAGTCTAAGTTAAACCCCCCTCCCCCCGACAAGTTCAAAGGCCAGAAACGGGGTAGAAAAAGGAAGACAGAGTTAAGGGTCAGGGCCAGGGCCCCAAAGCTGAACTTCAATTGGAGAGAGAGTTGAATTCGGAGTGAGGTGGTGTCCAGGGCAGTAGCCCACTCCTGCTTTTCAATTTGTTTTCAAACTCCACAGACTATGATGAGCAGTTGGCTTAAAGGTGTAAGGTCAGGCATGGCGTTCCTGGCCTTTTGTTGAGTCATATTTGGAATGGGATTATGGATCCAGAAGACTTGACTCTTGGTATCAGCTACCAAGGTCATTGTCCAAAACGGTACCAATTAGCCCTGCCATTTAGCCACATGGGAACATAGCCGAGAGCATGAAGCGTTACAGGCAAAGGAGTGCCCAGGATGTCCCAGGCAGCTTTACGACTTTAAGGGGAGGAAGAGCTGCAGGGGAGAAGCTGACAAGGCACTCATCCAGCAGCCCCGTGTTCCAGACATTCCTTTGGCTTCGCTGTACTTGGATTCCTGATTCCTACTTCTTATTTTTAAAATATTTTTTAATTGAGTTTACAGAGGGGCAGGGAGAGAGATAGAAAGACAGAAAGACTGATGAGAGAGAAACTTGGTCTGCTGCCTCTTGCTCCTCCCTTACTAGGGATCGAGCCTGCAACCTGGACAAGTCCCTGACCAGGACTCAAACTGGGACCTCTGAGCCACACTGGCTGGGCTGGTTCCCACGTCTTGATTATCTCTAGTTCCTGGGCTGTGTCCTTTACAGGTCAGGCTTTTCCTAATCCCACCCTCTTGCCCCATTACCTGTTGGTCAGTGCCACATAAGGAGAGGGTCACTGGGTCTTGCCCATCTTTGCCTTTTCACCCTGTTCTGGCTCCCTTGAGCTCCTGAGCCCACTCTGACAGGCTTGCTGGACTCTACTTAAAGGTGCTGTCATACCTTCATCTATTCTCTTAGCTCTTGGTGAGGTAGGATAGCAGAATGGTGAAAAGGACAGGACCTGGAGAGAGAGTGCTTGGGTTCAAACGCTGAGTCCCCCTGCTATGAGCTGAGTAATTCAGGGCAAGCTGCTTTACCTCCCTGGGTCTCAGTTTTCTCTTGTGTAAAATGGGAACGAGAGTAATAATGCCTAACTCATGGGACTGTGGAGAGGATGAACTGAGTCCATGTATGTACTAAAGTCATGGATAGTAAACTCATTGCAATGAATGAAAGGAACAGTCCTGTACAACAAAGGGTCGTCTCACCCCAAATCACTAGTTAAGAAACACCAGCAAAGAGTATGGAGCCTGAATGTCTGGGAGGAGTCACAGATCTCCCATTTACTAATTTTGTGACTTTAGACTCAACCTTTCTGTGCCTCAGTTTTCTCATCTGTAAAACAGGAGCAGTGATATGAACTGTAAAATAAGAACAATGACAGCCTACCTCAGAAGGTTGCTCTGAGGCTTAAATGAGGTAATATATATATATATATATATATATATATATATTTCATTTTATAAACTATTTTTTATTTACATATATTAAATGTTTTAACTATTTTAAATATATCTTAGGACCAGGCCTGGCACATAATAAGCTGTAGGCATTACCGGAGGTGGTATCTGGTGCATCATAAGCGTTTTTCCCCACATCACAAAATCGGCCCTCTTTGCTCCCCTGAGAAGCAGTTTTCCAGAGAAAAGTTTTCCAGAGACAAGCTTCCCTCGGGAGTTTAACACTTCCTATATGCATTACTCATAAGAGTAATAAGAGAAAACATTTCCCAGACACAGGGAAAGGAAAAGTGGTCACGTCCTAGAGAGTGGTGAATTAGACCAGCCTGAAGAGCTAAGGTGTCTTAGTCAGAGATGCTTCAGTGCAAATAATGGATTCTTCTCACGCACTAGCCTAAGCAATACATGCATTTTGGGGGAGGGGAGAGGGTTAAGTCTGGATGAACTCAGGGGCAGGAAATAGGTTTCATGAGGAACTAGAACCAGGAACTGGAAACTTCAAAATAGATCCAGATTTCCACTCATCCTCCCCACTCCCTAGTCCTAGTCACCACCCTAATCCTGGCCATCAGCATCTCTTGCCTGGACTGTTGTGATATGCTCCTGTTCTCTCCTTGTCCCCTCACAACCCATTTGTCACAGAGCAGCCAGAATCACCTCTTAAAAATGTGGTGAGATTGTGTTGTTTTCCGACACAAAACCTTTCAGTGGTTTCCTGTCGTACCCAAGGGCAGAAATTTGTCCCTCTGGATCACTGCTGTGTCCCTGGGCATGGCGCATAGTAGGCACACAATAGTTTTAGTGAATGACTGAATGGATATGTACCAGGATTCAAAGTAGAACCCCTCTCTCCTTCTCTCTCTGAGGCTACGGGGTTCCTTGCCATTCTTTGTGAGTCTGTTCCATGGCGCCTCTCTGGCTTCTCGGCACCCCCATTCACATGGTGCAAAATGGCTGCCCAGGCCTGAGCTGTCACCTCCAGCTCCAGCGCCACCTGCTAATGCAGCTCAGTTCCCTAATTCCAGGTTTCTAGGAAAAGGAAGTTGACGGGTGCAGCCTGGGTGAGGGGTCCACCCGAGTCCATTCAGTTACGGCTGGGGACTGTTGAGGCCCACTCCTGCGGGAAAGGCGTTTTCAGAGAAGAGGAGCATGGCTGGCAGGACACCCCCAGATCGTGTACTCCCTTGAGGGCAGGGCTCAGTGTGCGGAAGCCTCAGTTCTCAGGGAGTCCAGTAGTAGGCTTGGGTAGGCATTTACACTGTGTCAAGAATGATCCCAAATAGAATCCAAGATATGAAATCGATGTGATACATGGGCTACTCTTTCCTCTTACACTGAGGGAAATGAGGTTCAGAGAGACAAAGTGAAAATGGAAAAGTACCGGGATCACCTGGCTACAGAGCAGCAAAAACTTGAGAGCAACAGCTCTCCACCCTTTAGGCCAGACTTCCTCACCACCTAACCTACTATTACTTAAAAACAACAACAACCACCACTGTACTGGGATATAATTCACATGCCGTACGATTTCCCTATTCAACAGTGTCTAGTACTGTCACAGACATATAGGTACAACCATCGGTCACTTTGCCCACTTTCCTATTAGGGACAAGATGCCTTCATCTCAAAGAGGGGAAGTGATTAGCCAATGGCCACCCAGAGTAGATGGCAGAATGCAGGCCACTGCCCCCGCCACTGAGAAAGCTCTGGAAACCCCCGAGTGAATAACTGTGTCGGAAACAGGATGGCTTGTCATGGCGCAATAGTATGGAACAGAAGTGGAAGGAAACAGGACAAGAAAGTCCCCACCTCATAGAGACAGGGACTGCCCAAAGCAGAACTCTGGGGGTGTTTGTTTGTTTGTTTGTTGGTTTGTTGGTGTGGCCTTTCCTGCCTACACAGATAGCTAACTGCTTGTCTTGCTTCTCTACTCCTTTCACAAACAGTTACTGTCCTGTGAACCCCAGTTCAAATATCTCCTCCTGCAGAAAGCCTTCCCTGATTCATACTCTCAGGCTGGGTTCAGTGCTCTTCTGCGGCGCCTGTTGGACATCTATGTCTGTCACAGTAGTACAGCTCCTCTCTGTCTTAGCCCCTCTGCCTGCGGTCAGTCCCCAGCGGTAAGTGCATGGATTTAGGAACTACAAAGGCCTTCTAGCAACATAGAATCACAAGTTGCCTCTGTGTAAATATGGTTTTTTAAAAAAATAAATTTTACTTGCTAAAACCGGTTTGGCTCAATGGATAGAGCTTCGGCCTGTGGACTGAAAGGTCTCGGGTTTGATTCCGGTCAAGGGCATGTACCTTGGTTGCAGGCACATCCCCAGTAGGGGGTGTGCAAGAGGAAGCTGATCGATGATTCTCTCTCATCGATGTTTCTAACTCTCTATTCCTCGCTCTTCCTCTCTGTAAAAAATTAATAAAATATATATTTTTAAAAAATCAACTGTCTTGCTGAAACCGGTTTGGCTCAGTGGATAGAGTGTCGGCCTGCGGACAGAAAAGTCCCAGGTTCGATTCCGGTCAAGGGCATGTACCTTGGTTGCGGGCACATCCCCAGTGGGGGGTGTGCAAGAGGCAGCTGGTCGATGATTCTCTCTCATCGATGTTTCTAACTTTCTACCCCTCTCTCTTCCTCTCTGTAAAAAATCAATAAAATATATATTTTTAAAAATCAACTGTCTTTAAAGATAAATAAATAAATAAATAAATAAATAAATAAATAAAATTTACTTGATATATAGTTCATATACCATAAAACTCACCATTTTAAAGTGTACAGTTCACCGAAACTGGTTTGGCTCAGTGGATAGAGTGTCGGCCTGCAGACTGAAAGGTTCCGGGTTCGATTCCAGTCAAGGGAAACCTTGGTTGGGGGCACATCTCCAGTAGAGGGTGTGCAGGAGGCAGCTGATCGATATTTCTCTCTCATCAATGTTTCTAACTCTCTATCCCTCTCTTCCTCTCTGTAAAAAGTCAATAAAATATATATTTTAAAAAAATAAATAAAGTGTACAGTTCAGTGGGTTTTAGTATATTCATTCACAAGGTTGTGTAGCCATGGTTACTACCTAATTTTAGAACATTTTCATCATCGCAAAAGGAAAATCTGAACCCATTAACAGTTGCTTCCTATTTCTCCTCCCCCAACCCCTAGCAACCACTGATGGTAACAGCTCACCTTCAGGGAAAACACTTAGTTTTTCACTATCAGGCATGATGTTAGCTGTGGAGTTTTTGCAGGTTTCCCTTTTCAGGTCCAGGAAGTTTCCTTGTATTCCTAGTTTGTTGAGTGTTTTTTATCACCAAAGGGTGCTGGATTTTGTCAGATGTCTCTTATGTACCTATTGAAATAATCATGTGTAGTTTTTGTCCTTCCTCCTGTTAATATAGTGTATTCTATTGATTGCTAGGTAGACAGTAACATGATGTTTTTAACATATCCATGTTGCTATGCTAAAGGATCATACTGGTGTGTAAGCTCAGGTGGGCCTCATTTGAAGGAAATTGGATAAATGACAATCCAGACTTACTCAACTACAGTTTTGGTTGCTCAGGTTAACAAAAAACAACAACAACAACAACAAAGTTTTCTTCTTTACAAAGTTTTTCTGAAGGAGAAAATTCACTGTGAGCATATAAAATGGGATGCAAAAAAAAAATTTTTTTTTTTTTGCTTTTTTAAAATTTTATTGATTTTTTTTTTTTTTTTTTTTTTTTTACAGAGGAAGGGAGATAGAGAGCTAGAAACATCGATGAGAGAGAAACATTGACCAGCTGCCTCTTGCACACCCACTATCAGGGATGTGCCTGCAACCAACGTACATGCTGTGAGCATATAAAATGGGATGCAAAAAAAAAAAAAAAAATTGGTTTTTTTAAATTTTATTGATTTTTTTTTTTTTTTTTTTTTTTTTACAGAGCGGAAGGGAGAGAGATAGAGAGCTAGAAACATCAATGAGAGAGAAACATCGACCAGCTGCCTCTTGCACACCTCCTACCAGGGATGTGCCTGCAACCAACGTACATGCCCCTGACCGGAATCGAACCTGGGACCTGTCAGTCCGCAGACCGATGCTCTACCACTGAGCCAAACCAGTTTTGGCACATTTTGGCTTTTTAGGAATTATCAGCGTACGTCTTTCTGAGGCTGAGGAAAGTCACAGCATGCACGATGACACGGAGGCCTGGACAGTGGCCTGCCCAGCACGGTCTATTGCCTCCTCAGGCTTCTATGAAATTGATTACCGGCCTCTTCTCTTGATCAGGAAAATAGAATAGGGTTTAAATAGAGATTAATGGTTCATAGGTATCTACCTACTCCTTCCCTCCTCTCCCCCTCCCCCTTTGAACTTTGAATTTCCTCTTCTGAAACTTTCTGTCTTGAGAGAAGTTGCTACCGCAGAGCTTGCTTCAGATGGAGAGTTGTGAGTTCAGCTTGGCCAATGATCACTTCGAGGACATCTGCTTTTGGTGCCCAGGATTCCTTTTTTGGGGGACTTTCCTCCCACAGCCACCCTGTGTGATGCTCGCAGGGCTGTCAATCACAGGAGTCTGCCTCTCTGACCACAGCAGTGACTCAGCTCAGAGTCTGCTGGACTTTCTCGGGACTTTGGAAGGACTGGGGGTGGAGACATGCTGCATAACAGGTAGCTGGAGCTGAGGCCTTTGGTGGGTTCACTACAGAACGGTGGTTCTCATATGTAGTCTCTGGGCTGGCTGCATCAGCATGGAGAAACATGTTAGAAATACAGATTCCAAGGCCCCACCCTACATCTGCTGAATCGGAAATCCTTGGGATTGGCCCCAACAATCTGGGGTGTGGTGTGTGTGTGTGTGTGTTAAAATATATTTTTATTTATTCCAGAGAGGAAGGGAGAGGGAGAGAAAAAGAGAAAAAAAAATCATAGATGAGAGAGAATCACTGATTGTCTACCTCATGCAACCCCCCCACTGGGGATGGAGCCCTTAACCTGAGCATGTGCCCTTGACCAGAATCGAACCTGAGACACCAGTCCACAGGCCAATGCGTTAGCCACTGAGCCACACCAGCTAGGGCTGTGTTTTTTATTTTGAATATTTATTCAACTTTTGCACTGTTACATGATTTGTTATGTATTTATACCTTAGATCCCAAAAGCAAACTCTGTGGACTTCATGCTAGAGACTGTATCTTACGTATCTCTGGTCCTCCTCACTCCCCCGCATGCCGTAGGCCTTGAATATTTAAGGGTCTTAAAACACTTACTTACTAATTCATAAAGTTAATGAATTTACCTTATGCCGAGGTCTGATTTCGTGTGAAATTCTGATGCCAGTGAAGTTGGCCTTGGGCGTTCTTTACTCTTGCTCTCAAGCGCCGATATTTCCTCACAATTCTTTCAATACAGTTCTGAGCAATCTGTGTTTTAACAAACCCTCCAGGTAAATCTGCCCGAGAGAGAAACTAGATGTTTCTGTGAGTGGGATTCCCGGAGCTTACCTAACTCCCGTCCTTTCCGGGAACTTGGCTGTTGATCAAAGAACCAAAGAAGGTTATTGTTCTGTGTTTTCCTAGGACATTGTCAAAGTAAGCTCTCCACCTCTACATCTAATTCCTAGCCCCTGGGAAAGGAGAAAAAGAGGAGGCAGATGGCTAACAACTTTTTTTTTTTTTTTTTAAAGAAATAATGTAGAAGATGTGATGCTTATATCAATTCTATTCACTTTCCAGTGGTGAGTACTTGCATGGTCACACCCAGCTTGCTGCAAGGGAGGCTGGGAAATATGATTTTTGAGCTGGGCAGCTATACTGCTACATGTTGAGGTGAAGGTTACCTTATTACTAGAAGGAAGAAGGAAAGAATGGATAATGAGGAAAATGAGCAATTTTTTCACACTTCCTTATCCTGAGCCTTATATTCATGTGTTGAAAGCTCAGATGAGTTCCAGGGCTAGCAGGCGATGGGATAAAGCCATCTGGGTATCAGATTAGAAGGAATGAGGGGACTGTGACAAAGTGGGCAGCACCATGTCCTGTTTAAAAGGGGCAGCGGCTAGTCACCAATCCAATGGTCCTTCTCCCGTTTTCTTTGTTGACAGACCTCTGAGTTTAGGTGTAGTCAAGGTATATATCATGATTTTCTGAGCCAATTATGAAATTTCTGTTTCTTATGTCCCCAGCCTTCCTTTCAGCCGGGAGTGTCCACGTAACACCATGGGGGTACTTCTGCGAAAGCTTTTGCTTTCCTGGTGAAGAGTCATCCATGACTGGAGCATCCCCTTACTTGTCCTTTTTGCTTTGAATGTGGGTGTAATGCCCTGAGCGGAGGCAGCCATCCTATGACAATGGGGTGACAAGAACAAGTGGAAGGCCAAAAGACTTGTGGTGATCCTGAGCCAGAGAGAGACAAGGCCAGAGGCCACCTATCTCCAGACATCTTGTCACAAACATAAAAGGGAAAAAAAGAAAAGAAAAGAAAAAAAGCACCTCATCTTCTACTCTCTCCATTCTCTCTCTACTCAAGGCATATTAGTCTGCTTGCTCTTCCTCAAACCTGAATATAAACTCCAGGCCTTTGTGTTTGCTGATCCCTCTGCTAGGAATGCTCATCCTCTGATCATAGCATCACTCACCCTAGCTCCTCCTGTACATCTTTGTTCAGATGTCACCCTCTCCTCACACTATATTTAAAATGGAAGCACCACCACCATCCTCCCTGAATTTCCTAACCCAGTTCCCCTCTTAACTTTCCTCTCATAACATTTACCCATCCAACAATTTGCTGGTGAACTTGGCTTCATGTCTCTCTCCCCACACTCACACATACCAGAAGGCAAGTTCCCTGAGGGCACACATGTTTGTTATGTTCATGGAAATACTTCAGCACCGGAACAGAGCCTGACACATTGTAGGCACCCAATAACTATTGGTTGAATGAATGAAAGAATAAATTGCTCACCAACTTGGCTATTGCTGATCTGAAACCATGCAAGCTGAGCCACCAACTCCACCAGGGGGTGCAAACGACTAACCAATGTTGCATCCCCAGAAGTTACTCCTAAAGCTCAGACATGCTCATAAATTCCAAAGCAGAGCTACAGAAAGGCACACAAATTCTTCCCCAGAGCAAAGAGTACTGTACCTACTAGCATTAAAAACCCTCCAATGTCTTCACAGTCCCTTGAGAATAGAACTCAAGCTTTGCTTAAAAAAAAATTATATATATATCAGCTGTCTCTTGCACAGCCTCTACTGGGGATGTGCCTGCAACCAAGGTATATGCCCTTGACCAGAATCTAACCTGGGACCCTTCAGTCTGCAGACCAATGCTCTACCCACTGAGCCAAACCATCTATGGCTACACTTTACCTGGAAATGCTGTCTCTTGCTTCTTCCCCTAACTGATGCCTCTCTACCCTCTGAAATGCAATGCAAGCCTGCCCTCCTCTCAGAAGTCACAAAGGATGCAGCCTCTCTGTGCCTCAGTACCCATCACACACCTTCCCAGGTGCACCCATCACACACTGTGCTTATTTGCACCACTCCACTTGTGTATTAGTCATCTACTGCTGCATAACAAATGCGTCCAAAATGTAGCTTAAAATAACACACACCCATTCTCTTGCAGTTTCTGTGGATCAGGCCTATAGACATGGCTTAGCTGAGGCCTTGGGCATCTTAAAGCTGAACTGGAAACGATCTGTTTCTTAGCTCACATGACATTGGGCAGGATTCAGTTCCTCACAGGCTGCTGGACAGAGGACTCAGTTCCTCAAGAGCTGTGGCCAGAGTCTCCACCCTGTTTCCAGCTACTCATTACACCCTCAGAGGTGAATTTGTTGTGAAATCAGCAGAGCTTACGCTTCAGGCCCTGACCTGCACAGTTCCCTTCCAAAGCCCAGGAAGGGCCCAGCAGTCTTGTGTGGATAGTTTTGCCTTCTTTTTCTGGAAGAGGTCACCTGACCTCAGGCCCTGGTCTCAATGGGCCTGCCAGGATCCTTCCACTGCCCTGTCATTCACCCCTCCTACCTTACAGCACAGATTTACCAGTATCTTTTTTTATATTTTATTTGGCTCTGACTCTTTCAAAACTGTTTCTCAGCAGCCCAGTCTTGCCCTTTCTGCCTCCACTTCCTTAACATAAACAACCTAGGTGCACAGGCCTTATTTTCCAACTCTTTAATCATCTTGACTGCTATTTTTTTGAAGCCTTTGATAGTTTCCCCTTAGGTAGTGGTGCCCAGAACGGATGTATTTTTCTAAACAACAAGTCTGGCTTCTGACCAAATTGGCATCGGATCAGGGCCACCTGGCGGCTGGCTGAGTCTCAGGGACAGCTCTTTTGCCCTGTGTCGCCCCACTACCAATTTCAGGATGACGAAGGTTCAGAGAACTGAAAGAAGGAGTGACTAGGGAAAAGTAGAAGGGTATGAGTCAGGAGCAGCAAGAGCACAGCTGGAGCACTGCTGCTCTGAGTCCACATGTCTTCTGAATTCTGCTCGACTACGCCAACTATCAGGGCAGGTTCCTTCTCAAACCCTGCCCATTGCACTAACTGTTGGGTCCAAGTCCCTCTGCCTAGAAACTGGACCTTCTCGGATGCCAGGTCTTAGAGGGAGAAGCCATGAGAAGTTGTGGGTGTACAAGAATGAGTCTTTAACTTTTTAAATATATTTTATTGATTTTTTTACAGAGAGAAAGGGAGAGAGATAGAGAGCTAGAAACGTCGATGAGAGAGAAACATCGACCAGCTGCCTCTTGCACACCCCCTACCGGGGATGTGCCCGCAACCAACGTACATGCCCTTGACCGGAATCGAACCTGGGACCTTTCAGTCCGCAGACCGAAGCTCTACCGCTGAGCCAAACCGGTTTTGGCTAACTTTTTAAAAAATTTGATTTCAGAGACGAAAGGAGAGCGAGACAAAAACATCTATGATGAGAGAGAGAGAATCATTGATTGGCTGCCTCCAGCACGCCTCCCACTGGGGATTGAACCTGCAACCTGGACATGTGCCCTGATTGGGAATGGAATCATGGCCTCCTGGTTCATAGGTCCACACTCAACCACTGAGTCTTGCTGGCCCAGGCAGTTGTTTTTATTTATTTATTTTCGTGTGTGTGTGTGTGTGTGTGTGTGTGTGTGTTTGAGGAATTGCCATGCTGGCTGAACCATTTTACAACCCTACCAACTATAGATTGCTTTTAAAGGTTCAACTATCATGTTTATAATAGGATTGTCTTAGATACAATAGAGAGCATCAATAAGAATAAAGCTCAGCTGAAACCGGTTTGGCTCAGCGGACAGAGTGTCGGCCTGCAAACTCAAGGGTCCCAGGTTCAATTCTGGTCAAGGGCATGTACCTTGGTTGCGGGCACATCCCCAATAGAGGGTGTGCAAGAGGCAGCTGATGGATGATTCTCATGGATGTTTCTAACTTTCTCTCTCTCTCTCTTCCTCTCTGTAAAAAAATCAATAAAAAATATGTTTTTAAAAAAAGAAAAGAATAAAGCCCAGACCAATGTATTTCATATATGTTAATTAGGAAAGTTTAAATTGATAACTGTTACAAAACTCTGATCATACAGTTGATAACTTACAAAACAATGACCATGTGTGTGTGTTTTAAATGGAAACAAATTCAGAGGCCTTGTTTTTAGACACTTTTAGTAGACTTGTGTTTTGATTTACATATTGGTTTTTGTTTGGAAATATTTGGCTATAATATTTCGGACTATTTTTATAGAAGGTTCTTTGTGTTAAATTTTGAATTAAATATTTCAGATCTACAGAAAATAATATAACAAGTATCTAAGTACTTATAACCCAGCTTAAACAAAACCTTATTTCCTTAGATCTGTCACCAGGAGTAGAGTGGGGAAAAAACACACCAATAAACATTTCCACTCCTGCTGACCATGACAATAAGCATACATGCATGACATCAGAGAAAAAAATTAGTAAGTAAATGAATTCATACTTAGCTACCTATTGCTCTTTCTGTAATTTGAGAGGAGCATGGTCCAGTAGTTAAAAGCATGGGCTCTGAAATTATACAGACTAGATTCAAGTCCTCGGTTTGCTTCTTGCTAGTTTTGTGGCCTCAAGCAAGTTGCTTAATTTATTCCTGCCTCAGTATCCTCATCCGTAAAATGGAGATAATCAAAATACTTCCCAAGATGTTTGAAAGGGTTAAATAAAAAAGATGAACTCTTATGTATTTACTACGTAAGCCAGTGACATATAGCAATGCTTCAATAAATATTAGTAATATTAGTAATTATTTATTTTGTTTATTGAGCACCTACTATATGCCACCTACTATATGCCAACCATAGTACTGGCTGATAATTTTGCAGTGAATAAGAAAAATAAAGCCCCATGGAGCTTACTTTCTAGTGACAGATAAATAAAACAATTCAGATGGTGGTAGGGACTATGAAGAAAAATAAGGTGAGGAAAGGGGAAGAGCTCCTTTAGACAAGAGACAGGAGGTCATGGGAAGCTGTATGAAGCCTTCAGAGGGAAAGTTTAACTGAGAGTAGCAGAAAGAACTAGTCATTTGGAAGAGTGAGAGAGAGAGAATAGTATGTGCTTAAGTCCTGAGGCAAGAAAGCTTGGTTTGTACAAGAAGAAAAAGACAGGATGGCTAGAGCTCAGTAGATGAGAGGAAGGGAGGTTGGGCATGACATCAGAGTTAAGAAGGGCAAGCCAATAAGGGCCTTATGGAGACCATAGTAAAAAGCTTGGATTTTGCCTTAATCGGTTTGGTTCAGTGGATAAAGCATCGTCCTGCGGACTGAAGGGTCCCAGGTTCAATTCAGGTCAAGGGCATGTACCTTGGTTGCAGGCACATCCCCAGTAGGGGCTGTGCAGGAAGTAGCTGATTGATGTTTCTCTCTCAATGATGTTTCTCTCTATCCCTCTCCCTTTCTCTGTAAAAAGATCAATAATATATATATATATATATATATATATATATATATATATGTATTTTAAAGCAAAGCTTGGATCTTATTATCAAGGGACTGTGAAGACATTGGAGGGTTTTTATTTTTTATTTTTATTTTTTAAAATACATTTTATTGATTTTTTACAGAGAAGAAAAGAGAGGGATAGAGAGTTAGAAACATCAATGAGAAAGAATTATAGATCAGCTGCCTCTTGCACACCCCCTACTGGGGATGTGCCCACAACTAAGGTACATGCCCTTGACCGGAATTGAACCTGGGACCTTTCAATCCGCAGGCTGACGCTCTATCCACTGAGCCAAACTGGTTTCAGCTATTGGAGGGTTTTTAATGCTAGTAGGTACTCTGGGGAGGAATTTGTCTGCCTTTCTGTAGCTCTGTTTGGAATTTATGAGCATGTCTGAGCTTTAGGAGTAACTTCTGGGGATGCAACATTGGTTAGTCATTTGCACCCCCTGGTGGAGTTGGTGGCTCAGCTTGCATGGTTTCAGATCAGCAATAGCCAAGTTGGTGAGCAATTTATTCTTTCATTCATTCAACCAATAGTTACTGGGTGCCTACAATGTGTCAGGCTCTGTTCCGGTGCTGAAGTATCTCCATGAACATAACAAACATGTGTGCCCTCAGGGAACTTGCCTTCTGGTATGTGTGAGTGTGGGGAGAGAGACATGAAGCCAAGTTCACCAGCAAATTGTTGGATGGGTAAATGTTATGAGAGGAAATTAAGAGGGGAACTGGGTTAGGAAATTCAGGGAGGATGGTGGTGGTGCTTCCATTTTAAATATAGTGTGAGGGGAAGAAAACAGTGTCAGGGAAAGTCTCATTGAGAGGGT
Organism: Nyctalus aviator; assembly: GCA_036971965.1. Lineage (NCBI taxonomy): Eukaryota > Metazoa > Chordata > Mammalia > Chiroptera > Vespertilionidae > Nyctalus > Nyctalus aviator. Next base: position 178,844,547 of record CM072923.1, read on the forward strand.
GACATCTGAACAAAGATATACAGGAGGAGCTAGGGTGAGTGTTGCTATGATCAGAGGATGAACATTCCTAGCAGAGAGATCAGCAAACACAAAGGCCCTTAGTTTAGGTGCAGGTTTGAGGAAGAGCAAGCAGATCATTATGCCTTGAATAGAGAGAGAATGGAGAGAGTAGGAGATGAGGTTAGTTGTAGTGGGGATAAGGGTTTTTGGGTCAAATCTCGAGCGCCCTTAAGCCAATGTAACAATTTTGGTTTTCACTTTAAAATAGAAATTCATTGAAGGAGCAACATGATCTGGTTAAGGTTTTGACCGCAGCCCATTGCTGCTGTGTTAATATAGTGGGAAGGCAAGGGTAGGCAAACAGTCACACATTTACTGAGGCGTGAAATGGTCTGATTCTGGGCAGATTTCAAAGGCAGGTCGTGGAGAACTTGTTGATGAATGTGGGATGAGAGAGAGGTTTCAAAGATCTTACATAATAATATTACTCAATAAATTGGTATCATAGGAAGAGGTAATCAAGACCATAGCCAAAAATTTACCAAAAAAGAAGAGAAGAGAAAATGAAGAGAAGAGCCGAAACCGGTTTGGCTCAGTGGGTAGAGGGTCAGCCTGCGGACTGAATGGTCCCGGTTCGATTCCAGTCAAGGGCATGTACCTTGGTTGCAGGCACATCGCCATAGATAGTTTCTCTCTCGTAGATATTTCTAGCTTTCTATCCCTCTCCCTTCCTCTCTGTAAAAACTCAATAAAATATATTTTAAAATTTAAAAAAAATAAAAATAATTTTAAAAAAGAAAATAAAGAGAAGAGAAGAGAGAGGCATATCAAGCAGTTTCTGGACTTTGTGTTAGTGAGCATTTTTAAAACTTGTAATGAATTTTCTTAAAAAGGGCCCCCAAATTGAATACATTTCAGACTTCCACAAACCTGAATTCAACCCATATTTGGGTAGGAATTTAAAGTTAACGAAGACTTTAAAATTTTTGTGTCTGACAAAATAATTACATAAAAAAATGTGCACAAAATAGAAGTTAATTGTAAGCTCAATACAATATTAGTATAAGCTAATATTGGCGATAAAAACATCACCTTGGGTTAGCCTCCCCACAAGGATCTTCAAAAACTTTTCACATTCCTTCCACAGTTTTCCCAAACCTACCAAATGCATTTCTCCTCATGTTCGCTTTAGGGAGGCAGAAATTACACGCATTTTAAGAATCCTGGAAAAATTGAGTGCTGAAGTGTTTTTTCAACGGGGCACTGGAGCCTGAGCAAAAACTAGCCTATCATCCCTGACCGGTTTGGCTCAGTGGCTAGAGCGGCAGCCTGAGACTCAAGGGTCTCAGGTTCGATTCCCGTCAAGGGCAGGTATTCTGGTTGCCGGCACATCCCTGGTAGGGGGTGTGCAGGAGGCAGCTGATCGATATTTTTAACTCTCTATCCCTTTTCCTTTTTCTCTATTAAAAATAAATAAAATATATTTTTTAAAAATTCAAGTTCTCAGGAAAGAGTCCCTCACCCCCACCTGGGACCTGGGGCAAAAAACAAACAAACAAACAAATAAACAAACAAAAAACTAGCCTATCAGCACCAGGTACCTGGGAGGCACCGAGAGAGGCGTAACCAGGGTGGGGCTCGTCGGGGCTGGGGCTGGGGGCGGGGCAGTTTGAGGTGGGCGGGGACTGGGCGTGGCCTAGATGCTTCTCAGCCCCGCCCCGTGAGGCCTGACACATGCGCCCAGAGGCTCCTGGCGGAACGAGGTGTGGATTGTGAGGTGACCCTGGACGGTGACTTCCGTTTTCTAGGGATGCGCTTCCGGGTCACGCTAACGCCGCGGTTTCCTCCACTCGCTTGGTTCTACTGTGGGTCCGGACCGGTACCCATGTCCTGCAGCGGGGCCCCTGCAGCCCTTGGGTGAGTCTGCGCAGCCGACAGGGTCTGAGGGCGGCCGGACGGGTGCTGCCCGGAGGGGGACGGGCCGAGAGGTCTGGCCCCTGTGGGCGGGGGCTCTCTCTGCCTGCCCCTTGTCCCTGCCGTGCTCCCCTCCCCTCAGCCCTGTGCCTCTCGCTGGCCTCGCCGCTTTCACCTCAGCTTCGCCTTCCCCGCGCCTTTCGCTTCGCTGTTTTCCCTCAGCCTCGCCCACCTTTTCACAGGCACCGGCTTCTTGCCTTTTGCTGCAGCGCTTCCTTCCGCCACTGCCTCTCGTTCCTTCCCTCCCCCCCATACTCTCCGTTTTTAGCACCTCTCTTCCCGGACCCCTGGCCCCGAGACCTCGCTGTCCTTTCACCCGGCAGGACGGCCCGCGGTGGTCGTGCTCCTCCACCGCCAAGCAGGGCGCTGGGCACTTGTCCTCCAACTCCCCTCGCCTTTGACCCCTCCCGGAACCAGTAGGTGACATTTGTGCTCTGCCTGGGGCTCTCCCGCCTTTTCTCGGCTCGCAGAAGGCTGTGCAGCAAACCCCCGAGCCGGGCAGGTTGTCCAGGCCTGTGGGGCGGGGGGGGGGGGGGGGGGAGTGTTGCCCTGAGGCGCTGGGTCCGACTGAACTCCGGTAGCTTCCGCGGTGTGGGGACAACAAAGGCGTGCCCGGCTGGAGCCCCGCTCTGGGGCTTTCTCCGGACGGGCTAACAGGTAGCAGCGCACGTCACTGCGCGCGATCGGGCTCCTCTCAGCTCGATAATTGACAGGTCGTGAGGGCGGCCTGTCATTTTGAGGTTCTCTCTTCCACGAGAACGGAGACGCCGCGCAGAAAATGCCATGTCCCGGGCGGATCGGCTCTGTTTCCTGCAGGGGCTTTACTTCCAGGACAGTTGCTGTGACGGAGGACAGTGGTTCTTGGGACAGTAGTAGCCCCAGATTTATCGCCAAAAGTTTTAGTAAGTTGTTACTAAAACGTTTTCTGCTAAAGAGTGCATTCGAATGGTAGTTTTCAAAGCACGTTTTCTTCAGTGGGACTCCGTGTGCATGTGTCTGCATTCTTGTTGTTTGTTATACATTGTTTCTTCATTTTCACTGTATCGGCAATTTTCTGTCTTTCTTCCTGTTTCTTCCTAAGCCAGACATTGCAGTACTTTGTTTCTTAGAATATTCTTCTTTTATTTTTTTTTCCCCTTTACTTTCCCCATCTCAGTCTTAAGACTTATCTTTTGCTCATTTTGAGACTCAAGTTTCTTTTAAATCTCTTAACATTTCAGGAGGCTTTTAGTCATCTCTAAAATGAAAGGGTTGGATTTAAGAATGGTTAGTGTCCTGTTTCCCAGATGTTGTGATCTGAGGTATATTTTTTTACAGGATTGGATAATTTTTATATTTGTTTTCCCAATCTTTATGGTATATGTCTAGCATACCATTGCAGGCGTTTTTGTGTGATCGGTTTCTGTAATCATATAAATTGTTATAAAATTTAGTACTTCAGTGAACAGAATAAATACAACTTTTAGCATCTGCTTCTCTTTTGACTTATAAGTTATAGAAAAGCCTCCCTCACTATACGATCCATATACATCTGTGAACATAGCATAGATCTTGGCTTATGCCAAAATTGGGCTTGCTCCCTTCATCTATTTTTAGCCAGGGACTTTGGAGCTTGGCCATATTAGTCCCAGAAGCCACAGAGAAGGACCCTCCTGGTTGGCGTTCAGGACTTACCTAACTGCTGAGGGAAGCCCCTTACAGATAAAGAAGTCCTGTGCATGCACACAGAGAAGTGGGTGTTAATTCAATCAAAACTATTGCCTGGAGAGCACAACATAATATGTCATTGTTTATTTCAATAAATTTATGTCATAGGAATAAAAGTTTTAGGGTAATAAATGTATGACAGATTTTAAAATTTTTAAACTGAAGTCATTTAGCCTTCAAATAAGGATGCTATAAAGAAACTGTTTGCAGAAGTAGAAGCTGAAAGTCTTTTATTCTAAAACCACTGTGATTCAGATTCTTCATAAAAGCCCCTACATGAAATGAGCAGCTATCGTCACATTGGAGCAGTTGTGTTCGTATTCTCAGTCTTCGTACTTCCTAGTGACCGAAAAGCCTGCATCTCTTATCTAAATGAAACTCAACAGGCAATTCACACAAAAATTTGCCAAACAACAACAGAATTACTAGAGACAGTTTGGTGTGCACAATGAGTCCTAACTTAACACCATTGATAGGTTCTGTGACTTCAAGCCAAATGACATTTAGTGGAACCAGTGTTATCATAGACTAATTGTTATAGTTAAGTTCCTCTGCATCTCATCAATGTTAGAACAAAGCGACATTATTTGAGGACCAGGTGCATGTATTTTTAAAGCTTAGGAGAGGTCTCACTGTCAGTTTACTTATAGAAATTTCTACTTTAGTTTGGCAGTCTTAGTTTATAACCCTGAGGATTGGGTTTAAAGTATGTTTTTGCATATTAGTTTTCTGCCTGCCAGTTAGTTTTTGTTTTTTATTTTTTAATAACATATACTAAAAATAATATACTACAAATAATCTTAAACTCTGAAATCTTAATGTTTCCAATGTGAATTTAACAACTTTGAAATATAAAAAGACAGAAAACTAAAATAAATTTCTAACTTTTCTGCATTCTCATTTCCAAATTTGAAAATTTGTGCAAAATTTAGTACATTAATATCTCTAGGACTGCCCTTTCTAGAATAATATATTTTAAATTAGTGTGCGTTTTACTTTAGAAAAGAGATGGGGAACTTTCACAAGCTAATTCTTTTTTAAATTAAAAAGATGCAAATAATAATTTAGGATATATTCATCATCTTAATATTTTTTATACTTTTATTATTTCCAAATTTTAAAAAATTGGTTCACTTCTAAGGGAAGGAGGTGGTTTTATATAGAGATGCAGCTTAATGCAAGAGTCTGGGACTCAGATGTGATGAGAAATTATTTTTCTAAATATTTTGAAAACAGTGAGAATTATGGAATCTGGTTAACAGAAAAAAACTATAATTATTTCTGGTAAGAAATGACACTTGGTTAGGGATACTATTTATTTTAATTATTAACTCTATTAATTCAGACATTAAGTACCCTCTTTTGTTATGTTTTTAATAGTAGTTTTTGTTTGTCTTGTTTTTTTCTATGGTGGGAAAAATATGGTGCTGAAAAGTATAAACTTTGCTTTGATGATTTACCTGTTGGTTTTTAGAATGTTCTTTGCTTTGATTTAAACACTTCATTTTTGTTTCAAAAGCAACTCTTTTTCTATGTGGATTTGATAATCTGTTTATCTTCTAAGGTTTCAATAGTTTTCTTTCACCTAAACTTTAATAATATAACAAATACTGAATTTAGGAAAAATTGGTAGTTTGTTGATATTGGCACTGTTGCTATAGGAATAAATAAATGATTAGCTCTTAGATGGAATTGAACTTTATTATTTAGTTTCCATACTAGTTAAAAAAGATTTAGGTCAGGTTCATCTATTCCTCTTCCCCCCCACCCCCCAAAATAAGAGGGAATATTAATTTAGCACAATTATGTTAAATTTTTGTGAAATTTTCTTTTTACAGATACATAATCCAAAATGTGTGTATGATCTTTTTCTTAGACTATTTCAAAATTTTGAGATTATTGATTTAAAAAATAGTACATATGCGTTGTATAGAAAATACCCTACTAATCAGTGTGTCATTGCTTCACTGAATTTTCCAAATGTACTTTTTCTGTTCACCAGGTCTTTGCAGTGATGAGATAACAATGAATATGTGTTCTTGAGGGTGAGAACCAGAGCTTTTTTTTTTTTTCTTTTTTTTTTTGCTTTTTTTTTTAATATATTTTATTGATTTTGTACAGAGAGGAAGGGAGAGAGATATAGAGCTAGAAACATATAGAGAGAGAATCATCGATCAGCTGCCTCCTGCACGCTCCCCAATGGGGATATGCCCGCAACCAGGGCACATGCCCCCGACCGGAACTGAACCCGGGTCCCCTCAGTCCCCAAGCCACGCTCTATCCATTGAGCCAAACCGGCCTCGGCAGAACCAGAGCTTTTGCAAAGATAATTGGTTGTCTCGCATGTTGATGTGATATTTAATAGCTAAGTGGACTGAAAAACTTAGCTTTATCTCATTTCTGTGTATCTCTTGTTAGTATAGATTTATTTAGTTTTGGTACCTCACATTCTGTGAAATTATTTAATTGGATAAAATAACTGTTAGACTATTGATTTTTACCCAAATGGTTTCCTTTTTATGTTGTTCTTTTTTCAAAGACTTGCCTTTAAAAAAAACTATAATTTAGAGAACCACTAAAACAGAAAATGTTATTTCCTATGTAGTTTCAAGTACATATTTTCCTCCTTTTCGACTGGCCAGTTTTTTATCCTCTGGTAAAGTGGCTTTCAAACTTTTTTCATTGCAACCCACTATAAGACAAATTTTCATTGTTGCCAAGTATTTATACACATGAATATACATATTAATATTTAAAATTGAAACAAGTTTAGCCCTGGCCGGCTTGGCTCAGTGGATAGAGCGTCAGCCTGGGGACTGAGAGGGTCCCAGGTTCCATTCCGGTCAGGGGCACATGCCTGGGTTGCAGGCTTGATCCCCAGTGGGGGGCTTGCAGGAGGCTTCTGATCAGTGATTCTCATCATTGGTGTTTCTGTCCCTCTTCCCTTCCTCTCTGAAATCAATAAAGTAATATATATATTTTTAATTGAAACAAGTTTCATTAAATAATATTTACCTTTACTATTGGTGATACATAGTAATATTTTCTACTTTATTTTGTTTTCTTGTATTTCATTCGAAACAAATTTTTGGTCTACATTAAGTTGATACAACCTATTAATGTGTTGTACCTGCAGTTTGCAATATTCTAGTCACTGCCAATTTTTCCCCCCCAATATTGCCTTTTTTGAATTGAAAATTTTTGGGTTTCTTAGTTTCTTCCTCTGAAATGTATCTTGATTCTGTTAAGCTAAATAATTGTGCAGAACAACTGAGAGAAGGAGATACTGTTGCTCTGATTATTATTGTTGTCATTTCTGTTCTTTACTGTGTCTAGGCACATCATTTTTAAAAAAATATATATTTTATTGAGTTTTTACAGAGAGGAAGAGAGAGGGATAGAGAGTTAGAAACATCGATGAGAGGAAATCATCGACCAGCTGCCTCTTGCACACCCCCTATTGGGGATGTGCCCGCAACCAAGGTACATGCCCTTGACCGGAATCAAACCTGGGACCTTTCAGTCCACCGGCTGACGCTCTATCCACTGAGCCAAACCAGTTTCGGCTACGCACATCATTTTAAAAATTGTAATAATATATAATCATTAGGTTGAAAATGCTCAGTTGAAAATATACAGAGCTTCTCTCATTAGAATTCTTTGCTAGATTTTATCTAACAATCTAAGTTATGGTTGATTAAGTTGTTTTTCACCAACTTTGCTTATGCTTTTGGCAACTAGTCAAAAGGTTACAAAGCTGCTTTATTCTGCTTTCTTCTGGCCCCAACCCAGTCTTTGTAAGTCAAGAAAAGAGAAGTGGGGAGTGGAGTAGTTTGCTTCTGCATATGTGATCAGGTAGAAGTAACAGATTGAAGAGTAATTTGGGTTTGTTACAATGGACTGCGTTTATTGATTGTCCCGATTCACTTCCTGTACTGAGCAAGGGGAAAAGATGGTAAAGATATCAACAGTTAGAGTGAGGCAGGGTCAGTAGGCATTCTCTACTATTTTTACCATTACTATCTCTTAACACAGTGGTCAGCAAACCACGGCTTGCGAGCCGCATGCGGCTCTCTGGCCCCTTGAGTGTGGCTCTTCCACAAAATAGCACGTGTGGGTGCACACGTACAGTGTGATTGAAACTTTGTGGCCCATGCGCAGAAGTGGGTTTTTGGCCAGGGTGAGTCTATTTTGAAGAAGTGGCATTAGAACACTCAAGGGGCCTTAACACTATTTGTCAGGCACTGCATAAAGCATTCTACATTTTACTTGTACTAACTCATATTTACCTGGAAGGATAGAGAAGAAAACTTGCCTCCTTAGTATCTCCTCATTACTCTGCTTGTGAATTCTGGCTGTTGGTTACTGTAGCATGGCATGGCATACATTTTTAGGCTTGGTCAGCTTTTTAAAATCATCAGTCTTGTCTGCAGTTTGAGAACTCAGGCTTTGAAGCTAGGCTTCCTGGGCTTAGGTTGGTGACTTACTAGTTGTATAACCTTGGGCAAGTTACTCTCTGTGCTTTAGTTTTCACATTTGTGGAAATGCTGATAATATTAAAGTATACCTATCTTATAAACTTATCAAGAGGAATAAATTAGTTGATATATGTAAGGTACTCAGAACAATGCCTGATCCATAAAAAACATTCCATAAACGATAACTATTAATAGCTCATACAGTTGGATCTCCAAAAAAAAGTACAACTATGATGTTGCATATTTGTTAAGTAACAGGACACGATTGACAGTCAATGTTATATTGCCCAGAAGTTTGAAAACAGCTTTCCTTGAGGACTTGTAGGTAAAGTTCTTGTGTAGAGAATTTGGAATCAAAGCCAGTGTGACAAAGGATATCAGGGATATGGGCCCAACTTGTTCTAATCTCTTATAGAAATCTCATAGAAATATCTTGTTATTTGGACCTTACTCTTAACAATTTTAATATTTTGCCCTTTGAAAACCTAAGAAGAACCAGTTAATGAATTGACTTTTACTCATGACCAGGTTTCTTTCTTGAGTCTATCTTATGTTTATGATACTTATATGGCCGAAACCGGTTTGGCTCAGTGGTAGAGCGTCAGTCTGCAGACTGAAAGGTCCCAGATTTGATTCCGATCAGGGGCAAGTACATTGGTTGCGGGTACATCCCCGGTAGGGGTGTACAAGAGGCAGCTGGTCGATGTTTCTCTCTCGTCGATGTTTCTAGCTCTCTATCCCTCTCCCTTCCTTCTGTAAAAAAATCAATAAAATATGTGTGTTTTTTTTAAAGATACTTACATGTTTTGTTTTTCTTCAGTAATTTGTTATGTCTGCATATTCTAAGCTTACAGATAGTAACTTATTTAAACCTTATGATAGGCTTATGAGAAAGACATTACTACTATTTTCCCATTTTACACCTAAAGCACCTGAGTCCCAGGAAAGTTAATATAATTTGTCTACGTTTCCATACCACTCATCAGTGTCAGAGCTGGGATTTGAATTTAAGTAGTTTGGCTCCAGAGTTATTGCTTCAAGCTTACCAAACCTGCCTCTTACAGAAAGGAATTATGTTGAAAAGGGTAAAATAATAAGGGTTAAATTTTACTTAATTATTCTCCACTCTCTATGTTGAAATGACAGCACTGAAATTGTGAGTGGTGGATTTTTGAAGGAGGAAATAAATCCAGAGAAATAAAAGATTTAACGAATTGAACCTATTTTCTTTTTATCCTCACTTGAGGATATGTTCATTGATTTGAGAGAGAGAGAGAGAGAGAGAGAGAGAGAGAGAGAGAGAGAGGGAGAGAGAGAAACATCCATGTGAGAAAAACATGGATCTGTTGCCTCCTGTACACGGCCTGACCGGGAATTGAACCCACAGCTTTTTTGGTGTATGGGGCAACGCTTTAAGCAATTGAGCCATTTGGCCAGGGCAAACCTAGATTTTATAGTTTTTCTCACAGCTAAAGACATTTCAGAAGACTTATTTCTATTAGTATAGTATATAGTAAATTTTATCCAGATTACTCTGGAGAGTTCATAGATATATAGATATATAGAATGATACATAGAATTTTGATATATAGAATGTGATATATGGATAAAATAGAGTACACATCTTTCTATATTACTGGAAGCAATGAATTTCTAGAATATTCATATTGAAGTATACCGTATGTCTTGCAGTAGTGTTATTGGAGAAATGCATGAATGGCCTTTCTCTCTTGCTAGTGAGAGTGGGGATCTTGGGTATTGGTAGAATAAGAATTTCCGGAGGCCCCCACAGGAGGATGAGATGTATTAGACAGCTTTGTGTGGAATTATATCCTTCAGTTTGCAAAGTTACATTTCCCTTAAACCGGTCCTGAAAGAGGTGCAACTGAGGACTCAGCAGAGCTAGAAGCAAAGCCAGTGTCCAGAGCTGGGTCTGGTGTAGCACCAGATTAGTCACAGTCCATCAGTCCATTGTGTGGGTGAATGTATGGGAGCGTGCCCTGTGCATTGCAGGAGCCCAATGCAAAAGAGTGCAAGGGAGAGGGAACTCCTTTGTTTAGGAGGTTAGGTATCACAGATATTCCCGCCCTTGCAGTGGCCACGCCTACTCTGGCCAGTGTCCTGTTCCCAGGTGTGACTGACAGACAAGTGGGCATGGTTGTCCCTTTGCTCTTCCTATCCAGTTAATTCATGACTGGGTTTATTACAGTGGTATCAATAGCACCTACAGAAAATACTGTGTTTCTTATAGAAATGTTCGCTTCACAGATTAAAAGAAACTGAAGAAAAGCTTTGGAGGCTGTGAGTTCTGTGGAGTCTGGATCTTCACATTAGAGAAATCTTATGCTTTGTAACTGACAAGTTAAAGACTAAAGAGAGGTTCATCCAAGGAGGGTTGGAAGGAATGTAGTGGAACTGCTGGGTTATTATATTAAGCTTACTTTGACACATTTAATTCAGGCTAACTCCTCTCTTCTCAATACTTTTTACTGTGGTTTTGGAATTTTTCCTGTGGAACACATCTTCTTATTTTAAAGAAAGCTTGTGGGGAAAAGTTAGTGTTAATTTTTTTATTAAAGATTAGTTTAATAGACAACTTGAAAGGATGATTTTTCAAGAAGTAATATTAAAAACTGTAACAAAAATTCTTTAGAGAATCTGTTCTGGATAAAATATTTTTCCTATTAAAAATTTGGTACAGCCTAAATGTATTTTCAAATATTTTTTCTCAGTAAATGTTGATAGTGTTCTGTTAACACATTGTGGACAGATCATGAGAATTCTTGCATCATATTATGCAGTGTTTTACAAAATATCATACTCTAAAAAGATATTAGCTTGTAAGAACATATAATAAATAACTCCAAAATGCAATGGGTATTTAATTTTAAAGCGTGAATTTAACATTTATATAAAACATTTTTTGTACTCGTTCAATAGAAACTTATCTGGCCACTGGGTAAAGCTAGCAATAAAACTACTGGTCTACAATGTGTTAAGTGTAAAGTTACTATAAATATTCCTACAGCTGACAGTTCCATGATATGTTATCAGTCATGCCTCCCAAATAAAGAAGCTAGAAGAATTCATCAACTTTATCAGAGTCAGTTGGCTAAGCTATTTATTTATATGGAGGAGTTGTCCAGCATGGTGATGGTTTTTTTCCTGTCTGCAGAAAGTCCATCAGGGAAGGTATAGTTAATTGCAATATTTTTTGGCCACAGAAATCTGATTTGTGCTGTTGTCTGAATTATGAGAGCTAAAAGGTTTTCTTAAAGTCATGCTAAAAAAGCCTTAAGGGATGTCTGCTGAATGTAGATCTGCTGGACATTTGTGTTTATTTTAGCAGGAATCTAAGTTATTATGTTAGTAGATATGTTAGGTGTTTTTTAAAAGGTGGCAAATAAAAAATGGTTGCCATCAGCTGATGAGATTTTGGTGAATTTCTGAAAGATAAGAAACAGATTGCATCAGGAGAGAAACTAGGAGTAGAAATCACAGCTGAAAGTATGTGTGGAAGTTTCAGAAATGTACTAGACCCGTGGTCGGCAAACTGTGGCTCGAGAGCCACATGCAGCTCTTTGGCCCCTTGAGTGTGGCTCTTCCACAAAATACCATGGCCTGGGCGAGTCTATTTTAAAGAAGTGGCATTAGAAGAAATTTAAGTTTTAAAAATTTGGCTCTCAAAATAAATTTCAATTGTTGTACTGTTGATATTTGGCTCTGTTGACTAATGAGTTTACCAACCACTGTACTAGATTCTTTAAGTAAACAAAAATGAAGAATGGAAGGGTGCCTAGTCATCAAGTTTCCTGACCCTTGCTCTCAATTTTGATCATCTGGTGTGTGTCCTCTGGATAAAGCCCAGAAAAAAGTTTTCCAAACATTGAACCATCTGCCTGGAGAGGGCATATATTTCCTTATAGTCTATACTCCCATAGTATTTAGTGTACGTAAGTCAAATTATGTCCTTCTCTTGCCTAAAGTACCCATTGCCTTCCTAAACTGTTGTATTTTTACCTGCTTATGAGGCTCATTTCCAACCCCTCATTCACTTGCTAACATTGGCCTTTTTACTATTTTCAGACATGCCTCGATGTTACTCTTTCAATTTCTTCACACTTAGTTCCTTCTGAAAGCCCTTCTTCAATCTTCTCTTTTTTAAAAATATATTTTTATTGACTTTAGAGAGAAAGGGAGAGGGAGAGAAAGATAGGAACATCAATGATGAGAGAAACTCACTGATTGGCTGTCTCCTTCAAACCCCATCCTGGGGCTCAAGCACATAATTCAAGCATGTACCCTGACCGGAATCAAACCGTGACCTTCTGGTTGATAGGTCGAGGCTCAACCACTGAACTACACTGGCTAGATCTTCATATCTTCTTATAGCTCTTTCTTTTTTATAATTTAGATCTCTGGTGAAATGTTGCCATATCAGGGAAAAAATCACCTTATCTAAAATAGCTTTCCTGGTTTGGCCATTGTGGCTCAGTGGTTGAGCATCCACCTATGAATCAGGAGGTCACAGTTGGATTCCTGGTCAGGGCACATACCCAGGTTGCAGGCTGGATCCTCATTAGGAGATGTGTAGGAGGCAGCCAATCACCTAGTATAATAATTGATGTTTCTATTTCTATCACTTTCTCCTTCTCCCTTCCTCTCTGAAATCAATAAAAATAAAATTTAAAAATAAAATAAAATAGCCTTAGCTGATTTGGCTTAGTGGATAGAGTGTCAGCCTGCGGACTGAAGGGTCCCAGGTTCGATTCCGGTCAAGGGCATGTACTTTGGTTGGGCACGTGCAGGAGGCAACCAATTGATGTGTTTCTCTTACATTTATGTTTCTCTCTGTCTTCCTCTCTCTTCCACTCTCCTTAAAAATCAATGGAAAAATATCCTTGGGTGAGGACTAACCCAATAAAATAAAATAGCTTCCCTGTAGTCCGGGGGTGTGGAAAGGCTGGCCCCGGCCATAGAAGGTGGCCCACAAAATCATTTGGCCTGGCCCTGCCAAGGCATTGGGGGTGAATTAATTAAATGTTTGACCAATATAGTAGGCTAATTTTTAAGTTGATAATTTTGTATGGCTCTTGAATGATGTTATAAATATCCAAATGGCCCTTGGCAGAAGAAAGGTTCCCTACTCCTTCTGTAGTTACTCTTTGTTCTTTACTTTGTTTTATTTTTCATAGGGTTAACCATATTTTCATGGGTTACTTTGTGAAATTATTATCTTATGTATCTGTTTATCTTTCTATTAGATTATAGTTTCCTTGAGACTGGGGACTTTGTTCATTACTAAGTTCCCAGTATCTAAAATAATGCCTGAGTGTCTTGAGTAGACACTCAAGAAATATTTTATAAATGAATGAGTGAATTTTGACGTTAGAGAAAGAAGCAAGAATAGACTGAAGCAATTTTAGACTGGTATTATAAAAGCAGAGGAAGCAAAAAGCAAAGTGAGTTTCTAACTCCAGTGTTTCTTTATAGGATAATACTCTGATAGCTATTCTCTGAAGTCAGAAGCCTGGCATAGAGACCAGATATATCCCTAATAATTTATATGATGTTCAGAACAGGTAGGGATTCATATCCAAAAGTCAGTTAACTGCAGATACTGCCTAACAGCATAAATCACCCCTTTTCTATAGGCACTGGAAGTGGGTATATATAACTAGAACCTACATATAACAACGGATGAACAAAGATTCTCATCCACTCAGAGGAAAAACTGTTTAATTGAAACTTCCAAAATACAAATATGAACTAATAACCTAGATTAATTAGTCTTTAGAAAAAAAGTTAATACTATGAGAGATAACAGATGTACCTAAAACTAAGGCAATAGTGAATTATATAAATTGGAGGAAATTTTAAAAATAGGCATTATCAGTAATTTCAGAAGAAATAAGAAATGTAAATATTGAAATTTTAAAGATAAAAAAGAGACTGACTAGCAAATTAATAAATATGAAGATTGAGCTGAGGGAGTTTCTCAAATCAAATGCAGAGGATGTCAACAATGATGGCAGAGAAAGAACCTCTGAAAACTTTCTCCTAAGAGCAATGAGAACATTTACAAAAAAAATAGAACAACTTTTTCCAGACCTATGAGAATTAACCAAAGGCTGGCAGCAATCTGGGAACAGTTATTTAAGAAAAATGGCTGAATTTCAGCAAAAAGAGTATACTTTGTATAATTTTAACTTGCTTTGTTTCTATTCCCCTCTCTCCAGCTCCACAATAGCCTTGAAAAAACCAACTGCCCCCAATCATGGTGAAAACTAGCAGCCTCCAGAAGCCACTGGAAGGGGCAGAACAAGATTGGAACTCCTCCAAAGCCCCATTCCCAGAGAATTGTCATTACTTGACCTGTTTGGTGGTTCTTTGAAAGACATTCACAAGACTGTCTGTATTTGACCTGAAGTGGAGCTCATCCTGAACAAATAGCCTTTCCCCATCAGGGTATTCACTGGAACAGTTAGAGGCAGTTGTTGAACATTGTGGCTGCCTGTGATAGTGAATAACAGTTGGGACAAACACCAGTCTAACCAAAAAGCTTAAAAGGAAAAGCTGAGGAATGAGATAGCTATAGGGGATTTGTGAAGCTCTGATATATTTCTGGGAAATCTAAAAGGTTGTGCATATGCCCAGGGCTGTGTGCGTGAGAAGGCCCTAAGCTGTCAGTTCTGGTCCATCTTTAGGTTCTGTGCAAGTAGGTAGTGAAGACTAAGGCAGATTTGTAAATTGACTGGCTGAGTGTTAAATATGTGCCTTGTTATATATACAGAGCCCAGCAGTCTAGACTGGAAGATTTTCTTAGGAAACCTGTCTAATCCATAGCTCATCATTAATACTAATAGCAGAGACTTCAGTGGCCACATGTGACAAAGAATCCAGATTGCAGAATTAGATTATTTCCCTATCTCATTTTTCTTACCGCTGCTTAAATAATAAGTTAATGGTCATCTATCTCTTCCCTCTGATTAGAATATCCACACAATGAGAGCAGGGACTTTGTCTTTTTGCACAGGGCTGTATCTCCAGTGCTTAAAATAATACCTCGTACATAAAGTATTTTTTGAAATAATGAATAAATGAATGACTTAGATATCAACCTCTATTCACTTTGTCTTTTGCCCCTTGAAAACACTGTTTTTATTTTCTTTGTATTGTGTATTTTATCTATTCTGTTCCTTTACTATTAATTTTATACAGTGGATTTCTGTGGAGAGGGAATATAAATGGGTATGTATTGTCAGCTCTCTTGAACCCAATGTTCTGATTCCTAATTTTGATCAATAGGAAGGTGGTTGAGAATAAACTGATTGGGATAAAGTTTGGGAAGTTATGTGGTAGAATTCAGCATTCAAAAAAAGAGAATGAAATAACCACACACTATACAAATAATTTGACAATCTGGGTGAAGTGGCTATTTTATTTTTATTTTTTAGATTTTCAGGTTCTATTCATTACTATCTCTTATTCCCATGACACTATTTTATTAAAGTTAAGCCACACATTTAAAAAATTACTTAGGCCCAGTCATAAGATGGAGAAATTATTTGCTAAAATTTTATTTGGGGAGGTGTGGGTAAATAATTATAGTTGCTGTGAAGTTTTAAAACATGCATTGATTGATCTAATTAGTTGGTGTTTATTTCTACAGGCACATGTCATACTAAAAATGTGATTTGTAATTGCAATGATTTGGTTATCCCCTTTAATAATGGTTATTTTCTCAAGTATGAAGTGGCTATTTTAGAAAAACATTAACAGACTTGATCCCAGAGGAAAGAAATTTAATAGACTGATAACATTGAATAAAGTTGTCTTAAGGACTGCTCCACAAAAACCTTGAGACCCAGGTATTTTCATAGGTATGCTATTTCAAATACCCAAGGAAGAGATCTTTATGGCTCTTCTAGAGCAGTGATTTTCAGCCTTTTTCATCTCATGCAGTAATTACTAAAATTTTCTGGCATACCAAAAATATTATATATTTTGCCAATCTGACAAAAATAATTTATTTTGTTAAATTAATTTTTTGAGAGAGAGAGAGAAATATCGACTTGTTGTTCCACTTATTTATACATTCATTGGTTGATTCTTGTATGTTCGCTAACCAGGGATCAAATCCACAACCTTGGTGTATCAAGATGATAACCAACTGAGCTACCAAGCCAGAGCAAAAATAGGTATAATTTTGATTCATTCACATTGGACGGCTATTATTATATTAGCTGTTTTTGTTTTCTCATTTTACAATTTAAGGGAAAAGGGGTCAATGCTCTTTACTAATCAGGTATTACAGGTTTTAAAAATTCTTGTGGCACAATGGTTGAGCATGGATTAAAAAAAAAAAGTTTACAATTCTTTTAAATTCTTTAAAGAAAGCTAATAAAATATTGATTCCAAACTTTCTAGACAGCTTGAAACAAGAAAATATGAAAAAAAAATACAAATGTAATTTAATAGCTTCAATTCAACAGTACATAAGCATAATCTTCAGCCCCAGGATTTCAGCTCTGAAAAAAATGCATATGTGGTTCAATATTAGAAAATCTATATACATGTTCTATTAATAAGTGAGAGAAAATCACATGATCATTTTTTTGATGCCAAAAAAGCATTTGACCTAATTAATATCAATTCCTGATAAGCATTCTCTCTATAATTAAAATTGATGAATTCTTATTTGACATGATTAAAAAAAAATCTTATTTCAAACCAAAACCATTGTCATGCTTAGTGAGTGGTATGCTAGAAGTATTCTCATTAATATAAGGAACAAGAAAAGGATGGCCAACATTTAGCACTGTTACATAATATTATAGTGGAGGTATAAGCCAATATCTGAGATTAATATTGGGGAGAGAGGAAGCAAAATTTTTGTGCAGCAGGGGACAATACTCAAGAATCAACCATTTTACCATTCTCGTTAGAAACAATAAGAGACTTTGGTAACGTGGCTCTAGCATGTCAAAACCAAATTATAAGATACCACTACTAGTCTTGCAAGAATATATTTTTATTGCAAGAATATATTTTTCACTTCATATCTATTCCAGAATGCTTTATATGTTATTTATTCTTCTGGTGAATGAGTTTAATTTGCATATAGTCCTTTTTAAGTTGCAGTCAGAGGAGATTCCAAAGTTTGAGGCTGCTGGCCTCTGTAGATTGGAATCCTTCCTTTTAGACCAACCAGAAAATAATTCAGAAAGCCTCTGGGAAAATTGTTTCAATTAAGAGTCATTAGCAAGAAAAAGAGTAAATTCTTAAGATTTACTCTTCTCATTTACTTTTTTGCTTGAAGTTAGCATTAACAGCTTTTTTTGTTGTTAGCCAAACCTTTATCTTTTCACTCTTTTTAATCTATACATTTTAGTGTTAAATGGAATTTTTCAACACTGATACAAATTTTTTAGAAATAGCAGCTAAAACACACTAAATAATTATTATTTTTTTCAGAATATGTCCTTAATATCTAGCATATTCTACCCTGTATTCTATTTTAGTATTTTTCTCCTGGTTTGAGATATTCTGTGAATATTTAGTGTTTAGAAAGGATTTTAGGGTTTTATTTATTTAATTTACTAAATCTTTATTGTTCAGATTATTTTAATTGTTTCTTCTCCCCCCCCCCCCCACCTCGCCATAGCTCCCTTCCACCAGGTTCCTACTCCATCCTCTGCCCTTAACCACCCCCCACTGCTCTCATCCATAGGTGTACAATTTTTGTCCAGTAACCCCCAAACCCTTTTCCCCCTAAGAATTATCAATCCCCTCCCATTCTCTATGCCTGATTCTATTATATTCACCAGTTTGTTTGTTTTTGTTTTTTTTTTAAATATATTTTATTGATTTTTGTACAGAGAGGAAGGGAGAGAGATAGAGAGTTAGAAACATCGATGAGAGAGAGTCATCGATCAGCTGCCTCTTGCACACTCCCTACTGGGGATATGCCCGCAGCCAAGGTACATGCCCTTGACCGGAATCGAACCCGGGACCCTTCAGTCCCCAAGCCGACACTCTATCCATTGAGCCAAACCGGTCTCGGCACCAGTTTATTTTGTTAATCAGATTTTTTATTCACTTGATTTTTAGATTCACTTGTTGATAGATATGTATTTGTGGTTCATAATTTTTACCTTTACTTCTTCCTCTTCTTAAAGAATACCTTTCAGCATTTCATATAATACTGGTTTGGTGGTGATGAACTCCTTTAGTTTTTTCTGTCTGTGAAGCTCTTTATCTGACCTTCTATTCTGAATAATAACTTTGCTGGGTAGAGTAATCTGGGTTGTAGGTTCTTGCTATTCATCACTTTGAATATTTCTTGCCACTCCTGTCTGGTCTGCATAGTTTTTGTTGAGAAATCAGCTGACAATCTATGGGTGTTACCATATGATTACCTTGTAGGTAATTAACTGTTTTTCTCTCGCTGCTTTTAATATTCTCTCTTTGTCTTTTGCCATTTAATTATGATGTGTCTTGGTGAGGTTCTCTTTGGATTCCTTTTGTTTGGGGTTCTGTGCACTTCCTGGACTTGTAAGTCTATTTCTTTCAGTCATTATTTCTTCAAATAGATTTTCAGTATCTTGCTCTCTCTCTTCTTCTGGCACCCCATAATTCTGATGTTGGTACGCTTGAAGTTGTCTCAGAGGCTCCTTACACTATCTTCAACTTTTTGGATTATTTTTTTCTTTTCTTTTTGCTTTCCTGATTGAGTGTTTTTTGCTTCTTTTTATTTCAAATCTTTGACTTAATTCTTGCATTCCTCTAGTCTGCTGTTGGGTCTCTGTACAATATTTTTTGTTTCAGTCAGTGTATGTTTAATTTCTAGTTGGTCCTTTTTCATATCCTCGAGGGTCTCATTAAACTTATCTGCCTTTTCTAGGAAATTCTTGAAAAACCTTATAACCGTGATTTTGAACTCTATCTCCAGTCGTTTGTTTTCCTCCATTTCTTTCGTTTATGATCTGTTTCCTTGTCTTTCATTTTTGCTACTTCCCTGAGTTGGTAGGGTGGCTTTGTGTGCTAGGTGTCCTATATGGCCCAGTGGCTCAGCCTCCCCCGTCACCTGAGGTGGACACTCTTGGTGCACCCCTTTGTGGACTGTATGTACAGCCTTTTAGTTAAGTCTTGATTATTGTTGGTGTCACTGGGAGGAATTAACCTCCAGGCCAATTGGCTGTGGGGACCCACTGTGTCTATAATGGAAGAATTGCTGTGCTGGAGACACACTTATGGGTAGAACTTGCTTCAGTGGAGCTTTGGTGCTCACTGAGTCTGCCTTTTGAATGTGTCCCTTATGAGAATAGTTGAAATCTGGTGTCATCTTAGACCACTAAATATACTAGTTTCTAGATTTCTCATGGGGTGCGGGTCAGCTACTGTCTGAGGCCACCCTGTAGGATCTATGGCGAGAACAACGGTTTTCTTCTCTTTGCTTGGGGTTTGCAGGTTTTGGAGCTATCTGACCGGAGCTGCAGTTTGTTTGGTTAAGCTGCAGTAGGGCAGGCCATTTATATGCAAAAGCCACTGCGTGGAGCTTGGGTGGGATTGTAGATTGTGCAGGGCGGAGTCTCAGGGCATCACTAGACTAGGACATGACAAACAGCACGATGGCTGCCAGTCAGCCTTCTTTGCGTTTCCGCGATTCCAAGTCTCGAGTCCTGCACCCTGCGCACCTCTGCAAGAAAGTCACCCTCACTTTCCGATCTGATGGCCAACCGTCCAGTTTCTCCTCGTAGGAGGTTGGGTCCCTAGCAACTCCCCAGAAACTGGATTTCAGAGTAATCAGGAGTTGTCTCCCTTCGGGTTACAAAACAGCACATCCAATCGCCCGCCACCAGCCTGATTCATGTGCCTCTGTACCTCAGCTTTTTAGCAGGTGTGCATGTCTCAATGTTCTTTTCTCTTTCCTTCCAGTTGTAGAACTTCCACTCAGCCAGCTTTCCCGTGGTTCTGGGTGATAGATGTTTTGTCTTTTAGTTGGAGTTTTGAAATCGCTGTGCCAGGTAGCAGTTTGTGTTTACCTATGCCACCATCTTGGTTTCTTCCTTAGGGCTCTATTTAAAACACACAAAAAGGAAAGCCCTAAAGAAAGAAATACCCATAAAAAAGCTGTTTGCTGAATTAGAAAAGTCACATTTTTCTAATAACAAAAATTTCTGATGATCTACGTCCATTCTATGATCTGTTTATAATGTTCTTGATAAAGTGCTTAACACAGTAATTTTAAATGAAAAATTTTTAAATGAAGTGTTTAGTAAATGCTTTAATGGAGAAGCATAATATTCTATAGATATCAAAAATGACTTCATGAAAGAAATAAAAAATAAATACTTTACTCAAAATAGAAAAATATGAGTCTTGAGGCATAGTTTGCCTAAGATTGATAGTTAAGATCAACTAGAAAAGAGGACTTGTGTATCTTTCAGGTTTAACTCCATTAAGCAGTCTTTTTTTTCCCCTAAGCAAAACCACAAATAGTATAGTGGTTGTATTCTGATTTTAAGTGCTATTTTACAAATAGTAGTACAGATGCTCCTCAACTTGCAATGCAGTCACAATAAACCCATCATAAGTAGAAAATATAATAAATATTTTCTAATAATATCATAAGTAAAAAATCTACTTAATATACCTACCCTGTAACATCATAGTTAAGATGTATTGAGAACACAATATCTCAAAAACACAGGCAACACACTATTCTGTAGAGTATTGGTTCTTTACCCTCATGATTGTGTGCCTGACTGGGGAGCTACTGCTACCCAGTCTCATAAGAGAGTTTTGTACCACATATTACTAACCTGGAAGAAGATCAGAATTCAAAGTACCATTTCTACCGAATGTGTATTGCTTTTGCACCATCATAAAGTTGAAAAAGCATAATAAGTCAAACCATCGTAACTCAGGGACTATCTGTACTTGAGTTTGTTCTTAAGGCATTATTAGATCAGTAAGGCTTCTCACTCTCAATGAAATACCTGGGACTGCCAGTGTTATTACTGTGTTAGCTGGGAATTTCTTCCACTATAAACTTAGGGTTTGTCTCAGAGCAAAAGTATGAGAATGCTAACTTTGTAGTTATATGACAGTTCTGTTAGGCAAACTGTCGAATTATTTTGAAAGTGAGTGTTTTATTTTTACCCTATTAATGTGTGGAAGCATTTTTGCTGCTGTATGTATAATTATATTTTGTCTTGTGTGTTTTTCTTCATTTCTCACCTTTGTTTTCAGCCTTTCTATTTCTTCAGTGACCAGATAACCAACAAACCAAAGCAGAGAGGTAATAGCAAAACGAATCAAAACCAAAATAAACTTCTATATTATTTGTATTAATTTCCTGTGACTGCCATAATAAATTACCACAAATTTGGAGGCTTAAAACATCAGAATTTTATTATTCTCTCGCAGTCGTGGAGGCTAGAAGTCAGAAATCAAAGTGTTGGCAAAGCTGCACTTTTTTTATAGCCTCTAAGGGGAGAATCTATTCCTTGCTTCTTCCAGCTTCTGGTGACTGCTGGCAGTCTGGCCACATCCTCCAACCTCTGCCTCCATCTTTGTATCGCCTTCTCTCTGTATGTGTTAGTTGATTTTCCTTCCACCTTACTCTTATAAGGACATGAGGTGGCACTTACGACACCTAGGTAATCAAGGATAATCTCATCTCAAAATCCTTAATTTAATCCTGCAAAGACTCTTTTCTTTAGATAAAGTAACTATCAACAGTTCTGAGAATTAGGATGTGAATCCCTTTCTTTTTAATTTAAAACTTTATCCTATCATATTGCTAGTTATAAAATAGTTATGGCAAT
This sequence comes from Nyctalus aviator, assembly GCA_036971965.1. Lineage (NCBI taxonomy): Eukaryota > Metazoa > Chordata > Mammalia > Chiroptera > Vespertilionidae > Nyctalus > Nyctalus aviator. The sequence continues at coordinate 178,866,541 of CM072923.1, forward strand.
GTAAAGTATGGCATAAAAATATATGTAGGCAATAATATTGTAATAACTATGTATGGTGCCAGTTGAATACTGGAAATATCAGAGGGAACAGTTTATAAAGTATATGATTGTCTAACCACTATGCTGCACATCTAAAACTAATACAACATAATATTGAATGTAAACTAACTGTAAAATTTTAAAACTAAACACAAACCTTTAGCCTATAGTCATTGAGGGAAAATAATAAAGGCTTCTAACCTCTAAGTAAGTAGTATCAGTTCTGTGATCCCTTATTATAAATATTATAAATATAATATTAAAATTTGAAATAAAAGTTTATCATTTCTTGCTTTTTGGGGAATAACACAAACTTCAAAATGATGTTTTTCAAATCAGTTAACAAAACCTTGTAAAGAATTAAATTTGTGCTGGACAAAAATCATACACCTATGGATGAGGACAGCGGGGGAGATGGGAGGGAGGTAAGGGCAGATGGTGGGGTGGGAACCAGGTGGAGGGGAGCTATGGGGGGGAAAAGGAGAAACAATTGTAATAATCTGAACAATAAAGATTTATTAACTTTTAAAAATAAAAGAATTAAATTTGTGATTTAAGGCATCCTTGATGAGAAATGAGAAAAGTGAAGATTTTAATTTTTGTGTCTCTAAATATATTGATTCTTTTTAAAAAATATATATTTTATTGATTTTTTTTACAGAGAGAAAGGGGGAGGGATAGAGAGTTAGAAACATCAGATGAGAGAGAAACATCGATCAGCTTTCTCCTGCACACCCCCTTACAAGGGATATGCCCGCAACCAAGATACATGCCCTTGACCGGAATCTAATCTGGGACCCTGAGTCTGCAGGCCGACGCTCTTTCCACTGAGCCGAACAGGTTAGGGCTACATTAAAGATTCTTTCTAAACTGGTTTAAATAAATATTTAGAGGAATCAAGAGCTTGGAATTGTGTTTGATTGATTGAATATTTATTGAATGCCCGCCATTTGCTATCAGATACTAAAAAGAAGAGGGAGGGCTCTGCCATTGTGCAATTTCGGATCAATATTCCACAGAATCTTAGAAATAAGAGAAAGTTAATTTTAGCAGAATCAGCTGCCAGATATAGAGACCACAGTAAAGGTCAGAGGAGTAACTCGTTTTGAAAAATTCTTAATTATTAACTAGAAATGAAACAGGAAAGTATTTCTCTAATAACTTTGAGGTTTTAGTAGGTTGGGAGATACTTTGTTTTTCTAAAATATGCTTTTATCTCTGACTAGACATGGTAAAAATTTATTTTTATATATTTTGTGATTAAAATGACCTGTTTCATTAACAGTAAGTGAAAGCCTGTACATTAGAAATTAAAGACTTATGGTGGTAAAGAGAAAGCAAATTATTTTTGCTAGACTGTACAGGAAGTTAAAAAGTAGCATAAAAATCTTATTTTAGGATTTTTAGGAAGTCTTAAAGTGCTAGATAGCACATTTAAAAAGAAATTTTAAGTTTAAAAACAAGTTACTATGCCACAAAGTCAAAGTAATAGAATAGCTGAAGAATTAATGAAGGAGGGGGGATAAATAGCCTAAGGTAATATTAGGAATGCATTTTTTTTTTTTTGTAAACTAGAATGTTTAATTTTAAGAGAACCCTCTTCCAACAGAATCATTCTTTTCTCCTAAAAAATGGTGGCATTCTTTTAAACTTTTCTTCTTTCAGAAGCAGCAGTTATATTGAGTTAATCTTAAAAATGTGAACCCCCTACTTTTATTTTTCTGCATAGGACCATGAGAATGGATTAGGTTATCTTTCATATTTCCAAGCAAAATTCAGGCTCCAAAAAACAGCCCCTTGAGATTAAACAAACAAGCAGAGAGCATTGCATTACCCCAGTAAAGCTGCCGGTTTCATCAGATGCACCACCAAATCTCCTGGCTAGTTTTGCACTCTTTCACAGAATTTCACACCTATGATACTAAACACTGACATAGAAAACTCCCTAATGAGGTAAAGCAGCCATTTTCAATCAGTATACTGTGGACCACTGTTGGGACACAATTTTTTAAAACCTGCAATACCTGACTAGTCAGGGGCACTGACCTCAAGCCCCATTATATTGTCAAATTAAAAAAGAATGGATCAAAATACCTAGTTTTGGTCAGATTGGCAAAACAGTACTTTTTGGTGTGCTGCAGAATTTTAGTAATTTATGTGTGCCATGAGATGAAAAAGGTTGAAAATCGCTAACATAAAGCCAAGACAAAAGTGTGTATCTTGAGTTACAGTCTTCAAACATTATTGCACTTTAACTTTTATAATGTGTTATAATGTGTCAGTGCATTCATGGGACAATGTGCAGACTAGTTTTAACAAATTAAAGAACACTTTTAAGCAGACATGACTCTCCTAAATTGTTTGTTACAAACATTACATTAGCGGTAAGGGTGCAGCTGGAGCGTGTTGCGCCTTCTCCAGTAGTGGCCCTTCCTGAGGCCAGGGCTCTTGCGGCCGCAGATGTCAGCCCTCGCATCTCCTGTGCTTGTGGACTGGTTTGGTGATCCATTGTTTATCAGGATTTCTTTTGATAGCTTTATGGGATGGATCAATGAGGATAACCTCAAAGGATTTGTATGTGGAATCTTCACCAATCTGGTAAGAATTCAGGACTCTCGGAGCCCCCCAGTAGCGTCCAACTTGCTCTTCCGCAACAGAATGAAGACTTTCAGCAAACTTTAGCCGCTTAACACCATAATGGACAGGCTTGCCACACATAGGTCGCACCCTTAGGGACAGGCGCACACGAGTCTGATATATGACATTACCTTACTTGGCCTTGCAGCCCAGCCTGCGCGCTTCGTTGGGTCGGGTAGGAGGGTGGGGAGTGGAGGGGGCGGGGGTAGGCCTGTACCACCTGCGTACCCTGAGAAGGAAGCACATTTCCGGACTGCTGCTTCCTCCGGAGCTCCTGGATGTACCTGTAAGCGCCCATCTTGGTTTACCTGGTGGCAGTGGCCAGATGGAAAGGAAGAGCTCCTCTCCAACAGTCGTCTTTGGGCTCCTCCTAGGAATACAGTTTTAAAGGGGAAAGTTTTATGCTCAATTCTACACGAAGGGAAGTAAGACAAGGGGGTTCAGAATCTTGGGTTCCACTTCTGGTTCTGCTTCTTACAGATGTCATCAAGCAATGCCTTCACATCTTTGGTTTAGTTTATTCAACCCTAACATAAGAATTACCTTAAGAATTTAATAATCTATATTCCTTGTAGCATCATTTGTTACAAATTTTCCTCCATTCACAGAGTGACTATTTTCTGTCCAGAAGAGTAAAATCAAATGCGAAATGTCTTCTGATACCAAATTCTTTTAACAGTTAGAAGTTGAAAGCTTTTTCCTCAGAACCATAAAATGAAGCAACCCTGGGTTTGTGTGCAGTATCTATCTTAACTTCTTATGAAAGAGATGACAGAGCAAGAAAATCACATGAGTCTTTCTAAATGTAGTGTCATCATGGACTTCTTTTAAGATTGGGTTAGATAAGGGAGGATCATTACTATTTAAATTGCTTTTCCCTCAAAGTTGAAGTTTTTCCCTGAGGAAAATGGATGAGCCAGAATGTAGAATTTGTGTCTAATTTTTGCTTAATACTTGAACTTTTTTTTTAAGTGAACATATCAAGATTTTATTGTCACAAAATATGATGCTTAAAACTGGATCACTTGACCCTTTCTCTTCTTATCTCCTCCCAGTTTACAATGCTTACATCTCTTAATAGCCAGCATTCTCTTAGATCTGCAGTTAGGCTCAACATATTCAAGCCTCAGTACAATCTTCTTTGTAGTTTTAGCCTTTTTTTTGGAAAATAGGCTTAGTCTACCCACCATAGCCACTTTGCTTCCTGTCATAATGCTGCTTTCCCTGCACACACACAGAATCCTTGCCCCTCTTGTACTGTGTTACTTTATGGGGTTGATGCTTGCCACACTTCTTACAGAAAGTTTGGCAGGTTTTAGTAACGTTCACCATGTTTGCGAGCGCTATCAGCAGTGAAAGCATACTTGAACATTTTTATAGAAGCATATACCTAAACATATATCTAAACATTTTACTACACACACCTTAAGCATCCAGCATTATATTTCTTTGTGCTTTTGATTCTTACCAAATTATACTTCAGCCATTATTCTATAATTATTGTAAAATCTTGGGGTTTTTACATTTTAAATGAGCTTATATTAAAATAGGTTATAGTTTTCATCTTAAATATAGAATGTACAATTGTATAATTACAGCATAAGTAAGCCATTCTCCATGTGTTGGTGGTTTCTAATTTTTCATTTCTGTGAAAACAAGCTTTCTCTTTTTAAAATAGAGTTAGATTCTTACTCTATTTTATTTTAGGGAGAAAAAGAACAAGAAAAATTATTCAGATCATGAGCAATTTTATGACCTCTTTTATACTCTTTAACGAGAACAGTCTGATTTTAAAGCTGTGCCTCAATATTTCTTATCTTCTTAGAGTTCAGATAACTCTAGGTTTTGTTGTTTAGATTTATTTTTTGTAGTTGAATAGGTATGAAGTGGTATCTTAAAAATGTTAAAATTTACTTAGTAGGGAGAATCTTTTCCCCCAAGTGCTGATTTGATCTTAAAAACTATTTGTATCTTTTGATGGATATATATGTTAGTTATTGTTGCCACATAATAGATGATCAGTAGCTATTGAATTGGTTGGATTTATTTGTAGACATTAAGCTTTATCTATTGTGATTATTGTAGGTATTGCTTACATTTATTTACTCTTAATTTTAGGTTTATTGTTTTTTCATTGCGTGAAAGTATACCTTATATAATCAGAACTGTTGATTAATTGCTTATGCTTCTATTGCTCAAAAATTTATCTTTCTACAAATGAGATAAGTATGCTATTCTATTTTTCTCAATTTTTAAAATACTACTTGTTCTTCATATATTTAAAATTAATCATAGTATATGATGTGGATATGTTTTTCTCCACATTGATACTCAGTTTTTTGACAACATTTTTTAAAATAGATTTTTCTCCACTTATAAGAACTTTTTAGATTTGATCATTATCTTGGTATTTCTAGTCTCATGTTTTGCTTTGATTTTTTTTAAATATGCATAACAAAAACTATTTTAACCATTTAAAGTATACTATTCAGTGGCATTAAGTACATTTACAGTGTCAGATATCACCACTATCCTCCCTTTACTGGATATATTTCTACTTAAACCTAAAACATGATTGCTATTATTCTCAGGTAAATTGTTTAAATCTCTGAATCCCAGTTGCCCTATCCATAGAATAAGGATGATGCTCATAGATCCCCTTTAGAATAGATCAGTTATTATTGAATAACAATACTTGAAGCAATCATTTTAAAGCCATTAGAAGAGAATATTTTGCTTTTTGTTTTCATTCTTTAAGGGCATGCACATACTTATTTGAGGGTATCATGGTAAACATTTGCTAATTATTTCTTTTTTTTAAATGCTATTGTTCCCTTGAAATTTGCTGAGATAGATTTTTAAAATATATTTATTGATTTTTTTACAGAGAGGAAGGGAGAGGGATAGAGAGTTAGAAACATCAATGAGAGAAACATCCATCAGCTGCCTCCTGCACACCCCCTATTGGGAATGTGCCCACAACCAAGATACATGCCCTTGACCTAAATCGAATCTGGGACCCTTCAGTCCGCAGCTTCTGTCCATTGAGCCAAACCAGTTAGGGCTGCTAATTATTTCTTATAAATTCTGAAGCAATCCACATATTAATAAAAATCTTAAGTGATTATAGACCACTTTTTTTATACTTCTTAAGGCTACTATTTATAACTATTATTGCTGAGATATATTTAATTTTGGGAGGGATACTATTGATTTTTTCCAGGGAAATTTCTGTAGCCTTTGGTGTACTCTAAAAATATATATAAGGTTCTGGAAGGGGTAGTAAGTAGACATCTAAAATACAGTGTAGATATGATCAAATTTATGAGCTACCTGTTCTATTTAAAATTGTATCAAAGCTATTCAGTTAACTATTGAAAATCTCTGTGCACACTTAGCCGCATGCAAGTTTTCCTGCTAGGGTATATAATCAGACTGTTTTGCTCTATTTAGACACTTCTCTTGATGTTACAATTAAAATTGACATATACTGTGTTTTCACTGGGGGGGAAAAAATCAACCTTTATACTGTGCTTTAAAATGTTTATATACCTAATTTTAAATTCCCCTTTCTCTATTTAAGAGCTATAATAACATATTGAAGTAACCCAAGTTCTTGCCTGTGGCCATTTACAACTAAAGGGTAATTTTAGCTTAATACTTTAATATTTTTATGGTGAACTTGGTACAAAGCAGAAATTATGTGGTTAGAATCTTATTAGAATTTTGAAATAAAATATTTGTTATTAATTATTGACCTTCTAATTTCTCAGGATTAAAAATTATGGCTGTCATATTACAAAATGATCCTGCTTTTATTTATGAGCACGTGAAGTCACAATATTTAAAATTATGTGACCTTTTTGAATCAAACCAAAGTTCTTATTTTTTCATGTCAGCATTGGCAGGCAGGGAAATACTATTTCTGTTCTCAATTGCAGATTTTCCCAGATTTTTAACAATGAAGGCATATAGATACTAACAAACTTCAAAAAAAAAAAAGATAAAATAATTGTATGTAGAAACAGTTCTAGAAATTGAAACTAGAAAATTATGAAAAGATATTACTGTCCAAATGCCTTATAGAGGTGCTCAAAATAAAAAATGAATTCAGAGTGTGTTTTGTAATTTCATCGGCTGTTTGGCTAAGTTGTAGTTATATTAATTTATATTACATTAAGAATCCACTTTCCCCTTCTATGTCAAGCCATCATATTAAACTCTAAAACTACTACATGGAAATGAGAATACTAAGATTTGTATTGTAATTCCGTACTTTTTGTTATTGTCAAATACTGGATCACTGTGTCTGTGTTATATAACACTTTCATCTGGTTGCTAGTAAACTCGGCTTTTGATTGTAAGCATGTGCCACTGTAGAAAATGGTGTGAGATGTTAACATTAAAAGTTTTAGCACATTGGTTAATGCTAGGAATGTGGTAAATACTTGAATTCTTGTATTTAGTATGTTTTTATGTTTAGGGTCTTTTAAATTATAAATTTTTGGAAGGAAGGAAGAATACTGTATTGATGGAAAGTAATATCTTAGATGCATGTTGTGATGGAATTATGTAAAGGTAATTTTTAGGCATGGAAACAACAAAGGATCCTTCTTTTCATAGAAGAAATTATAGAGGTAGAAATGAATATCCTCCAATTGCTCCCTTAAAGAAGGTTTTCTTACAATTTACCATGGAGTTTATCTCAAGAAAAAAAGAAAGTTAATCCATTATTAAATTTCATTATAAAATCACAGTAATGTTAGCATATATCTAGAAAGCAAAATTCAAGATTTTAACATTTAGTTTTGTGTGGCTTGAAAATTTATTTCCCCACTACTTGTCATATAAATATTTCTTGCCATATAAATATTTCTTGCCATATAAAACCCATTACCCATTTTGATCAGTAAAAAATCTATGTTCTTTAATGTTCATATTTTTAAAATAAACTAGTTTTTGTGTTTAAAAACAAAATTAAAGTAAATGCTTTTTGGTATCCTTTTTAAAGTAAAACAAAACAATTTTCCTTACCTTCTTACCCAGAGGTAGGTTTTAAAACACTTCCCCTATGAGAATGAATATCCCCTCCCTTTCTCTTGCCGAGAATCTACTAACTAGAGATTGCAGTTATTACAGCTAAGTAAAACATGGAATACTATCACTTTCTTTTAAAATTCAACAAGTGAGGTATTAAAGCCATTACATTTTCCTAATGATTTGGTCCTATTTTGCTCTTAAGGGAGCAATTCATAGATGTACGTTATGTTCATTTGGGCAATATTAAAATCCCATAAAGACATTTCCATTTAAAACTAAGATATAAGTTGGCGAAACATAAAAATGTTTCATCTTTCATAATTATGAGTCATTTTCACGTCACATTGATTATGCTGTTGTGGATAGAGCAAAACAAGTGCAGGGAAGATAGCACCTGTGAGCTTTAGTTACTGTGCAGCAGTAGTTACCTACGTCAGGAAGTATGAGAACTAAGCTTTTGAGGCTTTGTGTATGAGCTACACGTGAGTGCATTGAGCATCCTCTGCTTCTGACCTTTAAATTTTTTTTCTTCTTTTGACATTCTAGATCAGGGTAGGGAGTAAAGCTGTGTCAGAGTCAGACATTTTTTAAATCTGTCTAGCTTACACGTGTTTTCTCTCCTTTTCCCATTCCGGAGTGTAGCTCTGAAAGTGTTTTGTATAGAGCAACAGAAGTGGAATGCTGGAATATTGGCATAACTGAAGTTTTTCATTTCCCTTTTCATGTTATTTACCTATTTTCATTACTTCTGCAGTAAGATTCTATACTTGTTTTAGCTTTTTGTATATATCAAGTTGGTTACAGTGGTTGCTAGAAGTGAAAGAGGTTTGACCTTAATTAAAAGCATAAGCAATCACATCTGTTTCGGAGCAGTGCTAGTTTCGTTTTTGTTAAATTGTAATGGAGTTTTTCTTTTATATAATGTATTTAAGTTTTCTAATGTCTATCCGTCTCTCTTGCCAGAAGGCATACTAAGTTGTTTTTACCAGTAAGTGTGGGGTTTGTTAGTTTGAAAACCAAACCAGGAAAAAAGAAAGGGAGAAAGAAAGAAAAAACAATGGATATCCTTATAGTTTTTAAAATAAAAGAGGATGTTCTATTTTTCTTTGTTAGTTTAAAAATCAGGACAAGAAGAGCAGGATCTAAGGAGATAAAGATTTTCCTTAAATGATTAACTAGACGTATATTTAGTGGAGCTCATTGTTTCAAACTAAAACCGGCCAGCTCACAGTTGTTTGGAATGTCATCTCGTACATCAAAAAGTGGCCAATTCAATTCTAGGTTACAGGTTCCATCCCTGGGCAGGGTGCATACGGGAGGCAACCAATTGATTTTTTTCTCTCACATCCCGGTTTCTCTCTTTCTCCCTTCCTCTCTAAAATCAATAAAAACATATCCTCAGGTGAGGATTAAAAAGATAAATAAAATTTACATGATTATGTTTCCTTAATTCTAAAATTCAAAGTTTTACTTATTTGCATTATTAAAGTGGATCCAGAGAATTTCGTTTTCCTTTATGTTAATTATATATACAGATGGTTGTGAATGCATTTACTTTATATTATAATTTATTATATTTAAAGTGATTCGGTGTGTCTGTGTTAACATTATATAAATGTTCCACAGGAGACCAGGTTAGATGTTATCCTAACTTACCGATTTGCTAGGCTAGTTTTTATCATTAAAATATGTAACTCTAATCCTAAAAAAACTGTCCTAGTTAAAAGCACATTATAAAATGTTTAATACATTAGGCACTATAGTAACCATGTTTTAAATACAGCAGAAGTGGTTTCACGTGTTGGCTTTTGCAAGATATTATAAAAATCATTGTGTATACCTATGTTGACTTGGTGTAGCATGTCAGTTTTGAAAAGCCATGTGCAAGTTTGAGATTTTGAGATTAGAACTCACGTGGAAAGCTTGGGGTAGCAAAATATTAAAAAAAAATTATTCTCTGATGGCCTGAATGATAATGCCTTAAGAGTACATAAAGCTTTGAATCCTCCTCTTTTTTACACAGATTGTGAAGACTGCTGAGAGACGCTTGCGATCCAGTCACATAAGTGGAATAAAGAAATATTGGTCCTCATGGAAGAAGAACAAGACTTACCAGAGCAACCAGTAAGTATTTCCTTTAACAATTTAAAGTTGATTGTAGAAAAGCTAATCTTAAGAGATTTTAAATATTATTCAACTTCCAAATTAAAAATAAAAATAAGGAAAAGACCTCTTAATACTACTAAATTAAAAAAAATTATATGATCTCAAATGCATATTTTGTTAACAGTGCTACTGAGTGTACTTAGAAAATTTAGCATTACAAAGTTAGTATTGTACTTGGGAGTGTCATTTAAAAAATACAATCATGGATATTTCCTTTTGTAGAACCCTTTTGCTTGGTCTGATCTGTTGCCCCGGTAGCTAACTGTCAGGGAAGGGCAGAGCAATTAGCCATCGTGGTGGGTTGAGGTGGCAGCAGGATGTGCTGTGAGTCTCAATCAGTTGTGGGACAGACCAGAAAAAGAAAAGAAAAACCAATGGATGTTCTTACAGTTTTTAAAATAAAAGAGAACATCTATTTACCAAACAGTATATACCACTTCTGATGGAAAATTTACTTAAATTTTCCTAACCTAATTTTTTAAGAAGTTGTAGTAGTTGAAGAAAGTGTAATGTGACCACTAGCTAAAAGATAAGATCCTAGAGACTAGGTTGAATTCTTAATTTCTTTTAAATATTTAATATAAATAAAATGATTTTAAATGTCTGCAAGTGATAAGAATTTATTGCTTTACCATGGCTTCTATTTGTTTGTTTTTTTGTCTGTTTTTGATCCTCCTCATTTAAAAAAGGAAAGCAATAACTATTCTCAAGATACTTTTATGTTAAAGAATCTTTTCCTTTTGTCTGAAGTTTCATTTTCTAAAGTTAAGTACTTATCCAATTTGCTATCCTGAGAGAGCCTCATGTACTTAATATTAAAAGAGAATATAGAGTGGTACATGCTTACCTTTCTTTATGAAATCAAACATAGAAAATTTTGAATGTTGAAAGCAGGTAATAAGATATGTTTTTCATGTACTAGATGTATTCTTTACATTACAGAAGCTTTACATTACAAGCTTCCATTTAGTTAATAAAGTTCTTTAATATGTTTTTAATATTTTTCTTTAGGTCGAGACATGTATACTGATGATTACTTTGCTATTATATTTTTAGCCCTCTCACAGTAAACATAAAATTAGGATGCATAAGCAATTGTTAAAAAAAAAAACACCTTTTGAAATATTTGGAATGTCATTTCTTTCACTGGTAGGACATTAATAATCAGGGAAATGGTAGGGTTAAAAGTAATCTTCACCGTTGTATTTAGGAGATATTGTATTTGTATAAGAACAAATAGCTGAATTAGAGACATTAAATGTACCAACGAAAATGATGTCATTGAGTTTTTAATTTAGTAAAAGGTCTAGTCATAGTTTCAAAAGACTTATATAAGTTGTTGAAATAGGTATTGTTAGTTACTCCTTATCTATTTAAGGTCATGAGAATTGTGAGACTGACCTGCTAGTAGGTCATCTTTTCTACTCTGCTTTATTTCCTTGCTGTTCTTATTCAATTTCTATAACATAACGTATTAAACTCGATTGTTACTTCAGAGGAAGGTAAGAAATTAAACCACTTTGAAAACTAATTTTCTGTTGACTAGAAATGGTGATTGCCTTTGGGCATCGTTTTCCTATTGATTTGTGCCTGGGTTTAATTTATAAAGGTGACGGAGTGACCACACTAAGAGGTCAGTGCCATTTGCAAGAAAAGTTTAATGTTACAGTTCCCTTAGAATTAGAGGCATGGCATGTCACACAGGATCCCTGGCGGTTGTTGGGCAGGCTGAGGGGAACCACCAATTCTGATCAGGAGGCAGAAAGGAGCTCGGGGATGAATAGGCCATAGCCTTTATCGGGGCTTCCACAGACAAGGTGAACGAGGCAAGGCAAGGCAGGGTAAATGGGTTAGGATTGTTCCAGGAGGTTTGGGGCATTGGGGGTGTCACTAGGTGTCTGGTGTCCATCTGGCCCTGAGTTGATTGAGAGCAGGGAAATACGGACTTGGTGTGTGTGTGTTAGATGAAGGAGGTGGTTCAGAGTATGGGCTCTGGTTGTAGAGGAGATATAAACAATTTTGGCTCCATGATTAATGGATATCAAAAAATATGGAATCTAAGAAAACACAGAACACTTATTGACTGTTAAGAATAATTACGATAGGAGAGTAAATGCCAGACTTTGAGGGGAAAAATAAGTTTTCACAAGCTATAATGGAGATAGGGAATTTGAATGGAAAGAATAGTCCTATCCCAGGTCGATGATGATAAAGCTAAGATTTTTAACCCTACTGTTTATCTCTGTATAGAGGAGATGCTACTGATGGGCATTGTTATTGGAGATATTTTAATTCTGTCATCTCTCATCTTGTCCTCTCTCGTTTCTCTACTTCTTACTTGTTCTGTTTTAAAATTTAAGATTTGTTCGGGTCATTGTTAACCAGGCAACATAAATCCTAGTCACAAGATTTTCTTTCACCCTCCTTATTGCCAGTCAACCCTCTGCAGTGAGAAATGGTTTTCTCTGTAGTCACAATTTATGTACGTGACTCAGTCTTCTTCCGGTCTTCATATTTTTCTTCTACTTTTAAAAAAGAGTGAAAGGGAGCATTAACCAGACTCAGTTTGGGATGAGAGGTATAATCCAAGACTATTTCTGGTGAACTAGAAGCACTTAACTCCTTTATGGATATCAGGAGTGGTCTCTGAACTAAAGTTTGAAAAGACATTTATACACATAGGAAAAATTTTTAGAATGTACGTATCAAACTCAATACTCATTGTTTTATTTATCATTATTTTAATCCTCACCTGAGGATATTTTTCTGTTGATTTTAAGAGAGAGTGAAAGACAGAGAGAAATATTGATGTGAGAGGAACACATCGATTGGCTGCCTCCTGCACATGCCTAGGCAGGCCCCAGGCCAGGGAGGAGCTGCACCGAGGCGGTGCCCTTTGCTGGAATTAACCCGGACCCTTCGGATCTGCAGGCCACGCTCTGTCCCTAAGCCAAACCAGCCAGGGTTATTCATCATATTTTATTTATCCATCATTTGTTCATGGATTCTGGGATTGTTTTCACTTTTTTTGTATGGACATGCTTTCTTTTCTCTTGGTTATGTAGCCAGAAGCAGAATTGCGGGGTCATATGGTAACTGTTTAACCTTTTGAGGAACCAGTACTAAAGTAATTGTACTATTAGCATTCTGTCAGTTTCTGGATTATATTGTTTGAACCCGTGCTTTTGTAATTCAGTGGAATATGTCTATTCTTTGAGTTAGTTTAACTGCCTCTGGTGCCAGGGTAGTACACCCTTCTTATCCCTGACTTACGGGAGGACATAATGGCCCAAATTAAGGTGAACAGTATCTGAAATGTTAAATCTTATCATATTAAATAACTGTATTCCCACCTCTTATATTTGTTTAAAATTATTTAGCAGAATTTTGCCTTTTGTTAGCTTGAAATACTTCTAAGTATTCATAATTTGTATGGCTAAGCATACTAAGCATGTTTCTACTGTAACTAGTTATTCCAACCAGAGAGCTCTAAAACCATATTCTTTAGTAATATGAAAGCAGTGATCATGAGCAGTGTTAAACATTATTTTTCATTTTTGGACTAAACTGTTTCAATGTAAATGCTTTTACCTTAGAAGGAATTAAGAAAAGATGAAAATCTGGAGGGAAAATCAAAATGGTGTGAATAATATTTTTTAAATTACTAGTAACCTAGTAAGAAATTGTCTTTATTTTTGGCATGTAGGTAATTTAAATATACCAGTAAGTACATTTCTGTTAGTCATGGGTGATGTACAGTGGTCAGAATGTTGGCCTGTATTGTCTGCGCCCACCAACGTGTGTCAGGTTCGATTCAATTCCTGGTGGAGGGCATGTATCTGGATTGTAGGTTAGATCCTGGCCCTGATGGAGGGCGTGTGCAGGAGGCAACCAGTCCATGACTCTCTCACATCAATGTTTCTCTCTTTCCTTCTCTTTCTTTCTCTCTCTCTCCCCTCCTTCCTTCCACTCTCTTTAGAAATCAGTGTAAAAAAATATCTTCAGATGAGGTTTAACAAAAAAAAAGAAAAAGACATTTCTGTTAAAGAAATTTTGAATAGATGATAACAAGAGTTTAATATTTACTGTTTAATGATATAATTATGCATCTGTTAAAATTTAAAACCAACAAGTTTGTATCCAAGTTTAGATATTTCATCCTAAATATTTTTTCTTGGAATAAAAATCTTGATACAAAACTTTTTTACATTTTACCTTGAATCTGATAAACACTTTCATTTTAAAAAAGGGGGGTGGGTGGAAAGGAGACATCTGTAATACTTTCAGCAATAAAGATAAATTTTAAAATAGAAAAGAAAAAAAAAATCTCCATGTGAAAAACAAAGAAGTTCATCTCTAAAAAATATAAGGGTTAATTAAATAAATCTAAGCAAGACAAGACAGTTACCTGAAATTTATTAGTTAATGTTAGTCTGACATTTGAATAGCCAGATTATTTAAGAAATAGATCACTACATTATTCTTTTGTTTATTTATTTTTGCAGGTTAAAAAAGCCAAGATGCAGGAATCGGGAGAGCAAACTTTAAGGTATACTAAAGTTGAATTTCTTTTTAATGATCTACTTACAATTTTTTTCACACGCTGATGATGGACATGACTTAGGTTGACTGCCTTCTTTTTGTTTTTTTTAAAGTCAGTCTTTACATTTTGAAATTATTTGGTTTAAAATGAAAATACCCTCCAAAAGTTTGTTTTTAAAACACATAAGTGCTAATATATTTATTTTATTCATTCATTATTTTTTTCAACAATATGTACCAAACTCATGTTATCTATCAAAGCATATGGAGGGGACACATTGGTCAGTTAGATGTATACAGAATACGAAATAAATGCAAGTTATTTGGCATTAATTACCAAATGGGTATGGGATGCCTCAGTCATTAGCTTCCCTGCCCTTATAGAAGAGAGGTAGCTTCTATGCACCTCATACTTTAGTTTTCCATAGTTTTTATCTCCTCCTGTCGTTTGTCCGCCAACCATATGAACCAGTAACTTCATCACCTCTAACATCTTAATTTCTAGAATCCTCCTCTTTTGCTACCATACGTTACATACCAGATCATTTATTTTACTGCCACACTAATCCATATGTTTATTATACATGTTCAATGAAATTAACTATCATATCAACCATTGGCCCTTATCTCAAAAAGGACTTCAGTATCTTTCTTATGTCGCTTAAATTATAAGATCTCTTATTTTAATCAGTCCTTTACAAATAGTCTTAACCTCCTCCCCCTTTCCTCTTATGTTGTACTTCCCTAGCAAAATCACAATCCCGGTTAAACTCATCTTTCTACCGATTCCATATTAATTTCCAATCACCTGAACATTGTGAGAGAAAAACATAAAATTATGCTTACAGGTCTCAGTTTTCATTCATGATTACATCTCAATCAGGCACTTAAACACTGTTGTTGGTCCAACTGTCTTTCCTGATATATTTTTTTCCCAGTCTCTCAAATTATCTTTCCTTTTTTCCTTTCTCTCATCTAAGGAAAAATTGTTTGAACATTTAGAATATAGCAAGTATGAGGGCATGGAACTTCATTGATATTATGCTTGAATACAAGAAGTTTGTTCAGAAACTATATGAGAGCTTTAAGAATTTTGGTGCTAGATATTTTTTAATAAAAATAGCATTTTTTTAAAAAAAAATTTTGGCCCTAGCTGGTTTGGCCCAGTGGATAGAGCTTCAGCTATGGACCAGAGTGTCCCAGGTTCAGTTCCAGTCAAGGGCATGTACCTTGGTTGCAGGTCCCCCCTGGCCCAGGCCCTGGTCTGGGGCTCATGCAGGAGGCAACCAATCGATGTGTTTCTCTCTGTCTTTCCTTCCCTCTTCCACTCTCTAAAAATCAATGGAAAAATATCCTTGGGTGAGGATTAACAAAACAAAATTTTTTTTTTCTGTGTAGAAACTACTTTGTCAGCGTACCTCTTTCCAGATATATGGGTCCTCCGGTACAATATCCTCCATTTTTCCTAGAGTGTAGAAGAGCAGCAGATTTCTTTTCTTTTTCTTTAAGTGTAGATTATAGTCTTTACTCTCAGTTTTTAAAATATTTATAACTTAGAGTAGAAAACATTTTAAAAAGTATTTCAAAATATCTTTACTTTTTTTTGGTAATATCAGTTATCCATATACATATTTTTGTACTAAGCATTTAACTTAGGTAGAATGTACTGGTATACATAGAGACCATATATTCAAGTAAACTGTGTTAGATTAAAGTCATTTGCCTCAAATATTAGCCTGACTAGATTGGGGCTGTCGTGGCATATCCAAATGTAAAATTCTGCAGATCTGAATAGCTGCAGACATAGACTGAAAACTGTTGTGCCTACCTTGCCACTAATAAGTTGTGGGAAACGTAAATAAAGTGATAGTTTTCCTCCAGAATTTAAGAGAGTTGAAAATGCTAATAATTATAATAAACAGTATATGTATACAACAACACATACAGAATAACACATACCTGGTTTATGTCTCTAAAGTAAATACTAGCACTTGAAATAAAAAGTAGTTAACTCTACTAAAGATGGGAAAATCCATGGTGGTCTTTTACTCCTCTTTATTGCTTTTACTCCTCTTTTTAGCATTGTCTATCCTCCTCTATTAATTTCTGTAAATTACAGCTGCTGTCAAACCAGTCCAGCCACAAAGCAGATTTCTTTTTAGGGACATGGATGTGGGAAAGATGCCTGGACTAGGGAGAAGTAGTAATATACTATTAAGTAGTAGTATTTACTTTGTTGTAGTCTCTGCTCTAAGTACTTTTTATATGTTAACTCATTAATCTCTATAACAATTCTGTGAGGTAGGATCTGTTATTACTCTTCATTGACAGTTAAGAACCAGGGCACAAAAGTTCAGTGGCTTGCCTAAAGTCATAAAGCTAGCTTTGGCAGAATGGAATATGAACTCAAGCAGTCTGACTCAAGAATCTGTACGCCTGAGGATTATGCTATACTGGTAGTTGAGGGAATATTGGAGAGTGGAAAGTCTGATAGGAGGAAGAGGAAGGACATTGTGATGAAAGTTAGTATAATTTCCATTTCAGAATTCCAGTGAGAATCTTCCCAACACTAAAGTGTCTAATATAATGACTTGTCCTTCCAGTTTTTATGATTTACCTTTCGTAATTTCTCTTAATTTTCTTTATAAGTTAAATAAGAAAGAAAAAAAGTTGTTGCTCAGTCTTGGGAATAATAGCAAATAAAAAATTGTCTTTTTTTTTTAATTGGAGGAGAAGAAGAATACAATGGAATGAGCCATTTTAAGGTTCAGAATACCTTCTTGGAAGCAAGCATGTATATAAATTGGGGGAAAAAAAGTCTCAAGTTATTATGAGAACAATTGCCTTAAAACATTTTTAGGTGTTGTAGAATTTTTCTTTTACAACATTGTCTTCAGAGAATATCTGACTTACTTGTGACTTAGCTGGAATTTCTGAGTGATATAAAAACTGAAGGGGTCTACAGATATGAGAAAGAGCAGTAGAATGCTGTGGGTTCTAACCCTGGCCATAGCTCTTCAAGTAGCTGCTAAAAAACCTAGAATAAGGATATCATGAAGAATTACTTCTTATATAGCCTCAGAAGAGATGGGTTTGATTTAATAACTTATAGCAATGGGACATGTCAATCTGGGGCTAATATATTCATTTTGGTTCTCCCAGTCAAGTAAGCAACCCTGAAGTCAGTGATCAGAAACCTGAAACTTCAAGTCTTGCTTCAAACCTTACCATGTCAGAGGAAAGTAAGTACGAAATTCTCTACATGACCAAAGTGGCATTCCTATAAACCAGGTGATGCTGTTCTTTTATAATTGGTCTTCACTGATTGCCTTGTTTGTCCTGGATGTACAGAAGACTTTCCTTTCCGTGTGTGTTTGTGTGTGTGTATGTGTGTGTGTGTGTTCATATTCACACACTTGTGCTTTCCTATAAGCCTTATTGACATATTAGCTGAGGAGCAAAATCACATGGAATTCACTCACCTAAGGAGTCACACTTTGATGATTTTATTTTTGCTTTGATGTTGGATGTTTTGAGGGGTTTTTTTGTGTGTGTGTTTTTGTTTTTTTTATGTTGGATGTTTTAAAGGTAAGACTGCCTTACTCAAAAATCAGAAAAGTTTGTGGGTCAACCTCTGGTGGCTACTCTGAAGGACTTGCTATTTTTTTACCTTTCTCAACCAAATGTTACTAACTCTCCACCCAGGCCAGAAAAGAAAAGTAATTCCCTGAGAGCCCAAGATTGATACTGGGCCCTGAGGGAGATTCAGCTTAAGATATGCCCTCCACTTACCAACGTTCACTCTCCTGTAGAATAATTATATTCATGCACTACACAAAAATGCGTAATGTTTTGTTTCTTAGTTTTTTCTTGTGGAGACAGGACCTAAGCTTCCTCTAACATACCCACTTTCACAAATTGTCTTTATTGGGCAAATAGTCCTCCTTGAAACTAAATGGCTATGCCCTTTCTTTATTTTTCTACACACTTTAAAATAATAAATTTGTGTAAGACACTTTTTAAAAAAGACACTTTGGGGATATTCTCAAGATGATTGTGCTTAATTTTACATACTTCCATGTATTAAAAAATAGCATGACTTAAAAACACACACAAGTGTTCTTATATTCTACATAGTACTCTCTCAAAGATACTATTTTAGCTCTCAAACTTTTAGCAAAGTTAAGAATCATCGGTATGTAAAATAGAATTCTACCCTAATCTTCAGAGATTACCATTCAGTAGATCTGATGTGGATGGGAATCTGTATTTTCAAGAAGATAGTTACAGTTAAGTGATTCTGATGGGAAACTGCTCTAATAAATGAAATGTCTCCTCTTTATTGATTTGAGAGAGAGAGAAATTTGTTGTTCCATTTATTTATGCATTCATTGGTTGATTTTTATATGTGCCTTGACCAGGGATCAAACCCAAAATGTTGGCATATTGAAACGGTGCTCTAACCAACGGAGCCTCCCAGCCATGACTCTCTTCTAGTTTTCTGAATGTCTAATTCATCCTCAAGAAAAGACCATACATTCCTTACCATACATTAGGGCCAAAATGTAAATTAAGTCTTTTTGCTCCTTTCAAATTATTTCTCTCTTTTCCTTCAAAAACTCTAGTTCTTTGAAGTCTACATTTATGCCTCCCCTTACCTTTGTTTTTACCTCAGATTGAACTCAGTCATTCTGCTCTTTAAAATCTAGATCTTCTTTGTTTTCTTCCCCATTAAACTATTATTCTTGGTGATTGCAACATCCATGTAGATGACCTATCCAGTACTCATCATACCCCTCTTGTCTTCATGACCCTTTTTACTCAGCATAGATTTTATGGTTCTTTATTATAAGTACTTCCTTACAAATAGTTTCAATAGACTTGACTCTTGTATATTCCTTGCTAAACCCTAGTTCTAATTTAATCTAACTTTCTAACTTCTCTGTAAGTACATTCAAATAGCCCAACACTATAGAATAATATTTATATACCTAGCTGACTACTCAAATAAGCACCTAGCATGTTTGAAAATTTTGCTACATTTCCCTAATGAGGTTTACCTTTTTTAAAAATTTATTTATTTATTTATTTATTTATTTATTTATTACATATTTTATTGATTTTTTTTTGCCCCCCTCCCTCCCTCCCACATATCCCCTCCCTCCCCAGAGTTTTATGCCCATTGGTTGTACTTATATGCATGTATACAAGTCCTTCGGTTGATCTATTATCTCCCCCAGATAGGTTTACCTTTTAATAGTTCACAATACTTCTTTTCCCTTCAAAGCATCCATAATCATTTTTATGGTTATTTCTCATTTTTAACTGATGACTCTTTCTCAATTAGAAGCTGTGAGACAGGAAACTCATTTATTATCCCACCAACACCAAATATTTAAACCTACCTGTGTTTGTATTCATCTTTTCTTGCATCATTTTTGTCAGAATGGAAATACTATTCTTGTTCCTGTCAGAAGTAAGGCCTTTATTTATGCTCCATATCCTATCCCTGCTCACCTTCCCCTAGGACCTTGGTACTATAGTTATCCTAACACCACTCCTATACCATCATGTCCTTCTTATCTTTTTAATCCTTTCTATCAGTAAAGAGATGTGATCTGGTATCTACCATCTTAATACAAACAAACCCTCCATTGGCTTCATCTCCCCCACCTCCTCTTTGTTCCTTGACTCATTGGAATCTTTGAAAAGAATTGCTCTGTTTTGGTTTCTCACCTCCCGTTCACTGATCAACCCTCTTAAATGTAGTTTCTATTACCACTCTTCCAATGAAATAGCTCTTGTCAGGGTCATCAGTACTTTTCAGTAACTGCAAGTACTAGTTCTAGTGGACATTTCTTTTTTCATATCCTGCTTCTCACTACTTTTCCTCCCACCTTTCTCTTTTGCTGACCCTTCTTTGGCTCTCTGAACTCTGACTGTTGGTGGGCCCTTGGAATTTGTTTCTAGTCTTTTCTCTTTCTGCATCCTCTCATGCATTAGTATATTTCCAGTCTAACTTCTTCCCTGATTTCATTTGTGTTTTCAACTCCCTGTTTGACATCTCCACTTTGCTCTAAAAGGGAAGCCATACTTAAAATGTGTGGTAGCTTTTTATTTCCTTAGCCTCCATCAAATCTGTTCTTTTTCCAGGTTTTCCCATCTTAGGAAGTGGTTTCATTATCCCTCCAGTTGCTCAAGCTGAAAACCTAGAAATTATCCCTGTTCATTCCTGACATACTAATCTATAAGAATGTTCTGTTAGTTTTACCTTCAGAATATACTTCAAGATTTTACCTTGTCTCCATTGTTGTTCCTCTACTATAATAGCAGATTATGCCTTGACTCTTTTTTTTTTTATTGATTTTTTTTTTTTTACAGAGAGGAAGGGAGAGGGATAGAGAGCTAGAAACATGGATGAGAGAGAAACATCGACCAGCTGCCTCCTGCACGCCCCCCACTGGGAATGTGCCCGCCACCAAGGTCCATGCCCTTGACCGGAATCGAACCCGGGACCCTTCAGTCCCCAAGCCGACGCTCTATCCATTGAGCCAAACTGGTCTCGGCTGCCCTGGCATTTTAATTATGATGTGTCTTGGTGTGGTCCTCTTTGGATTCCTTTTGTTTGGAGTTCTGTGCGCTTCCTGGACTTGTAAGTCTAATTCTTTCACCAGGTGGGGGAAGTTTTCTGTCACTATTTCTTTCAGTATGTTTTCGATATCTTACTCTCTCTCATTTTCTGGGACCCCCATGATTCTGATGTTGGTTCGCTTGAAGTTGTCCCAGAGGTTTTTTACATTATCTTCAATTTTCTGGATTCTCTTGCCTTCTAGCTTCTGCGGAGGAGTGTCTTCTGGCTCTTTATGTTCCAAATCTTTGACTTGATTCTTGCGTTCTTCCATTCTGTTTTTAGGACTCTGTATAATATTTTTTTATTTCAGTCAATGTATTCTTTATTTCTTGTTGATCCCTTATCATTTCTTATTGATTCCTTATTAATTCTAGTTGATCCCTTTTCATAGGTCTTATCCATCTTTTCTAGGAAATTCTTGAAAAACCTTATAAGCGTAGTTTTGAACTCTATATCCAGTCGCTTTTTGTCCTCCATTTCTTTCGTTTGTGATCTATTTCATCTTGGCATTTTTGCAGCTTTCCTGAGTTGGTAGCCTTAAAAGTCTCTGCATTCTGCTTGGATGGGGCGGGGTTTCAGGGTGGAGCCTACAGCCTTGGCTTCCATCAGCCCCGCCCTATGCGGGTCCTTCAGTACTCCCTGCCAGCACCTCTGAGAGAAAGGTGCCCTCGATTTTCGCCTGCTGCCAAACAGTCTATGCTCTCCCCCAATGAGCCCGGTATTGGGGTTCAGTTCAGTTGGAAGTGGAGTTAGAGGTGGCATTCAGGGCAGTCTGGAGTCCCAGTCTCCTTCCCTCCAGGGCACTCCCGCGGCACAGCCAACTGTCCCTTCTCTGCTAGAACTGGGGTTCAGAGCAGTCGGAAGTGGGGCCCAGCACAGTCGGAGGGTTTATCTCCTTCCCGTTTATCTCCTTCCCGCTAGGGAACGCCAGCCAGGCACTCAGCTGCCCCGCCCTTCCTCTCCGTCCTCTCCGCCCCCGCCTGTCTTGGTACCTTAGGCTTTTATAGCTCCCCCGTGCTTCCTTCTGGTTTTCTCCTTCTTGTTGTAGAATTTCCAGTCAGTCGACTTTCCTGTAGTTCTGGGTAATGTCCATTTTATATTTTAGTTGTATTTTATTGAAATTGTTGTGTGCGGCTGCAGCTAGGTGTTTACCTGTCAGCCATCTTGGAACGACTCCCTAAGCCTTGACTCTTCATAATCCTTTTATAGTTCCCAAATACTGAAAAGATCAAGGCTTATTCTTTCTCTAGAAAAATAAAAATTGGCCTAAATCTCCTAGGATATTTTGTCAGTCTCTTCTAGAATTAACTTAAATCAAAGGAAGAGAAATGTTTTTGAAATTATTTGCCATCACATAAGAAACTATCATGCAGAATTCAAATGAACTCACATTCTTTGTGATAGATAGTAAGAACTTTAGATCTAATTGAGATTTCTGTCAAAATGATTATAAAAGAATATGATCTACAAATTTCTAGTCATTATTGTTAAAGTCCTTGAACAATGGCAATGAGCAAGATCTCTTATGATAAACTCACAGATGTTGATTTGTCTTTATGGTTGGGCATAAATATTCCTCTCATCTGCTCTTGACCCAAGTTCCCTTTATAGATCAGGCACTCAGGGATCCTAGCTAGACATACATTTAGTCACTTTACTTTTAGTCCCTATTTATAGTAAAGCAACCTCCTTTATAGTTGTTGAAAGAAGTTCTTGAACAGTTCAGGAGCCTGGTACAAGCTCTATGGAGTTTCAGTCTACAACATGGGCTGGAACAGTGCCCAATGAATGGGATTTTGCTTTCTGTCAACTTGAGTTGAATATTTATAGCATTTGTCTAAGATGAAATCACGAGGGCCAAGCCTTCACAGCAGCCATTCTAGAGGAAGGCATGAGGGTTAAGAGGACACTAGCTGTGAAAGTGTCTTTACTTGCTAGGTTATCAGAGCATCATGTGAGTTCCTCAGGTCTGTCTCTGCTTTGCCAAACTTAAAACCTTAAAACCACAAAGCTAAAAAAAAAATAGTAATATAGAAGCATATTTACATCTTCCCTGCTGCAGACCATACACAGTGATAGCAAGAGTTTTCTAATAAAATTGGGTATTTCCCCCTAAATCTGCCTTCCTGCGAGTCAGTCATATGGCAAAATAGAGAATAAGCACCCAGATAATGAATAAGCTGAAGAAGTATAATGTGGTTTCCTAGATATGGTTCTTGCCTTATCAGATTTCCTGTAGGCACAGCTAAGAACTTAGGGTGCTCCATCTGTGGTTTTAAATCATGAAGGGTGACGGTAAAGATCAGTTGTTATTAACCTTCAACTTTTTTCCATACCCCTCACATTCTAGCTTCTTTTACTGTCTAACAGTCTCTAAATCTGTTATTAGAAGAGTGAGGTATTTGCTACTAGTCTTTCTAAATATCTGATGTCCAAGCTGTATACTGTAATTTAGTTTGAAAGACTATACAGAGAGATACAATTTTCCCATCTCATTTTTGAAGTGTTCTAACTTTTTACCTGGTTTTCTTTCAGTAATGACATGTACCGATTACATCCCTCGCTCATCCAATGATTATACCTCACAAATGTATTCTGCAAAGTAAGTTGAATATAATTATTTCAAAATCTATATGCTTTTTCTCTAGATTAATTGCAAAACTTAACTTGATATTTAACTCAGTAAGTTGATATTTTTTTCACCTCTCTCATTCTCAATCCTTATTCCAATTTTTATTGTTGTTAATTCAAGGATATTTTTCCATTGAGTTGTTTTTTTTAGAGAGAGAGTGGAAGGGAGAGGGAGAGACAGAGAGAGAAGCATTGATGTGTCATTGATTGGTTGCCTACTGCACTTTCCCCTGACTAGGGCCAGGAATTGAACCTGCAACCAAGATATGTGGCCCTAACCGGAATCGAACCAGGACCCTTTAGTTGGAGGGCTGACACTCTATCCACTGAGCAAAACTAGCTAGGGCCTTACTCCAGTTTTTTTATTCCCTCCAAATATGGAGTATATGTAATATCTTTTTATTTATTCATTCATATATTCATTTGTTCCTTACCTGAGGTTATACTTTTTATAGATTTTAGAGGGGGGTAGAGAAAGATTGATCAGTTACCTCCCATAAGCGCCCAAACCGAGGATTGAACCTGCAACCCAGGTATGTGCCCTAACTAGGAATCAAACCTGCCACCTTTTGATGTATTGGATGATGCTCCACCCAACTGAGCCACACTAGCCAGGGCTATGATATCAGTGGATAGAGCATCCACCTGGGGATGAAGGGTCCCGGGTTCGATTCTAGTCAAGAGCACATTTTTGGGTTGCAGGCTCCTCCCCAGTGGGGGGCGTGCAGGAGGCAACCAATCAATGATTCTTTCTCATTGTTGATGTTTTTCTCTCCCCTTCTCTCTGAAATCAATAAAAATATATTTCTTAAAAAAATGTAGATGAGCCAAAAACCGGTTTGGCTCAGGGGTAGAGCGTCAGTCTGCGGACTGAAAGGTCCCAGATTCGATTCCGGTCAAGGGCATGTACGTTGGTTGTGGGCACATCCCCGGTGGGGGGTGTGCAAGAGGCAGCTGGTTGATATTTCTCTCTCATTGATGTTTCTGGCTCTCTATCTCTCTCCCTTCCTCTCTGTAAAAAATCAATAAAATATATTTTAAAAACAAATGTAGATGGTTGCCTGCAATAGATCACTGTTACCCAGGAGCTCTCTCTAAGTCAGAGGTGAGGAACATCTGGCCCGCAGGCTGTATAAGGCCTACGAAATCATTTGGTCTGACCCTGCCAAGACAGGGGTGAGTTAATTAAATGCTTGACTAAATGAAGCAGGTTAATTGTTAAGGTGCTATTTTTTATATGGCCTGTGAATGATGTTATAAATATCCAAATAACCCTTGGCATAAAAAAGATTGCCCACTCCTGCTCTAAATAAAGAGGCACTGAAAATGAAAAATACGATAGTGATCAAAGCATATTACTGATTAACCTCTGATCATTTCCTATTTCCTTTACCTTGATAGATCAATAAAAATAGCTCAGGCTAGCCCCATACTGGGACTTCTCAACCTATTTATGTTCAGTTTCTTGTTTTAGGACTATCCTCAGAGAAAAGTGGACTTGAAATTAGACAGGTTTAGTGGATTGAAGTCATGTGAGGCAACATTTTCAGCCTTTGAGGGGTTAAGATCAGCATTTAAAATCCACCAAATTAATCATCTGACTAATTAATTAGATGCAGAACATTGTGTATGCTTATCTGCCAGTTGTGCATTGATAGTGAGCCTATGTGTACATGAATACATACATTTAATAAGTGTGCTTATTAAATGAGGATATATATTCTTGTGTGCTTACATAATGCAGGATTCATAGAAATTTGTAACTGAGATCAATGATGACTGGGGGACTGTTGTAAAAAGAAAACTGGCATTTCTCACCCACCCACCCTTTGTGCCCATTTGTACCTTAATTTTGCATCAGTTAAAAAATACACTAATGCCAAAACCGGTTTTGCTCAGTGGATAGAGCATCGGCCTGTGGACTGAAAGGTCCCAGGTTCAATTCCCGTCAAGGGCATGTACCTTGGTTGCAGGCACATCCCCTGTATGGGGTGTGCAGGAGGCAGCTGATCGATGTTTCTCTCTCATTGATGTTTCTAACTCTCTATCCCTCTCCTTTCCTCTCTGTAAAAAATCAATAAAATATATATTTTTAAAATACACTAATTAAAAATTAAGGAGTTTTCCAAATTCTAATTTGGTATTAACACGAATAGCATACTTGGGCCAGTCATTTTCATGTGGTTTTCTTCTGTGAAATAACTAAACCTGTTCTCTGAAATTATTATAGAGTTAACAAAATACTTTGAGCTGTAAAGACACTGTATTAAATAGGGTATATCTGGAGATTACTCATTAAGAGTTTAAATAATTCCCCATATAATTTGTTTAATAGCTATAACCTGAATTATTTCTTGGTCTCAGATCTGGCTAAGAAGAATAGAAATTTTCATATTCAGTCTCTTATAATCCACTGAGATGAGAATATATTGCATATTCCAAATTCACTTACTTATTCAAAAAAGATTTGAATACCTGCTATATTCAGGATACCTTATTAGCTATGCCTACTATCTTTTTTTTAAATGTTTTTATTGATTTTGAGAGAGAAGAAGGTAGAGGGATAGAGAGATAAAAACATTGATGAGAGTCATCAATTGGCTGCCTCTTGCATGCCCGTAACTGGGGATCGAGCCCGGAAACCCAGGCATGGGAATCAAACCCAGGCATGGGAATCAAACCAGTGAACCTTATGATCAGGGTTAATGTTAAACCACTGAGCAACACAGGCTTAGCATATGCCTTCTATCTTAATTCAGAGCTCCTGTATAACTTTTTTAACTGGACCTGTATTTCATTTTTCTCTCTTCTAATCCATTTATTGAGCAATGCCAAACTAATCTTTATTAAGGAGCAACTCTGATCTTGTCATTCTGCTCAACAATTTCAGTGGCTCCTACTTGTTTCAGATTTGTCTGAACTCTTTTAGCCTGGTATTCAAGGTCTTGGCTATCTGTCTTTCTCTCTCTCGCTACTTCCCTTCCCTTTATATACCTCCCTTAATATAGTCTATGCTTCTTGGAACCTGAAGTCCTTGCTTTTCTTCCTATGTATCTTTTTCAGACTTTTTCTATTTTCCTAGAACATACTTCTCCCGCTCCTGCACATCCTATATGCTCAGTTCATATACCGCTTCTTTATAGCCTTCCTTCGTTTTCTTCTCCAAACCGGAAAAGAATCTTTTTGCCTTCTGAAACAACGCTTCCCTCCAGTATTTTGTCGTTATTACTCATGGTACATGTAACACTTGTTCTTATAAGTGCAGCATAACTCACCATATAATATAACTGTTTCCTAAAAACTCAGCATAAAATGTGGGATCATCTTATTGCATGAATGAAATGTGAGGTCAGTCCTACAGTTTGGCTCAGTGGATAGAGTGTCGGCCTGTGGACGAAGGGTCCCGGGTTCAGTTCCGGCCAAGGGCAGGTACCCCATTGCAGGCTCCTCCTCGGCCCGGGTGCTGGTCTGGGCTCGTCCCGGAGGCAGCCAGTTGATGTGTTTCTCTCACATCAATATTTCTCTCTTCCCCTCTCTCTAAAAGTCAATGGAAAAATATCCTCGGGTGAGGGTTAAAACAAGTGAGAAAAAAAGAAAAAAAAGAAAAAGGAATGTGAGGTCATCTAGCTAGTGTATATTACCAGAAGCTTCACTGCTGAATTCAAATCGTTAGTTAAACCTGATGTGGTTGACACCGTTTATATAACACTGGCTTAAATATCAGTGGAAAAATTACAAGTCCTGTCTGGGACGTCCCAGATTTTATTATCTGGCTCCTTGATCTGGCAACATTGGCCCACCCTCCTGCTCCCTTGCCTTTTCTCTACCAACCTCCCCCTCTTTTCATAGCCCACTTTTCCTCTTAGAACTTTAGTTTGGCCCTAGCCAGTTTGGCTCAGCGTATAGAGTGTTGGCCTATGAACTGAAGGGTCCTGGGTTCAATTCCAGTCAAAGATCACATGCCCGTGTTACAGGGTCAATCCCCAGTAGGGGGAGTGCAGGAGGCAGCCAATCTACGATTCTCATCATTGATGTTTCTACCCTGTTTCCCCAAAAATAAGACTTATATTAATTTTTTCTCCCAAAGTTGTTCTAGGACTTATTTTCAGGGAATGTCTTATCTTTCCATGCTCTAGGTCTTATTTTCGGAGGATGTCTTATTTTCGGGGAAACACGGTTTCTCTCTAACCATCTCCCTTCCTCTCTAAAATCAACAAAAATATTTTAAAAATAGTTTTTAAAAGAACTTTAGTTTGGCCCAGAGGGCTGGGTAAATAACGAGAGCCATTGTGAAGCCTGTTCTATCCAATTTTCTATTATTTTAATTTTATTCTACATGTAGACATAGGGCATAAACAAGTTTAATCCATCCTTTTAAAAAAAAAATTTTTTTTTGTATTTATTTTAGAGAGAAAGGGAGAGGGAGAGAGATAGAAACATCAATGATGAGAGGGAATCATTGATTGGCTGCCTCCTGCATGCCCCCCACTGAAGGGGATTGAGCCTGAAACCTGGGCATGTGCCCTTGGCTGGAATCAAACTTGGGACCCTTTAGTCTGCAGTCCGATGCTCTATCCACTGAGCCAAATCAGCTAGGGCTAATCCATCCTTATATTTCATATGGGACATACATATAGCATAACATGAATTTTTATAACATAGTAATTGGACCTTGGGAGGATATTTGAAAATTATAAATTTCTCATAAAATTGTTTCTTAGGTAGGTTGTAATAGAACCTGGAAAGAAAATATTAGCTCTATTTTTTTTTTTAAGCATAGTGATAGGCGTTTTGTGGAAGGTTAGTCTCCTCATTATTGGTTCTTTGCATTTAGTGATATTAGCTATATCTCCTATTTTTCATTACTAAAGTAAATCACACATGCAAGTTTTTGTTTTCTTGAACTTTTCTAGACCTTATGCACATATCCTCTCAGTTCCTGTTTCGGAAACTGCTTATCCTGGGCAGACTCAGTACCAGACACTACAGCAGTCTCAACCGTATGCTGTCTACCCTCAGGCAACCCAAACATATGGACTACCTCCTTTTGGTAAGGCATCCTGTTATAAGCTGTTTCTAAGAATATTGATTTTTATTCCCCCAAAAGCAAGCATAGCTGATCAGGAAGCGGAGAGATGAATGGTTCTTTGTAGAGTACCTACCAATTACAGGTGTAATAGATGTTGGGTTTGCTAGTTTCCATCAGCATATTTGACACAAGTAATATAAAATCATAATTTTTCCGTACTCATTTGTTTATCAAAGTTAGCTACCAAATTTCCAAGGTACTAACTAAGTCTTGACTGTAAAACTTGGATTCTTTAAGTATTTGTGAAAAATCCTTGAGAAATTACTATTGATTTTACTTTATAGAAAACGTGGTACCTTGGTTAAGTAAGCATAATAAATGTATTTTGAGGTGACTGGTTTGCTAAAACCAGGCAATCTAAATATCCTGATAGAACATGCCTTATAATTGAAGAAATCCCCAATTTTGTACAACCTTATATGCATAGAAAATTTTGTTCTTTGGTTTTAAGCATCTTGGACATGAACTATAAATTAGAATGATTTACTACAAGAGACTTTGAGATTCTTTGTACACTTGATATTTGCACTGATTTTTTTCTGTGTGTGTAAATTGATAAATATATTAGTGTGGTTTGTTACCTATTCCCTGCTTTTCTTGAACTGGTATGAAAAAATTGAGAGAATACTGTATTGTTTTAAAATATGCAATATGTTAATAAAATTCTATCTCTGTAGCCTCTACTGAAACTAGCTGGGAATTAGAAAAATCTTTCAACAGACTGCCACAGACTATAGATGTGTTAGTGTTGCCTGCTTCTGGTTTCTACATTGCCACTTTTCCTGGCCCATTTGGCTAATCTTTATGATAGTGACTGCCTTCTTATTTTTAGGCATTCCCTGGCTTCTGTTAACTACTAGGGGGGGAAAAATGGGGGGTTATATTTCATGATAGTCGTCGTTGGTAACTTCATAAGAAAAGAGAACAGAAGTGCTCTTATTTCTGAGTTTGTAGTCCATGCCTATATGCCTATCAGTTTTAGCCAGTATACTAAATACTAAAATCTTACATTTGTGATGTATTTAACTAGCCAAGACTGAGCAGTCGTTTTGAAAGCAGGAATCTCTGTGATTATGCTTGTGTTTATTAAAGCTGAATTTTTATTAGCTGGATAGTAATAGGCTAGCAAGTATGAATTAAGTATTTTCACATTTTTTAAAACTTTTTTTAAATAAATTTTTTCCAGATTTTAAAAAATATATATTTTTGTTGATTTAAGACAGGAAGGGTGAGGGAATGAGAGAAACATCAATGATGAGAGAGAATCATTGATTGGCTGCTTCCTATATGCCTCCACTGTGCCCTGATTGGTTCGTAGGTCAATGCTCAACCACTGAACCATGGCGGCCAGGCTTAACTCTCTGTTTTGATTTAAATTTATTATCAGCAAACCCTACGTTCTTTATGGTACTTTTGAACAACAGTTGATCATTCTTACTGTTCATTGTTAAATAAAACTTCTATTATACCTCTGGATTCAGGTCATGGAATACCTAACATAGTGCCATGTGCATGTAGGTCCTAGATATTATGGTGTCTTTTGTGATCGCTGCATTTTCCCTATAGTAAAGAAAAAAAGAAAATTCTGTAAAATAGATTAATCCTTGTTAAAATCTTGAAGAAAATAGTGTTTATATTGTGAAGTAATATTTACTATTTGGGGGTGAGGAAAACTTGTTTTATAAATTCTCTAATTTAGTTTAATTTGAATTTAAGTTATATATGAGACTTACTGGAGATGTAGATTGGGGTAATGTGAAATATATATATATATATATATATATATATATATATGGCACATTCTCATAATTTATAAAGGACATTACAAAGCGATATTTGGAATATTTTTTAAAGTGACTTTTTAAGACATTTTCCTATGTTTTAGCATGGCTTTTTTAATGTGTTCACTCAACTATAGAACACTTTATTTATTTCTTCTTGTGAAGATTTTAGAAATTCTGTCACTTTAGTATTGATTGTTAGCACTAGAGCTAGGTTAGCCAATCTGTTATTTTATTTCAGGTGTAAATAGGCTTCAGAAAATTTCATTGTAATAATATTATCTAATATATAGAGGGCGCTTATTATACTAAGCAGTATGAAAAGAATATGTAGAAATATGGTGGGGTGGCAGAAAGGATGAGAGGTTTAACTTTCAATGAGACCTGAATGTGTGAGGAAAGGGGAAATCTTTTCTTTTTATGGGCTCATATAAAATTGCCTCAGCTGCCACTGTTCTAAATTCTTTTAAAAGAACTTTAATGTAAGATGAAGATTTGACTTATATGTTAAGAGCGTTAAGGATGTTCATACCATTTCCCTCAGTAATTTCACTTCAAGAAATTTATCCTATGGAATTAGAGATATCCACAAAACTTTCCTAACTATAATATTCATTGCAGCATTAGTTATCATAGCAGAAGATTGGATACAACATACATATTCAGAGGTTTGTGTTCAATTGCAGTGTATCCATAGAATTGAAAACTGGGAAGCCATTATTCTTTTTTTTCTTTAATCCTCACAGAAGGGCATGCTTAGAGAGAGGAAGGGAGAGAGAGAGAGAGAAAGAGAGAGAGAGAGAGAGAGAGAGAGAGAGAGAGAGAGAGAGAGAAAACATCGATGTGAGAGAGAAACATTGATTGTATGGTTGCCTTCTCTAGCTCCCCAACTGGGGATCAAACCCACAACCCAGGTATGGGCCCTGATCAGGAAATGTACCAGCAACCTTCTGGTGTACAGGATGATGCTCAATCCACTGAGCCCCTCCAGCTTGGTGTAAGTCACATTCTTAAAGAGTATTTAGCATCTTGAGAAAACAAATTATTATTAATTGAAAAAATTGCTATGTAAAATTGAAAATCCTATATAATAACAGGCTAATATGTAAAAAGACCAAATAGCAGAACAACCAAATAACTGGTCGTTGTGACGTGTGCTGACATGGCGGGTGTCAGTCACTGTCATTGGCAAGCCTTTGGTGGTTACTGAAAATTCTTTTTTATTTTTATTTATTTTTTTTATTGATTTTGTACAGAGAGGAAGGGAGAGAGAGGGAGAGTTAGAAACATCGATGAGAGAGAGTCATTGATCAGCTGCCTCTTGCACACCCCCTACTGGGGATATGCCCGCAACCAAGGTACATGCCCTTGACCAGAATCGAACCCGGGACCTTTCATTCCCCAAGCCGATGCTCTATCCATTGAGCCAAACCGGTTTCGGCGGTTACTGAAAATTCTTTGCTCCTGCATGCCGCAGTCCCACCCGGCACCTGCACCTGCTCCCACTGCCGGTGCCAGAGCCACGGCTCGCGCCACTGCCGGTGCCCAGCCCTGCCTCCAATCGTCCAACACCATGAGTAGGTGTGAGGGGCAGCTGCCAGCCGCAAGCGCCCCTGAGGGCTTCTCCACCTCCCCCTGCTCCTGAGGAGCTATCAGGAGCAGCCCCAACAGTTCAGCATGGGGGAGCAGGACCGGCAGGGGGAGCGGGGCCGCTGGTAGACGGGACAGGAGGCCATGGTGTGAGGAGCCGGGCAGGGGTGCAGAGGATGGGCCTAGACCCACCCTTATGCCCATTGCAGCCTCTTGGCCCACAGTTCCTTCCAGGGTACACGAATTTGTGCCCTGGACCCCTAGCACAATATCCCCAGTTAGTATATTTTTAAACCCTATATAATAAAAGGGTAATATGCAAATAGACCGAATAGAAGAACAACCAAACAACCAAAGCACAATATGCAAATGATTTGCTAAGGATGCTCAACTGCTCGCTATGACATGCACTGACCACCAGGAGGCAGATGCTCCAATCAATAGATTAGCTGCTGGGGTCCAGCAGATCAGGACTGAGCGAGATGGGATGCACATGCCCTCCCCAGCCTGATCCTGGACCAGTGGGGTTCCTCAGCCTGGTCTGCACCTTCTTGCAATCTGGGACCCCTCTGGGGATGTCAGTGAGCCGATTTCAGCTCAGTCCTGCAGGCCACTCTCCTTGAGAGGGCGCCAGACACAGGGTTCATGGCTGGCAAGTGCTGCTGTGGCAGCACAAGCCTCTCCTGATCAGGACTGATTGGGCACGAGCCCACGGCAGGCACAGTGGGGCCCGGATGGGCGGGAGCAGCAGGTAGGAACTGCAGGCAGCGTTGGACTGCGGGTTTTGGCCATACCCCTGCGGGCTACCCAGAGGGACCCCACCCATGCACGAATTCATGCGCCGGGCCTCTAGTATGTACATAAAGACTAATTTGGAAGAAAAAATGTGAACTTACCAGTACAGACATTATACATATTTGATCTCAGTTACCACAGAACCATGCAAAGGTAGAACTGCCTAATACCCTGTTTCCCCGAAAATAAGACAGTGTCTTATATTAATTTTTTCTTCCAAAGTTGCGCGAGGTCTTATTTTCAGGTAATGTCTTATCTTTCCATGCGCTAGGTCTTATTTTCGAAGGATGTCTTATTTTCGGGGAAACACGGGTAATTTTTTGTGTGTGGTGAGACTATATGAATTTTTCCTTACACTCTATATTTCCCTAATTTTCTATAATATAACGTACATATTTTATAATTAGGATAAGTACTGAGGTTAAATTACTTGGCATTTATACCCTGTTTCCCCGAAAATAAGACATCCTTCAAAAATAAGACCTACTTACAGGTTTCCTTCTGAGTGAAATATAAGGCATTCCCCCAAAAATGAGGCCCCGCTAGGCTGAACATGAGAGATTTGGTCCACTGATTCTGAAAGAAATGGAGTCACAAGAAATTCACCAGGAAATTCAGGAATTGGATTGTTATAATGATGTTCCAGAAGATGATGACATGATTGTCATTGAATAAATGAGTAAATTCTTTTACTCATTTACTGTAGGATACTGTAGGATTCACAGTTTGTCTGGTTTGTGTTGACAACTACCGTACTACTGTACCGTATACAGGTAATAAATTTCCTTTATTTTCATTTAACAATAAATGTGTACCGTATTCTTCTTCATGGAAAAATAAGATCTAGCGCATCTTTGGGAGCAAAAATTAATATAAGACACTGTCTTATTTTCGGGGAAACAGGGTAATAGCTTATCCCAGTGAACTATTAAATCAGCAAACCAAAATAGTCTTCTGTGTGTGTGTGTTTTTTTTCTCACATTAACATGTACTTCAATTCCTAACCAAACTAATCTCTAAAAATTCACTACTTTGATTGTGTTACTATAAACTGAACTGCTCAGGTTAGTTTGGTTAGTGACACAGATTTGTGCTCAGAGACTTGGGTAAAGTTTACGATAAGACCCCAGTGTGGGGCAGCAGGAGGATGGCACTCAGAGACAGACTTCCTTTCCCATTGTTAGACCCGGCTGATGCCCACCTCTGGCTTATTGTGCTTAAAATCACCTGAGAGGCTTTGTAGTTGGAGGCATACAGCAGTGGGCTAGTGGTCAGGAAACCAAGGTTTTGTTTCATCATTTTCTATGGCAGTAATGCTCTATGGTCAAGTTATACTACTATTACTTGGAATTCTCGGAAGGGTGCTTTTGAAGGAAGATGCTTATATGCTTTAACACAGGGTAGTGCTTGCAGCAGTATCCATATTGTCTTTTATTTCTCTAGTCTTCATAAAATAATTATGTATAAGTACTTCGTGTTTCTGGTCAAAAACATTCAAAACTATTCCCTTATCTTAGACATTTTGCCCTAATTTTTAACCTTATAAAAAGAACCAGTTTATGGGCATTTTACATTTTAAAACTTTAAAAAATACAAAATAATGAGGCTAGCAAAACATTCTCGGTTAATATTTTTACCAATACAGTAGGATTTTAGTACAGTGTAATTATTAAAAATGTTCACAAATCCAACACCTTTACTTCAGAACCCATTTAGGAAAAAACACATTGATCACAATAAATCTGAAAGTTATTATTATATTAAAATAGCAATTTGTTTACTAGAAATTATGAATCAAAGCACTAATACCCAAATTTCATATAATAAATGTTTTAAAAATAATATTCTTTATTGAACTTTAGCTGTGGCTAACCTGGACAGGATTTTTTATTTTTTATTTTTTTAATATATTTTATTGATTTTTCACATTGAGGAAGAGAGAGGGATAGAGAGTCA
The DNA here is from genome assembly GCA_036971965.1 of Nyctalus aviator. Lineage (NCBI taxonomy): Eukaryota > Metazoa > Chordata > Mammalia > Chiroptera > Vespertilionidae > Nyctalus > Nyctalus aviator. The sequence continues at coordinate 178,901,438 of CM072923.1, forward strand.
GAAACATTGATGAGAGAGAATCATCAATCAGCTACCTCTTGCACACCCCCTACTGGGGATGTGCCCGCAACCAAGGTACATGCCCTTGACCAGAATCGAACCTGGGACCTTTCAGTCCTCAGGCTGACGCTCTATCCACTGAGCCAAACCGGTTTCGGCTGGACAAGATTTTTAAAATAATCTTGAACTTGAGGGTGCGGGAGCAGTTCTCCTAATTCATGCTAGAGATCTTTATATTCTTCAGTCTCTTCAAAAAGTCATTTTATGTGTTTAATAGGTAAGAAAATAACATGGCTTTTTATTTTTTTAATGCTTCGAGTTTGGGCCAACGCAATTACCATGTCCCACTGTCAACCTTTTAAGATTTTTTACGTCTCCCTGTACTATTCTTATATTTACTTTTCAACAAATTTTACAGATCCGAGTTGCACTAAGATACTCAGTGCCCTGGTAAAGCAGAGGTTCTTATTATTAAAGCATTATATTTCTATAAATTCTTTATCAGATTAGGAGTAAATCAAATTAGTTAATGTTGAATTTGAAACTGTGGCTGACATTGGCATTGACTTCTTACCTGGAATGTATTTGATTGATGAACCTTCTTGAACCAAATTCTCAGCTTCAACTACACTGACCCAGCAACTGTAGCTATTCAGAACAGAATGAATAACCAGACAATACGTTTTTTATAAATAAACTTTTGCATAGGCCAAAATTATCACCAAGACAACTCAATAAAGGGCATCCTTGGGCTCTCCTGTAGAAGCAAAGCTTTGTTTATGGTTTCCTAGTTTACTACAAATGAAAAGAGAGATAGATACAATCAAGAGATAGGAGATTGTCAAGAAGTGAAAGATCTCAGAGAAAAAACAGTGATACAAGTATCTAAAATTATAGAACCATAATTGAGTTCTATTTAGTACTAAGTAAATGTCTTTACAGATCACAATAATCTGTTTCTATAATATACATATCACAGCACCATATTTATCTTTGTAGAAATAATTCTGATAAAAATTGAAAGGTATGCTATTTCCTCCCTGCCAAGAAGGCAGGAAGAGATAAATATATTAGAAAAATTGTCACTCAGGAGCATTGTGATAAAAATGAATAGCTGTGATGTTTATCAGTATGAGATAGATTTATATGTTCTGACATGGAATGATGTCTCTTAGAGGTATGTATAAAAGCAAATTATGAACAGTATGTATAACACCTTTTAAATTTTTATTAAGAAGAAAAAAGATTAGTAAGTACATAGAAGAAACCTGAGTGTACATAGAAGAAACCTGAGTGACTTTTCTACAAACTTAATAGTGGTGAAATCTGGATGATGGGATTACACATGACTTTGCTTTTTTCTAAGTTACATATTTCTGTAATGTTTTAATTTATAAAAATAAGCAGATCTGTCTTTCTTAATCAGAAGAAACAAAGGTAACAAAATAACCAGCTTAAGAAGGCAGAGAAGTATTTAATACATTTTAGAAAAATTTGGTGCTTTTAAATGGGTAAGTGAATTTTAAACTTATGTGGAATGTCTCCCACTTTGACAATGCAGGGAAATGATTTATTGCTGTACGTGGACATCACACACTTTATATCAAATACTCTGGTTGGGTGTCAGTAGCTTTTTTTTTTTTTTTTTTTTTTTTTTTTTTTTTTTAACCCTGATCAATTTTCCCCAATCACTGAAATGAAAAAAAATATATACAATTATTGGGGTTTTGACAAGATTTTTGTTTCCATGGCCCCACTCCCTCGTTCTTTGAAATTGTATTTGCTTGTGGTACATTGTAAGTGGGAGAATCAATAATTTTTTTTTTATCTTACAAGCAAATTTATTTTCTTTTAAGATTTAGATTTTAAACTAGTACTGGCTGATATTAAAAAGCATAACCATGCTCCCCAGTCCCAATGTATTGTTTGTAATTGGTCAAATTTATCTGATTCAGGTGCATTGTGGCCAGGTATGAAACCTGAAAGTGGTTTAATTCAGACTCCATCTCCAAGTCAACACAGTGTTCTTACCTGCACTACAGGGTTAACCACAAGCCAGCCAAGCCCAGCACATTATTCTTACCCCATTCAAGGTAAATAGGCATGGTTGTGTATGTGTATGTTTTATTATTGTTGGGTTTTGTTTTTAACCTACCTGTATCTCCAGGGTAATAGGAGCTTTGTCTTCTAAAAGAAAAGGGGGTGCTCTGTGCCATTGTGCATGCTTTTTGTGTTAGCAAACCAGAACCTAGGCGCATGGTTTGTAAGTAGTTAACCTTTTAACGTGAACTGCTTAGTAGAATTGAAGCCTTCCCTTTTGCATGTTGGTGTTCAGAAAACCAGTCTGTTCTCAGTGGCATTTTTTTTTTTCTTAGTGGCATTTTGTCCTATAAATCAGCAGAAGACTCTGGTTAGAACTTTACTGACTTCCATAGAAAGTCCAAATAGAGTGGATTGTGAGATGTGCTTTGTGAGAAGTGTGCCGTTTTCTGCTGTGGCTCATCATACCATTTACAACCACTTCTTAGTGAGAGGGCTTTGGGGATGGGTTTTTTGGTTTTGTTTGCTTTTTTTGCTCAAAAAGTTGTTTCTATTTCATGATTAAAAGCATAGCATTAAACATCTCTGCCTTCCCATATTCTTGCTCTAAAAGGTTAGAAGTATGATAGGACTATTTATTAGGAATGAGGACAAAGAAACTCAAAAGACACAATGGAATTAATTCCCAACCCATCCAAATCAAATGCATCCAATTTATCAATGATTCAGATTGGGAATTAATGTCCATGTACCTTGCTTCTCATCTGCCTCCTTTCTCCTGGTTTCTCCCAGCTTTTAAATTTTATTACTTACAGAACGGGTGCCCAAAGGTAAGAACAGGACAGCAAAAACTGGTCTGAGGTATTCTTAAAATACAAACTTTGATGATGGAAAATGTTTTGGTGTAGATTATTTTAAAATAGTTTGACTTTTAGTTGTACTATTTTCAATTATATGATTGAGAACTACTTCTGCTTGGCCCATTGAGAACAGAACCGGTCACTACATTCTAAGACATTGCTCTGAGCTACCTTTACCCTCTATTATTTACCAAGTCTCCTATTACTGATTTTTTTTCTCTTTCTTTGTCCCCTCCCCCTTCTTTCTTTCTTTTAAATATATATTTTTATTGATTTTTTGTACAGAGAGGAAGGAAGAGGGATAGAGAGCTAGAAACATTGATGAGAGAAACATCGACCAGCTGCTTCCTACACACCCCCTACTGGGGATGTGCCCACAACCAAGGCACATGCCCTTGACCGGAATCGAACCTGGGACCTTTCAGTCTGCAGGCCGACACTCTATCCACTGAGCCAAACCGGTTTCGGCTCCCCTTCTTTCTTTCTGAACTGAGAACAAACCAGAGGGAAAAAACTCAAAGAGTATGACTTTGTCTATCTTTCCGTCAATCCCTTTTGATTTTTATGAAGTATTCTCTAGGTTGGTAGGCCTTTTGGGTCCAACTAGGTCAAGTCCCTCTAAAGGGATGTGCCATTAACCTTCAGCTATGGGGCATTGTCACCTCAGTCGTGAAAGAAAAGCAGGGGGTACGCTTTTTTTTTTAATATTACTAACCCTCTCCCAAGGTGTAGAACCACCACTTCTCCATAGTTGTATCTTAAGTTTGAGGAACCTAATAGCTGTGCTTCTTATCCCTCTTTTTTTAAAAAGAGGAACCACCTTTGGAGATCTTTTAGGGGTCATGAAATATCCTTTAAATTCCATTAACCACTATCCTCACTTATCCGTAAGTACATTTTCCCCCCTTTTGATAGATTAACTTGATTTCCTCACATTTTGCTAATAATGATCATTGCTGGTGTTTATTAAATGCTTACTATGTTTTTAGCATTGTTTTAAACAATAGATAGATAGGTGTTAATCATGTATCTTCACAATATATTTGAGGAAAGTACTATTATTTATTTCATTGTAAAGAAGGGAAACAGGTTTGGCTCAATGGAGCTTGGGGACTGGAAGATCCCAGGTTCGATTCCGGTCAAGGGCATGTACCTTGGTTGTGGGCATATCCCCGGTGGGGGGTGTGCAAGAGGCGGCTGGTCGATGTTTCTCTCTCATCGATGTTTCTAACTCTCTATCTCTCTCCCTTCCTCTCTGTACAAAATCAATAAAGTATATTTTTAAAAAGGGGGGGAAGGGGAGACAAAAGACACAGAAAAAGCAAAGAGGCTTGCCAAAGGTCACAAAGTTAGTAAATAATAAAGTGAGAGTGTTAGCTGGGCAATCTAACCACAGAGCATGAGTGATTTATGATTGAAAATGTATGATATTTAATATTGAAGTCATGGTATCAATATAAATCCTCCCATAATTAAGAATCTGTAGTGGCAAATATATAAATTTATTTTTCATCCCTTTTTCTGGTTAATTTATTGGTTCATTGTATTATTCATTAGAACTTTGGCACAGAAATTAAGGCAGAAGTTCACCAAATTGAATGTCAACTATAATTGAAAAAAATTATTTTATTTTTTAATCCTCACCTAAGGATATTTTCCCATTGATTTTTAGGGAGAGTGGAAGAGAGAGGGGGAAGATAGAGAGAAACATCAATGTGAGAAACACATCAATTGGTTGCCTTCTGCACAAGCCCTGACCAGGGCCTGGGTCGGGGAGGAGCCTGCAATCAAGGTACCCGCCCTTGACCACATTGAACCCATGGCCCTTTGGTCCACAAGCTGATGTTCTATCCACTGAGCCAAACCGGCTAGGGCAAATTTTTTTTTTAATGGTCAAAACAGCAACAGTATCTCCTCATTCCACCCAAGGCATTCTATCCTTGACAGCAGCCCTTCTTCCTTTGTGAAGTTGGTGAAATGATCTCAAAAACCCAGTTTCTCTCTGGCTTTCTCAGCTCTGATCAAAACCTTTATTATACCTCGGTGTTTATGAAAACCCTTTGACTAAGTAGATCTGGCTTTTTTTATATTAATTTTTTCCTACACTGTTTGTTATATGGCCCAATATCTGGTTATTTTCTTCAGTTGAGATGGTTTAAATGATAATATTCAAGTGGCAAAATTAATTACAGAAATTTCAAATTTAATTTTAACTCAATCTTGACTTTTAATGAAGGGCTCTGATGTTGTTGGTAATACATAATATCTTTCGTTGACCAGATTTGTTTTTTTTTATAGATTTTATTTTTTAGAATAGTCTTAGATTCATAGAAAAATTGAGCACATGGTATAAAGAGTTATATTTATCCCCCAACCTTGTACATAGTTTCCACCAATAATTACATCTTACCTTAGAATGGAATATTTGTTACAATTAATAAACCATTATTAGTGCATTATTACTAATTAAGCCCATATTTATTCAGATTTCCTTAGTTTTTACCTGATATCCTTTTTCTGTTTTAGAGTCCCATCCAGTATACCACATTTTCTTTAATTGTCATATCTCCTTAGGTTACTCTTGACTATGTAGTTTTTCAGACTTTCCTTGTTTTTGATGACCTTGACATACTATACATGAATTCTACAAGGTATACGTGTATACAAGTATAAATGAATCTCCCACAACTACTTACTATCACTTACTGTAGACCAGGCACTTTGCTAGATATTGAATTAATGAATATCTTAAGATTCTGTTTTCATGGAGCTTACAAAATAGTCGAGAAAAACAGGCAAGTAAATAAATAGATTTTTGAAAAGTGCTCTGAAAGGAATAAAGAATAGGTTGCTATGACTGGGAAAACAAGAAAGGAGTTAGTTTCAATAGAGGGGTCAGAGAGAGTCTTAGAAGAAGGAGCTATCATGCTGGGAGGAGGAGGGGGACAGGCCAGGGACAACAATCCGGGCAGAGATCCTCTTGTTTTGAGTAACTTGAAAAGGCCAGGGTGAATAAGGGTGGTGGAGAAACATATATAAAATTAAAGGGGTGGATAGAAACTAAATCTTGCAGCAACTTTGATGTGTCATTAACCCTCCAGCTATGGGGCAATGTCACTAATTCAACGCTGCCTCTCCCAGTTCTATAACCAAAGTCTTCTGAGTAGAGCTCTCTAATTAGACCTCTAAGGGATGGGGTGAGGTGGGGGCGGGGCATGGTTCTTAGATGTTTTGTCTTTCTATGGGTTCACAGCTCCATTGTCAAAACAGGGACGGAGACTTATCCCAAAACAGTTGGCTATGCCATTGGCATTTGGAGAGCTAAAAGCCTTTAGATATATATGAATAGGAGTTATCACTTGAGTTTTACTTGATCCTCTGAATTTGTACCTTTTATTGCATATCTTATTACTGCTGCTTTTGTTTGTAAATCTGCAACTCACAAAGAATTGGGAGATCCCATTTTTATCATCTTAATATCTACCACTAGCTCCATGGCTATGGACAAATTACTTTAATTCTTTTTTTAAAAAATATATTTTATTGATTTTTAACAGAGAGGAACGGAGATAGAGAGCTAGAAACGTCGATGAGAGAGAAACATTGGCCAGCTGCCTGTTGCACACCCCCTACCGGGAATGTGCCCACAACCAACATACATGCCCTTGACCGGAATCGAACCCGGGACCTTTCAGTCCGCAGACCGACACTCTATCACTGAGCCAAACCAGCTTTGGCAAATTACTTTAATTCTTCTTTGTCCAGGTTCTTCATGTGAAAGCTGGCATTGCAGCATTAGCTATTGTTTATATCTAATTTACCTTAATCTCTTCTAGATTTTCTCCTAAGCAGAGTATCCCTAAGGAAAGGGATAAAAGATATCCTTTGATTTTTGATCAGTACTTGCAAATTTTGCTGCATTTCTTTACTTGCCCTATTCTTTTTTTTTTTAATATATTTTATTGATTTTGTACAGAGAGGAAGAGAGAGGGATAAGAGAATTAGAAACATCGATGAGAGAGAGTCATCGATCAGTTGCCTCTTGCACACCCCCTACTGGGAATATGCCCGCAACCAAGGTACATGCCCTTGACCAGAATCAAACCCGGGACCTTTCAGTCTCCAAGCTGATGCTCTATCCATTGAGCCAAACCGGTTTCAGCTACTTGCCCTATTCTTAATGGAAGTTTTTCTATTAGCTTTCCCTGTAGAGGACTTTGTTGCTAATGGAGTAGGTAGTTGGGTTTACCTGATGTTGAGCCCTATGGTATTTGTGACTGCAATGGGAACCAGGCTTAAGTGCTTATGATAAGTAAGTGAGAGGAACTAAGGACCATTACCTCAATCTCAGATACATTGTCCACCTGAAAAATAGTTTCTGTGGCAAATACTAGTCACTGAGGACTTGATTAAAATCCTGATGGAATCTGTGATAGAAAGGAATGAAAAACGTAACCCAAATTCCTTATCTCAAGATAGGCACTCTAATTAATTTATAGGGTACATTTTTACCTGGCCAGATATTACTTAATATTTTCTGAATTTTTCCAGAAAATCATTAAATGCCAGATTATTGTGTTTGTTGATCACAATAATTCCATTGAGTAGTGCCCAATAAGCAACTTCAAGTACCTTTGAATTTGGAGGACCATCACTCTCAAAGTAATTACGCTGCATCAGAAAGGCATACTTTGGGGCAAGTGACAATAAACACTGGTAGTGCAGGGCTTACAGGTGGGTTACCAGCTCTTTTACTATTTCCACTGACAGTCAACAGACTATGTTACAGGTAAGTCGTTTCCTATGCCAGAAAAGATGGGGCTACGGTCATTTGGTTTGGCTTCTGACTTTATTGGTATCATTAGTATGAACCAGTGCATTGTACTAGAATATGTATCCTTCTAGGAATAAAAACCCAAGTCAAAACAGAAAAATATTTGAACTGTTTGATCAATTCTAAGTTATGGTATACAGTGGTCGGCAAACTCATTAGTCAACAAAGCCAAATATCAACAGTACAATGATTGAAATTTCTTTTGAGAGCCAAATTTTTTAAACTTAAACTTCTTCGAATGCCACTTCAAAATAGACTCGCCCAGGCCATGGTATTTTATGGAAGAGCCACACTCAAGGGGCCAAAGAACTGAATGTGGCTTGTGAGCCGCAGTTTGCCGACCACGGGTATAGGATATTAAAGAGCAAAACTAGTAATTGCTTCTTTGCTAATGTTCTTTATATCTTTAGAGACCTGTTTATTTAAGATACAGTATATTTTAAATTTCTTCTAGCTTTTCACATATCTTTTTTAAATCAATCTTTATTGTTCCACATATCTTTAATGTCTCTTAAAATTCTCAATCCTATAGCTTCAAGCACAAATGCCAGCCTGATATCCACTTCATCTACAATTGCCAATATTCCAGCAGCAGCAGTTTCCAGCATCTCAAACCAGGTACAGTGCTATTTTTTATTATCCTATTTGATAGGGTTCATCTAGCTAGCTCCTCCTCTCTTCTTTTCATTGTCAGTTTGCCATTCTATAAAACAACCGGTATATGCTGTGGAGAGACCCTTCTCTGGAAGCCCTGAGAACCAGTATCCTGGATGGTTTCTCAGGCCACCGTCCAGTTCCTCTCATTTCTCTGCTAAGCCTCTCAATGATATGGTTCTATCTGCTCCCTTTATCTATTGTGTGTGTCTCTACCCGCTACCCTGCCCCTTTTAGAATGTAAGCTACTAGGGGTAGGGATTTATTTCTTTTTTTGTTGTTGTTCACTTACATATTTCCAGATTTCAAAAAAAAATGCCTGGCACATAATAAATATTTGTGGAATGAATAAATGTTGCTTCCACTTTTATTTAGCTACTCATTCCTTTGTGAATTTTTTGTGGTTTGTTTGTTTTTAATTCTCATTCCAAGGATATTTTTTCCAATTATTTATAGAGAGAGTAGAAGGGAAGGAGGAAATTGTGAGTAAGAAAGAGAGTAAGAAACCGGTTTGGCTCAGTGGACAGAGCATCGGCCTGTGGACTGAAAGGTCCCAGGTTCGATTCCGGTCAAGGGCATGTACCTTGGTTGTGGGCACATCCCCCGTGGGGGTGTGTGCAGGAGGCAGCTGATCGATGATTCTCTCTCATCGATGTTTCTAACTCTCTGACCCTTTCTCTCCCTCTCTAAGAAATCAATAAAATATATTAAATTTAAAAAGAGAGAGAGAGAGAGAGAGATACACATCGACAGGAGAGAGACACATCCATTGGTTGCCTGCCAGGGCTGGGAAGCATGCAACCAAGGTACAAGCACTTGACCAGGAATTGAACCCAAAACCTTTTGGTCCATAGGCCAATGCTCCCTCCACTGAGAAAAACTGGTCAGGGCTGTGATCTGATTTGTATCATTGTTCTGTTAACATTTTATCTTGGACCACTGATAATGTCTTTCACTGCCTTTATTGTTTATGTTTTTATTTGTTTTTTTCTCTGTAGCAATTAATATTATCAACCATTATATTCATAGATCTTTTTTTTGTTTTTTGGCTGCATTTAACATACTGCTATTCTGGTTCTTTTTTTTTATGTTTGTTCCTGCATTTGTTCATCTTTTAATCCACAAATATTTATTGAGTTCCTCCTATAGGGATAAGGTGTACCTGGCACTCTTCAGGGTACATCTCTCTCTCTCTCTTCCTTTCTTAGCTTTTTTTGTATCAGGGACAGTCTGTATTTAGTTTTCCATCCCCAGGAATGTTTAACCACTTTCACAAGTTCACGTTTACTACCTCTGAAATAAAGATTCTAATCATAACCTTATGGTATCTACAGGCTTTCTGCTTATTAGTGGGCTTTTTTTTTTTAATGCCCTGCTATGTCCTTAAGTTTACCATATCTAAAAACAACCTTTCATTCTTCCTTTTTCCTGTCACCTGTTCTCCAACAGTAAGACCACTTTTCTTTAGGACTTCTCAATTCTTGTTAGTGAGACCATTTTTTAATAAACCTAGGTCTAGACCAGTCAACAATATTTCTTCCTCACTTATTCCTAATCCAGCTTTTTCTGGAATTCTTTCTTTTTCACTTTTGCTATCATTTCCCACGTTTTGTCCTCCAGCCCCTTAATCCTGAATTACTGTATTTAACTTTTCATCTCATTTTTTGCCACGTTTGTCCATTTTCTAAACAACATCTGATTACTTTTCTCTAACTGTCACTTTTTATCCTAAACCTGCCTGCTCATTATCTGTGTGTTTTTTTGTTGGTTAGAATTTGATAATCACCATTGTCTAAACAATCCAAGTCATATTCCTTAACCAGTTATTCAAGCCTATAGAGATCCTTTCAACCAGGCAGAACATCTCTGGCTTCTTAATATAATCTTTTCAGAGCCTATTCTTGTATTTATTCCCTCTGCCAGTTTATCTCAGTAAACACTCTAACTACAATCTACTGTGATACTTGTCTTCCTCTGTGTTTCACTCATTTGACATATAATTTATTGCTAATTTGTTGGAAATTTTTTTTTCTTAGCTCCTGCTAAATTTTAACTCCCTTGAGTACAGCTAGTATGACTTACTCTCAATAATAATCCATTTTCCCACCTATGCACATCCCCTCCCCCTCACTTAGGGTAGATACTTATATATTCTTTACAAATAATTAGTCTGATCAGTTAGCATCTTTCTGTTTTTCATCAACTTCAGTACAGATTGAATTTTTTAAGCTGTATTTTTGAGCTGTACATCATAACCCATTTTTTAACAGCTTTATTAAGGTATAATTAATATATAATAAACTTTACAGATTTAAATTGTACAGTTTGATAAGTTTTTACAAGTATGTGCTCATGAGACCACCAAAAGTTTCCTTTGAATATTCTAAAGAAACACTTATTATTTTATTTTTTATATATATTTTTATTTATTTCAGAGAGGAGGGGAGAGGGAGAGAGAGAAAGAAACAGCAATGATGAGAGAGAATCATTGATTGGCCGCCTCCTGCACACCCCACCCTGGGGATTGAGCCTGCAACCCAGGTATGTGCCCTTGGCCAGAATTGAACCTGGGACCCTTCAGTTCTCAGGCCAACGCTCTATCCACTGAGCCAAACCAGCTAGGACTTGAAACATTGATTATTTTAGAAAGAAAGTTTTTAAACTGGGAAACTAATGTAGGATTTGTGATAGTTTTTGTTTAAGGTCTTCTGTCCTTAGAAGCACTACTATCTATTGCAGTAGTTCATAAACTTTTTTTTTTTTTTTATTGATTTCAGAAAAGAAGGGAGAGGGAGAGAGATAGAAACATCAGTGATGAGAGAAAATCATCCCCTACACTAGGGATGGAGCCTGAAACCTGGGCATGTGCCCTGATGGGGAATCGAACTGTGACCTGCTGCTTCACACCAGCCAGGCAGTTTATAGACTTCTTTAAAAAGTAGATCTTGCCGAATCCAGTTTGGCTCAGTGGATAGAGCATCGGCCTGCAGACTGAAAGGTCCCGGGTTCGATTCCGGTTAAGGGCATGTACCTTGGTTGCGGGCACATCCCCAGTGAGGGGTGCGTAAGAGGCAACTGGTCGATGATTCTCTCATCGATGTTTCTAATTCTCTATCTCCCTTCCTCTCTGTGAAAAATCAATAAAATATATTAAAAAGTAGATCTTTCTTCAAGAATTCCATGCAGATATTTATCTAGAAATTTAATACATAAAATAGGAAGAAAAAAGAGAGAGATAGAGAGCTGTTACATTTAGAAAAAGGGACATTAAGTGTACAGTGCCTGGGACCTTTCTCTCTCAGCCTTTCTCCATTCTAGACAGCCATGAGGTATCTCCTCTTGACTCATAGGTTTCCAACAGAATGCATTTTGAAAATCATTTCTTTAAGAATTGATTTAATTGGAGATGTAATAAGAAGCCAAATTAATGTGTAAGGAAAATAATTACGAATAAGAAGGGCATGAAATCTTTTTTGTTGAAATTAATGTTTTGCTTTATTTAAAAGTCTTATTTTTTTCTCCCTTAATCCCCTTGACCTTTAGGACTATCCCACCTATACTATCCTTGGTCAGAGTCAGTACCAGACCTGCTACCCCAGCTCCAGCTTTGGAGTCACAGGCCAAACTAACAATGATGCTGAGAGTTCCGCATTAGCAGCAACCACATACCAGACGGAGAAGCCTAGCGTCATGGTACCTGCGCCTGCAGCACAGAGACTTTCCTCTGGTAAGCACCACAGCTCTAAAAACTTTGGCGTAAGGGCACTTCAATAGGCGATGGTGAAGATTATTTTGTTCTGGTCTAAGTTACTGTTACCATGCTATTAGCTTTCCCTCTCAGGAGTATATGAACATTGAAGCCAGACTGTAACAAGTCATTGGCAGGCTGAATGTAATACCTGATGCTGTGAACAGAAAAGTACCAAGAACGAAAAGACTGCATTTATGACTCCTACTTTATCCCACCCCCCTTCCATAGCTCTAACATGATTGTCACAGGGAACTTCAGAATCATGGCACATTTTATAAAAGTTGGAGGATTCCAGTTTTAGTCTGAATATTTTGGACTTTTGCTAAACTTCAGAGCAGTAGTTCTCAACTTTTTCTGTGTCATGGATCCCTTTAAGATTCTAAAAAAATCTAAAGAAACATGAAAAATATTACCTACAAATTTAGGTTTGTGCATTTAGCTTTGAAATGTTTCACTGGATTATGATGTCCAGGTTAAAAACAAACAAACCCTGACACATTCAATAAACATATGCACACACTTTAAAAAACATAAATATTTTTATTGATTTCAGAGAAGAAGAGAAACATCAGTGATGAGAGAGAATCATTGATTGGCTGCCTCCTACACACCTTCTACCAGGGATTGAGCCCGCAAAGCGGGCATGTGTCTGAGCAGGAATTTAACCATGATCTCTTGGTTCATAGGTTGACTCTCAACCGCTGAGCCACACTGGTTGGGCCATACTTTTTATTCATCACTATTTTTCATGAAAATTTGATGATAGTGATAGTTGTCTTCCTCTGTAGTTCACTCATTTAAAGTTTTCTGTCATATATCACCTGAGGAAGGACTATTTATTGTTATTAGCTCTCATGCATTTTTTAAAAAATAGTGCTCTACATCAACTAAAGTAGTTTTCTGTGTGCCTTTACCAGTCTTCTAAGTAATGGATACACAGATGGTCACTTCAAAATTATGTAACTTTGAAATTATTACATATGATAGTTTTGATTTTGTTTCTCTAAATCTCTCTGTTCTTCATAACAATTTTAACTTTTGAATAATGGAGGATTGCAGACAGACAAGACGTCAGAGTAGTATAGTGAACCCTTATGTATCCAACATCCGTCTTCAACAATGCAGCTCAGGAAAACTTTTTTTCAACTATACTTCATCCAATTCCCTCTCCAAATCCTAGACATTATTCTAAAATATAAATGCTCAACATAACCACAATTTCATTATCCCATCTAAAATAATTCAACAATAATTTCTTAATATCATAAAGTACCAAGAGGTATTCTTCTGGTTTTCTCATAAATATTATTTTCTCATAAATATGTTTTTCTTTTTACAGTTTGTTTAAATTAGGATCCAAGTAAGATCCATACATTGTGATTGGAAGATACATATTTTCTCTCTTTAAACCTATAAATTCCTTCATCTCTTTTTTTATTCCCCTGTGTACTTTATTTGTTCAAGAAACTATTGCTTATCCCATAGCATTTCCCTCAATTGTGTTGATTATATCCTTACTAGAGGCCCGGTGCACGAAATTTGTGCATGTGGCAGGGGGCGGGGGGGGGGGGTAGGGAGCGGGATGTCCCTCAGCCCAGCCTGCACCCTCTCCAATCTGGGATCCCTCGGGGGATGTCCGACTGCCAGACATTTCTCTCATAATCCAGGACTGCTGACTCCCAACCACTCACCTGCCTGCCTGCCTGATTGCCCCTAAAAGCTTCTGCCTGCCAGCCTAATCATTCCCTAACCACTCCCCTGCCAGCCTGATTGCCCCTAAAAGCTTCTGCCTGCCAGCCTAATCATTCCCTAACCACTCCCCTGCCAGCCTGATTGATGCCTGACTGCTCCCCTGCTGGCCCAATTGCCCCCAACTTCCCTTCCCTTTGGCCCAGTGGCCCCTAACTGCCCTTCCCTGCCAGCCTGGTTGCTCCTAACTGCCCTACCCTGCCGGTCATCTTGTACAAGGGTATGACAGTCAATTTACATACTGCCTCTTTTTTTATATAGGATAGGGTAGTTTAACATGTCCTGCTGCCTTGTGTATGTTATTGTACATTAGCAAATGGATCTAAAGCAGTCTTTTTCAACTAGAGGCAATATTGAGCTATGTGCCTCCCTCCTCTCCCTTTGACATTTGAAAACATTTTTGGTTGTCACACTGTGTGAGGTGCTGCTGGCAGCTAGAGTGTAGAGGCCAAGGATGCTGCTTAACCAGACATCCTACAATGCACAAGACAACACACTCACGACAAAAATTAATCTGGCCCAAAATGTTAATTGTGCCAAGTTGAGAATCTTTGATCTAGAAGCTTGATCAGATTCAGATTCTATTTTTTCTTTTTTATGAAAAACAACTTTATAGATGTGTTCTTTCATTGGAATACAGGTGTATAAATTCTAGTCATAACTGTCTTTATGGATTAAGAGCTATTGATGTTCAGTACCCAGTTCTGCATTCCCAAATTACTTCGTTTGGTTTTTCATGCTTTATCTCTGCAATATGATTCTTAAGGATAAAAAACTGCTGACCCTCTCCCCGCTCTGTAACTACGAGCAATAAACTTCTTGTTTTTCCTTTTCAGGAGACCCTTCTACAAGCCCATCTTTGTCCCAGACTACACCAAGTAAAGATGCTGACGACCAGTCCAGGAAAAACATGACTGGAAAGAACCGGGGCAAGAGGAAGGCTGATGCCAGCTCTTCCCAGGACAGTGAATTGGAAGTATGGGAAGAAACTCTTTTGAGTTACCTACTTTATTTTTTTCTTCATTTCTTAAGTTTATTTTATATATGTGTGTGTATATATATCTGAAACTCATGGAATAATATGGTTCTGTGTTGTCTTCCCTTTAATTCCTGGGCAAGAGAAACTGAGTTGGCCAAGTGATAAGAGAAATGTAAAAACACATTTGTCTATGCCCATAACTTTCCATATTACTTCAGATGCTTTCACCAAAAGCATCAAAAAAGCTTTTGTGAATTTAAGTAATCAGGTAACTCTGTAAGGGAAAGAACCAACTATTCTCTGTATTCCAGAGGAGAACAGCACATTATCTTCAGAAAGCAGAGGGTGTCACAAGTAATGTCATACTGTTTGCCATTCAAAAATCTCCAAGTAAAATGAGAAGACTAGAATGCTTTAGACAGAGTTTCTGGGAACCATGCAACCTCCCAGAAACTTTGTCTAATGATGACTTTATTAATGAGACTTACACTTATTTACTCTGTGGTTAAACACTATAAGAATTTACTATGGGAATACATTTGGCTTTATTATTATAAAAAGACTAGAAAGTCATACAAACTAATAAGAGTGAAGTTTTGATTTTCAGTTTTTCTATAATATAATTATTTCATAAAGGGAAAAGCTATATTAAAAAATGAGTCCAGCCGAAACTAGTTTGGCTCAGTGGATAGAGCGTCGGCCTATGGACTGATAGATCCCAGGTTCGATTCCAGTCAAAGGCATGTATCTTGGCTGCGGGCACATCCCCAGTAGGGGGTGTGCAAGAGGCAGCTGATCGATGTTTCTAACTCTCTATCCCTCTCTCTTCCTCTCTATAAAAAATCAATGAAATATATATTTTTAAATAAAAATGAGTCCATTGATAGTTGTTCTGAAGATATAGGTAAATTGAAGCTGTATTTGGAGCCTCTCTTCTTTTTTATTCTTGGGGAAAGAAAAAAAGAAAATCTAAAGTCCTAATATTGTTATTGGGGAAAACAGAGAGAACTCACTCCTTTTTTTATTTTATTTTTTTATATATTTTATTGATTTTTTACAGAGAGGAAGGGAGAGAGAGAGCTAGAAACGTCAATGAGAGAGAAACATCGACCAGCTGTCTCCTGCGCATACCCCCACCAGGGATGTGCCCACAACCAATGTACATGCCCCTGACCAGAATCGAACCCGGGACCTTGCAGTCCGCAGACCGATGCTCTACCACTGAGCCAAACCGGTTTCAGCTGATTTCATTTATTTATTTTTCATATATATTTATTGATTTCAGAGAGGAAGAGAGGGAAAGAGAGAGATAAAAACATCATTGATGAGAGAGAATCATTGATCAGCTGCCTTCTGGATATCCCATACAAGGGATCAAGCCCACAACCCAGGCATGTGTCTTGATCAGGAAATGAATCCTGACCTCCTGGTTCATAGGTCGATGTTCAACCACAGAGCCACGCCAGCCAGGCTGTTCATTGATTTTAGAGAAAGAAAATGAAAATCCTTGATTAGTTGCCTCCTGTAGGCACCCTGACCAGGAATCAAATCCACAACCTTTTTTCTGTATTTGATGACACTCCAACTAACTGAGCCACCCAGCCAGGGTTCTTACCCATTTTTAAATTAAGCTTTAATTAATTTTTAAATGGTTTTTTTATTGAGTTTTAGGAATTTTTTATATATTCTAGAAATTAATCCTTTATCAGATATACTAGAGGCCCGGTGCATGAAATTTGTGCAAGAGTAGTCCTTCCTTGTCAAAACCGGTTTGGCTCAGTGGATAGAGCATTGGCCTGCGGACTGAAAAGTCCCAGGTTCGATTCCAGTCGAGGGCATGTACTTTGGTTGCGGGCACATCCCCAGTGGGGGGTGTGCAAGAGGCAGCTGGTTGATGATTCTCTCTCATTGATATTTCTAACTCTCTATCCCTCTCTCTTCCTCTCTGTTAAAAAAAAAAAAAAATCAATAAAATATTTTTTTTTAATAAAAATAAAAAAATAAAAGAAAGAGTAATTCTTCCTTCATCTGGTTGTTGGCACCCGGGACCCAGGTTTCCCTCACAACCCTGGCTTTGACTGGAAGGACAGAATAACATCCAGAAGAACATCTGTTCTAATTACCATATTACGCTTTTTTTTTTAATATATTTTATTGATTTTTTACAAAGAGGAAGAAAGAGGGATAGAGAGCTAGAAACATCGATGAAAGAGATACATCGACCAGCTGCCTCCTGCACACCCCATACGGGGAATGTGCCTGCAACCAATGTACATGCCCTTGACCGGAATCGAACCTGGGACCTTTTAATCTGCAGGCCGACGCTCTATCCACTGAGCCAAACCGGTTTCGGCCATATTATGCTTTTATTATTATAAATTATATACAAATATATTCTCCCATTCTGTGGGTTGTCTTTTTACTCTCTTGATGGTATTAGGGTAATGCTGGCTTCATAGAGTGAGTTAAGAAATGTTCCTTCTTCAACTTTTTGGAATAGTTTAAGACTTCTTTGAATGTTTGGTAAAATTTACCAGGCTAGCCATCTTGTCCTAGGCTTTTCTTCCTTGGGATGTTTTTTATTACTGGTCCAACCACTTTACCAGTTAAAGGTCTATTCAGGTTTCTATTTCTTCTTGAGTCATTTGGCACTTTGTGTTTGTTTGTTTGTTTTTTAAATTTGTTCATTTCATCTAAATTATTGGTTGGTGTACAGCTGTTTATAGTGTTCTCTTATAATCCTTTCTATTTCTAAAGTCTAAAATTAGTAAAAATGTTCATTTCTGATTTTAGTCATTTGAGTTTTCTTTTTCTTAATCTAGCTAAAAGTTGTCAATTTTATAGATTTTTAAAAATATATATTGTTTTTTTTACAGAGAAGAAGGGAGAGGGATAGAGAGTTAGAAACATTGGTGAGAGAGAAGCATTGATTAGCTGCCTGCTGCACACTCCCTGCTGGGAACGTGCCTGCAACCAAGAATTGAATCTGGGACCGTTTAGTCCACAGGCTGACTCTCTATCCATTGCGCTGGACTGGTTAGGGCTAGATTTTTTTATTTATTTATTTTTTTACTATATATTTTTATTGATTTCAGAGAGGGAGGGAGAGAGAAACATCAATGATGAGAGGGAATCATTGATTGGCTGCCTCATGCATGTCCCCACTTAGGGTTCGAGCCTGCAACCCAGGCATGTGCCCTTGACCAGAATGGAACCTGGGACCCTTCAGTCCATAGGCTGACGCTCTATCCACTGAGCCAAACCAGCTAAGGCTTACAGATGTTTTTAAAGAACCAACTTTTTTTTTTTGGGGGGAGATAAAAAAATTAAATAAATAATAATAAAAAATAAAAAGAACCGACTTTTAGTTTTGTTGATTTTCCTTGATTATTTTTCTATTCTATACTTTATTTATCTCCATTCTGACTTTTATTATTTCCTTCTGTTTTTTTCTAGATTTTTAAGTTGTACAGTTAGGTTATTAATTGAGATCTTTTTTAAGTTATGCATTTACAGCTGTATATCTCTTTCTTAGCACTGCTTTTGCTGCATACTACAAATTTTGTTGTTGTGTTTTTATTTTCATTCATCTCAAGGTATTTTCTAATTTCACTTGGGATTTCTTCTTCCATTCTTGGTTATTTAAAATTGTGTTGTTTAATTTTCACGTATTTGTGAATTTTCCAGCTTTTCATTAATTTCTTGCTTTATCCCATTGTGATTAGAAAAGATGTTCACTCATTATTTTTCATATTTTCCTCCCTCAGCGGGTATTTCTGTGGGACTTGGATGAAACCATCATCATCTTTCATTCCCTTCTTACTGGATCCTATGCCCAGAAGTATGGAAAGGTAATTTGTGTCTTTCTTCCTTTGTTGTAAGCGTCCCTTTTCTGCTATAAGAGCAAGTAACCAAAATCACTTTCCCTGCTACCTCCACCTTACCCTGTTGGCCTTTTCATGTTAAATTTCACCTCGTAGCTTTTACCAGGCAGGCTACATGGTCAGGAGGAGATGATGATAAAGCTCGACACTAGACCTGAGGTAAATGGTGAAAGCGGAAGTTCTTTGAGAATGGTATTTTGTATAAATGAAATATGGGAATGATGCTCAAAACAGAGTGGTGTCTCAGGATTATATATTCCAAAGACCAATCTATTATCCCTTAAGCCACTTTTAACAACCTAAACTGGACATTTTATTTACCTGGTTCAAATTACAGATAAAATATAAAGTATCTTTCTAAAAGAGATTACATACCTTCTTAAATTAAATATACCAAGCAAAATTTAATTTGTTTTGTCATTAGTCTAAACATCAGTTTTAATACAGGGATGAACTGTTTTTGAGCTATTGCATATATATTTATACACTAAACTACCTTCAGGCACCTATTTTCCTGTATTATGAATACATTTTATAAAAATATATGCCTCCTTTGTTCTCTTATTATTCCCATATATTCCTTATGGTCACAAATGTTTGTTAGGAGTAATTTCCACAGACATTCAGTATATAGACTGGCAAGCTCCTATGCTAAATAACTAATCTGTTATAAAGTAAATAAATAAATTAAATAAGAGCATACAGCCTTTAAATGAAGACCTAGTTGTTCATTTTAAAACTAAGTGCATTGGGGGGTGAGGATGAGGATAAGCTAAGTGCATTGCTTTTCCTGCAAATATTATGACTCTTCAGCCTTTGTTTACTTATTTCCTGGTTGTTGAGAATGTCAGATAGCTGATTTCTGGTGTTATACTCTGTGTGTGCATATAGGAAAGATAATGGGTGTTACAAAATTAATATTTTAGTAATAGAGTTTCTCCTGAAACAGAATTTTCCCC
The DNA here is from genome assembly GCA_036971965.1 of Nyctalus aviator. Taxonomy (NCBI): domain Eukaryota; kingdom Metazoa; phylum Chordata; class Mammalia; order Chiroptera; family Vespertilionidae; genus Nyctalus; species Nyctalus aviator. The sequence goes on from CM072923.1 coordinate 178,921,148, forward strand.
CCAAAAAAATTCAGGTATTATGTGTTTTTAAAATATTTTTATTGAGTTTTAGAGAGAGATGAAAGGAGAGGAAGAGAGAAACATTGATGTGAGAGCAACACATAGATTGGCTACCTCTTGAACATCCCCTACAGGGCATTGAGTTTGCCACTGGGCATATGCCCTGACCAGGAATCAAACTATCAGCCTTATGGTGCAGGGGATGACGCCCAACCAGCTGAGCCACACTGGCCAAGGCAGGGTTGTTGTTTTTAAGTGGGTTTGGTCTTCTAGAAACTAAAGTCCTAAAATTTTTAGCTTTTCACAATTCCAGGTTCTTATTACTGAATGAAATTGCACCAGTAATCGTTGGAAGTACTATTGTGGGTCTGTGTTGTGTTGGCCTTGACCCAAATAATTTTTAAATATTTTAAGAGTCAGAACCAGTGCCGTGAGTACCAAGTCAAGCAATTTTTCCTTATTGTATTCCAGGATCCAACAGTAGTGATTGGCTCAGGTTTAACTATGGAAGAAATGATTTTTGAAGTGGCTGATACACACCTATTTTTCAATGACTTGGAGGTAAGCATTTTAAATTGTTTCTGTGCTTTAATGAAACGTTTTGTTCAGTAACTATTTAGTGTTTATTTAGTTAGAGGATATGTGGTTAGGGTGGGTATGGAGAGGCCAGCTGGTTACTTAGATCTATATAGTCTTGTAGAAATAGTGGCTTGGCTAAGTCATCACAGTCTTGGTTCTGGCCCTCAATTTTATTGGCTCAAAAATTTGATTGTTTTTCTGGAAGTGATCCAGCTCTGTTTTGCCAACCCATTGGGCAAATCACTGATACCAAAATTTCAATTTATTCATATATATTAAATAATACATAAGGTGGGTTTGATTTTTTGTGTGTGCTTTTTTTAGAATATATTTTTATTGACTTCAGAGAAGAAGGGAGAGATAGAAACATCAATGATGAGAGAAAATCATTGATCAACCACCTCCCACTCATTTCCTACTTGGGGATCGAGTCCACAACCATGTGCCCTGACCGGGAATTGAATCCTGGCATACTGGTTCATAGGTCGACATTCAACCACTGAGCCACACCACATAGCCAATTATTTGTGGTCTTAAGTATATTTGTCTATTCTTCAATTTTACCTTCTTAAAAGAATCTCTAGATTTGTCAGATCTACAAGTAACTGCTGTAACTTATTTTTTTTATGCATGCTGATTTTCCATAGGTTAGCCTGGACATCCAGAGTCACTGTATAGTTAAGTGTAAGGAAAACCTAAAAACTTCTTGGTGAATTTTTTGGCTTTGGCATTTTAGTTAGCCTTTGAGGTAAACATGGTTTAGAGGAAAGAACACAGAACTGGGAGTCAGAAGACTGGAGTGTGAGTCCCAAGTTAGGAAAGTTATCTTCCCACTTTTGGGCCTCATTGAAGCAGGTATTCTAAAGAAACCAGTAACAGTTGTTTATCTGGGAAGGAGGATCATTGCTGGGCACAGAAGTAGGAAGGAGCAGATTATATACTTTTGAATTTTGACCTGTATACCAAATGTACACCTAGTTTTAAAAATAGTGAAAATGTTAAAGTAAAATAAGATAGCATTTTATAAACATGAAATAATTTTATTCCTTTTAAAATATAATACAGTTCTACATAACAAACAATTCTCCAACAAATTAAATTGATAAGGCTCTAACTCTAAAACTTTAGTCTAAGCTCCACGATGCTTTAATCTTTCCTCAACTTCACATGTTGATAAGTTAGGACATCAGAGTTATTCAGCAAACATTTGTTGAAAACCTATTATCTGCCAATAATTATTGCCAAATTGTATTTGTAATGATTTTCTAGACATAGTCCTCACTCAGGACTGAAAGTTCTGTGAAGAATTTGACCTGAATGTGTTCCTGCCCCTGAGGTCAGTGGTTCTCAACTTTAGGAGGCATAAGAATCACCTGGGGACCTTGTTAAAAATGAAGATTTTAGGACTTCACTCCCAGAGATTCTATTCAAGTCGTTCTGGGGTGGACCCAAGAATATGCATTTTTTAAAAACTTCCCCAGAGGATTCTGATGCAGATGGACATTACAATACCGCCCAGGTGATGTCAGAGGAATAAACCTGTTAGAGTTAGGCAGTGGTGACACTTTATGTCAATACTAATGTGCGTTTGGTGGAAAGAATCTTGGGTCTGAATTAGAAGGCTCTTTCTAGTTTCTTTCTACCACTCCCTTGGGTAAATCATTTTACCTCACTTTGATAACATGAGGAGGAGTTGACTTAAACAAACCCTTCTGTGAACCAGGTTTGAATTTATAAATTTCTGTTTCAGTCACTTTCAGTTGAGATACTACACTCTACCAACATCTGTTTCTTCTGCAAGAATTTATTGGATACATGCTGCCTAAGGTCACTGGACTAGACCACAGGAGTACAAGAGAGATAGAAGATAGGGGTCGTGTTGTAAGAGGCCCACAGTGTAATAGAACTTTCAGCCTGTACAGACCATGGACACACCTGACAAAGTGAGGGAGTTTGTGCTCATACCTAGGAGCTGTTGGAAAAATGAATGATTGAGATAAGAGCATAAGTGAGGGCTGGGTTGGTTAAGGTTTCGTGAAGTCTGTGCTCTGTGAATGAGGCCTTGAAAGAAGATGGCCAGCAAGGGGGGTGAGAGTGATCCTCCAAGAGAGGCCATCAGGTATTTCATCATCCCACCCTTGTTCGTGGTGTTTTTACAATATGTCATGTCGGTACTAGACTTCTACTGGCCGGACTGAAATAGCGTATGGTCTTGTCTTTTAACAGGAGTGTGACCAGGTGCATGTGGAAGATGTGGCTTCTGATGACAATGGCCAAGACTTAAGGTGATAAAAACAGTGATGCCTTAAATATCTGTACAGCATAAGACATAATCTAGGCTTAGAGGAAAACAAAGAAAATCATTCTTTTCCTCCACTAAACTTGCTTTATTGCAATATTTGCTTTATTATGGTGGTCTGGAACCAAACCCATAATATCTCCAAGGTACACCCATATTAGTTATCTATTGTATAACAAATTATCCCAAACTTAATACCCTAAAATAATAAATATTTATCATCTCATAGAAACTTGTAAGTGACTTAGCTAGGTAGTTCCGAATTAGGGTCTCTTAGAATGAAATCGAGACAGTGGCTGGAGCTAAATTCATCTGAAGGTTTTATTAGAGGGGAGACCTGATTTCAGCCTCCTGCCTGTGCCTGGTAACAGGCGGCCTCAGTGTCTCACTGAGTGCCTCTGCATCGGGTAGCTTGAATATTCCCAAGTGACAGCTGGCTTCTTTCAGAGCAAGTGCTGCAGGAGATAGCGAGAGAAGTCTGGTCTGTGAAGTCTAACACCACGTTCTGTTTACATTCAAATACATTACATGCCCAAAGGAGCAGAATTAGAGGAGAGGAGCATTGAAGAATCTGTGGACATAATTTAAAGTGAACTATGAGCTTAATAAACTAGCCAGCAGGTCACTGAAAGAGAGCATCCCTATTATCTTACTATTTTTAAATATATATTTTATTGATTTTTTACAGAGAGGAAGAGAGAGGGATAGAAAATTAGAAACATCGGATGAGAGAGAAACATCAATCAGCTGCCTCCTGCACACCCCTAACTGGGGATGTGCCCGCAACCAAGGTACATGCCCTTAACCAGAATCGAACCTGGGACCCTTGAGTTCGCAGGCCGACGCTCTGTCCGCTGAGCCAAACCTGTTAGGGCCTATTATCTTACTATTTCTAATATTTTGGGTTATTACCTTCCATTATTTTATATATTTTTAATTCTTTTTTTCACAAAGGAATATAAGACTTAACCACTGTTTATCAGTATTTACATTAAAGTAAACAATATACAGTTGATATCATTCTGTTTACTACAAAACTATTGTTTTTCCTGGCTTTTGTTGAACCAGTACCCCAGATACTGAGACTGAGTTGTAAGGAATGAGTTGGAGTAAAGAGAAAACATGCAGATCAAGAGTTTAGATTACTAAAGTTTGTTCACCCATTTATTCCAGTGGTCCTAACATCTCTAATAATCTGATTAGGTATCCATGAATAAAGTTTTACACATTCCATGACCCTAGTTTTTTAGTCAATATAGCACAGGGTTTCAACTTCTTGTAAAAGGAATGTTTTATGAGGTAAAACCTTAAAATAAGTGTTGCTTACCTAGTTAAAATACATCAGGGTTTGCCTATTTTTCTCATTTGAGTCAGGAGGTTATTGGTAGTGATAAAATTTTCCTTTCAGGAGTTTTGCAAATAAACTTGCATTTACGGTTGTAGCTGTGGATTCTGATATGGCTGCTTTAAATTATCCAATTTAAACTACTTACATTATATTTAAATTGCCCAATTAATTACAAAATTATCTAATTTCAAAGATTAAAAGCTTCAGGAAAAATTTTAATTTAACTTCAAATAATTTTTCTTAGGTTGCTGAAAATGATGGCAGCTCAGAAACATGAGTTTATCTATAATTATGAAATGCTGTTTTGTTTTGGTTAAAAAAAAAACATTTACATATTTATACACACCTACCTCCCTCCCCCAGTAAACAAAAGTCCCACAATGATCCTTAGGCATATATGAGTTAAACACAAATTCTGACTGAGTAACAACTATGGAGATTTCCCCCAACATTTAGAAAAGCTTCTCAAATGCATAGGAAAAAATGCACCATGGTATCAAATGTTCTTTTCTGATAAAGGAAGCAACTATAGAAAGCTTTTGTTCAAAGTACCAGTGCTATAGATGCAACACCCCCCAACAACTCTGCAGCACTACTTCAAAACAAACAATCAAACATGATTTTTATTAGAACATAGTTTTCTTTCTTCACACTAATCAAAAAAACCAAGAACCAGATTTTATATGTATGTATAAATATACTGGAGACCTTGTGCACATATTCGTGCATCGGGGGGGCCCCTGGGCCTGGCCTGTGCCCTCTCAATCCAGAACCTCTCAGAGGATGTTGGACTGATGGTTTTGGCCCAATCCCCGCAGGCCAGGCCAAGGGACCCCACCGGTGCACAAATCCGTGTGCCGGGCCTCTAGTATGCATAAGATCTTTGGTTAATCTCTTCCTGCTCTCCCTCCTCCTCCTCCAATTCCCCTGATATTCATCAGTGTTCCATGTTTCCATGCCTGTGTGTTGAGCATCTGCCCCCTCGTGGTCAGTGTGCTTCATGCTAATGGTTGGACAGTTGCTTACGCTTTTATATATATAGATATAAAAAGCAGTGGAAACAAATATTGGGATTCACCTTTTGGATAAGAATGCCAAGTTAGTCTTTCTTCATAGAAAGCAATTACAATTTGAGGACACTTCATATTTACCTCTTTTGCCAGCACCAAATCAGCCTCATCTTAATCTTTCCGTTTCATGAGAAACAGTAATTCTCCACTGCTGTCGGTGGCACCGATTATTCACTCAGGATCAAGACCTCTGGCAAAGCCTCTTGGTTTATCAGCAGCATCTCTTTTCTTCTTTGATTTGCTATCATTAGATTCACTGTCAGATAAAATCTTTCTTTTTGTACCATCTTTTTCTTTACCAGCTTTTTGAAAATTAAGAAATGCTTCAGTTAACTCGACAATCTAAATTTTCTTTAGGTTCCCAGGTATTATCAGCATCTGTGAATCCTTTCCACTTCAGAAAATACTCCGCTCTCCCATTCACTACACGTCGGTCCAATCCTTTTTCCACTACAAATTCTTCAGGCTCTGCCTCTTCAACTTTTTTACTCTTTCCATTCTATTTCCCATTTTTTGCAATGTAGTTTTATTGGAGACCATCTTTTATTGCAGACTCAAAGAGTTATTACTCACCACCTTCATGCAGCTCTGTATTCCATGTTTCTAGCATCTCCGGCCCTGCATGCCTTCAGTTCCCTATTTTTTAATATTTTTATTGATTTCAGAGAGGCAGGATGAGGGAGGGAGAAAGAAACATCAATGATGAGAGAGAATCATTGATCGGCTGCCTCCTTCACACCCCCTACTGGGGATCAAGCTCGCAACCTGGGCATGTGCCCTTGATCAAACTCGAACTCAGGACCCTTTAGTCCTCAAGCTAATGTTCTACCCACTGAGCAAACCAGCTAGGGCCCATTATTTTTTTTTTACTTTTTTTCTTTACATACTTGCAATCATTTTGTATATACATACATAAAAATTTTTATATTCTGGATTTTTTTCACTGTAAGATATTCTGTCATTAATGAAAGGATGCTTCATTTCAAGCCAACGTTTGCAGGATGCTGGTGCTTGAATTGTTCCTACTTCTCTTTCCCTATTCGTCATCCTTTTTTTGATAGATGTAATAGAGGTGATATAGAGGAATAGTGAAAGATAGACTCTGGCACATAGAGATTAGGGGAAAGATTCTCAAAGCCCTTGGTCTTGGGGTCAGGTGCTAGGAATAGGGACAGAATCCCAGGTGGCATTCACCCAAAAACCCATGCAGTGTGGATTTTCATTTTTGTTATCCTCTCTCTCTCTGCAGCAACTATAGTTTCTCAACAGATGGCTTCAGTGGCTCAGGAGGCAGTGGCAGCCATGGTTCCTCTGTGGGTGTACAGGGAGGTGTGGACTGGATGAGAAAACTGGCTTTTCGTTACCGAAAAGTGAGAGAAATCTATGATAAGCATAAAAGCAACGTGGGTGGTAAGTGTCATACAATCAGTCTGATTTGCTGCTTTCTTCTCCAGGGATTCCTTAGAACTCCCTGAGAACTGCTTATGAATTTGTAACATTTTAATTCTGTATTTTAAAACCTGGAGGTTTGATTAAAACCCTTTGAGTAGGAAGCTCTACATTTCTGATGGACTTCTCTTAGCATACGTTTTCAAAACTCTCTTGTTCATTCTAGACAAATGCCTTTTTATAAGAAATATGTTCCAAATTTGACTAAGTATTTTATTCTGGAGTCAGTAGTGGTTAATAGGTTGCCTTATTGTTTTTTTACTAATATATGAAGACAAGTCATATATAACAAGTCACGGGGTGGTTTTTAGTGGATGGAAAACTAGGTCCAGAAGTATAGGCTGGCAGTATCCATGTGTTGTGATTTGAAGGACTTTGGAAATTCTTTCTACCTAGAAATATCTCGTGTCAGGCGCCACCAGGCCTGAATTCTGTTGTTTGGGATTAATTAATTAATGATAGATTGTTCAGATTAGAAGAGACATTAGATATCTATTGAGGAAATTGATGTCCATCTTGAAAGTAACAAGGGCAGATACCATAGCAAGTTAATTCCCTATCACAGCTAGAATCCTAAATTATTGGTCCACTTTACATTCATGAGGTTCTTTTTATAGTGATATACCTTATGAGAAAATATTAAAATTGTAAGCCATCACCCTCAAACTTCTACATACACATAAATGTTGCATGTAGTTTCAAAGATTTCCTACACTGCCTGTAGGTATATTACCCCAGGTCAAGAGAACCCTCCTACAATACCATGCTACCACTTTCTGGGATACTGGAAGTAAAAATAGGATTTTAAAAATCAATTTAGTTCATTTCTGTTATAGTCTTCCAATAACAGGTAAAAATCACAGACATCTAGGCTTTAGGAGTCAAATTTAAGTGTCTGATTTTTTTATTTTTGCCTAGTGAATGCCTGGACCTAGTTTTCTGCCGAAAGTAATATAACCCTCTATAAGAATATCCACCTGTATTTTGTAAAATTTTTGAGTTGTCAAAGTGCAACATCATATTATTATTTAAGTAAGACATGCTAGTATGATTATGTTTATATCATACATGCCATAGAGGTATTGGTTTTGTTTTATTAGAAACATTGAGAGTCATTTAATTCTAGTCTTGCGTTGTGAAACCATCAGTCTGAAAACAAATTATACATAGTTCTAGTCCTCATAGAAATGCCTTCTATTTTTGTAGAATATTGGTAATATATTACAGGATTTCTCTTCACTATAGAAAATAATTCAGGGCCAGATTTATTATTTGAATATTATAACTCAAGTGTCTATTAACATGCTTTCATCAGATGAATTCTGTTTTGTTATGCTTAATTATCTTATCTTAAACAGTGTCTTGGTCTCTTACTAGCTGGAGTTGTTTTAGAAATAAATACAGAACAAGTAAATGACATTCATAGAGTTGGTCATTCAACCTGAAATCTCAGGTTGATGTATTCTGAAAGGGGTAAAAGGAAAACACAGTCACCATGAGAGCAGTGTATGGCAGTGGAAAGACTTTTGAGACCAAAAGCGACTTTTTAAAAGATATATTTTTATTGATTTCAGAGAGGAAAGCAGAGGGTTAGAGAGAGAGAAACATCAGTGAAACATCAGTGATGAGAGAGAATCATTAATTGGCTGCCTCCTGCATGCCCCCTGCTGGGGATTGAGCCCGCAACCCAGGCATGTGCCCTTGACCAGAATCGAACCTGGGATCCTTCAGTCCGCAGGACAATGCTCTATCCACTAAGCCAAACCAGCTAGGGCGCCACTAACTTTCTGTTTAATCTTAGCCCTTTCCTCCCTGGGTCTGGTTTCTTGAGAAAGAGATTGGAATGATGCAGACCCTTCTTTTAGCTCTAACACTTACTTTTCCCCTTTGGTTCTTGAGCCCATGTCTAAATCAGTGCTACTAAGGGAATAGTCCACCACTCTGCAGATTGTGCTGCTGATTCATGATGAAAGAGCTGTGTCAGAATCTAATCATGTTTCCTCAGCTGATTTTGTTGTGCCCGGTAGCAAACATTCTGATGAAGAAAGTGAAAGTGAAAAAGACATTTTGAGCAGACTACTCTAGGGTTTTACTAAGAAGAGAATTGTATTCATTCAGTAGAAATTTCAATGACACATTATTTCTCAATTGAATTATAGAACTTGTTTCATTGATATCAGCAAGGATATGTTGTCAAATGATAAATGTGTCTGCTTTTATTCCAAAAGGCCTTCTAAGTCCCCAGAGAAAGGAAGCACTGCAGAGACTAAGAGCAGAAATTGAAGTTTTAACAGATTCCTGGTTAGGTACTGCATTAAAGTCCTTACTTCTCATCAAGTCCAGGTATGAAAATGGTTCTTTCAGTTCTCATCCTGTCAGAGAGACACTCTCCTACACCAGTTTAGGACAAGCAATTCCAAAATAGGATGTGGGGTGGGAAGAGGGGAGTTCAAATGAAGCAAGGAAGTAGGTAGTAGGTTCGGTGGGAGGCAGGGCCATTTTTATACTAATAACACACCTTAGATTTTTTTTTTTTAATATATTTTATTGATTTTTCACAGAGAGGAAGAGAGAGGGACAGAGAGTTAGAAACATCGATGAGAGAGAATCATCTATCAGCTGCCTCTTGCACACCCCCCACTGGGGATGTGCCCGCAACCAAGGTACATGCCCTTGCCCGGAATCGAACCCGGGACCTTTCAGTCCACAGGCCGACGCTCTATCCACTGAGCCAAACCGGTCCCGGCAACACACCTTAGATTTTTAAGAAAATATATATGAAAGCCTTTTTCCCGTTCTTTCTTTTTTTTAATGTGTTTTTATTGATTTGAGAGAAAGAGAGAGAAACATTGATTGGCTGCTCCTGAATGCCCTCACTGGGGATCCAGCCAGCAACCCAGGCCTGTGCCCTGACCAGGAATCAAACTGGTGACCTCTTGGTGCATGGGACAGTACTCAGTCAACTAAGCAACAGCAGCCAGGGCTTTCCCTTACTTTTTCCTCACAAAATTAAAACTCAGTAAATCATAATCTCCAGCCCAGGAGATGGGCCTGGTGACATCAAAGGATACATATAGGAGACATAGCTCAAATATCCTAATTACTCAGGAAGCTTCAAAGAAATGTACCAAAACTTAGGAAGGCAGGATTCAAAAGAAAAGGATACATTAAGCAGATTAAGGATATTTCAGTTTAAAGCTTAAAATGAGAAATAAATACAGTCATAATTGTACCTAAATCTCTTACTGATTTCTTCCTCAAATCAGGAATTCCAGATCTATAACCTAATAGAGCAAACATTAAAACTGACACAGGTTATTAGTGAAGTTTATAAAGGACCTGTGAAATTAATGTGTATTCTGGTGCTTTGTTGCTATTATACAAAGAACAGAGAAGACTTAAATCATATCTCATTAAGAGCTGGGTTGCATTTGGATGAAATAGCACTGTAACTGAAAGTATGTCATTTGTTTCCTAGAGAGTAGTATCAATGACATGGGTTGGTGGTAATTGCTAACAAGTGCAGTGAGCGAATTATCAGAGGGAAATGAGGCAAGAATCAAGTTGCTGCTCTGTGCCCACTATAGAATCTCTGTCCTTTAATATGGAAAGTAAGTAAACCTGAGATAATTAGAACAATAACTGAACATTGACATTGAACAAATATCATATCAGGCCCTTTAAGGTTAAATTTCAATAGTTAGATCTTGAAGGTCAGATCCTGGATTGATTCACCCTTTTCTTTTCTTTCCTTATGTCTCCCTTCTAGGAAGAATTGTGTGAATGTTCTGATCACTACAACACAGCTGGTTCCAGCTCTGGCCAAGGTTCTCCTATATGGGCTTGGAGAAATATTTCCTATTGAAAACATCTATAGTGCTACCAAAATTGGTATGTTTTCTATTCAGTTTCTTGTCACTTGCCTTACAGTAACGTTTCCTACTGTGATGTACTTATTATTTACCAGTTCCTCTGTTAGACATATCTATAATAATAAAAGCGTAGTATGCTAATTAGACTGACAGCGGAAAGACCTTTGGGATGAAGCCGCAGCAGCAGGAGTCCAAGGCAGAAGCGGTTAGAGGTGATCAAGCAGGCAGGCGAGTGGTTAGGGGTGATCAGGCAAGCAGGCGAGCAGTTAGGAGCCAGTGGTCCCGGATTGAGACAGGGGTGTCCGGCTGTCAGTTTAGGCCCAATCTCAGGCAGCCAGACATCCCCCGAGGGGTCCCAGATTGCGAGAGGGTGCAGGCCAGACTGAGGGATCCCCCCTCCATCCACGAATTTCCTACACTGGGCTTCTAGTATATATATCCTCCCAACAGTCTTCTGATATCACTGATGAGGCAGTTCAGGTTTAACAGTTCTGTAGCTTGCACAAGATTTCACAGATAGTAAGTTACACAAACAGGATTCAAATCCAGATCTGTGGGACTTTGTTCTTTTCCTTTATAATATTTGAAAGAACTAGTATCTAGTTTAGAAATCTACTTTTGCCTCATTTCAGATTTATTTTTTTGCATAGAAAGCACTGCAATAAAGAAAAGAAAAATCACTAACTAAACAAGGTGGCAGAAGCAGGAAAATAAAGTATATAAGATATGGCAAAGAAAAAGGAAAGAAAACAATTTCCTTTTTAGTTATTTCTGCAAATAAAAAGCAGTATCATCTGTGCATGTTTTATGTATAGTTTTCAAATGGGATTTGAATTTTTATATATTACCATATATCTAAAAACAGTCTGCATTGTATTGAAACACCCATTTCCCAGGGTAAAGTTCAGTGCTATAGTATCTCGGTTGCAGTTACGAAATATAAAGTGAGGAAATCCGGATAGGACAGATGTTGCTGCCATGTTTATTGGTACTTGGGTTCCTCCGCTACTGACAGCCATAAGGCTCATTCATGCCCGGGACTGTTTCTGGAAAATAAAAAATTGGAGGGAAATAGCTGTTTGTCTATTTCTTTACTAACAAAAAAATCAAGACCTTATGCTCCCACTTTTCCCCCTACATTAAAATAGTTTCCCCTCAAAAAATATCCTTTCACAATGTCCAGAGCCTAGACTTGGAATCAGGAGCCTAAAGTCTAGCTCTAAAGTTGTCGCCAGGACTTGGTTCTCGGCGAGGGAGGTGGCGGCGACCAGTTGGCCCTGGCCGCCCCACCCCCACCCCCCCGCCCGCCGGGACTTGGTTCTTGAAAAAAATAAAGTTGTTTGGATCTGGGCTCTAAAGTCACTAGTCCCATTTCATCTGTTAAAATAGGTTATAGCACCTATCTTAATTTTGAGAATTAAGTAAGGAATAACTTGAAAACTGCTTTGTAAACTGTAAAGTACAGGAGATGTGGGAAAGGACGTGGTGCTCACAGTTCTCACCCTGCCTGGGCCCCTTAGCCTCCCTTTTGTAGATCCAGGGAGCCTGCTGGCATCTCCAGCTGCCTCCGCTCCTCCTCACCACGCGAACTGCCCCTGACTCTGTCTACGCACAGGCCGGTTAACCTAGCAGCAGCCTTTTCTTTGGTGTTGAAAAAAAGTAGGACAGAATGTCCTAATAGGAATTCTTTCTCTCATCAGGTAAAGAGAGCTGCTTTGAGAGAATTGTGTCAAGGTTTGGAAAGAAAGTCACATATGTAGTGATTGGAGATGGACGAGATGAAGAAATTGCAGCCAAACAGGTAATCATGGTGAAGAAAATGTGGAAATTTCAGGACCTATTGCTCTCATTTGTGTATGCTTCGGAAAGGAAAAAAGATTCTAAGGAGAATGACCTGACTTCAGTGTAATTCCTTGGATCATTTATCTACTCGGAGAGATAGTGACCTTTATTCGGAAACTTTTGTTGTTGTTGGGTTTTTAATTTTTTTAGCAGACATCAGACTTTTGAATTGTCTAATAACACACATTGATGACAATACAAAAAATCTATAGTTCAGGATAATGAGGAAGTATAGAATATTAACTCGTTGTTTGCTGAAATGTTAGCTCAGAAGTAATGTTTGGGGAAGACTGACCAGAGATTTTATTGTCTGTAGAGGATGCTGTGGAGTGCCGCCCAGACCCCCAGCAGGACTGAGGCACTCATTTCCTTAGCCACTCCCTGCTCTTGGTGCTGTGGGCTCACAGTTCCGCCCCCAGAATTGCCCTCAGCAGAAGCTGCCTTGCCAGTTACATCACCTTCCCAGAGACACCTGGCTTCCAGTCACTGGTGGGGAAAGAGACAGCTCTAGTCTCCATCCCTCATCTCCGAAGGTGATCCAGCTCCAGCATGCTCTCCGGGGTGGATTAGCGTCTCTACAGCAGCTGTATTACAGTTCAGTTTCAGGCAGTGCCTTCTGAGGAGTATGAAACTTAGCTACGAAAAGGCAAATAATCTGACCTTTCCAGGCTTCAGATTCTAAAAACCATTGCAATCAGTGGGGAGTTGTTTGGAGAAAGTTCTTTCTGCCTCTGAGCCCTGGAGACTTTGTTCTGATGTTAACCTCCTCACTATGCAGGCCCAGCTTCAGGTTGTTCCTTCTTAAAACAGGAAACAGATGAAAGAGTCTTGACTGTGTAATCTAAAATCCCACCCTTTCAAATCTGATTTATTAGCGGCGTGAATAATTTACTTATCCTCTTTGAGTTTCCTCGTCTGCTAAACGGATCTACAGAAGTCCTTTCCCTTCTACTCCAGCATTCTTCTAGCCACTCTGTTTCTTAAGCTTGGAGGCAGTGAGTTAATGAGGACCGCTGTCCTAATTTTCTTCAGGAACTGTTAATGGGCTATGAGAACGGACGTAATCAGTTGGCAGTATTAACACATTATGTTTTCATTTGCCACTTTATGTAGCAATTCAAGGACCTTTATTTTTTCGCATGCATTATCTTTGGAGCTTTGATAGTTTTTATTTTAGCTGCTGTCCAATAAGTTTATTGTCTATCTGAAAAATCTTTAGAGAAAATTGTGGTTTGATTTATTAGCTCTCAGCAGCCTGTTCCTGAGCTCGGAGGAAGCTTGCTTTCTTCTGAGCGACCTGATCTTTCTTCTGGGCAAGAGACATTTAGAGATGGTTCCACCTCTTCTTTTTAAGTTTTCTTAGGCTTCTTCCCATAGACTGGATTATCTCAGATAGCAGCATTAGCGTTTGTTTGTTTGTTTGTTTGTTTGTTTGTTTGTTTTAAATATATTTTTATTGATTTCAGAGAGGAAGGAAGAGGGGTAGAGAGATAGAAATATAAGTGATGAGAGAGAAACTTCGATCAGCTGCCTCCTGCACACCCCCCACTGGGGATGTGCCCACAACCAAGGTACATGTCCTTGACCGGAATCGAACCTGGGACCTTTCGATCCGCAGGCCGATGCTCTATACACTGGGTCAAACTGGTTTTGGCTAGGGAATCGTTTTTACTGTGAGATGTAAATAAGCCTCCACCCACAACTCCCTTCAGGACCCCAAAAACTTTATTTCCAATAGTAGTTCCGGCAAGCCCTGCATCCAAATAGCAGATAAAGGCACTAGGTGGACCATCAGTGCTTTTCACATTGGGTTAATCTCCATTCACCTACACCTGCTTGTCCATGCCAAACCTATTGAGAAGCAGCAGGCCAGTACCATATGCTGCAGCATAATTTGTCAGGCTAACCTTCACACCATACTTTGCGAGTTGATGAGCATAAACTGCACAGACTATCATACCTCCTTCTATAAGGGAATAAGCAGTCTGACAAATATTTCTGTTAGTTACAGAAACTGTCATCCTTTATTTAGGTGCATTGTATTTATTTTCATACTGGATCTCCAAGTGTTTTGGAGACTAGTAATCAGTTTTACCCTCTCATTGTCTTTTGAATTTCACTTGGTATCTCTTGAAATAGGCCTTATTTTTTTTTTTTTTAATATATTTTATTTGATTTTTTTTACAGAGAGAGAGAGAGAAACATCAGTGAGAGAAACATTGATCATCTGCCTCTTGCACACCCCCTACTGGGGATGTGCCCGCAACCAAGGTACATGCCCTTGACCAGAATCAAACCCGGGACCTTTCCGTCTGCAGGCCAACGCTCTATCCACTGAGCCAAACCGGTTTCGGCCATAGGCCTTATTTTTGACAAACCCCATCCTGCAGAAGAGAGACCCAGGTCCATAGCTCACCAAAGACCTGCAGGCCTAGCCCAGCTTCCTCTTCTCTACATTAAAAGCCTCTTAAATAGTATGTGCAAGCTAGAAAAAACACTGAGTTACATGTCAAATAACTGTTCTAGGACTTCAAAATTCTGGGTCATTTGTAACCAGTTTGAACAAGACAATCAGTAAAACTAGTCTCCTGCAGCTTCATAGAATATAGATTCTAACACTTGGATTCGTCAAAGCCCTTTATAAGGCTTTCAGAACAGGACACAGTATACTGGACATAATTCTGACCACATTATATAATGGGATTATTTCCAAGATCTGTATATTCTGAATCTTAGTGATGAACAAGATTTGGATCTTGTATCTCTGTAACTTAAAGGAAATTGCCTATCTATAAGAAAATGTAATATTGATACTAATTTCTTGGGTGGCTATTTTATTTGATCCTGAAGACCCTATATAGCAGCTAGAATAAGTAGATATCTCACAAAACATAGCTACCACTGAAACCTAATAAAAACCTCCCACATATGTAGAGTGTCCTATAATGTACAAAGTCCTTACACATATGACTTATTTGACCTTCATGGCAGCCCCATGAGGTGAGGTGGGCAGGAGCAGAGAGGATTACAAGAACCTTGGGGAGAGGTCTGGATAAAAGGGTTTGGGTAGATATGGCCTCTCAGAAGAAGTTGGGTTGACCAGCTGTCCCTGCTCTCTCCTAGCACAACATGCCTTTCTGGAGGATCACAAACCATGGAGACCTAGTGTCCCTGCACCAGGCTTTGGAGCTTGATTTCCTCTAAGAACTGGAATGAAGAGCCTTCCCCATGAGCTGCTTTTCACTCCTGAAAGGAGCTGGAGACTGGAACCAACTGAGAACTCTGTCTTTCTCCATGGAATGCTGGCGAGAACACAATCAGAACCAACAGCTGCAAGGGATGGAGCTGGTTTTTGCTAAGAGTGAGCTGCAGCCCCATGTTCATTCTCATGCAGAAGCAGGACAGTGGATTGAGAGAATAGAATCACTGCAGCCACAGTGCTTTTAATTCTTGTGTTTTTTGTTAATTTTGTTTCAAAAATGAAGAAGAAAAAAACAAAAGGAAATTGTGGAGGCAGAGTTGCACTCTTTGTCCATGACCTGGTTGAGAACTGCTGTTAAGTTGTGGTGATAGGATAAATGTGGCAGACTTTTGTTATAACAATCTCTTGCAGTCTTTATAAACTCCTTAGCTGTAGAACATATTCCCAGTGAACGTATATGTAATTTTTATAGGTAAGAGTCTGGTCTCTGAAGCAGGTTTTCCCTTCTTTCTTTTCCTAGCAAGAAAGGGATGTGTAAACTTTCCTTGGGAAATAGTAACTGAAATATCTGAAATACCTCTCTCTGTGTGACAGTAGCACTCTGTAGCTGCTCCAGCGGTCTGCTTTCTAGGATGGTTTCTCTCCTGTTCTTCCATTTTCTGGTTTGCTGAACTGTGGGGCACTGGACACTGATTAACGTTAGACTCTGGTAATTCCCATCCTAGAAGCCTTAGTCCCCTTGTCAATCCCTCTTCCCCTTTAACCACATAGCACAATCCTGGGAACCTGTCTTAGACGGTAAATGCTAAGCCCTCAGCTTGACTCTGATTCAAAGACTATGTCCAGGGGGCTGACCTCTAAACTGGAGAGACGGGACTAAGGCTTCTTGGGAATTTTCACTTCTTTGGTTCTTGAACCAGGAATATTCCATCTTTTCCTCCTGCAGAGAGGCACTCCTCCCCAACAGATGCTCGCCCTACAGCCTGCCTGCCTTCTTAGGCACCAGTGTAGCTCCTGTCCCTTTTCTGCCCTGAATTCCTCACAGCCACCTCCATGCAGCTCTGGCCAACCCCTGGGCTTTGGACCCAACAAGTCAAAATAAGTCTGAGAACAGGCTCATAACTACATTTGGCCAAAACTACCAATGTAGTTGACTTTCTTCGAAGCCCTTAAGCCTATGGAGGGTATTCTGAGTATATTTACCCAGATCTCTGTCTGGAACTGAAGAGATTGCTGTGATCAAAACCCAGTTTTCCCATGGTAGACCCTTCCCACTTCTCAAATCTCATTCTAAAGTGGAAAACCAGAAGCCAAAAATACTCCATGCCTGGAAACTTAGTCCTGGGCCATGTGCAGGGACATCTCCCCGCCTGGCCTCTGGGAAGATGGATGCGAGCCAGGCCCTGGTCCCAGCCTTCTAGCCCAGCGGTGTTTCTGGATGCTCCATCCCTCCCACCTGGGCATCTGCTCGGCAGGATGAACTTCCCCGGAGCTGCGGGCCTTCGGCCTCTCCCAGGCTGCAGAACTCAGTAGGTTTCCTTGACCAACCCCAGCTCTACCTGCTTGACCCCCGAGAATCTACATACTCACTTCAGAGATGTTGCAGCACCGAGAGGCCAGACTCCTTCTGAGACCAGGTCATCCAGAGCAGAGAAAGGCTGTTCGCACACATTCCTTCAGAACTGAATGAGGAACAATTCAGGGCTCACGATGTTAGGGAACAGGTCTTTGGAGGAGCTGGAGTCAGTGCTCATTGCTCAGCTGCTGCTCTGGCCTTGTTCCCGTTGGCGGGGCGGAGGTGGGGTTATGTGGTCTAAGGCAGACCTCGCCTTGGTCTGAGTCCAGCACGGCTGCCCAGACGCTGCTTGCCCTGCTTGGTAACCGATCCTAGAAAGCTCTAGGATGGATCTTTCTTCCAGGCCCCAGCCCTCCACCAACGCCGTGTAACTTGGTTTCCTGCGAGGCCGTGGAGTGGTCCCCATCCTGCATCCAGGTCCACACCAACCCCTCCTCCGCCTGCCCTTGGGGAGGAGCTCTTTATCCCTAGAATATGGCCTGGCCCCTTTTCCTTCCTCCCTGCCTGCCTAGCGGAGGTCTTTGCAAAAGACCAAGAGAAGTGAGCTCAGCAGAGCAGTCCTTGCCCTTCGCTGGTTGTTGCCCCTCTCCTTTAGGGCAGGCAGAAAGGGGACCTGTCCAGGGAGCACAGCGCTCTTTACCGTGTGTTTCTCCTCCCAGTACAGAGACCTGGAAAGGAACATTAGTGGGGCCCCAGGACACTGGAGGTCCTTTTGACGAGGGGGGAGCCCTCTTTACTAGAAAGAATCCCCATGAGATCAGCCACGTGATGACTCCTTCCCCAGCTGGGGACCGGTTCTAGATGGGTCTGCACATTTCGGGGTGAGGACTTTCCTAGGAAGGGATCCGGGCTTGTCAAGTGCGTCCTGGGTTTCGGAGGCGGCTTGACTCTCGAATGTAAAACTGACTGTGCCTTAGCACCACCCTGTCCAGTGCCCCAGGGGCAGCCGGTGGTGTCCAGGAGAATGGATTCCTGCTCCAGATTTAGATGCTTTTATTTGGTTTGGGGTGTCCCTATCTTCTGCTCCGCAAGTTGGGAGGGGCCAAAGCTAGCGTCCCGGGAGACTTGTGCCACAGTTTGTTCGCAGTTTACACAAACTCAGCGCTGAAGCTCCGAGGAGAGCCTGACTGGCAAGCCAGCTGCAGCAGGTGGAGCTTTTAGATTTCCAGCCCTTGAACGGGTGTTCGTGCTGCTGAAGCACAGGGAGGAGGAGGAGGGACCGCGGGTCTCCCTCTTCCTGGGAGTGATGGTCTGAGCCAAGGGGTGGTGAGCTTGGGGTGTTCCTCTCCTGCAGGAAGGGGCAAGCAGGGCCCCTTTAAGCAAGCTTCTGTTTCTTACCACTAAATTGGTTTCCTTTTCATCCAAAAGTTGGAACTCCCCGGATTTACACTATACAAGCCAAATCTGAATTCTGAGATTCTAAAATACGTATGTTCTTATTGATTTTTAGAGAGAGGAGAAACATCGATCTATCGGCTGCCTCTGCACATCCTCTGTTGGGGATGAAGCCCACAACCCAGGCCTGTGCCCTGACCAGGACCTCTCGGTGTAGGGAGGATGCTTAACCAACTGGGCCATGCTGGCCAGGGCAAACTCTAAAATATTTTAAACCATCAGAGAGGAAACCCAGTTCAGCAGCCTTGTTTCTCTCCTCTGAGTCAGACAGCTCTAGCAAGCAAGGCTCATTGGCTAGTTCCTAATGCACTGACAGGAGCCATCCATTAAGGGCGACTTCTCAAAACCTGACCCTCTGGATTACAGATGCCTTGCCTCACTCAGCAGTAAAAGGCATTGATTGGATTGGATATATTTATGTGACTGCGGGCATTCATGGCTGTAGAGTCTTTGACCATAATGTTATATGTAATGGGAACTATCTTGTAAACTTGAAAAAAAAATAAAGTTTTTATTTTCTATACAGTTTGCTCCTGTGTCTTTTCTGAATAGGATCCACACAGTTGCCCAGCTGGTAGGCACCTAAGTACGGTTTTATAAAAACCTGAGGAGTTCATTATAAAAATCTGGAGCTCATTAAAAGATACCACTCTTTTAATAATTGATTTCACCAAAAAGATAGGAAAAAAATAACTAACCTTTTGGTATAAAAAAATGTACATGGGGAAAAAATAATTTGCAAGTAAAAGTTTATTCGTTTTTTTAACAAAAGTTTGTTAGTTTTAGCTGATCCTCACCCGAGGATATTTTCCCATTTGTTTTTAGAGAGGGGGAGAAGGAGAGAGAGAAAAACGTCAGATGAGAGAGACACATTGATTGGTTGCCTCCTGCAAATACCCCAACCAAGGCCAGGGATTGAACTTCAAACCCAGGCACATGCCCTTGGCCAAAATCAAACCTGCAACCAACCCTTTGGAACTCACTAAACCAGGACAAGCAAATTGTCAATAAAACATTGAGCCCAGCTGGCGTGGCTCAGTTGTTGAGCTTCTACCTGTGAAGCAGGCGGTCAGGGTTCGATTCCCAGTCAGGGCACAAGCCCAGGTTTCGGGCTCCATCCCCAGTAGGGGGTGTGCAGGAGGCATCCAATCAATGATTCTCTCTCATCATTGACGTTCCTCCCTCTCTGAAATCAAGAATATAATATATATTGCTTTTTAAAGTTTAGGACTGGTATAAAAGACTTCATTTTCTGTCAAATGTATTGAAATTTAATTGTTAGGAACTTGCTATGCTGAGCTTAAAACACAAAAGCAATAAAATAGGCAAGCTGACATCAAACCTTGTTTAAAAATATATTTTATTGATTTTGTACAGAGAGGAAGGGAGAGAGACAGAGAGTTAGAAACATCGATGAGAGTCATCAATCAGCTGCCTCTTGCACACCCCCTACTGGGGATATGCCCGCAACCAAGGTACATGCCTTTGACCGGAATCGAACCCGGGACCCTTCAGTCCCCAAGCCGACGCTCTATCCATTGAGCCAAACCGGTCTCGGCAAAACCTTGTTTAATTTGGCCTGATTTCATGTCCCATCAGCTACTTTTTCTCATTCCATTTCTTCAGATTTGGGTCTGTCCGTTGTTGGTCTGGAGAAATCAAGAATTCTTTTGCCTTTTATTTCAATGAAGGAAATCAGAATTCAGATCTAGCTTCCAAGTACCATATATGTCAGACTACAAGGTTTTTTGTTTTTTCAAATTAATCACCTCAGAAAAGATGAGGTTGCCATGTATTATAAGAACTAAAACTTTTCAACAGGAAGTTGTACCTTATGGCCCTGTTGGCTCGGTTGATTGATGCATCATCCTACACCAAAAGCTTGTGGGGTTCGATTCCCAGTCAAGGCAAGTACAAGAGGCAACTGATTGATGTTTTTCTCTTACATCAATGTTTCTCCATCCCTCTTCCTCTCTCTCTAAAAACAAACAAAACAAAAAACATATCCTTGGGTAAGGATTCAGAAGAAAAAGGGGCACATGCTGGACCACACTGTAGATGAAGCAAACCTGTGAGTGGCTATATCCTTGCTTGTAAGCACAAACATTGATTGCTTCTCAAGCCCAAAGAGTGAACACCTTCATCTTCCCCTGCGATAAGTAAAAACACCTGCACATTTCTCACCCAACTTTTAGTGGCAGACAATTCAGGAGGTTTTTATTCTTCAAAAACAGGTTTCTTGACATTTGAAAAAATGACTGATGGGAATTTTCAAAGGAAATTTCTAATGGTGTGCAATGTCACTCATCATAAAGCTTTTGACGCTGTTAACTTTTTTATATCTTTACCCGAGAATATTTTTCCATTGATTTTTAGGGGGAGTGGGAGAAAGAGGGAAAGACAGAGACATCAATGTGAGAGAAGCCCGTCAATTGGTTGTCTCCTGCGCCAGTCCTGACTGGAATCGAACCTAGAACCCTTCAGTCTACAGGCCGACACTCTACCCACTGAGCCAAACCAGCTAGGGTGATCCTGTAAACGTTTTAAGTATATCTACAAATGAAACTTTTTCTATAGCTTTTTAGGTAGTATCTGTATACACTGTTCGGAGTTTATTGCATAACATATTGCCATCATTTGACAACTTCATCTTGAGTATAGATGAGAGCTCTGGCGAAAAATTCCTTGTTTCTCCAACCCACAGACCTGCCGAGAGCAGCAAAAGGTTCCACCTCCCTGGCACCACTGCCCACGTCCACATTCCTTCAGCCCCCTCCTCACTCACCCCGCCCTGCGCTCCCAGCAAAAAGCCCTCCACCTGGGCTCCCGCGTTCACTTCCGGCGCTGAAGGCGTCTGAGGCTCCTCCGGCCCAGCAGCAGCGCACCGGTCAGTCCACACCGGCTCGCCAGCCCCCGAAACTCAGAGAACAAGGTGAGGAGTCCCGCCTGCGCCAGCCCCTTCTCCTCTGTCCCCGGGCCTTCGCCGATTTTGAGCCGGTGGACTCTGTGTCCCTGACCCCTTCTTTCCAAGCCGCTTTGAATTCTGTAGATGTAGTGTAAAGACACAACTAGTTTGGAGGATTTTATAAGGTTTTTTATAATAACCTGTTCAACAAAATAATACTGTTCAACGAAACAACACATGCGTGTCTCTCACCTGCAGAGACACAGAGGCACGCACCTTCTCTCCCTCTCACAGTAGGTTCTGAGGTAGAAAGTACACTGTCTAACGTGTAAAACATACTCCATGGCTGAGCCATGGCCGGGCCACAGGCTCACAAGGCACCTGGTGGAAAGACAGGCCCTTGAGAGCCGGGGCAGAGGCCGGGCCAGCTGCACTGAGCCCTTGGCTGGGTTGATGGAGGCCAGCTGACTCGGCATCCTGGCTTCCAGGACAGGGGAGCCAAGGGCCGGGATAGCACCTCCACCAGTTATTTGAGTGAAAACTTGGGATGCTTTGGGCACCAGATATACTGGTTGGAAGAAAAAGAAAAGGAGATCTCTTTTGCCCTCTCCAGGTGTTCTGATAGAATTGCGGCTCCTGGCCCTCCAGGGCGTGGTCCTTCCTGTCTTCTTCTCCTGGAAGCAGGCCTCTGTCTTACTCAACTCTCATCTCTGGTGCTGGCAAGATCAGGCATCAAGTGTTTGTTGAGTGAGTCAAGGCCCACAGCAGCTTCATTAGCTTATCTTCTCCTGCACACCAACCACTGATTGTGTGTGTCCTTCTGTCCCCTGGCTGGGTCTGACCCTGCCTCAGAGGACCCTGTTTACCTCCCCCGGCCACGGCCCTGCGGCCTCATCGCCTTGGGGGAAAAAATTCCGAGCCAAATGGTCCATGCGCCTGTTCTTGGGCAGCTCATAGTACTGCAGGGAGAGGGGGGCGGGGGTCCCGTCCACCTGGTCAGGCTCCCAGGGGTAGCTGGGGTGCAGCCAGCGGTAGTAGACAAGCCGCAGCGCCAGACCCAGAAGGAAGCTGAGGCCGCCCGCGGGCAGCAGCACCTGCAGCGGGACCCCGCCGGGCAGCCGGGCGCCCTGCGCCACCCAGGTGAGCGCCATGAGCGTGCTGTCGCTCAGGAGGAACGCCAGGTGGATGGCGGCGCGGCCGCGGGTGCGGCCCTCGGCCACGTTGAACCAGGAGAAGTAGAGGATGGTGGCCACCGCGGCCCGGTAGAGCCACTCGGAGTGCGGGTCTGGCATGAAATCGGTGCCCTGCAACCAGACCCAGAACAGCAGCACCAGCCACAGGCCCAGGAAGTGCAGAGCCACGTAGTGCGGGAAGAGAGCCGAGAACAGGGCCACGGCCAGGACGCGGGGCCACAGCAGCAGCAGGTTCCACAGGAAGTAGATCACGGAGGAGCCCAGCCCCAGGGCGGGCTTGGCGGGGAGGCAGGTGCGCAGGGCCCGGTGGTAGTCGAGCAGGGCCCACGAGATGCCCAGGAAGGCCGTGCAGATGCCAGCCCCTGCGGAGAGGAAGAGGAAGCGGCTGAGCCCCGGGGCAGCCTGCCTGGCGCTCCCCAGCACTCACGGGTCCTGGGGGCCCTCGGAACCGCCCCGAGGCGGGAATGAGAACCCCCAACTTGGTGAAGGGAAAACATGGTTCTCACCACCACACACAGTCCTGAGGTTCAACTACGGGGTCTGCCCTTCACCACAAAGCTCTCCGCCTCCGGTGCCACGGGAGAGGGTGTGTGGCGTAGACACCCTCAGCTGCACCCCTGGGCCTTGGCATCTTTTTTTTTTTTTTTTTTAATAAATCTTTATTGCTCAGATTATTACAATTGTTTCTCCTTTTTCCCTCACCATAGCTCCCTTCCACCTGGTTCCCGCCCCACCCTCTGCCCTTACCCCCCCCCCCCATTGTCCTCATCCACAGGTGTACGATTTTAACCCAACGTCTTAAAGAACCCTGCAGCCCTTCCTTTCCCGGAAGAGCCTGAGCCTGTGTTGGACCTGAAAGTCAGCAGTCCTGGTTCCCCCTTTCTTACTCTCAGAAAGGGAAGCTGGAAACCCCATCCGGTGGCAACAGGCCTCTGAAGGTGCCCTGCTGTATGGATGGTATAGCCTCACCCCCCCTCCTCCCTGCTCAGACTGGGCCCTGGTCTCGATTTCCCAAGACTCAGTGGGGACCCTCTCCCACCTGCTGGCTGTCCACGCTGGGCTAGAGGCACCGGGGCCCGGAGAGGGAGGGAAGCGGCGCCGGAATGTCTCCAGACGCTTCCTGCCTCCTTCCCACCGCGTCCATTCGCCAAGTGTTCACAGGGAAGCGTCCTGGGCCAGGAACCCAGGCCCAGCCTGGAATCACATCAGTGGCGTGGTCCTCGCCAACTCCCACGCTCCGGGTCTCAGCAGGCCGTGTTCCTCCAGCCTGCCCCCACGCGGCCTTCTCTGGCCTGGACAAGCTTTGCTGACGATGTTAGGAAGGCCAGGGCACAGGCCTGCTCCTCCTTACCAGGAAGAACCCCTGGAGCCACACACCCAGATCCGATCCCACCCACCCACATTGAACTAATGATCAATGTCCTTATCTCTCAGCTCCTCAGGGTAGGAAACAGATTCTGCTCCCCTGGGATCCACTGGCAGCCCAGTACTGGCTCAAATGTTTGCTAAATAAAAAGCTGGGGAAATCCATCTCTTCCCTCTCTCCTTTCTCTCCCCCCTCCCCCCATACACAGACAGTGTAGCCTGTATCCGTTTGGCCCTAGGGGGTCCTAGACACTCACTGCCCTCAAACAGACAAAGAAAAACGTGTGCCCAGTGTATGCTGTGTGTCCCAGGGAAATCAGCCACCTTTCTGTGCCTCTTTCCTCTTGTGCAAAATGGAGAGAAACAGCACCATCCTACAAGGCTTGGTGTGAGCACTGACAATAAAGCACTCTACCCAGTGCCCGGTTACCAGCAGGCACTCTGATGGCTGCTATTACTGGTCTTTTTCAACTAATACGCAGACTCAAAGGAGCAGCTGAAAGCGTCCCTGGAGGTCAAGTCCAAGCCCATCTTGTACAGCTATGGGACCTGAGGCCAGGTCACACAGAGAGTGAGAGCGGAGTGGAGACTGGTCCCTTGGGAGGCTGTGGCGTTTACAGTGGAGTGTGGGGGGGGGGGGGGGACGGACAGGGCAGGAGGCAGAAAAGGGGCAGCCCTGGACTTGGAGTCGGACACAGCTGGAGGGGTTCATTACTTCCCTTTCCCTGGAGAAAACCTTCCCAAAGCTCTTCAGTGCACAGACTTCTCCGGGGTTTATAAGGCCACCGGCTCCTCCCGCTGCAGACTTGAACCACCTGCTTTCCCGCCAGCCCAGCAGGGCAGGGGCTGGTCCTCGCTCACTGCGGTGCCCCCCGCAGGGACAGGCACAAAGATGCTCAATGACAACTTAAGTGAGGGAAGGCGCCCAACACACATCTCATGGACCAACAAGGTGTCTATTGTGTGTCGCAAAAACGACAATTAATCTCTGTTATGCACCAGACACCTGGTGTACGCATCACCCCTTGATCCTTCATCAGTCCCCGGAGCTGGGATTGTGGGTCATGTCCACTTTACAGATGAAAACACGCTCAGGAGGGCGGAGTCCTTGGTCCAAACGCCTACAGCCAGGGTTGGGCGGTGCCTTTGGAATGGACCCCGGACCTGCCTGACGGAGGACGCGCTCGGGTCCTCGGAGCAGGCCTCACGGAGGGGGGAGGCGTTCCCCTTCTCCGCGGGAACCCTCACAGAAGGGCGCCGGCCCGCGGTACTCACACTGGTAGTACTCCGCCCGGCCGCTCTGCAGCACGATGGCCAGCACCAGCGTGAGCTGCGGCGTCCTTTCCAGGAAGGTCTCGAAGAGCCGCAGCATGCTGATGTCCAGGGACAGGAAGTCGGCGTAGGCCAAGTCGAACTGGGAGGGCGTATCCTGCTGCCACACCAGCAGCCCCTGCTGCAGCCCCTGCACGCACCTAGGCACAGCGGGGTGGCCGGGGCCGGGTTAGTGCCCGGAGGCTCCCCCTTCCCCTGCTTACCGGGCAGGTGCAGGCGGGCTCCAGTCCCACATGCTGCGGGCAAGACAGAGCGGCGGCCTGGGGGGACTCAGGGGTCCTGGCTTCAATTCCGGTCAAGGACACATGCCCTGGTTGCGGGTTCCATCCCCGGTAGGGGGAGTGCAGGAGGCAGCCAGTCAATGATTCTCTCTCATCGTGCATGTTTCTATCTCTCCCTCTCCCTTCCTCTCTAAAATCAAGAAAACATGAAACATTTTTTTAAGAAGTGTTCTGCCAACGATTTAAAAAACAACAATAATTACTGCTGCTCCTGCTGGCCAGGCACTATCCCAAGTTCCTCACAGACCTCGTCCCATTTAGACCTTACAACATCTGTATTTTTCCGATGGGGAAACAGGACCAAAGAGCTAATCAGCAGGGGTGTTTGAATATCAAAGGCACACAAGAAAGTTGCCTAAGGCGATAGTTCTCCAAGTTTAGCAAGCCTAAGGATTTCTTTCTTTCTTTTTTTTAAATATATTTTATTGATTTTTTACAGAGAGGAAGGGAGAGAGACAGAGAGCCAGAAACGTCGATGAGAGAGAAACATCGACCAGCCGCCTCCCGCACACCCCCTACCGGGGATGTGCCCACAGCCAACGCACATGCCCTTGAACGGAATCGAACCGGGGACCCCTCAGTCCACAGACCGACGCTCTACCGCTGAGCCAAACCGATTTCGGCAAGCCTAAGGATTTCTTAGGATCCTGTGGGGAAGGGAGCCACTGAGAGCTTCTGAGCACAGGTGAGACAGGTAGACTGGTCAGACAGAACTCCCAGGTGTGGGAGGAGGAAGGGAAGGAGGGTTAAAGCCGGAAGCAAGGGTCTGTTTAAGAGGCCGTGGTAACAATCCAGGGAGGAAGGACAGAGCCTCGGAGTGGTGGGGATGGAGGCCGGGGCGGAGCTGAGAGAGCACAGAAGTCGGACAGACAGGCCTGGCTGGCCCCCGGCATGAGGGGGAGTGGAAGATGCACCATGGCTTCCACCCCCACAGCGGGTCTCAGGTGGTCCCTGGGGGGTGAGCCCGTTTGCTCACTGTGAATTCATTCATCAGACACGTACCGTTACCCCCCGGAATTCATTCATCAGACACGTACTGTTACCCCCCGGAATTCATTCATCAGACACGTCCTGTTACTCTCGGGACGGACCGACAACACAGGAAGGAAAAGGCAGGCAGCCGGGGGGGCGGGCTCTCCCTCAGCAGGGGTCCTGCCTCTGGCCCCCCAACACCACGGAGGGCCCTGCCTCAGCCCAGTCACAGGCAGATACAGGGATCCTTTTCTTTTTCTTTTTTTTCTTTTTTTAAAAATATATTTTATTGATTTTGTACAGAGAGGAAGGGAGAGAGAGAGCTAGAAACCTCGATGAGAGAGAGTCATCGATCAGCTGCCTCTTGCACACCCCCTACTGGGGATATGCCCACAACCAAGGCACATGCCCTTGACCGGAATCGAACCTGGGTCCCTTCAGTCCCCAAGCCGACGCTCTATCCACTGAGCCAAACCGGTTTCGGCCACAGGGATCCTTTTCAAAACCAAAGCTCAGGGCGTTGTCTGCCTCACACGCCGAAACAGGAGACGGGAAGATGCACGATATAGTGATGGGTTCAGGGCTCACTGAGGCCTGCCAACACGGTAATGTGTGCCTCTTCCTGCCCCCCCTCCACTCCCGATGCCTGTCAGTCCCTCAGGCAAAATGCAACATTCAAGGCCGCTCTCTCGCCCACTCCTGGACACTCCGTGCAGCTTTGTCAGGACTGGAGAGACTGTAAAAATGGATTCAAGCCCTCCCCGGTTTGGCTCAGTAAACAGAGCATCAACCTGTGAGCCGAAGGGTCCCGGGTTCGATTCTGGTCAAGGGCACTAACTTGGTTGCAAGTTCCTCCGCTGAGCCCTGGTCGGAGCCCCTGCAGGAGGCAACCAACTAATGTGCTTCTCTCACATTGGTATTTCTCTCGGCCTTTCCCTCTCTTCCATTCTCTCTAAAATTCAATGGGAAAATACCCTCAGGTGAGGATTAACAACAACAGCAACAACAAAGGATTCAAAAGCAGATGTTGACGCCACCCACCTATGCCAACCCAGACCACATCCCTTCCCAACTTTGTCTCCTGACTCTGGCCCCCTGGTGGCAGTTCCCCCTCTCTGCCCCCTTACCTGGTCAGGGTGGGGGCCGGGGCAGGCGGAGAGGAAATGTCCGGGGAGAATGCAGCTGGGAAAGAAGGCGACCGGCACTCGGGGCGAGGGAACTGGCACTGGGGGTCAGGGCTGCTGACGCTCTCAGAAGCTAGCTAGCGTTTGCACACAACTCACAGGCCTCCTTTCATCCTTACCACCCAGAGGCAGGCGTGCTGACCATCCCCCCGGAACAATGAGAAACTGAGACCCAAAGCGGGCAAGTGTCCGGCCCAAGGCCCATCCACAGCGAAAAGGAACCCTGGTCTGTCCGCTGGCTCGGCCTCAGGAGCCAGCTCTTTCCCTCACTCCTCACGGCAGGCCTGCCTGCCACACCTACCTTTAGATTAATTATATACATATATATCCTATTTAATAAAGAGCTAATGTGCCTATAAGACCAATCAGCAGAACAAGGACGAACCCGTCGCTGCTAGGGCAGCCCAGGTCCAGGTTCCAGAGGGAAGGAAGCCAGTGCGGGCACACAGGGAAGGAAGGCCTGCTCTTTCCCGAATTTCATGCATCGGGCCTCTAATATATAGATTAATTTCAGAGAGGAAGGAGAAGAGATAGAAACATCAGTGATGAGAAAGAATCATTGATAGGCTGCCTCCTGTACGCCCCCAACAGGAGACCAAGCCAGCAACTGGGATATGTGCCCTTGACCGGAGCTGAACCTGTTGTAGTTGTTTTTAAATATATTTTATTTATTTTTTACAGAGAGGAATATATTTTATTTATTTTTTACAGAGATCAGCTGCCTCCTGCACACCCGCTACTGGGGATGTGCCCGCAACCAAGGTACATGCCCTTGACCGGAATCGAACCTGGGACCCTTAAATCCGCAAGATGACGCTCTATCCCCTGAACCAAAACGGCCAGGGCCGGAGCTGTTTTTTAAGGAGCTGGAAACTCACTTGTAGGTTAAGGTGCCCAAGGGGCACCTCCCCACCCGCTTCCCGTGTCAAGACGCTCACCTGTACAGGTAGCCCCGCTGCAGGAGGTGCCGCGGGCCCGGCCCCCCTCCCCAGGGCGGGGCCTCACCTGTGCGGGAAGCCCCGCTGCAGGGGGTGCCGCCCTCCCCGGGCCCTCCTCCCAGGGCGGGGCCTCACCGGTACAGGTGGCCCCGCTGCAGGAGGTGCCACCGGCCCGGCCCCCCTCCCCGATGCGGGGCGCTCACCGGTACAGGAAGCCCAGCTGCAGGAGGTGCAGCAGCGCCAGGCAGCGCACGGAGCGCGGAGCGGCGTGCAGGCCGGCGGGGTCGGCGCGCAGCCAGATCCAGCTGAAGACCTGAAGCGCCACAGACGCGACGCCCAGCAGCGACAGCACCATCGCGGCCCACAAGTAGCGGCCGCTGAGCACGTACTGGCTCACCGCCCACAGGTCGGCGCCCAGGTGGACGAGGAAGGCGGAGACGCCCAGCACGCCCAGGACCAGGTCCCGGAAGAGAATGGCGCGCAGGGAGCAGGACATGGCCCGCCGGCCTCTCCGGCTCCTTCCCTCCGGGCTGGGGATCGCCCTGCCGGCCCGGGTCCTGGCGGCCGGAAGGAGGCAGTCACCGCCCTCCCAGGCTCCTAGGCCCGGCCTCCTGGGCGGGACCTCCCGCCCCGCCCTGTCCGGGGCGGAGCGATGCCGCAGGCCCCGCCCCCGGACCGGAGTCCCGCCCCTTCCCCGCCCTGTCCGGGGAGGGGCGATGCCGCAAGCCCCGCCCCCAGAAGCGGAGTCCCGCCCCTTCCCCGCCCTGTCTGGGGAGGAGCTATATCCGCAGGCCCCGCCCCGGCCCCTCCGAATCGTGGCCGCGGGCGCAGGGATTCCCGCCGCCAGAGGGCGGGCCGCCGGGCGTCGCTCGGGCTGCCACCTGCCCGTGTTTGTACTTGAGGCTCCCGCGGGCCCAGGACGGCGAAAATGGCCCGGAGGGGAGCGCCCAGGCCAGAACCGCGGCCTCTCACAGGGCATCGCTGCGAAACAAAACAGAGAGGCCTGTTTGATCCCAGATTGCGGGACTCGGTGAACTCAGAGTTCGGGCCACGTGCAGGGGAGACCGAGGACCCAGGATCAACTAGGCGCACCGTCCCTGCGGCGCATTTTGCTCCCATTATCCTTGTGGGGGGCAGGGACGTTCACTAACAGCAAGGGAGCTGCTTTAAACACTGTTTACATATGGAAAGGGTGATGCACGTAACAAGAGCCATCGTGAGCTTTTTTAATACATGTAAAACTTGGAAGAAAAGGGCTTGTGGCAGGGTCTTTGGGCTTCTTTCCTGATCTGGCTGCCGCGTCCCCGTTCACCTGCGGACGCCGCCGGGACAGTGAGAGTCCAGCCCTCAGTGGGGGACGCCGGCCCAGGACACCCAGACTGAGGAGGCAAACCCTGCGGTCCAGCCGGCGGCACAGGTCACCCTGCGAGCCAGGCGCCCAGGCCCAGCTGCGCCGCCAGCAGGAGCGGCAGCCCCAGCCCGGGCGCGGGCGCGGCGGCGGGGGCGCGCAGGCAGGCGGCGTACGCGTCCGCGGCCACCGCGCGCATTGCGCACACGTGCTCGGCGCGGCACAGCGCGTCGCACGCCCGCGCGTCGTGGCCGACAGAGTTGTACACGTAGTAGCGCTGCAGCGCGTCCCGGTCGCCGGCGATGCGGCCCAGCGCGGCGTGCATGGAGCGGGCGCCCGCGTCGGGCACCGCGTAGGCCTCGGTCAGCTGGTACTCGAGCTCCCAGCGCGCCGCTCCCTGCGCGTTCGCCTGGCTCAGGTTCAGGAAGTAAGTCATCATGTCCTGCAGAGGGGGCGGGAGGCCGGCTGTGAGCAGCTGTCTGCTTCCATCCCCAGCCCTGCACCTGGCCTCTGCCCCCCCCCCCTCCATGATGACTGCTGTTAATGAGCATTTACTGCTGACCAGGGTGTGTGTGTGGGTGAGAGAGAGACAGAGACAGAGACAGAGAGAGAGAGAGAGATCCACTAACTGAATCTGATGAAGGAACTGCGTTTATCACCCCCATTTCCCAGGAGGTGATGGGCTGCTTGATGAGTTGGGAACTTGCCTTAGCTGCAGTGTCATCGGGGTAGAGAACACAGACCTGTGGGCAGTGGGCCCGAGGGCACACTTGAATACCAGGCTGAGGAGATCCATCTCATCTTGGGGACACTGGGGAGCCATTGAGGGTTATAGAGCAGGAGAGAGACAAGTGCTTTAGAGCAGCCAGCGGTCGCCAATCGGTGGTCCTCAGACCACTGGTGATCCATGAAGTCTGAAAGGTTGGCAACCGCTGCTTTAGAGAGATTAATCTCTTCTGTAGTGTGTAGCAGGTGAGCTACTACAGGGCAGTGTGGAGGCAGAGGAATTAGGTAGGAGGCCCGTGGCAATGATCCGGGGCGAAGGGAGTTTGGGGAAGAAGAAATGACCTGATTTGGTGGCAGGATTTGGAGATAGCACCAGGGGTCTGATCCTGAGTTCTAGCAGGGCGGGGGAGTAACTTGCCCTTCCTAAGACTCAGTGGTCATTAGAGTGCGGATTAGCTGGGAAAGAGTTAGGGAGTGTGGTGATGTGTTTAGGCCCCTCCCTCCTTCACACCCCTCCAGCCCCAGCAGCCCCAGGGCTCCTGACCTGCAGGCTCAGCGTGGCTCGGTTGTATTCAAAGAGTCGGATGCCTGGATTGTTGCCCCCATAGACCACTCCAGGGAATATGGGTTTCCATGGGGTGATGCCCGGGGTAAGGAACATGACACTGATGGGGTCACCTGTTAGGAGAGAGACAATGGGACTGAGAGAGGCAGGCGAGAGGAGGGAGGGAGGGAGGCTGGCAGGTGCCCTCCAGGCGGAGTACCTGCATCATCATAGAACATGCGAAAGCTGTCCAGGTGATTGTGCCCGAAGAACTGCCCTGCGATGACTCGATGATGCTTCTGGACCACCTGGAGGTACTTCTCGTTGAATCCCTCCCGGAACCACATCTTGTTCATTTTCTTCTCAAAGAACCCCGGGGGCACGTGGCCGATGATGTACACCTGTGCGGAAGGAGTGCCAGGAGGGGCTCAGAGATGCCCGCCTAGCCCTGCATTGCCCCTCAAACCTGCCCATTGCCCTAACTCCCTGGTCGGCAAAATGAGGCTCGAAAGCCACATGTGGCTCTTCGGCTCCTTGAGTGTGGCTCTTCCACAAAATGCCACAGCCTGGGTGAGTCTATTTTGAAGAACTGACATTAGAAGAAGTTAAAAAATTTGGCTCTCAAAAGAAATTTCAATCTTTGTACTGTTGATATTTGGCTCTGTTGGCTAATGAGTTTGCTGACCATTGCCCTAATCAGTTTGGCTCAGTGGATAGAGCATAGGCCTGCAGACTGAAGGGTCCCAGCTTCGATTCTGGTCAAGGGCATGTACCTTGGTTGTGGGCACATCCCTAGCAGGGGATGTGCTGGAGGCAACTGATCAATGTTTCTCTTTCATTGATGTTTCTAACTCTTTATCCCTCTCCCTTCTTCTCTGTAAAAAATCAATAAAATATATATATTTTTTAAAAACCTGCCCATCTCCCCAAAGGCAAGCAGACAGGTTCAAGTGTACCCCGTCTGCTTCCCCTCTTCCGGGCAGATCCCAGTATTCCCACCTGCTTCCCACCTCTGCTTTGCCCATGCTACACCTCCAACCTGGCGTGCCCTTTGCACTTTCACTTCTGTATCCTACTCAGACTTCCAAACCCAGTTCAAAGGAAACTTCTCCTGTTTGTTTGTTTTGTTTAATTTAAATTCTTTATTGTTTGAAGAAAAGTCTCCTCCCCCTCCCCATTGACCTCTCCCCGGCCGCTCTCACCTCCCAGCACATGTCCTCACGCCCCTGCTGTCTGTGCCCATTGGTTGTGCTCATATGCATGCAGACAGGCCCTTTGATTGATATTTTACCACATCAGCACCCATGAGCTTCAGTTTTTCCATCAGGAATAGCACCTAACTGGTGGAGCTTTGAGAGTTAAGTGAAATAATGCACAGTGAGTGCTCAGAAGCACCACCCATGAAATCGTGCTGGGAGGTGCTGCCGTTCCGTGCAGGGACTCAAGCAAATGAGACACAGGACCAGTACTTGGGGAGCTGCCAGCCCAGCACACGAGCTGGACACACCACAAGGGCAGTGCCAGGGCTGACCAGCAGACCCTGAGCGACAGATGAATAGATTACTCTGACACACATGTCTGTGAAAGAGAAGGCTAAGGGACTGTTTAGCTTTAGCAACTAAAATAGCCCCGATTGCCTGCCTCCTTAGCTTTTTGTTGTAACAACAGCTTGAATGAAAATTAACCTCTAGATACAATCAGCAGGGTAAGTATCCTTGAGAAAGCACACGTTTCTATAAGGTCAGGTCTTTAAAGATTAAACATAGAGATTCTAGCAAAACACCCGAGGGGATAGGACTTGTTTGGAAAAGTCAAGGTAGGAGGTGCCTTCGGCAAGTCCCCCCCCCCCCCCCCCGCAGGACCCCGGCCTCTGGGAGAGTCCTCCTCACAGGCATTCCAGCCCAGTCCCCTGCTTCCCCACAGGCAGGGCATCCCTTCAATGTGGGCATGGGCTGTTCTGAAGATGGACAAAGCCCCCTCCTGGTGCCAGGCTGATAAAGACCCTCTGTCGGGTGGGGAACGTCTGGCCGGCTGGCCATATAAGATCTGCGGGCCATGTAAGGCCCGTGAAATCATTTGGTCTGGCTCTTCCAAGGCATTGGAAGTGAATTAATTAAATGTTTAACCAAATATAACAGGCTAATTTTTAAGTTGATGATTTTGTGCGGCCCACAAATGATGCTATAATACCCGAATGGCCCTTGGCAGAAAAAGGTTCCCCACTCCAGCCTGTGATGTATCTGCAAAGAGAGGATGAATTTGTGCAGAGGCGGGAGCCTCATGTAGGAAGTGATTCAAGAGTGAGAGGGGGAGGAGAAGGAGGGGAGGAGGAGGGGAAGAGCCTTTACCATTTCTCCAGCTCTGGACGCGTTGCTCAGCACCTCTTCCAGCCACTGGAACTGCTGGGCAGGGTCGGCCATGCTGGCCGTCTGCTCATTGTTGGTGTAGTACAGATTGGTGTTGAGGACCACGATCCGCCCAGCCGTTCCTGGCAACTTCTCAGAATAGAACGCACCTAGGACATCACGGCCAGGGAGACATGAAGGGGCCTCTGCCTCTGACTAAACACACCTCCGCCCCCTTTACTCTCCCACGTCCTCCCTCCCTTCATACTCCCTTCCCATCTTTCCCATTATTGAGCCGTAAGATGGGCATCATGGGTTAAGACCAAAGGCTCTGGAGCCAGGTTACCTCGGTTCAAATCCTGCTTCTATCACTTATTAGCTGTGCAACTTGGGAAAGTTACCTAAGGTCCCTGTCTCAGTGTCCTCATCTGTATCCTGGTGGCAACAATGAGGTGTGCTTGCCCCTCCAGATGCATCATCAACCCTTCTCCACTCGGCTCTTTGCCCTCCCTGGGAGCTGATCTATGTGAGCTACACCAATGGGCTTCTGTGCCGCGGGCTTCTGGCTGGTCTGGCCAGTGGGGAGCCCGGCAGCAGTGGAGTGCCTTTGGGGTTACCTTGGGCAGGCTGCCTTTGGGTCAGCTGTCCTCAGCCAGGTGGTCTTTTCCCCCAGGGAGCGTTTGGCAATGTCTAGAGACATTTTTTGGCTTTGCAACTGGGGTGTTACTGGCACGTAGGGGGTAGGGGCCAGAGATGCTGCTAAACATCCAGTAGTTCACAGCGCAGATCCCACTACAAAGACCTGCCCCAAAGGTCCATAGTGACAAGGCCGAAAAACCCTGCTTGAACTGGATGGAAGGTCGCTGCTCTTTCCTAGTGTATTTGCAAGGAGTCCAGTAACGTGCTGAGCCCAGTGCTTGGCACACAATAAACCCTCAATAAATATTCACAGCTCATCCTCATTAGTGCCCATGGGGTTAAGAGCATGGACACTGGAGTCAGCCCTGGATTCTGCTATCAGATCCACCTCCCTAAGGGGTGACCTTGGCCAAAGTGATCTGGTATCTTTAAACCTCAGTCTCCTTATCTCTAAAAGATAAGGCGTAGGGAACAAGACCTATCTCTTGGGGATGTGGTAAAGATGAATTAGATTAGACCTCAGAGTACAATGAGTGCGTATTGTGGCAAATGGTATTAGTACCTTCTTTGAAGCGAGCAAAGGATTCATCATTGAGCCAGGGTCTCCACAGTTCTGCTATCTGATTGTAGATACGGTTGCTCCCCGCCGGGAGCTGATGTTTGGGGTGAAAGTCATGATTTCCCATAGCGGAGTATACTTTAGTATCTGGGGAGGAAAGGAAAAATACAAGAATATATCTGGGGAAGCACGTGGAGTTCATCATTTTCAGTTGGCCATTGGCCATCAAAGCTGATGGAGAAGAGCAATAGAAAAAAATATTCAGTGCTTATCCAGATGAGGGAGATCAAGAGATAAACTGAAAACTTCATTGAATAGAAACTCACTTAACTTTCCTGAGACCTGGGAAGGAGAAGCAGCGAGTTCTCTGGTCCTGGACCCTAACCCCATTCCCAGCAGAAAGTTTTCTGGTCAGAGAGGAGGCATCAACTGAGAAGGAGAAAGCTAGCTCAGCCAGTGTGGCTCAGTGGTTGAGCACTGAACTCTGGACCAGTTGCAGGCTGGATCCCCAGTGTGAGGCAGATAGCAGGCAATTGATGATTCTCTCTCATCATTGATGTTTTTATCTCTCCCTCTCCCTTCCTCTCTGAAATCAATAAAAATAAGTATCTTCCTAAAAAGGACACTTAGTATTTAGTGTTCCTTGTTCTTGTCAATTCTGGGACATCTTCCTGTTAGGGGAAAGGTCTGGTTTATTCCCGGAGGTCTTAGAAGAAGTTTCACTCATGAAACAGAAGTAATTACTGAGCATCTAGTTTATACCGACACATAGACCTAGGGCCAGGCATCCAGTCCCAGCCCCAGAGGCCTGGCATTGCAGTAGGTTGACAGGTGTTGAGTAACGAGAGGTGTGTGGCTGGTACAAAAAGGGAAGAGCCACTTGCTGGAAGTGTGTGACAGGAGTGGTGGAGTCGGGGGAGGGGGGGTCCCTCCTAGAGGAAGTGGCCCCCCAGGCGGGGAGGGGAGGCTGTCAGCCTCATTCCCGCTTTTATTTGACCACCGTGTCCGGCAGGCAGTCTTTGCTCAATAAATATTTGATGACAAACAAAAACTCCTCTGAGTTCAGGGCAGGGCATTTCCCTATGAGTTTGGCTCACCCCAGGGAATGATCTTAACCGACGAGGGAGGCTGGAGCCTCCAGGTCTCCATTGGGGAAATGTCTGTAACAAACCCTTTGTCCTGTACGGCCTGCAAGGTCATGAGGGCTCTGCAGAAAGGAGGAAGGTGTAAAATGCTCACCATGAATTGTTCACAAAGCAGGAAGCCAGCATCATACTTGTCTGGGACCTCTCTGAAGCCAATGCTGGCAGCCATTAAGGATCCATTTAAGAAAAACACGAATTCCTGGAATCTCAGGGGCACAAGAGAAGGGAGAGGATCCCTCCCTCTTTTTGCCGCTTCTAGGTGCCTGACTTCTGGAAGCTCCTTACAAGCTCCACGAGGTCATGACCTGATGTCTTGTGCCATCACCATGTCCCCTACCTACCCCTAAACTTGTGTCTCCCATAGTAAATGCTCAATAAATATTTGTTGTTGCCCTGACCGGCGTGGCTCAGTGGAAAGAGCGTCGGCCTGAGGACTCAAAGGTCCCAGGTTCGATTCCAGTCAAGGGCATGACACCTTGGTTGTGGGCACATCCTCAGTAGGAGGTGTGCAAGAGGCAGCTGATCTATGATTCTCTCTCATCGATGTTTCTAACTCTCTATCCGTCTCCCTTCCTCTCTGTAAAAAATCAATAAAATATATTTTAAAAATAAATAAATATTTGTTGGTTGACTAAATGAGTGGATGGATTGGCTTATTGAAGCCTCACAGCAATCCTCTGGGTGGTACCAGCATTTATTTTCCCAGGGAGAAATGGGTCTTGATGAGATTACCCAGCTAGTGCGTGGCAGGGCCTGGAAGGGGCTGGGTCGGCTTGCCTTGTACATCTGCGTGCACCCCTCTGCATAAAACAATGCATCTTACAGTCCATGGTATCCTGGATGTTAGGGAAATCAGCAGATGTGCAAGTGTATTATCGACTGGAAAACCTTCTAGCCCAGCCAGCATGGCTCAGTAGTTGAGCATCGACCTCTGAACCAGGAAGTCACGGTTCATTTCCTGGTCAGAGCACTTGCCCAGGTTTTGGGCTGGATCCTCAGTGTGGGGCGTGCAGGAGGCAGCCGATCAATGATTCTCTCATCATTTCCATAGATACGTTCTGTGTGTATCCGCAGGCCAATCAGCTCCCATGTTCCTCGCAGGGTGGTGGGAAGTGCCTAGCACAGAGCTTTCCCATGGCTGTTGCTGTCAGTGGGTGAGGGCTGCTGCTGTGCCCTGGCACCGCCTGGGGCCCAGGCAGTGCTGGGGAGGACCAATGGCGGGCTCTCACCTGGAAAGACCTCTCTGATGAGCTTGGTCAGGCGTTCCACAATCTCCAGCACCTTTGCTTCTCCCAGCCTCTCGTTGGGCACGTGAGGGGTGTCATCGCTGCAAAACACCAACAGCCAGTTAGTGCGCAGCTCAGGGTAGGGAATGGGGAAAGGGGTGGGGGGCGAGGGAGTAGTGCGGGGCTCTGCTGTGAGAAAAGAGGCCACGGAACAGAGGTGTGGCCAGGCTGAAGTTGGGAATCACATAGGACAGAGTTCAAACCCGGGCTCTGCCATTGACTTATGTGGGACCTTGGCTGGTTGTTTAAACTCTCTGAGCCTCGTCAGCTCATGCGTACAATGGGGATAGTGATGGTGCCCACCTTCTCCCGTCCCTGCCTTTGGATCTTTAGGGCTTGCAGTCCCTGAACCCCAGTGGGAGTGGCTGCATTATTCATCCTCCAACTTAAATCCGGGGAGTTTCAGCCGAAACCGGTTGAATAGATAGAGCATCAGCCTGCGGACTAAAAGGTCCCAGGTTCCATTCCGGTCAAGAGCACATCCCTGGTAGGGGGCAGGCAGGAGGCAGCTGATGGATGTTTCTAACTCTCTCCCTTTCTCTCTGTAAAAAAAAAAAAAATTAATAAAATAAAAATAAATAAAACGGGGGAATTTTCTACATGCCCAGGCATGCCATGACCTTGTCCCCAGCCACGTGAGAGCTGCCTGCTGCTGAGGCTGGAGACTCGGAGGGAAGGGCACCGACTTTGGGATCAGCCACCTCCAGGGTCCCTTTGGGCTGGGTGTGAGGACTAAGGGGGACTCGGGGGGACTCAGGGGGACTAAGGGGACTAAGGGCGACTCAGGGGGAGTAAGGGGGACTCAGGGCGACTAAGGTGGAGTAAGGGGGACTCAGGGGGACTAAGGGGGAGTAAGGCGAACTCAGGGGGACTCAGGGGGACTAAGGAGGACTGAGGGGGACTCAGGGGGACTAAGGGGACTAAGGAGGACTGAGGGGGACTAAGGGGGACTCAGGGGGAGTAAGGGGACTAAGGGGGGACTAAGGGGACTAAGGGTGACTCAGGGGGAGTAAGGGGGACTCAGGGGGACTCAGGAGGAGTAAGGGGGATTCAGAGGGAGTAAGGGGGACTCAAGGGGACTAAGGGGGAGTAAGGGGGACTCAGGGGGAGTAAGGGGGACTCAGGGGGAGTAAAGGGGACTCAGGGGGACCAAGGGGGACTCAGGGGGCTCAAGGGGACTCAGGGGGACTCGGGGGACTAAAGAGGACTGAGGGGGACTAAGGGGGACTCAGGGGGACTGAGGGGACAGGACAGGAAGGGGAGGCACCCAGGGGCGGGCAGCCGTGCTGTGGGTCTCACCCGGTCCAGAAGATGAAGTCTGGCTCCGGCTCGATCTCCTTCATGGTGTGGATGGAGGAGTTGATGAGGGCCCAGGGGGAGTCACAGAGGTAGTCACCCCAGGGGCCCGGGCTGTGCACCGGCTGGGAGCCAGCCGATGGGCACACCTGGAGCGGGTCTGTGGACACCTTGTAGTCAGGTTCAAGGTGCAGGTCCGAGATGTGCCAGAACCTCCCTGCAGGAGAAAGGAGACCCTCCTCAGTGCCAGGCCCTCCTGAGCCCGCTGGGGAGGCAGGGTGGGGAACCAGGAGCTGGAGGGGGGAGTTGTGCAGGTGAAAGGGTCCAGAGAAAACGGACCACGGGCCCTGGCTGGTGTGGCTCAGTGGTTGAGCATAGACCTAAGAACCAGGAGGTTATTGTTCAGTTCCCAGTAGTGGCACCTGCCAGAGTTTCAGGCTTGATTTGCAGTGTGGGGTGTGTAGGAGGCAGCTGGTCAATGATTCTTTTTTTGTCATTGATGTTTCTATCTCCCTCTCCCTTTCCTTCCTTTCTGAAATCAATGAAAATATATTTTTTAAAAGAAAGAGAGAAAGAGAGAGAAAGGAAGGGAGGGAGGGAGACTGGGCCACAGGATTTTATAAAGAGAGAGAGAGAGAGAGAGAGAGAGAGAGAGAGAGAGAAGAGAGAGAGGAGAGAGAGAGAGGAGAGAGAGAGAGAGAGAGAGAGAGAGAGAGAGAGAGAGAGAGAGAAAGGAAGGAAGGAAGGAAGGAAGGAAGGAAGGAAGGAAGGAAGGAAGGAAGGGAGGGAAGAAGGAAGAAGAATGAAAGAAAGATAGAAAGAAAGAAAAGAAAGAAAGAAAGAGAGGAAAGAAATAAAGAAACAAAGAAAGAAAGAAAGAAAGAAAGAAAGAAAGAAAGGAAAGAAAGAAAGAAAGAAAGAAAGAAAGAAAGAAAGAAAGAAAGAAGAAAGAAAGAAAGAAAGAAAGAAAGAAAGAAAGAAAGAAAGAAAGAAAGAAAGGGAAACTGGGCCACAGGATTTGCCCAGGGAGCACAGGCTGATCTGACCCTGACCTATGACCTCTGACAAGGCCCTCCCATCTCCCCACCTCAGCATCCCCAGCATCAACATGAGGGGTTGGGCTGAGGCATGACCTTCAAGAAACCTTTGGAAGTTCTAAGAAAAGTGTTTGCTTAAAGGGTTAAGCAAACATACTTGTTGTGGCCTTGGGCAAGTTTCTTCAACTCTCAGAGCCCATAATTACTAGTAGAGCCAGATTTTACCATGCTCCAGGGAAATACAAAAACCTGACCTGGTCCTGGCTGGTGATCTCAATGGTTAGAGCTGTGGCATGAACACCAATGTATCTTGGTCTAGAGCACATACCTGGGTTACAGGTTTGATTCCTGGCCCCAGGCCCTAGGCCCCACAGGGGGTGGGGGGGGGTGGGGGGAGGCGCAACCAATTGATCTCTCTCTCCACCTCCCCTTCACTCCCTCCCTTCCATTCTCTAATATATATATATATATATATATATATATATATATATATATATATATGATCTAGGAGAAGGCTTACCAACATGTTGTAAGATCTTGCTAATTAATACCATCAAAAACCTGGGGGTGGATGTGGATGTGGACATAACGTTAGACGAGGAGAGAAGGAATGGGAGCTCAGATTGGGCTGGATTGCCCCGGTGGGCGTCCTCGGTGGTTCTAGCTGCAGGGTGGCTGGCCAGGCCGCCGGGAGCAGTCCTGTTTGCTCAAGTGCTTGATGGAAACCTGGTCGCAGCTCCAAACCAAGGGAGGCTGAAACGCCAAAACTCTCTTGGTGTGAGAGAGAGGGGAACCCAAAGAAACAGGCTGCACGGAGTGGGTCATTCTGTCCCCAGCACCAAGCCTGCTGGAAATGGTTTCGGTGACGTTTATTCAAGAGGGCTGCCCTGAATCCCGCTTCTGGCTGAAACAAGGGTGAGGCCTGGAATTTCCTCACCCTCCGCCATTGCTGTCACTTCCCCTCCATTTCCTGTGTCTCTCAGTCAACACCTGCCCAACCCTCAGGAAGCTGCGCCCAGGCATCTGGCTTCTGTTGGGGAACAAGGCACCCCCCACGCCTCAGGACAGGCTGGAGGTGAAGTCTGGTCCCTGGTCACCACTACTTGACTTTCCCTCCCTGACGAGTCCTAGCTTTCACCCACCTTTCTGGACCTAAATCTGGTCTCAGGAAAGAAGCAGAAACTCGTTCACACGGAGGTGTAAAAGACTGACCAAACAAATCCTTATCCCTCCCCTGGGCAAGAAA
Source organism: Nyctalus aviator (assembly GCA_036971965.1). Classification (NCBI taxonomy): domain Eukaryota; kingdom Metazoa; phylum Chordata; class Mammalia; order Chiroptera; family Vespertilionidae; genus Nyctalus; species Nyctalus aviator. Next base: position 178,962,121 of record CM072923.1, read on the forward strand.
TCATTTTAAAAGCAACATTAGCCCTGGCAGGCTTGGCTCAGTGGTTAGAGCAGGGGCCCACAGACTGAAGGGTTGCAGGTTTGATTCCGGTCAAGGGCATGTATCTCAGTTGTAGGCTTGATCCCCGGCCGGAATTGGGATGCAGGAGGCAACCAGTCTATGTGCCTCTTTCCCATCTCTCTCTCTCTCTCTCTCTCTCTCTCTCTCCACCCCCCTTCCACTCTCTAAAAATCAATTTTAAAAAATATCCACAGGTGAAGATTAACAACAACAACAAAAAAGACCACTGAGCACCTAGCACAAGCAGGGCCCAGCATAACTGCTCAATAAATAAACGTCAGCTCTTCTTGGGCATTGTCCTCGGTGCTGGTTGTTGGCCCAGGCTCTCAGCTGCTCCTGAGTAGGTGTGAGAAAGTGAATGACCAGAGGACTGACCGGAATGGAGCGGAACTGATAGATTAAATAGAGAAGGTAGACCGGAGACCGGGATGGCAGGACACAGGCTTTATTGGAGGGAAGGGTACCCTGCGGCTGCTTCCATGGAGAGGTGCGGAAGAGAGCGAGCGAGGGGCTTACAAGCACCTTTAAGGATAGAGGGCGGGGCTTAGGGCACTCAGCAGGCACTGATTGATTAGGGACCTAGGGACTTAGGAATGGGGACTTAGGGTATTTGGCAGGTGCTGATTGGTGGTTCAGAGCTCAGGAATGTCTGGCCGCCCGGTGGGGTTTATGTCTGTCCATCAATTGAGGAAAGGGAGGATCTATCAGGAACCTGTGCCAGTCCTTCCCGTTGGCCTCGATTTCTGCAAGAAAGGCTGCTGGATCCTCGCTAAGGCTTCAGGCAAAGGACCCCAGAGAAGGGCAGTGGAGAATCCGAAGGAAAACTGCAGGTCCCGCCCTCCCACTGCCTCCCCTCTAACTGTATGGGAATCTAGCCTCTCACAGGCATCGCAGACTGGACATGCCCCCTCAAACTGCCATCTCCTCCTCCCTCACATCAGGGAATGACAACTGTCCTTCCAGCTGGAGCCCCTGGAGACCTCTCTCACACCCACTGTCCGTCACACCTGTCAGCAAGTCTGGTTCAGGGACAGACCATCTCCCACCACCTCCGGTCCTGTACCCCGGGCTGAGCCGCCCTTCTCTCTCCCTCGAGGGTGGCAATAGCCTTCCTGGTCTGACTGCTCTCCTTTACCAGGGTGACCGGCCGTTCCCCTCTGCCCAGGACTGCAGGAGGGTCCCAGGCGCCACACTTTACTTTTATTTTTTATTATTTTTTTTAATATCAGATGATACTGAGCTTTTTTAAAAAAATATATATTTTTTTATTGATTTTTGTACAGAGAGGAAGGGAGAGAGATAGAGAGTTAGAAACATCAATGAAAGAGAGTCATCGATCAGCTGCCTCCTGCACACCCCCTACTGGGGATATGCCCACAACCAAGGTACATGCCCTTGACCGGAATCGAACCCGGGACCTTTCAGTCCCCAAGCCGACGCTCTATCCATTGAGCCAAGCCGGTTTCGGCCAGATGATACTGAGCTTTTAAAAAAAAAAACATATTTTATTGATTTTTTTACAGAGAGGAAGTGAGAGGGATAGAAAGTCAGAAACATTGATGAGAGAGAAACATCGACCAGCTGCCTCTTGCACACCCCACACTGGGGATGTGCCCACAACCAAGGCACATGCCCTTGACCAGAATCAAACCCGGGACCTTTCAGTCCACAGGCCGACGCTCTATCCACTGAGCCAAACCAGTTTTGGCTCAGGCGCCACACTTTAAGTGGCACAAATTAGGAAAGTCCCAGGCAGACAGACATGAGTTTGTTCCCCTGCCTTCCCGTCATTACAGCCTGGACTCAGCAGAGCAGCCCGAGGCTCCTTTTATTTATTTATTTTTAAAAATACATTTTATTGATTTTTTTACAGAGAGAAAGGGAGCGAGACAGAGAGCTAGAACCATCGATGAGAGAGAAACATCAACCAGCCACCTCTTGTACACCCCCTACCAGGGATGTGTCCGCAACCAATGCACATGCCCTTGGCTGGAATCAAACCTGAGACCCTTCAGTCCGCAGCCTACGCTCTATCCACTGAGTCTAACTGGTTTTGGCCTGAGGCTCCTTTTAAAGGTTTACAGGTCGGATCGCATCACAGCTCTGCCTAAAACCCTCTAATGGTGTCCCTCTTTACTCTGACTCCTTCAATTGGCTGCAAATTTATACAGGAGCTGGTGCCAACCCTCACCCCACCCCCTGGTTCCCTGACCTCATCTCTCCCACCTTCCCTGGTCCACGCTGCTCCGGCCACGCTGGCTTCCTCGCTCATCCTCATGCACATCACCTGCATGTGCAGCTCGGGGTCTGTGCCCTGTCCATCCTCTTACTGGAATGTTCTCCTCCCGATGTCCACATGGCTCTTTCTCTCACTCATCTGAGCCTCAGGTCTCTGCTCAGATGCCCCTTTAGTAGGCAGCTCTGCTCTGGCCACCCCTCAAAGACCCCCTTTCTCCTGTGGTGTTACTTCCCATCACCCTTGTTATCTGTGGAAACGCTGTGCACGGACACATGTCTTTTGGGTTGTTTCTTTCCAGGTGAAGGGATGCTTGTGGGGACGGGAGCTTTGCCTGTTTTCCTTTCTTTCCTGGGTCCTGGAATAGCTCCTGGGGCATGGCAGCCCTCAACCAACATCTGTTCAGTGAGTTCAGCATCTCCTGCCACCTTCCTCCTCTACCAGCAGGCTGGTCTGATGTCTCCACTTTACCTCTTAGCAAGGCCGGTGTCCCTCCCTTGGCCAGCGTCACCTCCACTTACAGCATTGAGGCTCAAACAGCACCCCCACCACCTCCTAACTCTCTGAGAGCCTCCCTGCCCAGCTATTTTTAGCTGCACCTCCAGCTTTCTGAGCTGCTTATAGCAACTCTGATCCTGATAAGACAGGCCAGTAAGCCCGGACACGTGAAACAGGGAAACAGAAGACAGTGAGACAGCAGCACACTGCCATCTAGAAAACCTACATGCAGAGCAGTCTGCAGCCATCTAGTAACTCCTCTCTCCCCAAACCAAAGACACTGAAGAAGAAATGATTGGCCCTTCCCTCCCCATCCAGAGGGTGAATAGCTTAAATCACCCTCCTCGGGGAGACACAACAGAAATCCAGTGAGAACCACTTGCCAACCATACCTCAGTGCAGATAAAGTTAAGAGAATAAACTTCATTCCGGTACATCAGCATAAGACCCCCCCCCCTCAATGTCCAGCCTGTAGGACCCCCCAAAACGAAGGTCCTGCACCAGCTTTCCCTCCCAGGAGCACCCGAGCCTCTCCCCCGCCCCTCCCTCCACAGGCATGCATCCCCTCACCGAGCCTCTCCCCCGCCCCTCCCTCCACAGGCATGCATCCCCTCACCGAGCCTCTCCCCCGCCCCTCCCTCCACAGGCATGCATCCCCTCACCCGGAAGGGACCCCTAGAGGCTTGCAGCCAGGGCAGCAGCCATTTGTCCCAGACAAACCTCCCGAACCTGTGCCCAAGCCCCTTTTCTCGGACTTCTTAGTAAGCCAAAGCAGGCCAGCCTAGGCTGGTTTCCCCAGCCCTTCCTTGTTTCATTGTCTGCAGCTTCAATAAACATCCTCTAACACTCCTGGACTCGGGTTGTGACATTTTTCCTGCAGGAAGTCAGAAACCCACACTACTGCTGGCCCATGGTGGACCCCCTCAGGGCCAGGTCCCCTTTCCCGGAAACACTGAGATCACAGGAGACATTAAAGGCACTTGCAGAGCCTACCTGGTCCAGCCCTGGCGGCTCCCCAGTGGGCCAGGAACACCAGCAGCTGGAGCAGGCTCATCCTCGGGGCTTTGCGTCACAGGGAACGTGGGATTTTCCAGGCGCTGTTGTTCCAGCCACAGGCTTCCTCAATGGCAACAGTGGCTGCTCGCCTGAGCAGAGCTTCCTGTCCTGTCACCTGGTGGTTCCAGTCATCGAAAGCTCCTCTGACATTTCCTCCTTTGCCCAGCAGGGTGTGAACTGGGTATAGAAAGCAGCACCCGTCCCACGGGTTATAGGCTAGGAGGAAGCTCGGAAAATTCCAGGACAAGTGGGATAGGGAAGCTAAGATAGATGGTTAAATATCAGCTGGCAGCCACCTATCAAGTCCTTTCTTCCCTAAACCAAGGACACGTAAGAGATAATGGTTTGCCCACCTTCCAGAACTGAAATCTCATGGCTGACGTGTACACATAAGGAAACGTTTGACCTTGAAATTGGATCTCAAAAGAACTGCTGGCCCAGAAAGAAACTCTCTACAGACTGATTCATATGCCTTTCAGCATAAGGATTATTGCTTGTCTCATTTTTGATTCTTATATTTCCAGTAGGACAGGATCTCACTCATCTAGGGGAAATGGTGAACAACATAGACTGGTGAACAACAACAGACCCAGACACAAGGAGCCTTTGGTCAGAATGTTGGACCTCAAAGGGAGGGTGGGGGTAAGGGGGAGAAATCAACCAAAGGACTAGTGTGCACAGATATGAGCCTAACCAGTGGTTGAGGACAAGGGGGGGGGCATGAGTGAGGGAGGGATTGGAATGGGGGGGGGGTGAGGACAAATACATGATACCTTAATCAATAAAGAAATTTAAAAAAAACAAACACAAAAACAAAGAAAAGAGATAATGGTTTGCACTTCTTCCCAACCAGAGGGCAAATAGCTTAAATCACCCTCAGGGAGACAGATAGCAGCTATCCAGATAGTGCCATTTCCTAACCACACCCAAGGATAGACAACTTAAGATAATAAATCTCATCCTGATACATCAGCATAAAGCTGATAAGTATTTTATTGGTCCTCCCCCAAAACCTAAATGCCCCGCCTTTGGAACCCCTCAAAATGCAGGTCCCAGGGTGTTCACCCTCCAAGGAGCATGCCCAAGCCCCTCCTGTCCCTTTCCCCTCCCCCCACAGGCACGGATCTCCTAAACACCGAGGACCCCAGGAGACTTGCAACCTGGGGAGCCACGGGCAACCGCAGCGCATCCTGGGTAATCCCACAAAGCCTACCTCTCCGTGCCTGAGATCCCTGCTTCCCCGTGGAATCTTTGTCCTACCTTACATATGCAGCCGGCTTATGGGGGGCTGCAGAGCAGATGTCTGTGGATGGCCAGCTGCTCCCCCATGCTGCCGGCAGTTTTGGAGTAAACGCTCATCTATGATTCAACCCTGTAGCGAGAGGCAGCCCGGACCCACTGGTTTTTGGTTTCACTTCACCTTGACCTCTTTATTCATAGGTCGACGCTCAACCACTGAGCCACACTAATGGGCTCTACATTCTTCCTTGTTTCACATCCTACATGTGTTCTTTTGCTGCAGTCAATGAATTCTTGCTTGCTTTTCTACACTTTGTCTCTTGATTGAAATCTTTCCTTGGAGAAGACAAGAACCGAGGTCCCCTTGTCTCATCCATAACACAGCCAGATCCTCAGAGCAGTCAGTCCAGCCAGCAACTGGCTTCTTTTTTTTTAATTTTTAAAAAAATATATTTTATTGATTTTTTACAGAGAGGAAGGGAAAGAGATAGAGAGCTAGAAACGTTGATGAGAGAGAAACATCCATCAGCTGCCTCCTGCACACCCCCCACTAGGGATGTGCCCGCAACCAAGGTACATGCCCTTGACCAGAATCGAACCTGGGACCCTTCAGTCTGCAGGCTGATGCTCTACCACTGAGCCAAACTGGTTTCGGCAGCAACTGGCTTCTTGAGGGAACTCACCTAACCCTGTCACTGAGAGGCAAATTCACAAGCTCTTGGAGAACAAACAAACCTGTATAACATGGCTGGTCTTTGCCATAGAAAAAACTTAACTGTTAGTTGGGGATAAAGCTGATCATTCAAATGAATCAAGACTATGAGTTATCCATTCACTCATGCTGGGAACCATGTCCCAGGGAGGTGGAGGGGCCCAGGGCAGTCCCTGCCCTCAAGATTGTTGGGGGGACCAGTTTGGCTCAGTGGATAGAGCATTGGCCTGTGGACTGAAAGGTCCCAGGTTTGATTCTGGTCAAGGGCATGCACCTTGGTTGCGGGCACATCCCCAGAAGAGGGTGTGCAGGAGGCAGCTGATTGATGTTTCTAACTCTCTCTTTCTCTTCCTCTCTGTAAAAAAAATAAAATAAAAAATATTTTTAATAAATAAATAAATAAAGGGTATTGCTCCTCTTTTTAGTCCTGATAATAGCCTAGAGAGGGAAATGGAACACTTCTTGAAAACCACTGTGACTGGAAGACTGCAACTTGACAAAAGTAAACCTTGAGAGATGAATGCATTTAACACATAGAGAAATACTAATTATTTTAGCACTGAGAATTGAGCCCTCTGTTCAATTTGTCAGATCAGCAAGCTCTTGAAAAGATGTGCAAAAGTTGTATTCTGATGGTTGCATTGTGTTATATTTTAATCTAAGACATTTCATTTTTAAATGTATAACCTTCACAGCTGAATTTATAACTAATCAAACCCCAAGTGAAGCCCACTAACTAAGGTGACCAGACATTCCGCTTTTGGCTCGACAGTCCAGATTTTTAACAATTTTTTTAAAAATGCCACAGGACACGGGACAAATTGTTAAAAATTGGGACTGTCTTGGCAAAAGTGAGACGTCTGCTCACCTTAACTTAGGTGGTACAGGAACAATTAACATGATAATGAAGGAATTTGAGGCATCTGTCCTGGCACCCACCACATCTGGTTGTGCCCCAGGGGCTCCAGAAAAAGGGGAAGTTACAAGTTACCCAGACATCTCATAGATATGTTATCTTAGAGGAAAAAAGGCAAATGGGCTCAGTAGATGAGATCTAAGTTGATCTTTGTCAGGGAAAATTTCGGCCTAGGACATGACTACCCACTGTAACCTGTTTTTAGTTAAATATTTAACTTTTCAAAGCATCTTTTGTGGCCTTTTTAGGTCTCTGAATTTGCAAGATTGCCACCCAGGCCTCCCCTGAGCTTATTAGGTGAGCATGTGGCTCTTTTTGTCCACAAACTGATAGACATGTTCCACTCTCTACAGGAGGAACATAGTCATATTTAGAATAGTTGAAGCAACTAAGGATGTGGAGCTGGATTAGACTGGGGTGAGGATGGGTGCCGGGAGTGCAATCCTCAGAGTGTTTTGAAGGCCATCCTGGGGGAAAGTGTAGGGGTTTGTTTTGTTTTGTTTTTTATAGCTTCCTTGGGTAGAATTAGAAAAAGGGGTGGCAATACAAGAAGGGAATTTGGCTCTTTGTTTTCAAGATTATGCAGTTGATAAAGTGCTGTGAAACCAGGACTGTGTGTTTCCTGTAAGCACATATCCTGGGGAACTGCAATGTGCAGACTCTGAAGCGGGAATTCTACTTTAACGCTTTATTTAAAAAAATGTATGTTTTATTGAATTTTAGAGCGTGAGGAAGAAACATCAATGATGAGACTCATTGATCAACTGACTCCTGCACGCCCCCTACTGGGAGATGAACCCGCAACCGGGAGCAGGGAATCAAACCGTGTCCTCTGGGTTCCTGGGTCCATGCTCATTGGTTTAACCACACAGGCCGGGCTCTACTGTAGCGCTTTAGATCGAAGCGTCCTGTGATTCGTGAAAATTCGGGCGGGAACCGAGGAAAACGCCGAACAAAGGAAGTGACGTCAGCGTCACTTATGGATGGGGGTGGGATCCTAGGGGCTTGAGATCCGGAATCATAATTGGATTGGTTATTTTACACAGATCCTCGCTTCCGCCGACGCAGCGTGCGTGCCCTTCGTAAAGATGGCCGCCGCGGCTTCCGGTCCTTCTTGGAACGGCGCGCGCGACTTCGGAAGCGAGGCCAGCAAGTACCGGAAACGGCGTAGGATCCACGTGCATTGATTGGATGACGCGAGAAGCGTTCTGGACAGTGATTGGCTCCGCCGTTCGCGGGAAGGAGTTTGTGGCGCCCGGGAAAAGTGTAGTGCTGCGACACCAACTAGGTTCCGAGGCGTCCGGCGAACCCGGTGGACCGGAGCCTTCTGGACGTCTCTCCTGAGGGGACCGTGACCACGATGTGGAATAGTAATGACCCAAGTGGCGGAGGATGAGAATAGCGAGGATTTCGCCCAGAGCGCGGGGGTCGGAGGGGCCGGGGTGGCGGAGGGGGAGGGGCGGGAGCCGGAGCTGGGCGATCGGGGGCCGCGGCAGGTGGTGGGGAAGCTTAGGGACGCGCTGGGAGGGGTCGGGTGCGGGAGCGAAGTGGCGAGGGCACCGGTGGGTCTTTCAGAAGCTTGGGGAAGTGGCTCAGATGCTAACTCGGCTGTTATTTAAAACCAGGTGGATTTGAGAGCTATGGCAGCTCCACCTTTGGGGGAGCCGGTGGCTACACGCAGTCCCCCGGGGGCTTTGGATCGCCGACACCTTCTCAGGCCGAGAGGAAATCAGTACGTTGGAAGAGTGTTTCTTTTTTTCTCTTTTTTAAAAATTTTATTGATTATGGTACCACATAATTGTCCTCATCCCCCCATTCCCACCCCAAACCCCTCCCCACATATGCCCCCACCCCCCTGTTGTCCAGGGCCACTGGCCAGGCCCATATGCACGCACACAAGTCCTTTGGTTGATCTCTCCCCCTTACCCTCCCCTCCCCTACTTTCCCTCTGAGGTTTGAGAGAAGAGAGTTTCTTATGTGCTCTGTCCTGAAGCTCGTGGTTCATCCCCGTGAGAACATGTCCGCGCGAAGGAAGGGTGCAAACATGAACTGAACTGATAACTGTTACTGTACCGAATCTCCTGATTAAGTTCTGTCCGTTTGGGGGGAAAAAAAAAAAAAAAAGGAATCTCCCCAAACGTTGCACCCACTGTTTCCTTGGCTTTCGTTTGAAATTTACTGATGTGGCCAGTGCCTTGTGGGAAAACCGAACTCGTATTATTAGCCTATTTTACGGTCTTTCTGTATTCCGAATCCTTTTTAAGTTAAACAGAGAGAAGTGATAAAATACGGGGGAAAGAGCGAGGTCTTTAAGTCCATGGGTCTGTTCGCTACTTGCAGAGTGTCATCGAACACATTTCTTTTTTTAAAAAAAAAGATATTTTGTTGATTTTAGAGAAGAAGAAAAGAGAGAGAAACATCAATGATGGCCGAAACCGGTTTGGCTCAGTTGATAGAGCGTCAGCCTGTGGACTGAAAGGTCCCAGGTTCGATTCTGGTCAAGGGCATGTTTTCCCTTGCTCTTCCCCCCCCCCCTCCGCCCCCCAAGTCCACAGGCCGACGCCCTATCCATTGAGCCAAACCAGCTAGGGCTCGAACAGATTTCTTCACCTTCTTCATAACCCGTGCCTCACCAGGTGGTTGTCGGACCATATTAGGATATATATATGCAATGCCAGCCCCACAGCCCCGGCAGTCAGTGGCCCTGCGTGTTATTGAAAAGGCCTGAGCGCGGGGCCATGGTGCACAGCGCCCCGAACCAACGGCTCTTTAACTGGCGGTGGGGGGGAGGGGGGGAGCCGCTCGCACCGGGTGTCCGCGGCCCGTACGGCCCGTTTCTCCGTCTGATAATGGTACTGGCCCTTCTCATCCCACGGGGATGGGTAAATAAGCTAAGGTGTAAGGAGGGGATCCGTAAAAAGCTGTCCACGCGCTGGGAAAAGGTTGCGTTTAACCACTGCTGTGGTTAATGTGGCCTCTCGAGGTGCCGTTGTGGTGGTAAGATTCAGAGTTGGCAGGTTCTGTGTGTTGCGTTCAGGTTGGTAAGCTTTTACCTAGACTGTTGGTTTTGGAGTGGGTGTTGGTGGGGAAAAATGAATGCATCAATAATGCTCGTGCATTTGGATGTTGCTTTATGTTTTTCATATAATTCTATAAGGTATTTGTTACTCCCTTGTACAACAGAGTATGGGAGCTTAAGAGACTCCCTAAGCTGACGCAGTAAGTAACTGGAACCAGACAGAACACACACACACACACACACACACGCATGCACGCAGTGCTGAGAAAATCCAAAATCTGGTAAACAGCTTCTCTTTGTGGTAGTTTTTGTTGTTGTTGTTTTTGTTTGTTTGTTTTGTTTTGTTTTTTTTTACCCGGAAAGACCAGAGAGGACTCCAATTATCTAATTGTTTTCTTCTGTGAGACTTTGGATGTGAAAACAGAAGCTAGATAATTGGTTCTCATCTCTTCTCCCTAAGTTTAACTATTTTTTCTCCATTCCAGTTGTCAGAATTTGTACCTCAGGATTCCTATCTTGGGCTGTGTTTTGAAACAGCTTTTCAGAGAAGGATGATGGTTATAAGCTGAAGACTGAAACCTGGGTCTTTTTGTGTTTCAAATCCAGTGCCTTTTCCACAGTAAATTAGATTTAAATGTTTCCTATGGACTGTAAACCCATTATATTTTATTGAACCATGTGAAGTTTCCAATGTTTTATCCATAAAAATGGTGGTTTCATACAGCATTTAAAATAATGGTTCATAGTCAGCTAGAAAGTTATATTTTCAAAATTGAACATACTTGTGCCTGGTTGCACTCTCTGAATCTTTTTGGAACAAATCAGGCTCTCTGTAGTCGGTTCTGGCACATAATAGGTGCTCATTAAAAAGCAGACTACAAGTGATTTTTTATTTTATTAGGACTATGGGATACACCCATAGCCTTTGGGCAGGAAATTCCAATAACAGAAATTTACAGAAGACAAACAGGTGGAGGCTGCTTTAGCTAACAAAGTTTCAACTAAGTAGTGAGTGATTAGCTCTGACCTTTCAGAGCAATTAAGGTTGTAGACCAGTTTTCTGGGTTTCCTGTCCACATCTTTCTATTAGTGAGACAATGATTGGTTTCCACTATAGCGGTGTGTCCTGGGCCTGGCCCTGGGATTTGAACACAGATCTACAGTACTGTCTGTCTCCAAAGCCCATGTTCTTGCTGCTGTTATTATAGTGATTTTTTTAAAAAATATATTTTATTGATTTTTTTACAGAGAGGAAGGGAGATAGAGAGCTAGAAACATCAATGAGAGAGAAACATCTACCAGTTGCCTCTTGCACAGCCCCTACCGGGGATGTGCCCGCAACCAAGGTACATGCCCTTAACCGGAATCTAACCCGGGACCCTTCAGTTCGCATACCGATGCTCTACCACTGAGCCAAACCGGTTTCAGCACTATAGTGATTTTTAATTTTTTTATGCTGCAGATATAATAAAACTCAGTTGTGAGAGCCTGGGACCTCAGCAAATTTTAAATCTATAAGTTCTAATATAGCACATAACTTCACCTATAAGATACCGTAAAGTAAACTTTAAAAATATAGTCGATCCCTTCACATCCTTATTAAAAACTTTCAAATATAAAGTGAAGAACAATAGCTGACACAATAATTGCTGACATTTATTGAGTATACCTACATGTATCGGGTATTATTGAAGATACTTCACCATATATTTAATTTTCATAATGATTTTATCATTCCTAGTTTTATAGATGAGGTTACTGAGGTACAGATGAGTTGAGAAATGTGACCAAAAGCACACTGTTCCTAAGTGGTAGAGCCAAACTCTTATCCTTCAAATGCTGCTTTTTGTGGTATATGTTCTCGTGGTTGGCTGGGCTTATTTGCCACCAGCTTGCTAATACCATTCGAAACTATGCTTCAGCACAGTGAAATTTTGCTAGTGTCATGGATCTTTGGGGTAAAGCTGCAACTGCTAAAGTCTACTATGTTTGGTCTTGCATGTAGAACAGTTGTCGGGTTGCGCCCTGTTGATTTCTGACAGGAAGAAGTCTAATCTTTAACTCACTATGCTTTTTGCTTTTTTGTTTTGTATATTATCTCTATGATTCTGTGGAAGTGCGTATTTGTCCTCAGTCTGTAATGCTCATTCCTCATCCACTATTTTTTCATTATCAAAATGGTCATGCTTCAGCCCTAGCCAGTTTGGCTCAGTGGATAGAGCATCAGCCTGCAGACCAAAGGGTCCTGGGTTCTATTCTGGTCAAAGGCATGTACCTTAGTTGCAGGCTCCTTCCTGGCTCAGGGCCGTGCAGGGGGCATCCAGTCGTTGTGTTTCTCTCACATTGATCTTTCTGTCTTTTCCTCTCTCTTTCATTCTCCCTAAAAATCAATGGAAAAATATCCTTGGGTGAGAATTAACAACAACAAAAATATTTGGGTTTTAGGGTTCAGTCTAAAATGCTCCCTCTTGAAATCACCAATAATTATTTTATTGATTTTTTTACAGAGAGGAAGGGAAAGAGAGAGCTAGAAATGTCGATGAGAAACATTGACCAGCTGCCTCTTGCACACCTCCTACCAGGGATGTGCCCGCAACCAATGTACATGCCCTTGACCGGAATCGAACCTGGGACCTTTCAGTCCTCAGACCTACGCTCTACCACTGAGCCAAACCGGCTTCGGCAAAATCACCAATAATTTTTTTTTTTAATATCACCCTAGTGCATCTTATTCAGTAGTGTATCAAGGTCAAGTTTGTTGTTTGCATTTTTTAAAAAAAACATATACTTTATTGATTTTTCACAGAGATGAAGGGAGAGGAATAGAGAGCTAGAAACATCGATGAGAGGAAACATCGACCAACTGCCTCCTGCACACCCCTTACTGGGGTTGTGCCTGCAGCCAATGTACATGCCCTTGACCAGAATCGAACCTGGGACCCTTCAGTCTGCACATCAACGCTCTATACACTGAGCCAAACAGGTTTTGGATATTATTTGCATTTTTATCTCCCCTGGGTTTGTAGTGTGTTAAGGGCAAACTATAATCATCTTTATGTGACCCAGACAATCCCTAGCCAGTTGTAGACAAAAATATGTTTATACTATTGTTAGATTCTTCAGGATGTGATTTGAGTGTTCTTCTAGGCACTCTTCTGCCCATCACATCCTGTCCCTTCCCTTGAAGATTCTAGTATAGCCAAACTCTTATCCAGTTTTCCCCAGGACTTCCATCCGATTGTCAGAACATCTGTCCTAAAGGAAGTCATACCTTAAACTTTTTGTTATATTTATATTAAGAGATTTAAAGCAAGCTCTGGCCTGTTTGATTCACTGGTTTACATGTCAACCCATGGACCAAAGGGTCACAGTCAAGGGCAGCATGTACCTCTGTTGTGGCTTTATTCCCTGTCCACAGAGTATTTGCAGGAGGCAATCAGTTAGTGTGTCTCTCTCACATCAATGTTTTCCTCCCTTTCTCTCTCCTCTCCCTTCTTACCATTCTCTAAAAATTAATGGGGAAAATATCCTTGGTTGAGGATTTTAAAAAAGAGAGAGATTTAGAGCAAGTCCAAAGTTCTATCTCCACTGGCCATTTCTCAAACCCTTTCCAAATACCATCTCATCTTACCAGTGAGATGGTAAGCCTAAAGCTGGGGTTTCCTCTTAAAAGTTTGTTCAGGAAGCAGGTCATTCCTATGCTGTCCCCACTCTGGTTCACTCATTTTGGTGAATCTCTAGTGCAAGATAAACTTAGCTATTCTTCAGGAGCTTTGGAATCATACAAACCTGGGTTTGAATTCTAAAGTGTGGCATTTGTTGTAAAGCAACAAGCAGACTGTCAAATTTCAGCGGGGAGGGTAGGGAGATCTGGGGTAGATAAGAGATCAACCAAAGGACTTGTATATATGCATATAAGTACAACCAATGGACACAAAACTGGGGGGGGGGGGCATGTACGTGGGGGGGCAATGGTATATAATTTAATTAAAAAAGAATAATTTAATTAAAAAAATAACGTGTGGCATTTGTTAGCTATATGGCCTTGGTTTCCATCTGAAACTCAGGTAACGAGGCTTTTTTATCCAATCCTCCTTATAATAAAAGGCTAGTATGCAAATTGACCAAATGGTGGAACAACTGGTCGCTATGATGTGTACTGACCATCAGGGCATACACTCAATGCAGGAGCTGCCCCCTGGTGATCTGTGCACTCCCACAGCGGGAGTGCTGCTTAGCCAGAAGCTGGGCTCATGGCTGGTGAGCACAACGGCTGCGGCAGGAGCCTCTCCCGCCTCCAAGGCACTCACTGCGAGGGCACAGACCAAACTGATGGGGACACACACACCCAGAGTGCACAAACTTCATGCACATATATGCAGAGTGCTTAGCACATGTAGCAGGTATTAAAGGAGTAGTTATTTCAATGACTTTGTACATGCTCTTTCTTTCAGAGAGCCCGAGCCCAGCATATTGTACCCTGTACCATATCTCAGCTGCTTTCTGCCACTCTGGTTGATGAAGTGTTCAGAATTGGAAGTGTTGAGATATCACAGGTATGAATAATGAAATAAAAAATTATTTCTTGCCGAAACCAGTTTGGCTCAGTGGTAGAGCATTGGTCTGCGGACTGAGAGGTCCCAGGTTCGATTCCGGGCACGGGCATGTGAGTTGGTTGCGGGCACATCCCTGGTGGGGGGTGTGCAAGAGGTGGCTGGTCGATGTTTCTCTCTCATAGACGTTTCTAGCTCTCTATCTCTCTCCCTTCCTCTCTGTAAAAAATCAATATATATATATATATATTTTTTTTTTTTTTTAATTATTTCTTTTAAAAATACATAAATGTTGCTTTTGTTTCAAAGAAAACCAAACTTTTTTTTCTTCTGATCTAGGTCACTATTGTGGGGATAATCAGACATGCAGAGAAGGCTCCAACCAACATTGTTTACAAAATAGATGACATGACAGCTGCACCCATGGATGTTCGCCAGTGGGTTGACACAGATGTAAGCGGTTTTTAAATCAGGGTGGGGTTACTTTGGGACTTTGGAGTTGTTGGTTTTCTTTAGTCTTTTGGAAGATTCTTATAAAAATCTATATTTATAAAAGGCTAAATGTCCATCTATCCAACCAGTAGCTATTATGTATATTGACCACCAGGGGGCAGACACACAATGCAGGAGCTGCCATGATGTGCACTGACCATTTAAAAATAAACAGCACCATAGACCTGGCACCGACAAACCAACACTTGGCTTCCTCCAACTGGGACACAGGCCCCACCCACCACCACCCCAGAGCAGCACCCACCAAATCGCAGCCAACACTGCCAAGACCCCCCGGTGCAAAATGTGGCCACGGCCCAGCCCCCCCAGAAACGGCTGCTGTGGACGCCGAGGAATGATATCACACAGCTTCCTCTCCCCAGCCACTAGTCTCCTTGGGGTTTCTTCAGGCCAGGAACCCAACGTGCTTTATAGCCAGGCACAAACATTTTACAGTGGATAACCAGATGTTTGTGAAGCGTTTCCCCGTGCCTTATCTCATTTGATCCTCACAGAAGTCCTAACGCAGATAGATAGGAGACTCGGTAGAATCTTATTTTCTCTTTGTTAGCAGGATGCGAATAGTGATATTAAAATGTTTATTCTAATTAACTTCCTTTTAATGTGCACAAATCCGTGCACTGGGACACTAGTAATGCATAAGACATCAAAGGCAAAATCCTTAATAAAAGGTTAATATATTTTGTATCATAAAACTTTAAAACCTTCTAACTTTTCAAAATACTATAAACAAGTAAAAATGGCAAAAGACAGGCCCTGGCTAGTTTGGCTCAGTGAATAGAGCATCGGCCTGAGGACTGGGGGGGGTCCCAAGTTTTATTCCGGTCAAGGGCATGTACCTTGGTTGCAGGCACATCCCCGCTAGGGGATGTAAGAGGCAGCTAATCAATGTTTCATTGATGTTTCTGACTCTATCCCTCTTCCTTTCTCTTTGTAAAATATCAATAAGATATATTTTTTTTAAAAGGGGGGCAAAAGACAGACATTAGAGAACAAGGATTTTTATGTTGGCATTGTATCCCCAGCACCTAAACCAATACCAGTTACATAGTAGGCCCTAAGTAAATATTATTTAAATAAATGGGGAGATTTTTACACATATTATAAACATCAAATTTTTTATTTGATTAAAGCTCTTACAAAGAAAGAACCAATTGCATTTTAGAGAAGTGGGCAAAGAAGACACACATATTTTATTACAGATGAAATATAAATTGCAGCAATAATAATCAAGTTTAGTAGACATTAAGATATCATTTTTAACATACTAAATTGACAAAGAAAAAAAAAGAATGGCATTGCCTACTTCAGATGAGAGCAGTAGTTAGCATAGTGTCTCTAGTACTTAGTAAGCACTTAATTAATTAATGATTTGTCACTGTTTGTTTGGGGAAGTGAGTATACCTACTCCGATGGTATAAATACACTAAAAGGCCAGATTATTATGATCTCTGAACGCAGGTGCATAAATTCGTGTATTGGTGGGGTCCAGACAGCCTGGTCAGGGGGAGGAAACATAGGGAGTTGGCTGGCCTGCCTGCTGGTTGAATTCCTGGTCTAGGGGACAATTTGCATTTTATATAGGATATACACTGAGTGGCCAGATTATTATGCGTTCAGAGATCATAATAATCTGGCCACCTAGTGTATAAACTGATAAAACTTTTCTCAAAAATCAACTGATGATCCCTAACCTTTTGGCTCAGTGGATAGAGCGTCAGCCCCCATGGGGACTCAAGGGTCCTAGGTTCCATTCCAGTCAAGGGCATGTACCTTGGTTGTGGGCACATACCCAGTAAGGAGTGTGCAAGAGGCAGCTGATCGATGTTTCTCATTGATGTTTTTAACTCTATTCCTCTCCCTTCCTCTCTGTAAAAAATCAAAAAATATATATATTTTTTTAAAAAATCAGCTGATGCCGAAACCAGTTTGGCTCAGTGGATAGAGCATCGGCCTGCGGACTGAAAGGTCCCAGGTTCGATTCCGGTCAAGGGCATGTATCTTGGTTGTGGGCACATCCCCAGTGGGGGGTGTGCAAGAGGCAGCTGATCCATGTTTCTCTCTCATCGATGTTTCTATCCCTCTCTCTATCCCTCTCTCTTCCTCTCTGTAAAAAATCAATAAAATATATTTAAAATAAAAGACATTTGTTAAAAAAAAAAATCAGCTGGTGATGGGATTGCCCTAGCCAGTTTGGCAGTGGATAAGAGTGTCAGCCTGCAGACTAAAGGGTCCCCAGGTTCGATTCTGGTCAAGGCAAGGATATATGCCTGGGTTGCGGGCACAATCCTCAGTAGTGGGGCATGCAGGAGACAGCCAGTCAATGATTCTTTCTCATCGTTGATGTTTCTATCTCCCTTTCTTTCCTTTCCTTTCCTTTTCTTTCCTTCCTGAAATCAATAAAAATATATTTTTCTTTTTAAAAATATTTTCATTAAATTATTTTATTTACTTATTTTTATATATTTTTATTAAATTATTATCTGTGTACATATTTTGAAATTACCCCCCCCCCATATATACCCTCCCTCCCCAGAGTTTTGTGTCCATTGGTTGTACTTATATGCATGTATACAAGTCCTTCGGTTGATCTCTTACCTCCCCCAGATTTCCCTAACCTTCCCGCTGTAATTTGACAGTGCTTGTTGCTTTAATGTCTTTATATCTGTCTTTTGGATCATCAGTTTATAATGTTCTTTAATATCCATAAATGAGTGAGGTCATGTGGTATTTCTCTTTCATTGACTGGCTTATTTCACTCAGCATGATGTTCTCTAATTCTATCCAGGTTGCTGCAAATGATGAGAATTCCTTTCTTTCTTTTTTCTTTTTTTTTTTTAATATATTTTATTGATTTTTTACAGAGAGGAAGGGAGAGAGATAGAGAGTTAGAAACATCGATGAGAGAGAGTCATTGATCAGCTGCCTCTTGCACACCCCCTACTGGGGATATGCCCGCAACCCAGGTACATGCCCTTAACCGGAATCGAACCCAGGACCTTTCAGTCCCCAAGCCGACGCTTTATCCATTGAGCCAAACTGGTTTCGGTGAGAATTCCTTCTTTTTTATGGCAGCATAGTATTCCACTGTGTAGATGTACCAAAGTTTTTTTATTCAATCCTCTGCTGACGGGCACCTAGGCTGTTTCCAAATTCTAGCTATTGTAGATTGTGCTGCTATGAACATAGGAGTGCATATATCCTTTCTGATCGGTGTTTCTAGTTTCTTGGGATATATTCCTAGAAGTGGGATTACTGTGTCAAATGGGAGTTCCATTTTCAGTTTTTTGAGGAAACTCCATACTGTCCTCCACAGTGGTTGCACCAGTCTGCTTTCCCACCAGCAGTGCATGAGGTTTCCTTTTTCTCAGCAACCTCGCCAACACTTGTCATTTGTTGATTTGTTGATGTTGAAAAATATATTTTTCTTAAGAAATCAGCTAACCGGTTTGGCTCAATGGATAGAGCGTCGGCTTGGGGACTGAAGGGTCCCGGGTTCGATTCCGGTCAGGGGCATGTAACTTGGTTGCGGGCATATCCCCAGTGGGGGTGTGCAGGAGGCAGCTGGTCGATTTTTCTCTCTCATCGACGTTTCTAGCTCTCTAGCTCTTTCCCTTCCTCTCTGTGAAAAATCAATAAAATATATTTTTTTAAAAAAAAGAAGAAATCAGCTAATGATGAAAATTATCCTTCATAAAAATGTTGACTTCATACTCTACTGCTAAAGGTTTACATTAAGGAAATAATGAAATACATGTGCAGTTGTAAGAATGTTAATCATATCATTATTTATAATAATGAAAAAAGCAATCTCAAAATATTAACAATAGAGTATTTTTAATTAAACCATGGTATATTTATAAAATATTCCAAATGATGTAGAAAAGTATGAATTGTCACAAAAAAGTGTTTACCATAAATTGTTGAGAGGAAAATAGCATGCTATATGATAGTGTGCATAGTATGACCCCATTTTTGCAAAAAAAAAAAAAAAAAAAGTGTATGGAGAAAATAGACTGAAAGGCAATACATGTTTTATATTTTTTAATTAGGCAGAGGCTTTTTAAAATTTTTTAAAAATTTATTTCAGAGAGGAAGGGAGAGAAACATCAATGATGAGAGAGAATCGTTGATCAGCTGCCTCCTGCACACCCCCTACTGGGGATTAAGCCCACAACCTAGGCATGTGCTCTTGACTGGTAGATAAAAGAGACTTGGTCTCGAACCCAGGACACTTCAGTCCACAGGCCAATGCTCTAGCCACTGAGCCAAATCAGCTAGGGCTTGATTTTTACTTTTGGGTTTTTTTGTTGTTGTTGTTTTTTAAAATATATTATTGATTTCAGAGATGGAGGGAGAGGGAGAAAGGTAAATACATCAATGATGAGAGAATCATTTATCAGCTGCCTTCTGCACTTCCCACACTGGGTTTGGAGCCTGCAACCTGGGCTTGTGTCCTGACCTGAACTGAACTATGACTTCCTAGTTCATAGGTCAATGCTCAACCACTGGGCTACATGGCCCAGGCGATTTTCTAGGTGTTTTTTTTTTTTTTCTTCTTTCTAGTTTTTTATAGTCATGTATTTTATAATCATAAAAATCTTATGAATCAGCTTATATTCTTTTCTTATAAATAAATAATGTGTATATATTCTAGAAAACCCCAATTATCCCAGTTAACCATTGTTTACATTTTAGTGTGTATTTTCCCCCTCTAGGGGAATCACCTTTCTAACTTGTTTTCCCAGTTAATAGAATTCTACATTGTATGAATGTGTGCCTGTTGTTGGATATTTAGGCTGTTTTAAATTTTTCAATATTGTAATCTATGTTATTATGAATATTCCTAAAGCTAAATCTATGCATGTTCTTAATTATTTAATTTAATTTCTAAAAGTAGAAACACTATGCCAATAAGTATGTCCACTATCCACCAGAAAGTTGTGTGCCTAAGAGCATTGAATGAGAGTACCAGCCTTGTTTGCTTTTTTATGATGTACATAACAGAACTTTGGAACAGGAAGTTACCTTTAGAGATATTTGTTCTATTTCCTGTTTTTACAAAACAGTTAATTCTAATAGATAGGTTAAATTAGTTAGCGACATATTAGGATCCTGTAGCTTTATAACTTTTTGTTTCTGTACATAATTTAGAGATTTTAAAGAAGCTTTTACCAATATCACTAACACCTTAGTAATGTGTTTGTATTTTATCTGTTAGGATGCCAGTGGTGAAAACACTGTGGTTCCTCCAGAAACGTATGTGAAAGTGGCTGGCCATCTGAGATCTTTTCAGGTAAAGTCAGAAAAAATGACTGTTAAAATGTATTTGCATGGGCCCTGGCTGGGAAGATTAGTTGGTTAGAGTGTTGTTCTGATATGCTAAGATTGCACATCAGGACAACACTCTTTTACCAATAGGGGGCAGGTTTGATACCCCTTAAAAATAAAAATAAAAATAAATTTTTAAATGTATTTGCATGCCAACAATTTCTAGATTCATGCCTGCATTTAGGAATCTTAAAACTTAACTAAGTCTTTGTGCTTAATGAGAATTATATTGAAGTTATTTTATTATTCTCCCATCCAAGTACTAACCAGGCCCGACCCTGCTTAGCTTCCGAGATCAGACAAGATTGGGCGCGTTCAGGGTGGTATGGCCGTAGACTATTTTATTATTCTCTTCAAAAGGAAATAATGGATTTTTACCTTAATATAAAACTAGCAGAATAGTAGAGAAACAACAGGATCTTCACCTGCAGTTGACATTGATGGCATCCATTAGGCCTAGATGGGTGGGCACTGGATTTAGAATCATGATCTTAGGTTCAGCTTGGTATGTAACCTTGGGAAGTCATTGAACATCTCTGAGATAGTTTAGTTGTTTTTTTATATATACTAGAGGCCTGGTGCATGAAATTCGTGCATTGAGGGGATGTCCCTCAGCCCAGCCTGCACCCTCTCCAATCTGGGACTCCTTGAGGGATGTCCAACTGCCCGTTTAGGCCTAGTCCCAATGCGCCTAAATGGGTAGTCAGACATCCCTCTCACAATCCAGGACTGCTGGCTCCCAACCACTCACCTGCCTGATTGCCCCTAACCGCTTTTGCCTGCCAGCCTGATCAACCCCCAACCACTCCCCTGCCAGCATGATCAACACTAACTGCTCCCCTGCTGGCCTAACTGCCCTCTCCTACCAGCCTGGTTGCCCCCAACTGCCCTCCTCTGCAGGCCTGATCGCCCCCAACTGCCCTCCTCTGCTGGCCCGGTAACCCCTAACTGCCCTCTCCTGCAGGCCTGGTCCCTCCCAACAGCTCTTCCCTGCTGGCCATCTTGTGGTGGCCATCTGAGTAAAAATTTTTAAATATATAACACATTTTTTCCATATTAGCAAAATATAACCAAGAAAAGAGCCATAATGTTTTGACCTGAAATTGACTTGGATGTGCTTACCCTTTATTCTCTTTAATAGAACAAAAAAAGCCTGGTGGCCTTTAAGATCATGCCTCTGGAGGATATGAATGAGTTCACCGCACATATTCTGGAAGTAGTGAATGCACACATGATGCTGACCAAAGCTAACAGCCAGGTGAGCAGCTTCACTCATAGCTTCTTTTTCCTTTTTTCTTTGTTATTAATATACCTGTATTGATTTTAGAGAGGAAGAGAGAGGGTGAGAGAGATAGCAACATCAATGATGAGAGAAAATGCACCCTGCATGCCCCCTACTGGGGATTGAGCTGCAACCTGGCTTGTGCCCTAACCGGGAATCCAGCTGTGACTTCCTGGTTCATAGGTTGACGCTCAACCACTGAACCACATTGGCCAGGCCTAATTGATCTTTTTAAAAGCTCACTGAGGCTGCTGTATGGATAATAGATTAGGAGACACCAAGAATAGCAACAGTAGTAGTTTACAGGAATTGTAACGGCAGTGGTAAAAAATTCTTATATATATATATATATATAAATATATATATATATATATATATTTTTTTTTTTTTTATTTCAGAGAGGAAAGGAAAGGGAGAGAGAGAGAGAGAGAGAGACAGTGATGTGAGAATCATTGATCTGCTGCCTTCTGCATGTCCCCTACTGGAATCATTTCATAATGAGCTCACAGGGCACTTGTCCAGGTTTTGGGCTCGATCCCCAGTAGGGGGGGCATGCAAATGCAGCTAATCAATGATTCTCTCATCATTGATGCTTCTATCTCCCTCTGAAATCAGTAAAAATAAAAATATGCATGAGATGAGGCCACTTGAAGCAGCACATGAGGTCATTTCAGCAGAGGTAACCAGGTAGGAAATAGAATTCAGTCCAGTATTACTTGATCATAAAACATAAGACTTCTATTTCACCAGCAGGCAATGTGAAGGTATGTAGCTTGAAAACAAAGGACTACAACTGATTCTTTTTTTCTTTTCTTTTTTAATATGCTCTATTATTTTTTATTTTTTAATATACTGTATTGATTTTTTTACAGAGAGGAAGGGAGAGAGATAGAGAGTTAAAAACATCGATGAGAGAGAAATATCAATCAGCTGCCTTCTGCACACCCCCCACTGGGGATGTGCCCGCAACCAAGGTATATGCCTTTTACCGGAATCGAACCCGGGACCCTTCAGTCCACAGGCTGACTCTCTATCCACTGAGCCAAACTGGTTTCGGCACACAACTGATTCTTGGTTCTTGTTTTGTTTACCTCAAATGTTCATCTAGTGAACATTTGTTGAATGAGTAAATCTCCTAGCTGGATGGGATTTTTCCTAGTGAGCTTCCACAGTGCTCCTATATCCTGTTATGAGTTAACATTAACTGGTCATCCTTACTTCTCAGTTCAATAGATTAAACATTGATTGAGCACACACTGTCCCCCAGGCACTGTGCAAAGATGAAGGGACTGATGGGGAAAGTGAATGAAGGCTGAGAGAAAGACTGGGCCGTATGCCGTGAGAGCCAAGAAGGAAGACCATGACTTAACTTGGCTTTGGGAATGTCAACGAAGTGTTTACCAGGCAGACGAGGAGAGGAGCATTCCAGACAGGAAATGACATGTTTGGGACAAAGGCATGTTTTGGGATGGCAAGAAGTCCAAGTGCAGTTAGAGGGTAGAGTGTGCTGAAAAGGAGTGATGAAGAAAAATACAGATTTTTGACATCTAACTGTGGTAGGTCTTGAGTGTCCAGTAGGAGTTTTACATTGTTTTCACAGGCAGGGGGAGCCACCTGGCAGCTTTTAGGCAGAGAAGCAACATGACCGGAAGATAGTTGGTAGCAATGAGGAGGGTTGATTGGAGTAGGAGAGACTAGCAGCGAGATAACAATCAGGAGACCAGGTGTGTTGAGGATTGACTTGAGCGACACTGAAGATTGTATTAAAAGGCTGCAGTGACAGGTTATGGAAGGGGAACAAGTGGATGACTGAGGTCTAGCTGATTAGGTTTGAGTTTACTAATTGAGATGGAATATAGCAGGGCAAACCGGTTTGGGGAGAAAAGTAATAAATTTTATTTTGAAGTGTGAGACAGCTTAGATATAGGTGTCCAATAGATGACTGGGACTAAGGATTTGTGCCGAGGAGGAGGTCTGGAATGAAATCCTGGGGAGACTATCAGCCTTTAAAGAGACAGGTAGCCGAGACTGGTTTGGCTCAATGGATAGAGCGTCGGCTTGGGGACTCAAGGGACCCGGGTTCGATTCCGGTCAAGGGCATGTGCCTTGGTTGCGGGCATGTCCCCAGTGGGGGGTGTGCAAGAGGCAGCTGATCGATGACTCTCTCTCATCGATGTTTCTAACTCTCTCTCTCTCTCCCTTCCTCTCTGTACAAAATCAATAAAATATATTTAAAAAAAAAAAAAGAGAGAGACGGGTAGAAGAAGGGCTAATAAATGATATTGATAAGATGTAGTTTAAGAGGTAAGAGGAGAATCAGAAGACTGGGGAATCAAGAAGCCCAGGAGGGGCTGGCGAGAGAGAAACTTAGGGAGACACTTAAAAAACGAGATTTAAAGAAAAGAAGAAGTAGTTTAGGGAAGGGTACATTGCAAGAGGACTGTGCTAAGCAGTTTCTCCTGAGAGGTCAAGTGTTATGAGGTCTGAAAGAGATTATTGGATATGTTGGTTGAAAAGTCTTTGGTGAGAAAAGTTTCAGAGGTGCTTTGAAGAAGGGAATGAAAACTTTATATATACTTTTTTTTTTTTTCAAAAAAAATTTTTTTTCAATCGGGTGTAAAAGAGAAGAAGAGAGGGGTTGATGGAAACTATTCTTTTCTTCCCATATAACGCTTCACGCCTACTTGAACACCAAGGGTATCATTAAAGCAAACCTGGGTAATTTTCTTCTCAGTGCTAGTTTTCCTCTTGTTCCCCTCATATTACAAAGAATAGAAGGAGCCGGTTTGATATGTCCTTTACCTTCCTTTGAAATATTCATCATGCCCTAACCAGTTTGGCTCAGTGGATAGGATGTTGGCCTGGGGACTCAAGGGTTGGTCCCAGGTTCGATTCTGGTCAAGGGGCATATATCTTGGTTGCAGGCACATCCCCAGTAGGGAGTGTGCAGGAGGCAGCTAACCAATGTTTCTCTCATTGATGTTTCTAATCTCTATCCCTCTCCCTTCCTCTCTGTAAAAACCTATAAAATATATATATTTTTAAAAAAATTTTATTAGATAATAGCTTCCCCTTCCAATATAAATACTTGTTATTGGGCCCTAAGCCAGTTTGCCTCAGTGAATAGAATGTTGGACTGAAGTGTCCAGAGTTCAGTTCCAGTCAAGGGCACATGCCTGGGTTGTGGGCTCGATCCCCAGTAAGGGGGCATGCAGGAAGCAGCCAATGGATGATTCTCTCTCATCATTGATGTTTCTCTCTCACCCTCTTCCTTTCTCTCTGAAATCAATAAAAATGTTTTTTAAATTTTAAAAAAAATCACTTGTTATTGGGAAAACTTTACCTAAATTATATTTTTTTATAAGAATTAACAAGCTCTTTAAAATAGCAAGGACTGTGTTTAAATTGAATGTTCTAATATTGTGAACTTATCTCTTAATTCAGCCCTCAGCAGGGAGAGCACCTATCAGCCATCCAGGAATGGGTGAAGCAGGGAGCTTTGGTGGGAATAGCCTCATACCGACAAATGGCCTCACTGTGGCCCAAAATCAGGTAAACTCTACTTGAATGGCTCCAGAAATGCAAAGCACAGACTGTCATAAATGTTGTTACTTCCTTAATAATTCTGAGATTATCTAAGTACCCAACTTGTTTTCTTCTAATAAAGACATTTAGGTTTAAGAGGGGAGCTGATTCAAAGTAGTTGCTAAAATCTTTCTGATTTGAATGTTCAGGTGCTGAATTTGATTAAGGCTTGTCCAAGACCTGAAGGATTGAACTTTCACGATCTCAAGAACCAGCTTCAACACATGCCTTTAACCTCAATCAAGTGAGTATTTGATTTCTATGAGCTAGGACTCCAGAATTATGCCCATTTCACCTCATCAGAGTTTCCTTGTAATAAGAAATGAGTTTTTAAAAAAATATCTGTTGCCCAGCTAGCTGGTGTGGCTCAGTGATTGAGCATCAACCTATGAACAAGGAGATCATAGTTCGATTCCAGTCAGGGCACATGCCTGGGTGCGAGCTCCATCTCCTGTTGGGGGTGTGCAGGAGGCAGGCAGTCAATGATTCTCTCATCAATGATGTCTCTCTCTCCCTTCCTTTCTGATATTAAAATATATATTTTTAAAAAACACACACAAGCCGAAACCAGCTTGGGGACTGAAGGGTCCCGGGTTCAATTCTGGTCAAGGGCATGTGCCTTGGTTGCAGGCACATCCCCGGTGGGAGGGGTGCAAGAGGCAGCTGATCGATGACTCTCTCTCATCGATGTTTCTAACTCTCTATCTCTCTCACTTCCTCTCTGTACAAAATCAATAAAATATTTTTTAAAAAGAAAAAGAAATACTGAATCCCATTCATTATGTGGGATATAATTTTGAGCAAAAATTGACTTTATACCTCTTGATTAGATCTGGAGGAGTGTGAGGTCCTTAGCTTCTGTCTTTAGATGTACAGTACCATTTGCATTACCATCCCACTGTGGAGATGTGTGCATCAGGCTGTCTGGACCTGAAGCCATTAGACAGTCCTTCCCACAGCCTCGTCCTGATACAAGGTTAGACAAGCAGCTTCCTGATTCCAGGGAACTAATCAAACAGACTTGGATTATTGTTACCATAAATCAATATGCTAGGCCTACATAGAAAAAGGCTCAGGTTTAATTTCATTTTCTGTCATATAAAATGAGGATAATAGTTTCAGTCTCAGAGTAACTATGATGAGGAGGTATAGAATGTCTGTCACCATAGTACCTCTTCTCTAATTTGTTCCTGTTACTAAATGTGTTATTGACTCTGGTCCTGAGGGCTGTGAAGGTTTGAAGGTCTCTTAACCATTTCTGGAAAGACCTTCCCTTTAGAACTTCTGCAACTTTACTTCTCAGAGGGCAGGCTAGCAGTTCAAGGGGGCGGGGAGGACAACTTTTAAAAATAACTCTTTATGCTAGGAGATTTTATGTGCAAGCTGGACTACAACTTTAGATCATTGTTTCTATTTGCTTCTACTGCTATTTAATGAGGCTCTATTTTCTAGTCTTTATATAATTTGGGAGAGATACCCAAGGCAGTCCTCTCCCAGTAGCCATTGCCTGCGTGGATGACCTCAGTTTTGTAAATTTACTGCCACCTCTCCCTGCGAGAGCTTTCTGTGAGCAAATGGATGTGAATTCTTAGCTAAGATAGGAAGGGGGAGGTAGTGAAATTTGCATGTTTGGCAATGTCACAAAGGCAGTTCCCTTTCTCCGCCCTTCACTGTGCCCTTGTAAGGCTGACGCAGTGCCTTAAGAGGCTAACACAGAAGGGTAAACTAAGTCTCCATAAAACCCAGAGAAGAGATGGTAAAACTCCTCTTTGGATCCTGTCTGGAGTCACAGCTGGAAAAAAAAAAAAGTTTTAATATAAGAATTTTTTATAAAGAAAGAAAATGAGCCTTTTTCCCTCCCTTTCTTTTTAGGCAAGCTGTGGATTTTCTAAGCAACGAGGGACACATATATTCCACTGTGGATGATGATCATTTTAAATCCACAGATGCAGAATAACTGGATCTAATTGGTATGCATCATATTTTCCAGCTGGGCCTATTTTCTCAGTCTGTGTGTCCAGCTGTGCATTTGTTTTGAACAGTTGACTTCTAGAAAGTAGGTTTCATCCCTAAAATGTCTCAATTAACATCATTTTGAAACTTAACTGCTCTTCCGTTATTTTGAAATTCAAAGTGAGATGGGCAACTCCTAGGGGTGTGAGCCAAAGTGGAATTTGTTAAGTTATAAATTAGGTGGTTATAATACCATCTGGATAGATGAAAGTGGAAGAGCGATGCTGCCAATAGTTGGGCAGTATTAATTCTCAGGAATCTATTCCTTAAAATATTACCTGTTGAGTACGATCAGCGCCTGTCAGCAGAGAGCTAGCCAAGAAATCTAACTTCTGCCTGGTTTTGTTCCCCATTTTGGTTATGTGGTGTTACTATAAGAATTGCACTTTTCAACTTGTCATGGCTGCTGCCAAGTGTTTTGGTAAATGCGAAGTTCTAGAGTGGTGGCCTCGTGTAGCAGAGGAGAGAAATGTCACCGTGTTTTGTACAAAATAAGTACATCCATGTGTTTAATAAAATAGTTATATTATTGTAGTAACTTGTGAAGACATTCTTATTTTTCTTAAGTTAGTATAATTACTACCTTATCTGAGACAGTATAGCATACTCAACTTGGATTTGACATCATGGCTCTCCTGCTTTTTAGTTAAGATCTTGAGCAGGGTACATCAGCCTCCGTTTATGAAAAGACAAGAATGTTATTTCCTTATAGGTTCGTGATGAAGATTGAATGAAGTAAAGTTTGTAAAGCATCTAGCATTGCCATTAATGAGGGTTCTAAAGCAGACCTTAATCTTGACTCTAGCAGTATATGATCATGTGACTGATAAAATACCTACCATGTCACCTCAAGATGAAATTCTAAGAGGTCTTGCCTATTTTTTGGCCAATTTAATTAGCTCCTTTTCTTGTGGGAAAACAAACTAGTTCAAAGATGTTTCTGACAATTCTAGACCACAAGCTACTTCTTGAATGAAAGAGCTAATTTTGAGTAAGTTAATGAAGTGTAATATGCAAATAAAAGTTCTATAATTGTTTTAACTATGTTTCTAAATGAGATCTAGCAGCTGTGTGGAAAAAGCTCCACCAGCCTTGTTTATAGCAGCGAACAGCAATCTGGCTGTTATTTTCTACACATGCAGATAGTTCCTATCTCGGGAGCAGTCAGATGTTTAAAAGTCAGTCACTAGTATGTCTATATGTTTCTTGATTGTTTCCTATAAAGGACAGTGATCTAAACATTTGTTTTAAAAAATCATACATTTGAATTGAGAATGCATGATTGGGTACTTTTATGGGTCGTGTACTTCTCTTTCTAGTTATCAGGCTTGTGTCCCCAAATGGGCAATGTATAGCCCTGGTTCTGGGTGGAAGTCTATTTGTCTTTAGATTTTTAATATGAGGATTCAGCCATTAGAAACTGTTACTCAGCCCTAGCCGGCTCAGTGGATAGAGCGTCAGCCTGCGGACTGAAAGGTCTTGGGTTTGATTCCGGTCAAGGGTACATGCCCAGATTGTAGGCTCGATCCCCAGTAGGGGCTGTGCAGGAGGCAGCCAGTTGATGTCTGTCTGTCTGTCTCTCTCTCTCTCTCTCTCTCTCTCTCCCTCTCCCTCTCCCTCTCCCTCTCCCTCTCCCTCTCCCTCTCCCTCTCCTTCTCCTTCTCCCTCCCTCCCTCCCTCTTTTTTTTCCTCTCTGAAATCAATTTTTAAAAATTAAACACACACACACACAAACTACTTACTCGTTACTTCAGCAAGTGTTTATTGATCAGGCACTAGGAATTCAAAGCAAAATGAGGAGATTGGCCTCACAGGACTTCAGCATTCCCAATAGCACAGAGTAGCTGCTGAATGGCAGTGAACTCTCTACCATCTTTGGGTTTATATGGTCTCACAGGAGTTGTTTGGTTTCTGAGCACTACGGAGGCCTGTGGGCCTCACCACAGGCAGCCCATTCCTTAGCAGAATGAAGCCCCAGCCTTCGTAAAGCTGCTGCTTCCGCAGGAGGCATTTGCACTTCAGGTGTATGAGGGCACCTGGGATGTGCGTAGTGTTCTGCTAGAACATGGTGAGACAGTATGAACCAGGTTCTTAGCAATCACCAGTGTCATGGCCAAGTAATGAGTCTAGCTTGCTCTCCATAGAGTCTCTAGGTGTACAGGTAGGAAATTAGCTTCCTTGAGAAATAGTATTTTACTGGGTTTAACTATAGAAAGGGCATAGGACCTGTCCAATTTGCTCAATAATTAGAGCATCAGCCTGCAGACCGAAGGGTCCTGGTTTTGATTTCCAGTCGGGGCATGAGTGGTTGCAGGTTCCCCAACCCTCCTAGGGGTGCTTGTGGGAGGCAACCAACTGATGTGTCTCATGTCCATGTTTCTCTTTCTCTCTCTCTCCCTTCCCCCTTCCCTCTCTCCACTCTCTAGAAATCAATAGGAAAATATCCTTGATGATTATTTTTAAAAAGTAAAAGAAAGAAATGCTAATAAGAATTAGTGTCTGATACTGTTTTTTAAAATACAGCTGAAATTCAGAATTCATTGATAAATATTTGTAAGCATATATCCCCAGTTTATATCCATTTATTTAGCAATTATTTACATCTGCTACTATATTAGTAGTTGTATGTTACTAAACATTCACAAATGTAAATTAAAAAGGACATTAAAAATATAAAGGTGTACTAATAACTTACGTATCCCAGTGTGTCATCTTGTGTACTCGGGGCATGGGTGCCCACTTTGGAGACCAGTGCTCAGAGGGAATTCCTGTCCCCATTAGAACACCCTCTCCACTGCCCAGTGGCTTATTCCAGAGGTAAAGAAGCCAAAAGCACCCTGAGGGTGGTGTCTCTGGTCCATTCTCCGCTGACCTTCATTGCTCTGATCAGACATGGACGGTTGTGATTTTCAAACATGTTTTCCTTTTAAGCCTAGCTTTCCCCATTGTGAAATTTTTTCATTTCTCATTTGGCCACTCAGAAATCCCCTTTTGTAGGAACTGGTAGCCCACTTCTCTATCCATCCCCATTCTCCCCCCTCCCCACCCCCGCTCGCCCCTTTTTTTGTGATCGCGCTCAATTTGTTGCCAAGCTTAAATGCGAAGTGAAAACGGTTGGTGTTTTGCATGTGGGCTTGGCTCCTAGGGGCTCTGTGCCAGGGAGGAGCTTTTCGGTCTCACTTTGTTGCCTATTGTTTGTCCCTACACTCTTTCTCAGGGTCCTCCTCTGCAGTTTAGACTATCTTTCTGGAGGGGAGGGCATGAGAACCGGTGGGGGAGATGAGGATGAGGTGTTAGATACTTCACCTGGAAAAATCCACGCAGTGATTTATATATATATTTTACTGATTGTTTACAGAGAGGAAGGGAGAGGGATAGTTAGAAACATCAATGAGAGAAACATCCATCAGCTGCCTCCTGCACGCCTCCCACCGGGGATGTGCCCGCAACCAAGGTACATGCCCCTGACCGGAATCGAACCTGGGACCTCTCAGTCTGCAGGCCGACGCTCTAGCTACTGAGCCAAACCGGTTTCGGCTGATTTGATTCTTAAAACAGTCCTGTGAGGTAGGTAACTTAGTTTTATTTTACATGTGAAGAATGTAAATCTTAGGTTAAAATAACTTGCTCATAGTCATCATTGATAGGAGATGAGTTGGCATCCTAACCCAGGTTCGTGACCAGTCTGCCTCGTCAAACACCTGACCACTCAAGCTTGTTTCCTGATCTTGAAAATGAGGCTATTGTCTGCCTCAGAAACAGGAGGATTTAAATAGGTTTGTAAAGGATCCGGCACACAGAATAAGTGATGGCTTGTCATTTCCCCAGGAGCTCGGGTGTCCTTTTTATTTTATGATTCTTGAGTGAAATAATCTTGGGTCATCGCCTACAGCTGTCAGGTGCTAGGAGCTGCAGAGGAGGAAGACAGTCCTGGCATCCCAGGAGCTTAGAGCCTTGGCAGGAGAGGGAGGAAGAGGGGAGCAGGAAGGGAGCTGAGGGGGTGGCAAACATAAAGGGCTCTCAGTTCAGTGTGATCAAGATTGAGTCCCCCTTTACCAAGAGGCAGGAGTCACAGTGCTGCCATCACTGAAGTTAGTTTTGATTCCTTTTTTTACTGACCAGTGAGACAGCTGGTGTAGGGCAGTGGTCAGCAAACTCATTAGTCAACAGAACCAAATATCAACAGTACAACGATTGAAATTTCTTTTGAGAACCAAATTTTTTAAACTTCTAGCACCAGTTCTTCAAAGTAGACTCGCCCAGGTCATGGTATTTTGTGTAAGAGTCACACTCAAGGGGCCAAAGAGCCACATGTGGCTCGCGAGCCACAGTTTGCCGGCCACGGGTGTAGGGGACACAGGATGGAGTAGAAACGAGTTGGCTCTTCTGGACACCAACACCGAGTCAGGACATCAAGTGTAGGGGCTGGGACTGTGTCCATCCCATTTCCGATCGGTCCCGCAAAGCCACTCCCTGTCCGTGGTTTGGTTTCTGTGAGGCTGTCCACAGTCTTCTAACGGCTGGTAGCATTGGCTGGGGCGCTGGATTCCCTGAGAAGCAGCG
The DNA here is from genome assembly GCA_036971965.1 of Nyctalus aviator. Lineage (NCBI taxonomy): Eukaryota > Metazoa > Chordata > Mammalia > Chiroptera > Vespertilionidae > Nyctalus > Nyctalus aviator. The sequence continues at coordinate 178,993,697 of CM072923.1, forward strand.
GTCAGGAAGCATGGTTTCTCTGGCTTCTAGAGGGTTTTCCGAAAGTGCTCAGCTATCTCTTCGTAATCGTGTTCGTCATCATCTGCAAAGGAGTCCAGGTCAGTGAGGATCTGTCCCTGAGCATGTTCCTTCCCCCACTCTACCACTTTGAGGCACACTTCCTCACCCGGGCAGGGAAGGATTGGTCGGAGTGCTCTAAGGTCCTTGCTAGCCTGGAAACTGTAAATTCTTCTGACTGAACACTGCAGACATTCCCCCTCTATGCCTTGGGGATGAAGGGGGTGTGCTGAGAGAGGAACTCATTTTCCTTGCCAGGGCTCTGTGCAAACAAGCAGGAACTGGGCCCAAAGTCACTGCCATAGGGAACCTAGTTGGGAGAGGGACAGTGGGGACCCTCAGCCTAAGCCTCCCCCGCGGTCCCCCTCCCCCATACATATAGGCTTGACGGTCCAGCTGGGACCACAGAAGGGTCTGCCTGCTGGCAGAGCCTTGCTGAATGTTTGGCCAGCAGCTCAGAGGATCAGTAGGAAAGGCAGAAGAAAGGATGAGGGTGATAGGGGCTGACAGGGCTTACATGGATCCAGAGTGCTGGACTTAGCGGGCTTCCGGCCCTCCTTGGCAGAAATCTTGCTGTAGGTATCTGACCTGCCCTCTGTGACTGCTGGCAGGGTTTTCGGCCTGAGTTTGGGCTGCAGGGCGGGCTGCTGCTCTGCTGGGGCTTGAGGAGAAGACTAAGTGGGAGAAAAAAGCAGAAGTCAGCAGGGTCCCAAGAAACAGAGCAGCAGAATCCATGAAATGTAATTTCCTCCAAACATCACTTCCTCTGGTCCCTTCTCTACCGCCTCTCAGGGCAGGGCTTCTCAGGACCCGGGGACTTTGCTATAAGCACATGAAATGTTCTTGGGCAAGAGAGGAAGGGGCCAGGGTGAGAGAGGATACCACTAGAGGCCAGAGACAGTATCCACCCAGGAGGCTGGTCACCTATTGCTGAAGGGGGAGTCACAAAGCCTCAGACTGGAGTGCCAGGGCTGAGGAGCCCCAGAGAAGAGGATTTTCATTGAACCCCCTTGTGCCTGTTACTATATATCTATCTGCTCATTTAACCCTCAGGTGACCCTCTGAGTAGTTGGTTCAGTCCTCAATTTACACACGAGGAAATGGGCTCAGGGAGAGCACGCCATGTCAGACCCCTCACGGGGACCCTAGCTGGACCACCACTCGGGGCCCAGACCACATCTCACCTAAAGCTGGTGCTCCTTCCACCACACTGTGCCTTGGAGAACATGTCCAGCTCCCTGACCAGCAAAAAGCATACCGAGACCCAGAGAGGAGAAGCTGCTGGGTCAAGGACCACAAGCAGGAACTGCCCAACATCACTTCCATGGGGAACCAAGGCTGCGACAGGTCAACAACGGCCCTCTTGAGATATGACCTTTCTGGGCTGAGACCCGCATCCATTTTTTGAACTTTCTACCCACACAGAGCAAACTACAAGCAGAGCAGGGTAGTTAGCTGTTCAAGCCCGGTGGTCAGGCCCCATTTTAAACCCCCTCACCACTTGCTAGCCGGTGATCTCAGGTAATTACCCCCCAGCACCTTACTTTCTCCTCATACAGAGGGTATCAGTGGCCACCTCAGAGGCCCAACATGAGAGCAGGTGGAGCAATGCACAGGGCCTGCCTCAGAGCAAGCACCCTGCAGGGAGCAGCTAATTAACACAGTGAGGGATGTTATCTCAGGCTCATTGAGGAGGAAACGGATGCTCAGATCCAGGCCACAAAGTGCGTAAACTGGGACTACAACAGTCTCTCAGTGACTGGTTCTGTCCCCTTACTGAGATTCCGTTTCATTCAGGTCAGCACTCCCTGGCGTTTCTCTGCCCACTTTGGAGTGGGTGAGGTCCCTGCACCCACAGAACTCAATAGAGACTGGGGTATATCTAATTCAAAACTATGTGTGTGTCTTGTCCTCCCCTCCCCACCCCCCGACTCCCAAGCTACATCCAACATGCAGGGTGAATACACAAGAGGGAGGAAATCTGAGCTGAGCCTTGCCCATGAGCCTGAAGAAAGATGCTGAGGCCGGGGTCCTGGCATAGTGAGGCAGCGTCAGGAGCCTCTGGCTGGAGTGTGGGCTTCGGAATGGGTGGGGACGGTGGGCCTGGGAAAGGGAGGCTGAGGTCAGCTTAGAAGGGACCCTGATGCTATGTTACAGGGCCTGTGTTGCCCCTGGCAATGGGGAGCCACTGGAGGTTTTAGGTGATAGGGCCAAAACCCATTGGTGGCCAGGGAAGGAGTTGGAAGGCAATTCTGACAGCAATGGGAAGGGTTGAGGCTGCTGAAACAGTTCAAGTGAAAAACGAAGCTTGAACTAGAGTGACATCAAGGGTAGCAAAGAGGCAAAGCACATTGACCTTGGAGTCAGTACGCTTATGCTCCAGTTCAGGCCTCCTGTTTGTTAACTGACTTGGGGTGAATCTGATCTGTGAGTCACTTTCTCAACCACAAAACATGGTAACCACACCAACATCAGGATTGTGAGGATGGAGGAAGAAGAACAGGTGCAAAGTGTGCAAGTTTATAAAACTGCAAGTTCTATGCAGTTGTAAGAGAAATGTGATGCTAGACAGAGGAGAATGGCTGGACTTGCAGTGATCCTGGCAGGTGAGCCCACTCCCGCCCACGCTGGTTGTACTGGTACCTTGATGCTTCTCTCCTGGCTGCTCTGTTTCTTCTGCCCACTGAGGTCCTGGCGCTTGGGGGGCCTGGGTGGGGGGGGCTGGCTCTCGGAGGCAGGTAACTTCCGCAGGTGATAATAGAAGACGTCTGTCAGCTCATCCACGGTGGCCGTGGGGGGAGACCCAGCTGGCCGGCCTGGCTGTCCCTCGGCCTCCACAACAGTCAGGTCCAGCCACCGGGGAGGAATCTCAAAGGACATTCCAGGCTCCGAGTCCAGGCTGACCACCAAGAAGGGTTCCGTGATCTTCTCCTCCAGCCGCAGGCCCGGGAAGAAGGTCAGAGGGTCAGCAGGGTGGCTGGTGTCCTTGGCCACCACCTTGACCTCGCAGGGCAGTGGGAACTGGGCAGTCAGATCTGCCAGGCTGTATCGCCGGCTGTCACTCATCTCCTCCACGAAGCCGCCCGAGAAGTACAGGGGCAGCACAATCTGTTCTTGGTCCTCTGCCTCCTCTTCACTCTCTTCCTCCTCGGTCTGCTCACTGAGCCGATGACACACCAAGATGTCTATGCCCCTGCCCTGAGCCTCGTGGGCCTGACCGGACCCCACCACCTCCAGCCTGTCTCCCATAGCCAGGGAGGTGAAGCCGGGGATCTCCGCCTCCTCCCCCTCACAGTCCTGCATGGCCACCACCCGCAGCGGCTGGCCGGGCTGGAGAGCGCTCAGGATGTCGTAGGCCGTGGCGAACTCTCTCGGCCGCCGCCGCAGTTTACCCCTGTAGGCCCCCGAGACCAGGAAGTATCTGGGCATCTTTCGGCCTTTGGATGAGGCCAGGACCCGCCAGGGTGGCGAAGCCAGGCCGTGGATGCAGAGCCTCTGGCCTTTGTGCAAGGAGTTCGCCCACGAGCTGAGGAAGATGGGGGGCCCATCCGGAACTTCCAGGATCTCTGCGGTCAGGGGGAAGGGGCCTCCCCGGGCCAGGACCTCACTCAGCAGCAGCGGCTGGGTGAAGTGGATGTGTTCAGAGGAGGCGGTGACATCCTCCACGTCCACCTCCAGAGTGGAAGGGATGCTGACGATGGTCCTGCGCACTGGGGGGGGGGGGGAAGGCGGCTCAGTGGCAGGGCCACACCCGCCTCAGCATGCCCCGCTGACCTCTTCCCTGTTCTCTCTCCAGCCAGCATCCTGCTGCTGCACCAGATTCCTTGGTCACTCTTGTCTCCAACCTCTTTTTTTTTTTTTTTCTTTAGTTATTTTAGAAATTATTAAACATTTATGAAAGTAAAGAGACTAGTAGAGTGACCTCCCATGTACCCCGGTTTCATCACTAAACTCAAAGCTCATCTTTAATTTCTACTCCCATGTATCTATTCACTGAATTATTTTGAATCAGAACAATCTTTGATTCAGCCCCTAATAGAAGGGATGATTTAAAAATTTTAAAGCATAGCCAGGACTGGTTTGGCTCAATGGATAGAGCGTCGGCTTGGGGACTGAAGGACCCGGGTTCGATTCCGGTCAAGGGCATGTACCTTGGTTGCGGGCATATCCCCAGTAGGGGGTGTGCAAGAGGCAGCTGATCGATGACTCTCTCTCATCGATGTTTCTGGCTCTCTATCTCTCTCCCTTCCTCTCTGTACAAAATCAATAAAATATATATTTTTTAAAAATTTTAAAGCATAATCACAATGCCATTACCACATTGAAATAATGATTTTTTTTTATAATTCCTTAATACCAAATATACAACCAGTTCGACCACTTTTTAAATTTTAACTGAAGGTTGTTTTTTTTATTGATTTTTGTACAGAAAGGAAGGGGGAGAGAGAGTTAGAAACATCAATGAGAGAGAGTCATCGATCAGCTGCCTCTTGCACACCCCCTACTGGGGATATGCCTGCAACCAAGGTACATGCCCTAGACCAGAATCGAACCCGGGGCCCTTCAGTCCCCAAGCCGACGCTCTATCCATTGAGCCAAACCGGTCCCGGCTAAATTTTAATTGAATTTTTAATGTAATGTTATAAACTGCCTTTCCTAGTCCTTTCTGGATTTAAATAAAGAGATAAAACCAAATCAAGAAAAACACTGACTAAATGACCTTGGGCAATGTGCCTCCCTCTGGATTAGTCCCTGGTACAGAAACTCAAAGGGTGATTGTGATTGAGGTAAACTGGCCCACCGCCGTGTTGTCTGATCTGCCCCACATAGAAGATGGAACAGGCATAGCCTCCCATTTTGCAGATGAGAACACTGAGGCTCGGGGTGGTGATGGCTTCCCTCGGTCACATTTTTGGGACTTTTGCTTTGTGCTAGATGAGCTGATAATGGGCTGAAGCTAGAAGATGGGCATGGGGATTCATTACACTGTTGGTTTTTCTTCAAAATATTTTCTGGGTTACCTGAGCTGCCTCATTATCCAGCACAGCCTGCCAAGCCCTCCCACCCCACCATTAAAATCCCTGGCCCCCCAGATGTGGTCTCTTACTGCCCAGGGCTCCCTGGGAAAGAGCTAACTTCAGTTCCTGAGGAGGAAACGCTCAAGATAAGCCTGAAATACCTTTTACGGGAAGCAAGAGAATCTACTCAAGACCACTAAGGCTTGTCAAAAGGATTAGGGGCCAGTGTGAAACCGCTTCCATGGCTGCTCCTGGCCAAGCTGAGCTAATCTGAGCTTCCCATGAAATTAACAATTTCAGTCGGGACTGGTTTGGCTCAGTGGATAGAACTCGGCCTGAGGACTGAAAGATCCCGGGTTCGATTCCGGTCAAGGGCATGTACCTTGGTTGAGGGCACATCCCCAGTAGGGGGTGTGCAAGAGGCAGCTGATCGATGATCCTCTCTCATCGATGTTTCTAACTCTCTCCCTCTCCCTTTCTCTCTGTAAAAAAAATCAATAAAATATATTTAAATAAAATAGAGACACTTTAAAAAAAAAAAGACATACACATTGGAGTACTTTCGAAAGAAATGTTATGATACTGGGTTTGCTCTGAGGCAGTCAGGTGAGATGGGTGAGTAAAGGGGGGCTGGGGAGAGATCAAACAGGACCAATAATAATTTGACAATTATGTTGTTGGATAATGGGTCATGGGATTGTTATATTCTTCCCTGCCTTTGTAATGGCTTGAATTTTTACACAGTAGAGTTTTTTGTTTTGTGTTTTGTTTTCTTTTAATGTGTCTTTATTGATTTTAGAGAGAGGAAGGGAGAGGGGAGAGAGAAAGAAGCATCAATGTTGATAAAGAATCATTGATCCGCTGCCTCCTGCATGCCCCCTACTGGGGATCCATCCCGCAACCCCAGGCACGTGCCCTGACTGGGAATTGAACCAGTGACCTCTTGGTTCATGGGTCAATGCTCAACCACTGAGCCACACCAGCTGGGTGTAAAGTAGTTTTTAAAGATTTTTTTAAAATGGAAAAAATCGCCACTTGGCTCTGTTGTCTGCCAGCAATCCCTACTGATTGCTCTTGGTAACTGCCAGAAAGCCGAACCTCGAACTCTGGCCTCCAGGGAAGAGGCCCCAGGTGCCATTCTCCTGCTCTCTGCTCAGGCTGGGCCTTGGACTGGACACCAACCCTGCTCTGCATGCTGCCTCCAGCCTGTCCTGAGAAACAGCTGGTGCACAGATGGGGGCTCCGCTCAGTGCCCTTCGCTCCCACAGAACGGCCGTTGGAACCATCCTGCTCTGCCCAGAGGCAGGAAAACATGTTTCTCTGAGCAAATGGTCAGGTGTCACTGGTCTCTCTGGCCTAGCTGCCAGTGCCTCTCAACCCAACTTCACCCAACTTTATAAAACCCTTGGGACCTCACTCTGAACTTGTCCTATTTTCCTGCCTCCTTTACCCCTACTTCCCACTCTTTGAGAATCTATTCTGTAAACCACCTGGAATCTATTTGAGGTTGCCAAACTGCGGCTCACGGGCCACACGCGGCTCTTTGGCCCCTTGAGTGTGGCTCTTCCACAAAATACCACGGCCTGGGCCAGTCTATTTTGAAGACGTGGCATTAGAAGAAGTTTAAGTTTAGCCGGGACCGGTTTGGCTCAGGATAAGAGCGTCGGCTTGGGGACTGAAGGACCCGGGTTCGATTCCGGTCAAGGGCATGTACCTTGGTTGTGGGCATATCCCCAGTGGGGGGTGTGCAAGAGGCAGCTGATCAATGACTCTCATCGATGTTTCTAACTCTATCTCTCTCCCTTCCTCTCTGTATAAAATCAATAAAATATATTTAAAAAAAAAAAAGATTGGTCAATTTCTAAAAAAAAAAAAAGCAGTTTAAGTTTAAAAAATGTGGCTCTCAAAAGAAATGTCAATCGCTGCACTGTTGGTATTTGGCTCTGCGGACAAATGAGTTTGCCGGCCAGTGGCCTGGACTGTGGGCCGGGGTCCTCCACCAGAGCTGCTCCCAGGGCCCTTTCCCTCCTCCACCTGCCCCCCCCCATCCCACCACTCACTGTGCATGATGGCCAGGAGCTCGTACTGGGGCCTCAGGACCAAGGAGCGCCAGGGGAGGGCGGGGCAGGTGAGCAGGTGGTCCTTCAGGGCCAGGGCCTGCAGCAGGGTCCGAGGAGCCCCCGTCTCCAGTTCCCAGAAGGGCCCCTCCGTGGACAGGGGCAGGTGCAGCACCGCCACCTGGTTGTCCATGCCCAGCACGCAGCGGGCGGAGCAGGTCCCGAGGTACACTTCCACAGACTCCAGCATGAGGGGCTGCTCCTCGGGCACCGCCAGCGCCTCCGTGTGCATTCTGCGGGTCGCCATGAACCAGATGGGCAGCTGCTTGGAGCGCTGGGTGACGGCGGCGTACAGCTCCTCCAGGGTCCCATAGCTCTGGGGGCCGGTGAGGGGGCTGAAGAGGCCTGGGGCACAGCGGAGTGTCGGGGGCAGGCCTGGGCTGGGTCCCGCTGGGTCCCGGGCTCGCTGCACCAGGTCCCAGTCTGGCCAGAGAGAACCCAGGTTCCCCGAGGACAGATGCCAAGGCCAGGCCAGTATCTGGGTACCCGGGCCGTAGGGTTGAGAAAGGGGAGGCAGCAAATAACCTCATGAATGGACAGCGAGAGGCTGAATGGAGATAGTCCCTCTGACACACAGGCACACGGGACAGAGAACAGGGACCTATTCCCCATAGACACACTGACAACTGCCACATTGTCCTACCTCCCGACCCCACCTGCCTCTCAGTTTGCCAGCTTTGCCTCCAGAAACCTCACCACTGCTCCAATGCCACACTTCCAGCACCTGCCACCCATCCTGGGGCAGCACCATGCCCCTCTCTCCCACACTAGAGACCCAGGAGCCACTGGCCAAATGAGCTCTGACATCCCCCTTCCCCCTCTTAAGTGTCTGCCAATTCTGGCTGCTCTCACCTGCCTGCCCCTCCCCACCCCATCCAATCTTGCCACCTGATTGCCCTAAACCAGTGTTTCCCAGAGTGTGGTACGCGCACCCCCAGGGGTACGGGAAGAGTTTGGTGGGGGTACGCTTTGCACCGGAGTATGGTGGGGATATGCACTGCCCCGTGCTTAGCTGCGCCTAATTCTACGTTCTCATGAGTACGAGGGGTACTCAGCATTATGAAAATTATAGAAGGGGTAAACATATGTCAAAAGTTTGGGAAACACTGCCCTACACTAACCCCTCATCTGGACATGAGTCCTGAGACTTTCCTGCCCAAACTCTCAGCAAGCACCCAAGCTAGGGAACATCGCACAGTCCCGGCCGGAGGGCCCTTCTGCAAAAGCACTGGTCTGGGCTCTTCAAACGTGGATGTCAGGACAAGGAAAGGCTGCGGGGCTCACCCAGCCCGAAGGAGACTAAGGAACAGGCGGCTGCCTGCGCTGTGCGAGGTGAGACTGGCCCCGGGACCAAGGGGAAAACCGCTACAGAGGGCTTTATCAGGGCAGCTGGCGGAATGGAATACAGCGCTGCGTTAGGCACTAGTGTTGTATCAATATTAGATTTCCTAGACTTGATCATTAAACTAGTTTTGTGGGCCTATGTCCTTTTAGGAGACACACTAAATATTGGGGTTCATATTTAGATGTAAGTGGCATCATTTCTGCCATTTACTCTCAAATGGTTCAAGGAAAATATATACAGAAACATTCATATATACTGACATGTTCATATGTGTGTGTGTGTGTGTGTGAAAAGAGAGAGAAAGCAAATGTAGCAAAATGTTTAGCAATGAGTGAATCTGGATAAGGTGTACAGTAGACTAGCGAGTCTTCTGTAAATCTGAAATTATTTCCAAATAAAAGTGGAATCCTCAAATACAACTTTCATATTAAAACCCTCACTGGCTCCTCAGTGTCTTCAAAATAAAAGACCTACACGTGTCTGTGCCCCTCACCATCCCCCTCAGTCTGACTCCCGCCACCTCCCTCCCACCTGGAGCACACACCTCCCCTCTCTCCTGTTAGGCGATCGCAGTGACTCAGACTGAGAAGCGGCTCCAGGCCAGGCCTTCACGCTCGGCAGCCCATGCAAGCAGCTCATCGCGCCCTCACCCCGCGCCTGAGCGCCCCGCACAGAGGGGGAAGCCCGGGCCCAGAGGTCAGGGAACTGACCGCCACGGCTGGTGGCTGCAGAGCGGATCCCGGCCAGGCTGCCCACTGCCCACCACACCACACACTTCCCCAAACTGAGCCACACGGGGTTTCTGGAGCCCCAAGTGTGCACACGGGGCTCCTCCGGCTGCTGCTTCTAGGGAATCCTCCCTCCAGCCCGGGCCGCCGCCTCCACGAAGCCTGCCGGGACCCTGAGGCAGAGCCCCCGCCACACTGTGCCTGTTTCTGCTGCTCTTCCTCTCACTGCCATCCTGGTAGCTCCCTCTGCCCCCAGAGGGCGCCCCTGGTTCATCCTGAACCCCAGCCCCCGGCACAGAGCCGGCCACACACAGGGTCACTAAGAGTAAGTGAATGTAGGAGCGAACACAGACAGCACGTGGACACAGACCCGGAACAGAAGAATCCCTGCCGAGATGGGACCGGGAGACGGGCAGAGAGAGGCCCGCTCAGGCTCAGACCCCAGGACACCCTGAGCCTGAAGGCGGGTGGCGTGCGCGTCCCATGTGCGCGCCCGGGGAAGCGGGAGTGCGTGCTGCAGGCGCGCCCGGAGGAGCGGGAGTGCCCGGAGGAGCGGGGGGTGCGTGCTGCAGGCGCGCCCGGAGGAGCGGGGGTGCCCGGAGGAGCGGGAGTGCCCGGAGGAGCGGGGGTGCCCGGAGGAGCGGGAGTGCCCGGAGGAGCGGGAGTGCCCGGAGGAGCGGGAGTGCCCGGAGGAGCGGGGGTGCCCGGAGGAGCGGGAGTGCCCGGAGGAGCGGGGGTGCGTGCTGCAGGCGCGCCCGGAGGAGCGGGGGTGCCCGGAGGAGCGGGGGTGCCCGGAGGAGCGGGGGTGCGTGCTGCAGGCGCGCCCGGAGGAGCGGGGGTGCCCGGAGGAGCGGGGGTGCGTGCTGCAGGCGCGCCCGGAGGAGCGGGAGTGCCCGGAGGAGCGGGGGTGCCCGGAGGAGCGGGGGTGCCCGGAGGAGCGGGGGTGCCCGGAGGAGCGGGGGTGCGTGCTGCAGGCGCGCCCGGAGGAGCGGGAGTGCCCGGAGGAGCGGGGGTGCCCGGAGGAGCGGGAGTGCCCGGAGGAGCGGGGGTGCGTGCTGCAGGCGCGCCCGGAGGCCAGGACACCCGGGAGACAGGTGCCTCTTACCTTTGAAGCTGGGGTCCAGCTTTCTGGTCTGGCCGGTGCTCGGGTTCTCGCAGACGACCTTCTGGAGGCGGACCTGGGTGACCTTGATGAGGTCCCCCGTGGAGAGGCAGCACTCGTTCCCGCAGATCTCATAGACGGAACCTGCGGAGGCAGAGCCTCGGTTTCCCCGCTCGGCAGGGGCCCCGCGCTGGGCAGCCTGTGCTCTGCGCTCCCATCAGCCCTGCCTGTCACACCTGTGCACACGTGTTCCTGCTGCCGGGAGCGCCCTTCCCGGTGTCCCCCTGCCCCAGGCAGCACAGAGCCGCCTTTCCCTTCGCCGGGGGCACCTTCGGTGGCACATCCTCCGGCTCTGCTCAGCCCGGCGCTCTGACCGGCGCTCGGAGCCCCTGGCCCAGCTTAGCCGGGCCTCTCCGTCCGGGCTAGGTCACGTGAGTGAGAACCGGTGCCGAGGTGGTGGTTCTCACGGCCACGGTCACACAGAGCCGAGCACCCACCGGGTGCCGCCTTCAGGGGAGTGCGGGAGGAGATGGGGGCGGCCGGCAGGGTGGTCCGGGGCTAAAAGCAGCCTGTGGAACAGGGAAGGTCTCTCTCTCACACGGAGTGCCCAGGCTCTGCGACAGCAAAGCACATGGGGCCAGCCCTGAGGCCATCAGACCGTCCCACCCACCCCACCCACTGCAGCCCTGAGAAGCTGTCAAAACCTCTCTCCCTTGCCAAAACCGGTTTGGCTCAGTGGATAGAGCGTGGGTCTGTGGACTGAAGGGTCCCGGGTTCGATTCCGGGTCAAGGGTGTGTACATTGGTTGCGGGCACATCCCCGGTGGGGGGTGTGCAGGAGGCAGCTGGTCCATGTTTCTCTCTGGTCCATGTTTCTCTCTCATCAATATTTCTAGCTCTCTATCCTCCTCCCTTCCTCTCTAAAAAAATCAATAAAATACATTTTAAAACACACACACACAAAAACAAACAAACACCTCTCTCCCGTCCCCCAGGAAGTGCACACCGACTCAAGCACACAGTCCCGCTGCGGTTCGGGGCGGGTTGGGGCGGGGGGCACAGCGCTGCGTGTGCGTCCTTCCATGTAAGCCCAGACGGCCTCCGAGGACGGGGCTTCCTTCCCAAACGAAGGCGCTGAGCCTCCGCGAGGCTGCTGGGTGGCCCGAGGAGACGGTAACAAGAGCCTCATTGGGACTGGAGTCCAGGGTGTTTGCCTCCAAAGCGGCAGTTCCTAACCCCTTCCAGCGCCTGCAGCGCCTCCCCACCGCCTCCGCCTCCGCCTCCGCCTCCGCCTCCGCCTCCGCCTCCGCCTCCGCCTCCGCCTCCGCCTCCGCCTCCACACGCACCAGCTTCTCACCCCCCAGCGCCGGTCCCTCCCACCGGCCCCGACGGCCGGATGAGGCCCAGGTGTTGGGACACCAGGTGAGGGGGCGGGGGTGTCCGGGCGAACAAACAGCCCCCAGAGGTGGAGCCAGGATTTGAACCCAGATCCGTCAGGTTCCCACGTGGGCCTGGCCAGACCTGCCCCCAGGGTGGCCCTGCCTGAGGCTCACCCTGGTCCAGGGCCCGGGCCTCCGAGCACTGACGGTCCGGGGAGCTGGAGGGACAGGGGGACAGGGGGACAGGGCCCAGGAATTAACTTGCTCCAAGGAAGGAGCCCTGCCCCACCCAGCGCCTGGGTTCCCTCTCCGCGTCCTCCTTCCCCTTCCGTCCGCCACAGCCCCCTTCCCCCTCCCTCCGCCGAGCGTCCGTCTGCTGGGCAGCCGGCAGCCGGCCTCTGGCTCTCAGGTGTAACGGGTGGGGGGGGCCGGGGGTGCTATGTGCGGGGGGCCGGGGAGTGCTGTGTGCGGGGGGCGGGGAGTGCTGTGTGCGGGGGGCGGGGGGTGCTGTGTGCGGGGGGCGGGGGGTGCTGTGTGCGGGGGGCGGGGGGTGCTGTGTGCGGGGGGCGGGGGGTGCTGTGTGCGGGGGGCGGGGGGTGCTGTGTGCGGGGGGCCGGGGGGTGCTGTGTGCGGGGGCCGGGGGGTGCTGTGTGCGGGGGGCCGGGGGGTGCTGTGTGCGGGGGCCGGGGGGTGCTGTGTGCGGGGGGCCGGGGGGTGCTGTGTGCGGGGCCGGGGGGTGCTGTGTGCGGGGGGTGCTGTGTGCGGGGGGCCGGGGGGTGCTGTGTGCGGGGGCGGGGGGTGCTGTGTGCGGGGGGCCGGGGGGGTGCTGTGTGCGGGGGGGTGCTGTGTGCGGGGGGCCGGGGGGTGCTGTGTGCGGGGGGCCGGGGAGTGCTGTGTGCGGGGCGGGGGGTGCGGGCCGGGGGTGCTGTGTGCGGGGGGCCGGGGGGTGCTGTGTGCGGGGGCGGGGGGTGCTGTGTGCGGGGGGCCGGGGGGTGCTGTGTGCGGGGGGTGCTGTGTGCGGGGGGCCGGGGGGTGCTGTGTGCGGGGGGCCGGGGGGTGCTGTGTGCGGGGGGCCGGGGGGTGCTGTGTGCGGGGGTCAGGGGGGTGCTGTGTGCGGGGGCCGGGGGGGTGCTGTGTGCGGGGGGCGGGGGGGTGCTGTGTGCGGGGGCGGGGGGTGCTGTGTGCGGGGGGCGGGGGGTGCTGTGTGCGGGGGGCGGGGGGGTGCTGTGTGCGGGGGGCCGGGGGGGTGCTGTGTGCGGGGGTCGGGGGGGTGCTGTGTGCGGGGGGCCGGGGGGGTGCTGTGTGCGGGGGCCGGGGGGTGCTGTGTGCGGGGGTCAGGGGGTGCTGTGTGCGGGGGGCCGGGGGGGTGCTGTGTGCGGGGGGCCGGGGGGTGCTGTGTGCGGGGGCCGGGAGGTGCTGTGTGCGGGGGTTGGGGGGTGCTGTGTGCGGGGGACCGGGCGCCGGGCCAGGGGAGCGGGGCCAGGGGAGGGGGGAGCGGGACCAGGAGCTCCGAGCTGCTCAGGCCGCGCCCCGCTATGGAGCCCGGCGGGGACGGGGGACGGCGGGGACGGCGGGGACGGGGGACGCGGTGCCGGGGAGGGGAGCCGCCCGGAGGAAGAATCAAGCCGGGAGCGCCCCTGCCCGGCCGCACACCGGCCCTGACAGCCCCTCCCTCCCCCGCCGCAGCGGGCCCCGGCCGGGCCCGGGCCGCCCACCGGGATGGCAGTCTGAGCTGCCCGGCGGAGCGCGCCCCGAGCCGCACGTCGGGGCTCGGGCTGCCGCACTTTCCCGGCGCCCCCGCCCCCGCGGGGAGAGCCTGGCCGGGAGGGCCCCGGGGGGGCGCACTCACCCTGGAAGTAGACGCCCGAGCAGACCCGCAGCACCCGCGGCAGCGAGGCGGGGTCCAGCGCGCGAGCGAAGTCCTGCAGCGACACGGCCTCCATCGTCCGCGAGGCTCCCCGGGCGCCGACTGAGGCGCCCCCTTCCCCGGAGCCCCGCCTCCCCGCCCCAGAGCCCCGCCCCCGCCCGGAGCCCCGCCCTCCCCGCCCCAGAGCCCCGCCTCCCCGCCCCGGAGCCCCGCCCTCCCCGCCCCCCGCCCGGAGCCCTGCCCTCCCCGCCCGAAGCCCCGCCCTCCCCGCCCCGGAGCCCCCTCCACCCCGCCCGAAGCCCCGCCCCCAGCCCCGGAGCCCCGCCCCAGAGCCCCGCCCTCCTCGCCCCCCTCGCTCCCCTCCCACTCGGTTAAACTAGGAGACGCGCCGCCTGGTGTGGTCCAGGGTCTCACCGGAGAGACAGCCCTGCCCTTTGATCTGCGGGGAAGATGCGGCCTCGGGCCTCCAGAATCCCCCTCCCGCACACTCCACGGTCCTCTCTTCCCAGGACGCTCATGCCCTTTGGACAGGTCTCGTTGAAAAGTCTTTCTTGGCCCCGGCCGGTTTGGCTCAGTGGATAGAGCTTCGGCCTGCAGACTGAAGAGTCCCAGGTTCGATTCGGGCCAAGGGCACATGCCCAGGCGTGCAGGAGGCAGCCAATCAATGATTCTCTCTCATCATTGATGTTTCTATCTCTCTCACTCTCTCTCTTTCTTTCTCTCTGAAATCAATAAAAATATTTTTAAAAAATAAAATAAAAAGAGGGCCGAAACCGGTTTGGCTCAGTGGTGGAGCATCTGTCTGCGGACTGAAAGGTCCCAGGTTCGATTCCGGTCAAGGGCATGCACATTTGTTGCAGGCACATCCCCGGTGGGGGGTGTGCAGGAGGCAGCTGGTCGATGTTTCTCTCTCATCGACGTTTCTAGCTCTCTCTCTCCTTTCCTCTCTGTAAAAAATCAATAAAATATATTAAAAAAAAAAAAAAAAGAGGACAGGCATTTTTTCCTCACCACCAAAATATATTTACTTCTAAAATTTTGCTGGGTTTCTTTCCACTCTATTCTGCCTCTGTGTGTGTGTTTTACAGTAAAGTTGTGAAAATGGTAGAGATTTCCCATCAACCCCTCAGCCAGTTTCAAATTCCCCCAGTGCTGCCATCTCACATTATCATAGATTCAAAACTAAGAAACCAGTGTGGCTGACTTACTGCTAACAAACTGGAGACCTGGCCTGGGTTTTATCTGCGTTTGTGCTTTCCGGTTCCAGAGCCCACCCACGATTCCAAATTGTACTCAGCATCGTATGTCTGTCTGTCCGGGACACATTGCCAGGCTTTCTTTGACCTCACAAACTGACAGCCCTGAGGAGCGCTGGTCAGGGGCTTTGCAGAATGTTCCTTAGAGCGTGTGTGTGTGAGTGTGTGTGTGTGAGTGTGTGTGTGAGTGTGTGTGTGAGTGTGTGCATGTCTGTGTGTGAGTGTGTGTGTGTGAGTGTGTGTGTGTGAGTGTGTGTGTCTGTGTAAAAGTGTGTGTGTGTCAGTGTGTGTGAGTGTGTGTGAGTGTGTGTGTGTGTGTGAGTGTGTGTGAGTGTCAGTGTGTGTGTGTGTGTGAGTGTGAGTGTGTGTGTGTGTGTCAGTGTGTGTGTGTGTGTGTGAGTGTGAGTGTGTGTGTGAGTGTGTGTGTGTGTGTGTGAGTGTGAGTGTGTGTGTGTGTCAGTGTGTGAGTGTGTGTGTGTGTGAGTGTGAGTGTGTGTGAGTGTGTGTGTGTGTGTGTGAGTGTGAGTGTGAGTGTGTCAGTGTGTGTGAGTGTGTGTGTCAGTGTGTGTGAGTGTGAGTGTGTGAGTGTGTGTGAGTGTGAGTGTGTGTGAGTGTGTGTGTGTGTGTGTGTGTGTGTGTGAGTGTGAGTGTGTCAGTGTGTGTGAGTGTGTGTGTCAGTGTGTGTGAGTGTGAGTGTGTGTGTGTCAGTGTGTTCTGATGTTTTCCTCTGACCAGCCTGGGCTGTGGGTGGTGGAGGCGGTGCCTGCAGGATGAGGTGTGCCTTCCTCTCACCCCCTCAGGGGCACGTGGCCCCACATGACTCCTCGCTGGGAGAGTGACCTGGATGGCTGGGTTAAGATGGAGTTTCCAGGTTTTCCGTGTGAAGCTGCTGTTTGCCCTCTCCATGCCCTGTTGTGTGGAAACAAGTCCCTAAGTGCAGTCCGTAATCGGGGAGCCAAGCTGTACCCCTTGGAGGGAGAGCATCCAGATAAGTTACCCCGAATTCCTTTGTAAGAAAGATTTTATGCCAATGTGGACTCATGTATATTTTTAAAAAATTGATGTTGAGAGAGAGCAAAGGAGGGACGGAGGGGGAGAGAGAGACAGAAAGAGACAGAGAGAGAGAGAGAGCGAGAGAGAGAGAGAGAGAGCGAGAGAGAGAGAGAGATGGGAGAGACACTGGAGATGAGCCTGCAACCGAGGTATGTGCCCTTAACTAGGACTGAACGATTGAACCTTGGGGCCTTTCAGTCCCTGGGCCTGGGCTCTCTGCCCACTGAGCCACACCAGCAAGGGCTCAAAGGGCACGTGTAAGTGCTGCTGAAAGGGTACTGAGCCTCCAGGGGACACGATAAAATAGAGGAGCCTGCCAGGGCCCAAGAGGAGGGTCTGCTAAGCAGATGGGACAGGGGTCGTTTCTAAATGTTTCCAGAAACATCAGCAGATGTGATTCTCTGAGCACCTGCTCCCAGGCACAGCCATTTGCTCAGTTAATTCTCCCCACAATCAGGTGAGACAAACTGTCATTCCCCCGTTACAGGTGAGGAAACCGAGGCCAGAGAGTGAAGGGACTTGTCTAAGATCGTGCAGTGAGAAATGGAGAGGCTAGGATTTGCTATTGTTGTTAATCCTCACCTAAGGATATTTTTCCATTGAGCGTGAGAGAGAGCAGAAGGGAAGGAGGAAGGGGGGGGGGGAAACATCCATGTGAGAGAGACACATGGATCGGTTGCCTCCTCCATGTGGCCCAGATGGGGGCTGTGGATCAAACCTGTAACCCAGGTACGTGTCCCAGACCAGCAACCAAACCCATGACCCTCCCGTGCACGGGCCAACATCCTAACCGCTGAGCAGCACAGGCCAGAGCGAGAGGCTAGGACGTTAACCCACCTCTGCTGAGCTTTTCCTGCCGCCGCAGCATGTGGCAATCCTTCCTGCCGGCCCTGCGTGTGTCAGCAGGCCACGTGACTGGCAGCGTTGCCTGGAACTGCAGTGAAGGATGAGGAAGAAAAAGAAAATTGTATACCGACAACAATGAACCACCTGAAGCTTTCTGCAGCAGAGATAAATGTCACGAGCAAAATACTGAGCAAAAAGAGCCAGATATAAAAGAATGTCTGCTCTATGATTTCATGTTGATAATGTTTCAAAGCAGGCAAAGTAAAGTTCAGAGTTTAGAAATGCATAGTTAGGTGATGACTCTATTTAAAAAAAAAAAAAAAAAAAAAAAAAAAAAAAGGTAAGGAAGTCATTGTTCTAAGGATCAAGACAGCCGTTACCTCGGTGGAGGGTTCTGGATTAGGAAGAGGCCAGCGGAGACTATCTGGAGAGCTGGCAATGCTTTCTTTCTTGACTTGATGCTCATTCTGTAATAATTAAACTGTGTGTTTGTTTTATGAATGTTTATATATGCGTAATACCTCACAATAAAAATGTTTTTAAGAATAAGTAAGAGCCAAGACCGGTTTGGCTCAGTGGATAGAGCGTCGGCCTGCGGACTGAAAGGTCCCGGGTTCGATTCTGGTCACGGGCATGCACCTTGGTTGCGGGCACATCCCCAGTAGGTACAGGAGGCAGCTGATCGATGTTTCTCTCTCATCCCCATGTTTCTGACTCTCTATCCCTTTCACTTCCTCTCTGTAAAAACCAATAAAAAATATATATATTTTTAGAAAGAATGAAAGAAAAAATACAGGGAAACAAAGACTATAAAGACAGGCTTGGAAAGAGCTGGCTCCAATCCTGGCTTCTCCACCGCTTGGGCAGCTGTGCGGCCTCCAGCAGGTCTTAGCCTCCCGGAGCCCAGGCCCCTCTGTCAGGGAAACAGGACAGTGTAATGGCTGCGGGCACGCCCAGGGCCCAGCCTCGGTGTGATGTCCCGGATCTCTGTGCCTCTGACGCTTCTCGGAGACCCGAGTCTCACATGCTTTGTTTTAGGAAAATGAGGTTCTGAGTGGGAACCGACCTTCCTGGCTGTTGCACAACATGCAAATAGAGGGACCGGGAAGCCCTGTCCGCTTCCGCACTGGGGAACCCTGGCCTGGGGCTCCAGAGCCTCCCCTCGCCCTGCAGCCCAGCCCGGTGTCTCTGCCCGCCCAGCTGGGCTGGAGGCGCTGGAGGAGGACCAGGCCGGAGGGAGCCTGCGGAGAGCCTGGGTCTGAGATGTTTCCGGAGGATCGGGCCGCAGCCTGGAGCCACTGATCTCACTCTGTGGCTCAAAGTGTCCCGGTTCCCCGGGCGGCCCAGGGCGGACAGCCGGTCAGGGTCCCGGTCTCTGTGCCTTTGGGGCGGGAAGCTGCAGACGGAGCAGCAGCGGCTGCAGCGGGTCCTCCTGGGGCCTCAGGAGGGACGCCAGGGCTCCACCTCCCTCCGGAGAGATTGCATGGTCCCCGCAGCATTGACCTGTCCTGGCGGGAGACGTTTGAAAAGTCAATGCTGTCTGCATTGCTGATTCTTTCTCAGGACCAGGCCCTCGGCCCTGGGCACCACAGGGCTTGAAGGCGACCTGTTGTCTCCTGTTTTCTAGGTTTTCTGTGTTTAAGGTCATAGGAGCAGCTCCTTACCGAGGACTCAGACCACGTGGAGTCTGGAGGGCTGCTCCCCCCCCCTACCCCCGCAGTGGTCCCTGGTGAGGGAAGTCACACTGTCCTCCAGGAGGCCAGCCTCTGGCATGCTCTGGTGTGATGGGGAGGGGGTGTGCTCTGGTGTGAAGGGGAGGGGGTGTGCTCTGGTGTGATGGGGAGGGGTGTGCTCTGGTGTGAAGGGGAGGGGGTATGCTCTGGTGTGAAGGGGAGGGGTGTGCTCTGGTGTGATGGGAGGGAGGTGCTCTGGTGTGAAGGGGAGAGGGTGTGTTCTGGTGTGAAGGGGAAGGGGTGTGCTCTGGTGTGATGGGGAGGGGTGTGCTCTGGTGTGATGGGGAGGGGCGTGCTCTGGTGTGATGGGGAGGGGTGTGCTCTGGTGTGATGGGGAGGGGGTATGCTCTGGTGTGATGGGGAGGGGGTGTGCTCTGGTGTGATGGGGAGGGGGTGTGCTCTGGTGTGATGGGGAGGGGGTGTGCTCTGGTGTGATGGGGAGGAGGGTGCTCTGGTGTGAAGGGGGAGGGGTGTGCTATGGTGCGAAGGGGAAGGGGTGTTCTCTGGTGTGAAGGGGTGTGCTCTGGTGTGAAGGGGAGGGGGTGCTCTGGTGTGAAGGGGAGGGGTGTGCTCTGGTGTGAAGGGGAGGGGGTGCTCTGGTGTGATGGGGAGGGGGTGTGCTCTGGTGTGAAGGGGAGGGAACATCAAACCACCTTGCTTTCTTGTCCTTGTTAAGCAGGGAGCAGACAAAGGGCCTTTGGGTTGGGAGGAGGGTGAGAAGCTGTGGCAGAGGGGGAGGGGCAGGGATGAGGAGCAGAGAGGAGAGAATGGGAGGGGAAGGGAGAAAAAGAGGAAGGAGAGGGTAGAGAAAACCGGGGGGCGGGGACCCAGGGCTTCTGGGAAGGCACAGGGATGCTGTCAGGAAAGAGGGTCCCAGGACACCTTGTTGAGATCCACGATCCACAGGGGTGTCCGAGGGAGTGTGGTCAGGAGCTGCTCAGCCTGGGACAGGCCAGGTCCCCAGGGTCAGGCTGAGGGGAGCGGACCCAGAACACAGAGTGAAACCTTTGACCTGCGGCCTGAGGAAGTGGTTTGAGCCCAGAGACAATTTTTACCCCTGAGCCTCCTAACTGGGAGGAAGCCAAACTGTGAGAAAAGCAGCTGCAGCCGCCGCCGCCGGCTGCCTGGCGGGGCAGAGAGGAAGTGGGCCCGTGCTGGGAGGCGGTGATGGTGAAATCGGTCTGAGTCCAAACACTGCAGATCCTCCGTGCAACTTCCGGGTTTGGGGGCGTGGCTACAGCCTTTCAGCAGAGATTTAATGAAAAGTTATCTCTCGCCGAAACCGGTTTGGCTCAGTGGTAGAGCGTCGGTCTGCGGACTGAAGGGTCCCAGGTTCTATTCCGATCAGGGGCATGTACATTGGTTGCGGGCACATCCCCAGTAGGGGGTGAGCAAGAGGCAGCTGGTTGATGTTTCTCTCTCATCGATGTTTCTGGCTCTCTATCTCTCTCCTTTCCTCTCTGTAAAAAATCAATAATATATATATATATTTTTTAAAAAAGTTATCTCTCTCTGAAAATATAAAAAACAGAATTTACCATCTGATCCAGCAACCCCACTTCTAGATACATATTTAAAAGAATTGCCAAAACTGGTGTGGCTCAGTGGATAGAGCATCAGCCTGCAGACTGTAAGGGTCCCAGGTTCAATTCCAGTCAAGGGAATGTACTTTGGTTGCAGGCACATCCCTGGTGTGGGGTGTGCAGGAGGTAGCTTATCGATGTTCCTCTCTCATCAGTGTTTCTAGCTCTCTCTCCCTCTCCCTTCCTCTCTGTAAAAACATCAATAAAATGTATTATTAAAAAAAAAAAGCCATTTGTAAATTTTTTTTTTTAAAGAAAGAATTGAAGGCACCATCCTGAAGAAATATCTGTGCACCCGTGTCCGTAGCCTCATTGCTTACACACCCAGGAGGAGGGAGGAACCGGTGTCCACCGACACGCGGATGGATAAACAAAATGTGAAGTTATTTCTCGCCGAATTCAGCCTCAAACAGGAAGGAGAGCCGAACTCCTGCCACCACGTGGATGAGGCTGGCGGGCGTTATGCTCCATGAAAGAAGCTGAAGGACAAGTCCTGTGTGATCCCACCCTCTGAGCCACCTCCAGTGTCACTGTCACAGACAGAGAAGGACGGCTGCCAGGAGCCAGGAGGAGGGAGCACGGGGACTGGGTCTGAGGTGCGCAATGAAAGGAGCACAACAATGCCACCGGACACACACTGCCGAACGGCACGCTTAAAAGGGGTCAGACGGTAAATGTTCCGTTATGTGTATTTGGTCACAATCTTTCAAAAAGCTACCTCAGCCTGTTTCTAATATCCAATGCACAGGAGTGGTTATTCGAATCAATCGGACTGGCAATGAGGTCCAGATTGTCTACAGTGCTCCCCCAAAATCTGGAAGCAAGTCTGTGAAGCAGCATGTTTGCTGTTGGGAGTCCCGTGTCATTCTCACTCCAGACCCCTGTGTGGGGACACTGGGAGCCTCCTCGCTGGCCCCGGGGCACGGTCAGTCCCATGCTCAGCTCTCTGCAGGGCTCCCATTCTCGCTTCTGGACACACGTAGATCTTTAAATGTGGGGCGCAGCTGCGGGAGTGGGGGCGGGGGTTGGCATGCTTCTCCGTTCTGGAAACTTTCTCTTTCAGGAACTCCTTTTAGTTGTATGTTGGGTCTTCTGGACCAATACTCCATTCCCCTCCCCGTCTGTTCTACTTTCTAGGACAGTGTTTCCCAAACTTTTGACATACGTGTATCCCTTCTATAATTTTCATAACGCTGAGTACCCCTCGTACTCACGAGAATGTAGAATTAGGTGCAACTAAGCACGGTGCAGTGCATATCCCCACCAAACTCCGGTGAACACGTACCCCCACCAAACTCTTCCCGTACCCCTGGGGGGACGCGTACCACACTTCAGGAAACACTGTTCTAGGAGATTTCACAGACCTCATCTTCTAAGCATTTTACCAGTTTTACTAATTTCATTATTAGCAATTTTATTTTTCAAGTGTATACACACACACACACACACACACACACACACACATTTGAATTTATTTCAGAGAGGAAAGAGAGATAGAAACATCAATGATCAGAGAAAATCACCTACTGTCTGCCTCCTGCATGCCCCACCCTGGGGATGGAGTCTGCAACCTGGGCCTGTGCCCTGACTGGGACTTGAGCCATGACCTCCTGGTTCATAGGTCTGTGCTCAACCACTGAGCCACACAGGCTGGGTTCGAATTATACACTTCCTTACATTTTCCAGTTTGTGAAAGAATGTGATGAAGGATACAGATGAACACCCGGGGAAGAGACCCCTAGGTGAGGTCGGGGAGGGTCCTGAGTGTAGGAGCTTCTGTCCCGTGGAGCTGGGTGTGTCACCCTCCCGGTATGTGGGTGTGGTTGCCCACCTGAAAGTGTTCGAAGCCTGGACCATTGGGAGTTTATGGAGGCTTCCTCACATAGTCATGGCCAATTATTAACTCCATTCCAGTCCCTGTCCCCTCTCTGGAGACGTGGGGATGGGAAAGTTGGGGGTGGGAGAGAGGGAGCTGAAGATTCCAAGCTTCTGATCCTGGCTTGATGAGTCTCCATCCAGGGGCTCCCCCAGAGTCACCTCAACAGAACAAAAGATGCTTCTAGTGCTCTTAGCACTTAGAAAATTACAAGGGTCTTATTATTTATTTATTTTTTTTTTAGAGAGAGGAAGGGAGAGGGTGAGAGAGGCTCATTGCATGAATTCGTGCACCAGAGGGGTCCCTTGGCCTAGCCTGAATTGGACTGAATTGGACTGAAACTGGCTCTCTGACTTCCCCTGAGGAGTCCTGGATTGTGAGAGGGTGCAGGCCAGGCTGAGGGACACCCACTGGTGCATGATTGGGGCTGGTGAGGGACATGAGAGGTTGGCCAGCCTGGGAGGGACTGCAGGAAGGCTCCAGGTTGTGTCTGGCCCATCTCACTCAGTCCCGATTGGCTGGAACCCAGCAACAAGCTAACCTACTGTTTGGAGTGTGTGCCTCCTGGTGGTCAATGCACGTTATAGTGAGCCAGTTCAGCGGCCTTAGCATTCATTAGCGTATTACGCATTGATTGGTTGAATGGATGACCAGATGACTGGACACTTAGCATATTAGGCTTTTATTATATAGGATTTTTTGTTTAAATACATTTTTATTGATTTCAGAGAGGAAGGGAGAGGGAGAGAGAGAGAGAGATAGAAACATCAATGATGAGAGATAGTCATTGATCAGCTGCCGGCTACATGCTCCACACGAGGGATTGAGCTCGAAACCCAGGCACGTGCCCTGACTGGGAATCAAAACGTGGCCTCCTGGTTCATAAGTTGACGTTCAGCCTCTGAGCCACGCCAGCTGGGCCGGGCGACAAGTGTTTTAGAAGCTCTGTGCCGAGGACTGGTCAAGAGGCCAATTCACACACGCACGCACGGGTGCACATGCACACATATGCACACACACACACACACACACATTTTAATCTCACAGTAATTTTTCCATCCACTTAATCATCACACCCTCAGGAAGACTTCCCTGACCCGCACCCCTTCTGACAGAGGATGGTCCCTTGTTACACCCCTTCGGTATGGACCGTGAACCCCTTCTTCACGGCCCTCCTCACGCCATAACGCTACGTTTATTTGTGATTTCCGTTCTTAACTTCTCTTCCCCAGGAGGCTAGACCTGTGGTTGGCAAACTGTGGCCCGTGAGCCACATGCGGCTCTTGGGCCCCTTGAGTGTGGCTCTTCCACAAAATCCCACAGCCTGGGCGAGTCTATTTTGAAGAAGTGGCATGAGAATTTTAAGTTTAAAACTCTTGGCTCTCAAAAGAAATTTCAGTCCTTGTCCTGTTGCTATTTGGCTCTGTTGACCAATGAGTTCGCTGACCACTGGGCTAGCTGCTCCCTGAGGAACTTGTTTCCTCAGAACCTGGCCTTTGCTGACTGACGATGGGCGGGTTCTGGGATGTGGCTCCTGCCATTCCACGTGAGCGTCCAGGAGGGAGCTTCGGTGCCACACCTGCCTCCTGGCAGCGAAAGAGCCACCCCTCCTGGCCTCGGTCTCCCCAGCTGCAATGGAAAGGGTTCGAAGGACAAGCTCAAAGGGCCCTCCTCCGGCCCCAGGGCCCTGGCCCACAGCCCATGGACAGCACACCTGCCCTGACGTCCTCTGCCCCCTCTGCTGACCCGGGCCCATCCATCCCCAGCCTGAGCTTTGCACAAACGTGAATTCTCACACGTGGGGAGGAGATGGAAGGCCTGGGGTCTGGAAGGGGGAACTTGACTCACCTGGCGGTGCTTGTTTCATTAAAGCTTGTAATATCCTGAGAGGCAGGTTATCTATTTTTTAAAAATATATTTTATTGATTTTTTACAGAGAGGAAGGGAGGTAGAGAGTTAGAAACACCGATCAGCTGCCTCCTGCACGCCCCCCACTGGGGATGTGCCCGCAACCAAGGTACATGCCCTTGACCAGAATCGAACCTGGGACCTTTCAGTCCGCAAGCCGACACTCTAGCCACTGAGCCAAACCGGTTTCGGCAATGCAGGTTGTCTTGTTCTTTCCATGTTGCAGACGGGAAAACGGCCTCCTGGGAAAGGCAGTGGCCGAGCCCAGCCGCCAGGAAGAGACAGAATCAGGCAGGTTCAAACCACCCCCTGTGCTGCCCCAGCAGGAAGCCCCCGGCAAGTTCCCTTTCTCAGTGGCCTCTCCGCCTTCCTCTCTGTCCCCTACTTCCCCTAAGGCTTGGGAGTCTCGTAGAAACTGCAGCTTGGTGGTGTGACTGGGTGTGAGACAGCCTCTGGACCAGGCTTCTCCTTCCCCGTAGCTGGGGAGGACACAGCCCCCCCCGCCCCCCCCGCAGTGGGGAAGGGAGTGGGGGAGTTGGGGGATGGTAGGCGAGTCAAAGAGCCGCAGGATGCATTTCAGTTAGACGCTGTCCATGGTCTGGCCCACTGTGGGGTGGCCGGGACCTGTGGTCAGCATCGCAGTCCGCCCTCGGGCGCTCTTGGGGGGAAAACCCAGTGGGTGAGGGTTACTCACCCAGGAGCCCCTTCTGCATCCCGGACGCCGCCGGGGCGGGCCGCCCAGAGAAAGTGGTGAGCTAACCTCGTGTGAGCTAGACACAGGGGAGGGCGGCAGGGAGAAGGCACACGGAGGAACTGAAAGAAGTTTCAAGCGGCTCCACACCGGAGGCCCCAGCAGGGCGTGAGAGCTGCCCCCCAGAGGCCAGGAAGTGCGGCCGCTGACCCGAAGGCTTAGGGATAAGCCCCTGGTGGATGGAGCGGGAAATCCATTTTTAGCAAACTGCTGCGGTGTGGAGGAGGACTGAGCAGGAGGGGCGGGGAGGAGGCCATGGCTCCGCTTAGAGGAGAAGGCAGGGCAGCCCAGCCTGGGACGCTGGGCCCATGGAGAGGCCCTGAGGAGGCAGAATGGAGCCGTGGAGTCTGGGTCAAGGTGCCCATCTGGGGCAGGGCTGCCTCAGCTCTGGTCAGTCTTTTGGGGGTGGGTGGGAGTTGGTTGGGACTACTGGGGCAAGGAGGAAGTGTGCCAGCCTGTGCCAGGCTTGTCCCGAGGCCTGCTGTGCCCCGCTGATGGTAACACAGCGCCTGGACTTCCTATGGTAACTGCTCCCGTCAGCCCAGCTCTGAACTTTCCCAGAATAATGGGCCCGAGGCCCAGGGCCAGGCTGCCACCTCCACCTCCGCCTCCAGCCAGGGCTCTGCTTCCAGAACGGGTCCTGCCTCAGCTGGCTGGCTGGGAGCCCGCTCAGCCTCCCCTCTGCTCTCTGAAGAAGCCCGGGCGGTGAATTACGAGAGAAAGGAGACCTCTGTCCCTGCAAGTGATTTGAGCCACTGGGGGGTGGTGGGTGGGGAGAGAAGGCTAGACTGTGGCCTCTCAGGTAGAAGTCTTCAGACGCCCCCTCTCGGCCAGGGCTTCAGTACCACCTTCCAAGCCCGGGTCTCAGGCCGAGCCCCGAGCAGAGCGCCAGGTGTCCTGCCCACAGCTGTCACTTGGCACCTGCCCCCGCTGTTCACAGCATGAAGTGCCTCAAACCCGGCCCCTCCCAGGAGCCTCTCCTCCCTCTTCCCCTCTGCAGAGCACCGCACCTCTGAACACCAGCAGCCAGCCCAGGGACCCAGGGTGTGTCTCTTCCCTCTCCCCGGACCCTGCCAGAGCCTGCATTCCTCTCAGTGGGAGGCTGTGAGGGAGGCAGCCGTGCTGACATCTGCGGGGGAAGGCCGGCCACAGGCACAGGGTGGGGTGTGCCTTGAGGGTTGGAGGGCCCACCGGACCTAGCGGGGGCGCTGCAGGAGGAGAGAGGGGAGAGGAAGAAAGGGAGAGAGGTAGGGGTGCGGGTAGGAAGTAAAACCGCTCTTACTCTGGAGTATTTTGATCAGAGCAGTGAACAGGACTGGCTGGGGTCATTAGCAGGCATGTGTTTGTTTTAAATATTGTTATTGATTTCAGCCGGGACCGGTTTGGCTCAGTGGATAGAGCGTCGGCCTGCAGACTGAAGGGTCCCGGGTTCGATTCCGGTCAAGGGCATGTGCCTTGGTTGCGGGCAGATCCCCGGTTGGAGGTGTGCAGGAGGCAGCTGATCGATGATTCTCTCTCATTGATGTTTCTAGCTTTCTATCTCTCCTCCTTCCTCTCTGTAAAAAATCAATAAAAAATATATTAATAAATAAATAAATAAATATTGTTATTGATTTCAGAGAGGAAGGGAGAGATAAAAACGTGAATGATGAGAGGATCATTGATCTGCTGCCTCCTGCACGCCCCACCCTGGGGCTGGGCACAGTTTGCATGGGGTGGTGGCTGGAGTGGATGAAGAGTGAGAGGAGGAGAGGCACTGAGACAGGAGGTGCAGCAGAGAAGGAGGGGAAGTGGAGGTCGCTGGTGGGGAAGTGGAGTTAGGAGATGATTTTTAAAAATATATATATATTTTGTTGATTTTTCACAGAGAGGAAGGGAGAGGGATAGAGAGCTAGAAACATCAATGAGAGAGAGAGAGAGAGACATTGACCAGCTGCCGCCTGCCCAGTATCGAACCTGGAACCTTTCAGTCTGCAGACCGACGCTCTATCCACTGAGCCAAACCGGTTTTGGCAGGAGATGATTTTGTTGTTTTTTGTTTTTAACCAGAGATAGAGAAAGAAGGAGCAGGAAACAGAGGGGGAAATCAGAAAGACAAAATTCAGTCTCTTCACAGACCTGAGACACAGGGAAGGCAGCAGCCGGGGTCAGGAGCTGCCTGTGCTGTTCCTGCTGGAATCCCTGCTTTACTTGCCAGCCCTGTGACCTTGGCCCCGGGACCCTCTCTGAGCCTCAAGGTGCCCAGCTGTAAAATGGGGTACCACCTACACCCTCTCAGGGCCCGTGGGGAGAAGTGGGGGATAAAGCACATAAACGTGCTGGCGGGTGCCTGTCCGGGAGTGACATTCTCTTCAGGCCTCATCTCTCACCTCACAGCCACCCCAGGGTCACACCGTAACCATAGCGACTCCATAGATGGGAGCAGGGCCCCTCCTGCTGGCTGACGCTGGAACTGCACCTCGTCCCTGTTCAGAGGTGAAACTTCCAAATCGAATTCCCCGGCAGACGGGCAATCGTTTTATTCTCCAGCAAACAGATGTCACCGAAACCAGTAGGTGAGCACTCCAGAACCTTCCCACCACCCATCATACACTAACTGAGATGTTATCCACCCGCCCCCTCGGTCCTGCAGCTGCCCCTGCTCGGAATGCCCTCTCCTCCTCCACTTGGAAACACAAGTCATGCCTGATGCTTCCTAGGACCCTCTCCCCTCCACCACCCTTACCTCCTGCAGACTGAACTACTGGAACAGTCTCTTCCATATTCCCTCAACATCTGTACTTACCTCTAGATTTGCTAGAACACCTGTCTCACCTGAGGTCAGGTATTGTCTTATTTATCAGCTGCCGGAGGGATGTTATAACGGAATCTGACCACTCATAGCCCCTACCAGAAGTCTCCCCCACTGTGGGCGAGGGATGAGTGTGTGTGTGTGTGTGTGTGTGTGACATATGTGTCTCTGGATTATCCAATATTTTTACATAAGCATACCTTTCTTTATTTTTTATTTTTAGTAAAGATAAAGAAATCTGCCTGGCAGGCATGGCTTAGTGGTTGAGCATTGATCTATAAGCCAGGAGGTCACGGGTTCGATTCTGCCAGGGCACTTGTCCGGGTTGTGGGCTTGATCAAGCAAGTGTGGGGCGTGCAGGAGGCTGCCGATCCCTCTCATCACTGATGTTCCTATTCTCCCTCTCCCTTCCTCTCTGAAACCAATAAAACAGTATTTAAAAAAAAAAAAAAAAAAAAAAAAGAGAGAAGGGAAAATCCTTCAGGGCTTCCTGGTACTTTCAAATTCCCTAGCAAAACTTACAGGATGGGATCTGGCTTCTGCCCAACTTTCCCCTCCTCCTTGACCGCCCCTCCATTAAGCTCCAGCACCACAGCATCAGCAGGCACAGCATGGGCAGTGGCACAGCATGGGCAGTGGCACAGCATGGGCAGTGCACTGCCCTCACACGGGCCTCCCAGGCAGGCGTGTGCGCTTCCATTACCCGCTCCCACACGTCCAGCCCGGTTTAGCTGAGAGGCAGCTTCCCACTGCCACGGTGTGCGCACATGCACAACGCAGGATCCAGAGACAGGATTTCCTCTGACTCTCCCTTTCTGGTTTACAGATAATGGTTAGCGTACGTTAGGCAACTGTGACCAAACAGCAGATCCTGGCCGGGATCTCCTGGAAAACAGGCTGGTTTGTCAATGTGAATCCCCTTCTCCAGGGGATTCGCCCCCTTGTACCACCCTGGGCAGGAGAACATGGGCTATCCCCTCCCTCCTTCACACACGGCCCATCACACATAGGACTTGGGGGAACCCGTGGTCACTTCTCACCCAGGGTGGACTGTGTCCTGGGATGAGGCAAGGCC
Organism: Nyctalus aviator; assembly: GCA_036971965.1. NCBI lineage: Eukaryota > Metazoa > Chordata > Mammalia > Chiroptera > Vespertilionidae > Nyctalus > Nyctalus aviator. The sequence continues at coordinate 179,022,181 of CM072923.1, forward strand.
TTGTCCTTCCACAGCAAGATGCTCACCTGATTGTCAATCCTCGTGGTGAACAGGACGGGCTCACCTACTCACGGTCCGTGTCTAGAGCTGCAGGAAGCGTGAGAGGAAGCTGAGCCCCTCCTGCAGAGCTCATCTCTGAGGGGCACGAAAACATGATCGGAAGAAATCAGAAAAATAGTGCCCGGCAAGCCAGGCTTCTACACCTACAAGCCTCCTATATCACATGACCACCAAATTCAAGCACTCCTGCTTCCACTAACGTACACTGGGCCCTTGAAGGGAAAGATGAACAGCTTTGCAGGCTGGGATAGTCTGTTGACCCTTGAGACACAAATGCAAGTTTCACTCTGCAACTCAAATGCTGGAACCAAATAGTACAGGGCAGGATCTCTCACCAATGACTCATTTTACTACGTAAACTAAGTCTAAATCCTTTAAGGTACCCAGGAGCTTACCATTTGCAAAACAAACTCCTAACTGCAAATGAATACGGCCCAGCCCGCTGAGCAGTGTTCCACCCGCATGCCACACACATCCTTCCCCAGCTCGTCCTGCAGGCTGCGTAAACCTGTGCTCTCCTTTCAGACTAGTTCCAACCCTGACTTCACTAAGTGGGATGCTGGGGAAGTTTATTTTGCCTCTGAGCCAGTTTTCTCGTCTATAGAATGGGGACAAAGGCGGTATTCCTCTTAGGGCTATGTGAGTTCAATGACAGGCTGTAAATGGCTGGCAGGCTAGGCAGGTGCTCTGTGTGTGTCTAACGGTCATCTTTGTTACCACCAGGGGAAAGTGCTCTCCTGAGATGAAGACACTCGTTTTTAGAGGCTGATGATGTCAGCTTCCTGGACACTGGTGCTTCTGTGGGCCTGTTTTTTTTTTTGTTTTGTTTTGTTTTTTAAAATATATTTTATTGATTTTTTACAGAGAGGGAGAGCTAGAAACGTTGAGAAATATGGACCAGCTGCCTCCTGCACACCCCCTATGGGGGATGTGCCCGCAACCAATGTACATGCCCTTGACCGGAATCAAACCTGGGACCTTCCAGTCCGCAGACCGACGCTCTACCACTGAGCCAAACCGGCTTCGGTTGTGGGCATCTTATCAGGCTGCTGCCGCTGCTGCCAGTCCACTGTGGACCCAAGGTGCATCCGCATCACAAAGCCACCTACATAATTCTCACCACCCACCAAGTGCACTTCCTGACAGGCTCCTGTATGCAAGACACATCCATTCCACTCCAGCTCTGGCTGAAACCCCTTCTGAACCTACTCAACTTTAGTGCCCGAGCTGCCACTGTAGCCAGAGGGCAGAGGACCAGTTTAAACCCCGCCCACTCCAGGTCATGGCCCCAAGCCCAGTCTCCTGTCACCTCTGTGGTTCTGCCTCCCGATGGCTGGCTGGCATCTCTCAACCCACGTGGCTCCGTGAGGCTCCACTCCGGGGGCCAGACTCTCTAATCAGAGTTTCCGCCCTCATCAGGGGGTGCTCTCATGTGTGGAAATAAAATGGGGACAGGGCACCACCTCCCAAACCCGACAGCACACCTTTGGCAGTATTTCCTAACGTCAGTGGGAATCGGTGATGGTGACGGAATCACAACTGCGCCGGAATGCCAAAAGTTACGTTTAATTTACAATGTAATAAAGGTTACAGGTAAAAAGCTACACATAAAGCGTGAAAAGGCCTATTACACAAATGTACAAATCTCTATACAAAGCTCTTATCGATGTTTCCTACCTTCGTCTCCTATGTCCATTAGCCCGGCCTCATCTTAGAGCTTCGGGTAACAAGGGCTCTCAACGGGGGGAGCGCCTCCAGACCAACATCTAAAATGTCTTCTCAGAGGCATCAGTTATTGAAAGTAAAATCTTTTCCTAATTGGAGTTGTTCTAACTGGTCAAATGCTTTAAAAATTGCCTTCATAACACACCTGAAAGGGGAAGCCTTGGAGAGTACAGTACTCTGGAATCAAATGAGAAGCTTCAGCGAGTAGCGAGTACTCAGGTTTGAAAAGAAAACCAGGTAAATTCCAAACAAAGTAATAAGTTTAAAACTATCAACCTGTGTCTACGGCATTCACTGGTCACAGACCACGATCCATCAATATAGTCTCATTCCAACTGAAAGGACAAAAGAGAAAAGCCAAACTACTGGACCTCAAAACCCCTGACCCAGCCAAACATTTTTGAGCTTTAGCTTCACTGAAGAATTTAACCCTCTTTTTATCGGCCTCAGGTCCATGGCGGCCCGTTGCTGTGTGGAGCCTCCAGGGAGAGTAAATATAAATTAGGCTGTTGGACCCCAAGGCTGGTGATGCACGGTCACCTCCCCAGCTCTAAATCCGACTCTTTGGGCCTCGAGTCTCTCCACAGAGTACACGACTTAAAATAAAAATAACCCTGGAAAGGAAAGAGGGAAGAAAGAAAAAGGAGGTCATGGATACCTGGGAGGCTCCAGGGCCCCAACTTAAATGACGTATAAAACGTTCTTCTACACTGCAAGTGTCCTGAAGAGCAGTCTTTACGGGATATTTCAACCCCACCCCGTTTTGATATTAGATGTTTAGGACCCCAGGAGTCATTCTGAAAGACGATACTGCACACATGGAAAAATTTCTCCCAAGTTCATCAGCTCCCCCATCACCCTTCCACCCAATTCCCACCCAACCCCACCCCTTTCCCATGACAAAAATATCAAATTAGTAAGGAAGGCGTCGGCTTCTTGCCCGGCCAAGCTTCTTTTGCGTATTTCTTCTTCTTGGGTTCGTTTACAGCTTCGGGGATGTAGACTGTAGGGTTTGGTGTAGGATTCATGTTCACTGCTGATGGCACCACCGGAGTCAAGTCCACATCGGGGGCGAGGTTTGGGTAGGGCATGGGCAAACCGCCAATGAGTGCTGTCCCATGGATGCCATGGGGCTGGGAGCCGGCTTCATTGTGTGTGGGTGGCAGGCCCCCGTAGAGTCCCCCACTGAAGGCAAAGTTCTGCATCCGCCTGCTCCCCGATTCCTCCAAGCCCAGGGAGCCAGGGCCTTCCATCCGCTTCTTCTGTGGTTCACAGGGAACAGAGCAGACAAGAGGTGAGGCACAGGGTGGTGCTAATTAGCCTTTTCTATTCTAGCCCTAACATCCTGGGGAAGGCGCCTGAACCTCCGGCTCATTTTGTTTCCCAGACAACCTATTTCCCAGCCCTGAAATCTCAATGACTAAAGAGATTTTATAATGGTCCTCTCATGTGATGGGTCCCCATAAAGTACTTACCAACCTAAGCCACAATGAGAAAAATGAGGAATAGTGTGTGTTTTATAAAGTAAACCTCATCCAGTTTAAGTGACTATCCTTAGCTTGTCATATCTCTCCTTCTCTTTTTTGGTGTTAAAATGCTCTTTTAGAAAATAGGTGATAATGGGTGGTAGTAGGTATTTAAATTTGGAGGGGGTGGGGGATCAGAAATTAGTATTTATCTTCATGTTGGGCACCAATTTTCTAAACAGTAATCTCAGAGCAAAACAAATGTGTAGTGAATGAAAGAAGTTTACTGGTTGCCTGGGGCTGGGAGTGGAAGGGAACTGACAGCAGAGGGACATAAAGGACTTTCCTGGGTGATGGAAATCTATATGTTGATTATAATGGTGATAACCCAGCGGTGTACATTTGTCAAAACTCAAACTGTACACTTACCATGTGTGCATTTTACTGTATGTAAATTATATCATAATAAATCTGATATAAAAGTAAAAATATCTTCTGGTTTTGTACTTTAATGACACAGAACATTCCAAAAAGAGAAAAGAGCTCAAGGGGAAATGTGACATGAGCACTATGGAGTTGCACAGAAAATTTCCACCCTGTACTTTTTCACAAGAGACTAAAGAAAGTTCATGAAAGATTCCTCTCACTTCTCTACTCCTTTTGAATTAAACAAAGACTAACCTGGAATTTGACATACACTCTCGTCTAATATATTCTAAAGACTTAAAAAAAATAAAACTCTGTTCATTGCAAGTACATAAAAATATAATAGATTTTTGTGCACTGAAAACAAACAAAATCTCTATAGCATCTCTGACCAGCATTTTCCAATTACTTGTTTAAAAAATATATTTTTATTGATTTTAGAGAGGAAGGGAGAGGAAGAGAGAGAGAAAATCATCAATGATGAGAATCATTGACCAGCTGCCTCCTGCATCCCCCCTACTCGGGATCAAGCCTGCAATCTGGGCATGTGCCCTCGACTGGAATTGAACCTGGGACCCTTCAGTCTGCAGGCCGACCCTCTATCCACTGAGCCAAACCAGCTAGGCCCAATTACTTTTTTTTTTTTTTTTTTAATATATTTTTATTGATTTTTCACAGAGAGGAAGGGAGAGATGTAGAGAGCTAGAAACGTCGATGAGAGCGAAATATCGACCAGCTGCCTCTTGCACACCCCCTACCGGGGATGTGCCTGCAACCAACATACATGCCCCTGACCGGAATCGAACCCGGGACCTTTCAGTCCGTAGACTGACGCTCTATCGCTGAGCCAAACCGGTTTCGGCCCAATTACTTTTTTAAGACCTCTATTTACAGGGATCCCAGTACTTAAAGGACTATTTATTCCTAGCTGTCAGGTAGTTCTTCCACATGTTTAGCAATCAGAACATCTCTGTAACTTCCATCTCTTAGTTCTCCAACATACCTGGTCTTTATAAACCTCATCATGTTTGGGCTGGCTTTCCTATCTGTGCCACTCCCAGGCACAGCAAAAGGCAGCAGTGCCATGCAGAAATACAACAATGCCTCTTTCCTGCCTAATAGCTGCTCTGAGTGAAAGGGAAAGGCTAAGGAAAGGTGGGCCTCTCTGCAGCCTGTGGGAGGTAAATTTTTATTGCACCATAATTTACACACAGCATCAAGCTGGCTGGTCCCCTGCAGCCCTACTATGGGCTCCAGAATCCTCGAGACATAGATGGAGTAAAAGTATGACCATAGGGTAAAAAAATGGGAGAGGAGCAAAGAATGTGTTTTAAAATTAAGTACACCCGCCGAAACCGGTTTGGCTCAGTGGTAGAGCGTCGGTCTGCGGACTGAAGGGTCCCGGGTTCGATTCCGGTCAAGGGCCTGTACCTTGGTTGTAGGCACATCCCCAGTAGGGGGTGTGCAAGAGGCAGCTGGTCGATGTTTCTCTCTCATCGACATTTCTAGCTCTCTCTCTCCCTTCCTCTCTGTAAAAAATCAATAAAATATATTTAAAAAAATAAAATTGAGTACACCTAACCTATTTATAAAGGAGTGGATTTTTAAACCAGACTATATGAAATGGCATTTCAAATGTGCTTCCTACCTTTACTGGGACCACTGCAGTCTGTACCATGTTCCGGAAACGTCCAACTGAGGGATCCACGTCCTCTGCAGAAAGACATGAGGGAAGGATTAGTGCGGCATTTCACGGGGAGGGTTAATGGAACAGGGTTCACTACAAACAAAGCAATCATAACACGTATTAAAACAATAAAATACAGCTAACACATCAAGTGTTTCTATGTGCGGGCACTGTTTTAAATCCTCACAAGCCTATGAGGTGAGCACAACTACAATCAACTTTTTTAAAAAACATTTTTTAATATTTTTTATTTATTTATTTATTTTTTTTTTAATATTTTTATTTTTATTTCAGAGAGGAAGGGAGAGGGGGAGAGATAGAAACAATGATGATAGAGAATAATTGATTGGCTGCATCCTACATACTCGATGCTGGGGATCTAAGACCACAACCTGGACATGTGCCCTTGACTGGAATCGAACCCGGAACCCTTCAGTCCCCAGGCTGACACTTTACCCACTGAATCAAACCACCTAGGGCTACAGTAAACATTTAATAGCCAAGAAGACACCTCAGGCTAAGAGGAGTAAAGTGATGGGCCTAGTCCCCTACGGAAGAGTGGAGGAGATAGGATTTAGTCCAAGTAGCCAGAACAGGACTGGACCACTGTGTGTGCTGCCTTCCCCGAGTTCTTTCTCATTCCATATACTTCCCTCTTTTGAGGGAGAAAGCAGAGTACATAGCAGCGATCCCATGATAGTGATAAAATAATGACATGTCAAGAGGTCACACACCACCTATCTTGGTAATGCCCACTCATTAGCAAATAACAGAATTAGGATTCAGATCCAGGGCTTCCAACTTTACTTGGCCTTTTGGCCTGAACTGTATAAAATCCAGACTTACTGCCATGGCCGGCTTGCTCAGCAGTTAGAGTATCGGTCTGCCTACTGAAGGGTCATGGGTTTGATTCCCCATCGAGGGCACAGATTTGGGTTGCAGGTTCCATCCCAGGCCTGGTCATGGTGCATGCGGGAGGCTATCAATGTGTCTGAATCACATCGATGTTTCTCTCTCTCTCTTTCTCCTTCCTTCCCTCCCTCTACTCTCTCTGGAAATCAATGGGGAAAATATCCCCAGTGAGGAGGAGTAATTTTATACACACACACACACACACACACACACACACGGATTTTTACTAAAGGATCTGAAGCCCTCATCCAGACAGAGTGGGAGAGCAGCTCCCTTTTCACAGCTTACACATGTTATTATACCTTACACATTTCTAGCTTCATTCACTCTACAGGAAGAAAGAGATAAGACCAAGTACGGGACATGTTTGCATGTGAGGCCAGTAGTTTTTTAAGTCACTTGGCCAAGGTCATATAATTACTAAGAGGAGAGGTGGATTTCAAACCCAGGCCCTCTGATTTCAGAGCCCATACTCTTAACCTTTAAGCTATATTCTGCCTGAATACAGCACCTTAATAAAGCTCTGGGGCAATTATTTTCCAGAAGAAAAACAAAGCAGATCAGACTGCTTTGTCCTGAGAAAGGCTTAATGTTTAGTCCAGTAATTCCTGTTACTGACTGCTCATCAATACAATAATAGCTTGTTTGAAGCTGCAAATTTTAAGGCCCAACCTCTGGAAACTTACTCAATAGATTCCAGGGCCCAGAAATAAGTTTCCTAGATTGGTCATAAAGCTCGTGACTAAACATTTCCCTCAGGCATTCAATACTTTTAGGAGTAATCCTTTCCACTTCACACACCATCAGAAAGTAAACTTGTCACTAGAATGAATGCCTCAATCTCTTTCAGAGAAATCCTTTTTTTAAAAAAATATATTTTATTGATTTCTTACAGAGAGGAAGGGAGAGAGACAGAGAGCTAGAAACGTCGATGAGAGAAACATCGACCAGCTGCCTCTTGCACACCCCCTACAGGGGATGTGACCGCAACTAATGTACATTCCCTTGACCAGAATCGAACCTGGGACCTTTCAGTCCACAGACCGACGCTCTACCACTGAGCCAAACCGGTTTTGGCCAAGTTTTCCTTTTTTTTTTTTTTAATATATATTTTTTATTGATTTTATACAGAGAGGAAGGGAGATAGAGAGTTAGAAACATCGATGAGAGAGAGTCATCGATCAGCTGCCTCTTGCACACCCCCCACTGGGGATATGCCCGCAACCAAGGTACATGCCCTTGACCGGAATTGAACCCGGGACACTTCAGTCCCCAAACCGACGCTCCATCCATTGAGCCAAACCGGTCCCGGCCCAAGTTTTCCTTTTAATCCCAATTCCATTTTCACTGTGTAACTGTACCTCCCAGCTATACAGCATTCACCTACCAGAGTACTTAAGGTTCAACCTAGGTCCAATAAATAAATTTTGAACATAGGTCCAATAAATAAATGTTTTTTAAAAATATATATTTTATTGATTTTTTTTTTTACAGAAAGGAAGGGAGAGAGAGTTAAGAAACATCGATGTGAGAGAAACATTGATTAGCTGCCTCTTGCACACCCCCTATTGGGGATGTGTCCGCAACCAAGGTACATGCCCTTGACCGGAATCGAGCCCAGGACCTTTCAGTCCACAGGCTGACGCTCTATCCACTGAGCCAAACCGGTTTCGGCCCAATAAATAAATATTGAATGGTGGAACAAATTGGTAGTTAGTGGCCTTCCCATAATACAATGCTCTTATCTTACTGACATTTCATACAAACTATAAATTACTTCCTTCTAGAGAGGCAAGTCTTCAATGCAGTTAGTAATAGTAGCAGCAGAAGGTTCTCCAATGTATGAGTTACCACTCATACACAGAACCCCATAAAGACAATAACATTCTGCTTTGAGGTCAAGACAGAAAACACTTATGCTTAACTTAAACCTCAACTATGACACAGACATTCTGGATCAGCAGAGAATTACAGCCTTGCTCTCTATACTGAATTAAATGGACCCTCTTGTTAGCTATTTCTTCCACAGAGCAAATGGATAATCCCTGAGTTGTTGAGAGCACTCCACCAATGAACTGTAAAAACTATCTCTCCTTAACATAGCAGCTGTTATCCTAAACCTTGGAAACATTACATCTGACCTATAGGTTGTGTACACTACTCTCTGTGACCACAGCTTTTTCATCAGAAGAAACTAGAAAGACACCTCACCTGGGTTGATGATCTCATCATCCTCACTGAAAGTCACCCGTGAATTCTTCCTCTTCCTCTTTGGTCTCTGAATATCCAGATTCCCCTCCTCAATGGTGAGGGTGGAAATCCGCTTGTTGTGGGCAGTGTTGAACTCTGTCAGGTTCTAGGCCAGGGTTCACACAGGAAAAGACAAGTCAGTACACACAACATTTGAAGCAGAATATCTTACTAAATGAAGGGCAGAAAGGCATTAGGGGCTAACCTTGACTTCCCCAGGCAGACAAGATTCTCCTCTGTATTCAGAAAGAACTCATTACTATCCCCAGATTGCTAATATTTATAAATCACCTTTGACAGAATGTGCCCCCTTGGACTAGTGGGGCAGTGATATGCAAAAGGAGGTGAGTGCCTTGAGCTGAGAACAGGTCATCTGTTACATCTTTGAGTTGAGGTTTTGTTGTTGTTTTTTTATTGACTTCAAAGAGGAAGGGAAAGGGAGAGAGAGAGAACACGATGAGAGAGAATCATTGATTGGCTGCCTCCAGCATGCTCCACACTAGGGATCAAGCCTGCAACCTAGGCATGTGCCCTGACCAGGAATGGATCTGTGACCTCCTGGATCATAGGTTGATGCTCAACTACTGAGCAACACTGGCCAGATGAGATCTGCTTGTTTTTAAGAAAGGTTATCATGTCTTTATGCCGAGAATTAAAAGAATGTATCTGGAAGGAACTCCAATAATTCTTTTAAAGTAATAAAACGGTGATGAGAAAGGATGATTGGCAGCTTTCTTCCCAGCAACTCTCTTTGAGAACTCACAAGGACATTGTCAGTGCACTTCACACTTGGCATTAATATTTTGTCACTCCCCATTCCTGGGTACGGTCCCATTTCTATTCATAACCATCCATCCATCTCAATGATTAACTTGGCCTCAGCACTGCTGCCTGCCTCTTCCCAATCCTCTGGACTTATTCCAATCTGCAATGCAGTTTAAGATATTCAAAATACCTTGAGAATAGAGAGGACCTCCATACAAATTTAAAATAAAGGAAAGCAAGGAAGAAGTCTGGAGGAGAAATGGGTAAGAGTGACCACCATCAAGGCCTCTGGCTATGAGGCTACTTTTTTAGAACAAAATAACTTCTACATTTTAAGATTTCCCTGGTGCTGGCTGGGACACTGCCTTAGTGTAACTAGAACAGGAAGTGCACGTGGGTGGTTAAGGACATGCTTACATATGGTCTACCCAAATAGACCAGTCACACCAGTGCAGTGACTGACATGTAAAGGATGACAGCCACATCACATATTGGGGCCAGCCTCTAGAAAAGGAAAATTTTAGCACTTAAATAAAATATTGTAAAATTCATAGCCTTCAGGGCAGCCAGGCCCATAAGAACAAAACCAGTATACCTCTATTCAGAGGATCCCTGGGCTATTTGGACAACATCAAGAAAGCAATGTAAATGAATGAAAGCTTCAGCTTAAGTCAGTGCTGTCCAATCGAACTTTCTGAATCATGACAATGTTCTCTTTTTGTGCCATTCAACATGGAAGTCACTAGCCACATGCGACTGCTGAGTATTTGAAATGTGGTTAATAGCCACCGCATTTGATAGTGCAGCTCTAGAAAACTTTTAACTCCCTGCCTTGGCTTCTAACATCCAGTGAAGGTGCATAGACAACCATGAGGGTGTATTGGCAAGAGACCAGTTTCCTTGTTACCCCTGGTCATACATAACCAAATCGCACAATGTAGCTCTCCACAGTGTGTCACAGTTGACCACCTTATAACTGACAAAGTGGCAAAGGCCCATCACTGGGCTCAAGGAAACCTCCTGCTAAGTCTTTGGCATTTCAAGCTACACAGACAGCTACATAATGGAAAAACTAGAGTCCCAAAAGACAAAATAATGACAGAGACGTGGAATTACATCAAGTTCGGTTTCCTCCTCTGGAAGCCCCAGTAAGCCCTTGAGTTCATCATCCTCTCCACCCATCTTCTCATCTCCTTTCACAGCCGATGGCAATGTCTGAGGCTTCTCACGTAGAGTGTATGCCCTTGTGGATGCGCCAAATGAGACTGTGGAATCGATGGGAATTTGCTGAGGCTTGTGAGGTTCCAACCGAATGTGACCCAAGAAAGTGCCGTGTGCTGGGAATAACCAAATCAAAAATGTAAGAGAAAAAAACCAACCTGAGTTGTAGGAGAGCAGCTCCTCCCAGCATTATCAGTTCTGCTTTTTAAAATAAAAATGACACTGAGTCCACTTTGCATCCCTTGTCATGGGTCACAATGAAAAGGAAAACTCCTTCACTGGGTCTTGAATCTCTTCAGTGGAATTCTTACTCATCTTCAGACCTGCTGTTAACCCAGATAACAAATACCACTGCTTGCTCTCTGCTGCCAGACAGGCTTGGCTCCATTCTGGGTCCAGCAGGAATGGCTCCAACCCAGCAATAACCATGCCACCCAAGGCAGGAGACAGGCATCGCTGTGGTCTGACCTCTCCAGCCCCAAGTCTAAGGAATACAGGCCCTCGTGGCAGTTATGCTTGGGTTTCCCCCAGAACAGGAAAGTAGGTTGGCTGAAACAGGTGCATTATCAATACCAAGGCAAGCCAAAATCTTACTGCTGAGTCTGAATATTTTTCTACATGTTATAAAATGGACAGAAAAGATGAGATAAATTTGCAAGTAAGTACTTGTGAGACAAGGCTTTCCAAAACCATTATATCTGCAGACTAGGGTTGGGTATGTGTTGGAAAAGTGGGGAAGGAGCCCAGGAAGCAGGATCCTTTAATTTTACACTGTATTTATATAGGGAAGAAGTGAAAAACTTCAAGGCTCCATGTAGGTAAGTCTCAACTGCATTTCTGGAATTATCTTTGGCAAAGTTGAAAATCTTTTTATTTTTTAAAATATGGAACGCTTCATGAATTTGCGTGTTATCCTTGAGCAGGGGCCATGATAATCTTCACTGTATCGTTCCAATTTTAATATATGTGCTGCCAAAGTGAGCACAAAGTTGAAAATCTTATTAGGTGAATATATTCACAAAATTAAAATTTATATTATTAGTTAGTCAAAGCGGAATGTAACTGGGATAAAGAACCTTTTTTAAAAAATTAAATATTGCTCAAACCAAGTACTGTTGTTACTTGCACCACTACTCTATTATATTAATGGAGCTAACCACAGCTTCTGCCTAAATTGGACCACAATTTATCATGGTCCTGTAAACACTTAGATACCCATAATCCCTAGCTCCTGAGTGTTTTTGTTGAAGTTGTTCTCTATATATATACCTAGTGCCTCCTCCAGGACAGTCCTCCCCAAAACCCTCTTCTCTCTCCAGTCATCAATTATTCAGGAAAATAGATGGTATCACAGGAATCGAGAAGAGTTGATTTAAAAATCAAATGTAAACTTCTTCCTTGATGAATAATAAAACACAATTTTGAAACTGAAGAACTTAAAGAGAACTTTCACATTGCCCAAAAGAAATGTAAGACAGAATGGGATGTGAGTTACTTACTACTGTTGAGATCTATTAGAAAAACTCTCTTCAGGTGCTTGTGGTAGACCAAGGCAGCGTGGACCCGAGAGCAAGACTGGTGGTCAATGGTAAAGTCACACAGATCAGGGTTCCTCCCAAACAAGTAATATTTCTTCTCATCAATAATCAGTTTCTAAATAAACATTAAATTAAATGTTACTTAAATAGTCTCAACAGGGTTAAACAAAAATTCTCCTAATCAAATAAGTAGAGGATCTTGAATAGAAAAATTCCTTGCCACAGTGAAAAAAATTTACTTCCTATTATTCTTTAAGATAAAGAGCTCAGAATAACTTACTAACATGTTGAGGGATAGATGACAACATCCCCAAATGTAGTGGTCAAATGTTTAGTGCTGATATGAAAAGAAGTTTTCTTACTAATTCTATTACGTAAAAGTGACCTGCAAAAGGGGTTGTCTTCTGTCCATTGGAAATTTAAGATTCAACGGACAGTAATTTTAGGTCAAGCAAGAAATAAGAACACAAAGCATGTTTATAAAGTAATGACTGCTTTTCAGAAACATATAACCAAATGAAGACTATCAAATGATTAGGAAAGAAAGGGGTTATAAATACCTATTTATATTTGAATCATGCTATCATAGCCCCAACATACTTTTGAAATACTCTGAGCTGAATCTAGCTTTATAAGAAACTTACAACACTGACCTTATTTTTCTTTTAATATGGGTTAGTAAACCCTGACACAGCCTGGTTGTAAACTGAGCTGTCAAAGACAAAGGACTCTAGATAAATTTTTTCTAGCACTTTTACCAGTTTTAAAAGTCTACAATATGATCATTTTAAAGAATAACCCTTTCAAGGTTTCATTAAGCTCTAGTTCACATTTCACACGACACTCCTAAAATCCCTGAGAGAAGACAGCATAACGCTGAGCAGAGAAGCACAGTCAAGTTAGTATGGTTCCAGGCTAGGAATCAAGAGGTTTATATTTCATTCCTGGCTATGTCACTGAACACACTGAAGGTTACTATTCTCCCTTATGCTTTAGTGTTCCCCTTACAAGATCAGAAATATACCTCATGCACTGATAACAGGAACAGCCATTGGTTATTTATGTGCCACACACCGTGGTATGTATTTTATGCTGTCATTTCACCCTCACAACCACTCTATGTGGTGGGCACATACTATTATTCCTATTTTTATAAATGACAAAACTAAGGCATAAAGAAATTAACACATTCAAGTTCACACAGCAAGATATTTAAAAGCTAAATTAGAAATTCAGAGAGGCAGAAATCTGTCTGACTTCAGAGTCTAAGCTCTTTTAACCATATTATATATTTTTTCCACTCTACCTGCATCAGAAAATGCACTATATGGCAAGGAACATTTTAATGAATGAACAACTATAGGGCACATCCTTAATTTTTCTTTAAACAATCACTTACCCAGTTTCTTTCAACATTAGCCTTAAGGCTCAAAATTAGTTCAAGCTAGTCTAGGTATGTGGGTCACAGCTGGGAAACGCTGTCCACAGTGACCACCTGCTACTGACAAGGCTTGTTCCAGACCCAGACTATACTGCTAGGCAGCAGCAAGACGGAACAGCCTGACCGCTCAGTAAGATGATCATCCCCAGGTCTGCCTAAACTCAAATTTTAAGATTTGGGTTAAATATAAGACACTGGCCGGAACCGGTATGGCTCAGTGGTAGAGCGTCAGCCTGCGGACTGAAGGGTCCCAGGTTCAACTCCGGTCAGGGGCATTGGTTGCGGGCACATCCCCGGTTGGGGATGTGCTGGAGGCAGCTGGTCAGTGTTTCTCTCTCATCGACGTTTCTAGCTCTCGATCTCTCTCCCTTTCTCTCTGCAAAAAAATCAATAAAATATATTAAAAATAAATAAATAAATATAAGACACTGCTTTAAAACTGAGAGTTTTTACGTTTCAACATCTTATTCTTTAAGTAATATCTGTGCAGGTGGAATCTACTGCGTTTTTCATTTATATTTATATGCACCCAGATTATGCCCTCACAAACTTAAATTTGCTAACCACAAGGCTCATTGGCTAACCTCAAGGAAACAGTACATAAGACCACCAGATCTTGGGTTCTAATATACCACTGACCAAATTTCTATGTTTCTAAGGTACCAGAGACATACCAGAGATCTAGGTGTTTAGAGGGCGAGGGGGAGTGAAAGGTCCTCCAAATTAAATATATACATTCATTATTAAAGACGTCTCAATTACAGAAACATAAAAATGTAGTGGGAAAATAGTATGTCTCAGAATTAAGGAAATCTGTTAACTCCTAGATAATGTACTTTCTCTGTCCAAGTAAATAAAATAATGTCTTGGTCTTTCAAAGCCACAATTTCTTGACTAGCTATGGCTGATACATTATCCAGTTGTGCCACTGAGTTATAACTCAGAGTGCGTCTTTACACACTGGGCTAAAAAGACTCACGGCTTTTGTTTTAATATTGCACTTCTTAAACCCAGCTATCACAACACATCACCAGCCTCTGTCACAAGGCTAGGACATAGATAGCTCGGCTAGTATCAAGTGCTGCCTAAAGCTTTAACAATAAGCACATAAATCTGTTCCTCTCAGAAACAGCACAGTGATGTCTAAAGACTGCAACTTGACAATTGTATGGCAACTCAGCACACCTAAGAGCAATGAAACACAGAGAACATTATCAGTTAATAGAAATCAGTATCAGAGGAATGTCTGACAACTAACAGCACTTTAAAAACATAAAGGAATGTGATATAATCATTAAGGCCTGGCCTCCTGTTTCTTCTTGTTGCAAACTGAAGATTTATTAAATTCTGATAACAAAACAGATTTCTATGTCTTCAAAGCTTCATGCTATTTGGTGACAATATTTTATATCTGTGAAACAGTCTATAAAATAGGTTTTACAGACAATTTAGCAAAATTATTTCATTGAATAATCTTGAAGTGTTTTAACTTTTAAAATAGAACTCTAGACTGATGATGTATTATGTAATTGTATACCTGAAACCTATATAATTTTATTAATCAATGTCACCCCAATAAAATCAATTAAAAACAAGTAAATAAAATCTCTCCATATAAAAGCCTAATATACAAAGTGTCCCCTTGGGAGTTCGACCAACTGGCTCACTATGATGTGTGCTGACCACCAGGGGGTGGCACGGAATGAAGGGAGGCCCTGGCCAGCAGCCACTAGGAACTCAACTCATGCACAAATTTTGTGCACTGGGTCTCTAGTAAAAAATAACAAGTCAGAAGAACCCCTGACAAAGGGGCTCTAAACTGATTGGGTATGGGCAAGATGAGTTAATTTAAAAATTCATCACAACTCCTGCTTTAATACTTTGAAAAATACTGGGGTATCTCTACAACATCCTGAAGTGACAGTAATATATTTATAGAACATCATTCAGGAGATGTTCACAGACAGCTTTTCAACGATGGGATGATGTTTTGCACTTGTGGGACCCTGAATTTAAATGAGCAAGCAAACATAAAATTGGTCTAAGACCTGGAGACTCACAGCTCCATAGTCATAGTGGATTTAATCTCCATTTCTTGGTAAATAAATGGTGCCATAAATTAAAAATAAAATAAAATCTCACACAACTTAATACCTAATCAAAATTTGTTATCTTCAAGTTCTATGTGGTGTTCATTCTAGAGACTTGTAGAAAATCTGGAATTCTACTAAACTTTTCCTTTATAGAACTTATTTCAGGTAATTTTTTATGTAGTGCCTTTCCCACCAGATTTCTTTGAGGATCAGAACCATGTCTGTTTTGTCCACTGCTATAGTCCCTATGCAGAGCACATGACTAGAACATAGTAAGCACTCAATGTTTTGAGTAAATGAATGAATTTCATCACCATTCCGTTCTCTTCCTTGAAGGACTCAGGCCTGAATATCATAAAAGCAACTTAAAAGCTAAACTTAATCTATGTCACTCTCTTTCTTCTTCAATTACTAAAGGCCCAGTGCATGAAATTCCTGCATGGGAGGGGGTGGTGGGGAAGGCCCTCAACCTGGCCTGCACCCTCTCACAATCTGGGACCGCTGGCTCCTAACTGCTTGCCTGCCTGCCTACCTGCCTGATTGCCCCTAACCACTCACCTACCTGCCTGATCGTCCCTAACCGCCCCTGCCTTGGCCTACGCTGTGGCAGCTTCATCTGGAACATTGTTCGACTGTCTGGTCAAATTAGCATATTACCCTTTTATTATTATAGATTGCATATCTTGCACCTTCCACACAACTCCATGTACTCAGAGAGAGGGAATTTTCCATATTAAAGTGCTTTCAGTTTGATTAGAGCCCATAGGCCTATGATCTATTAAAATCCTTCATTTGGAAGGTGAGAGAAGTAAAAAAAAAAAAAAAAACACACACACACACCAAACCTGAGTGCTATGAGAGATAAGAGGTTTGAATGTGTTATATCACCATGTGCTTTTAATAGAAAAAAATCAGGATGAACGAAAGTAGCACCGGAAAACAAAGCACAGCAGAAAGGGTGGAAAAGTGAGTCACTAGCAAAAATCCTTAATGTGAGGGGGGGAAAACGGAAAGACATGTATTTCTGTACCTCAATTAGTTTGTCTCCTTTGACTACATCCAGATGTAATCCAGGTGGGGGTTTACCTGCCCTGAAAAATAAGAAGGAAAAAGCATTTTCAGAATGAGTTCATAACGCCATTTACAATTATTGTCCCATTCAACACGGCAGCTCTCCTACCGGCCTATAATTAGCTCATGTTCAAGCAGAAATGTCATCTACTTTGCAGTTATTACAGCTCCTTTCTAAGTTTGACACTTGCTTCCCCAGTGATTCAACTGCTCTAAAACAGGTTTTAATGGATTTGTATTTAGAGCAGCACCAAAGAAACCTATATGTTAACACTGAACATCTACCTCGGAAAGAAAGCAGCATAGAGAGTGCAAGTACTATAGCTGGAGTAGTCTGATTCTTTGATTTTGAATCTAAGCTTTGTGACTACTGCAAATAACATATAAAGGTTGAGTACATGGTTGGTGTTTTGTGCTGATCCAAGATTAGCCCCATCACAAAATAAACAGAGCTCTGAACTCTGAGACCAAATCAGAGGTACACAATTAGGGAGTTAGGGCAATCCAATATCATGCCTATGAAACCAGGTACCAATAAATACAAGAGATGTTTCTTACTCTTGAACAGGTCTTTCCACCTAAAATGGCTTGTTTAGGGCACTTTTCTCTATATTTCTATAACCACAGCATTCAAGAGGGATACATACCAAAGCACCTAACACAGTAGTTAGTGCATACAGGACTGAAGAAATGGTAGGTGACATGTCTCTTCTAACTGTAAGTTTACTATCCTGACCCAACATCTGGAATCACTGAGCAGGGAACCAAAAGGGACATAAAATTTGTAGACAGGAAGCAATTGGGTGTTACAAAATGCGAAGGAACTCAAAAAACGGGCACTCATTCACTTGCTTCCTGTGTTTGCTCCTTGAAGCTTGAAAAAAGAAAAGAAAAGAACAATCTTGCCGGAGTCCGTCTGCATATTTGCATGAAAATAATGTATTTGTCCGTCTACTTTGAAGAGCAACACAGTCCTCTCACAATCCCGTCCCAACTCCTCTACGGCAGGTTGCTGAAAACAGTGCATTGGAAAAAGCCTTTTTTTTTTTTTTTTTTTTTGTCTGGGAAACAGGAAAAGCAATGTTACCCCTACTATGTGCCCGGCTAAGGCCTGGGAGCTGGTAATATAAAGGATGCATCAGACTCCTTGCCCTTGAGGACCTCCACATAGCGGGAGGCAGAGAAGAGTAACATTAGGAATACACCTGTGAGTTACTGCTGAACTAGCTCTAACTCAAGGCAATTTATAATTATTCAACTTGCTCTCTACTCAAAGGCTAAATCATTCCAAGAATATTCCCACGAACTTGAGAAAGGATAAAAGGGGTTCCTTGCAACAACCCCAGCGCCGGTCGCTGAGAATGCAGGGGTTGGGGCTCCCTGTCCGGGGGAGACGAGTGCTGGGCCGGGGGTGCGGCTCCACAGGGGACACGGGCTCTGAGGTCGGGCTGGGTCCGGGAAGCCAGCTCGTGCGCGTTCGGGACAGAGAGCAGGGGGGCAGGCAGTCCGGCGCTCCACGGCGCACCCGATCCAGTCAGGAGTTGAGGCAAGTTCAGGGCCACGGCCCCGAAACGCCCAGGCAACCCGGCTGACGGCCGGAGGGGCCGCGGAAGCGAGCGCCTCAGAGCCCCCAACTCTGGGTGCCTGGGCCTGGGCTCCCGGTTCCTCCACACGCTGCCCGGCCCGACGAACTGTTCTCCCTCAGTCAGCCCCGTCTACACCGTCCGGCCCGCCGGGAGAAACGAGCCGCCCGGCCAGGCCAGGCCGGCCCAGACCGCTCCAGCCCCGGTCTCCTCGCCACTCACCAAGTAGGGCAGTCGAACAGTGGGAGGCTGGAGCCGGAATTCGTGGCTGCCGCCATCTTGCGTCTCCCCCGCCCATTTGGCGGGCCCGAGGCACGCCGGGAAACTGGAAGACTCCGCGGGGAGAAGCGGCGTCCCGGTAGCCTGTGCGTGCGCGCGCGCGCACACGAGCACACGCGCGCACGCACGTACGCACGCACGCACGGGCGATTCTAATTGAGACGTAGTTTTGAGGTGTTTGTCAGCGTCTCCGAATACTAGCCTTTTTCCCCGGCTGGGAGGTGTCTGAAGAAAGGGTGCTTGTAAGCAGGGTATCGGCCTTCCGTCTGTCCTCCTGCAAACGTTCTGCCGGACTCTCAAACCTGTGGCTCCATCCTGGCTACAGGCTTGCACCCCCAATGGAGAGAGGAGTTAGAGCGCAGAGCTTAGAAGTCACAGTAATCACTCATTCTGTTTCTCTCACGACCCTCTTCTGCAATTGCATGCTCACTTCCTCTTCCTAATCCGAATCCGAACCCTGTGGATTTGTGTACATTATCTGGGAACCTGCTTTAGGGGGTCGTCATGTCTACTTAAGAAGAGTCCGGACGTGCTGGGCCAAGAAGGATCCAATCAGAGGCAGACATCCAAATCGTTGTGGCCCCTTCGGAATTGTGGTTAAGGTGACTAAATCGTGAAAGGAAGCATTAGGATTCCAGGCCTGCCCTAGACCAACAGCTGGCTGAGAGAGACCATCAGCAGGTCCTCTAGTTGTGATCGCTATGTTTGTTGGGTGCTTACTTCTCTGAGCAAATATATATTTTATATGGATCATCTCATTGAACCCTCACAACACTCTTGAGGTAGGTATGGTCCCTGAACGCTCAAACAGATTGAGTTGCCCAGCCTCACCCTAAAAAGAGGGGCGAGTGGGATTCAAACTTAAATCTGTATGATGCCCAAGGCCATACTCTGTCACCACCAGTCTCACAACTAGATGTGGATCCATTATCATGCAAATGATGCCCAACACTTTTTCACTTTTGTAGAAAGTTTTGGTTATCTGACCTGTTGTTTTTTTTTCTTTTTAAAGGAACTAATTGAAAATTGTTCAACCAGAAAGAGGCACTGCACATTCTTTTCTTGATTTCCTTGCTACTGGTCCTCTAGATTTTAAATTGAACATCAGCCTGTTCAGAAGATTTTGTTCTTAATGACATCTCCAGGAATCAAATTTTAATTGCAACATAATATTAACTTGGATTTTGAAATTATCAACTCTTAGGCAGGTCGATAATCACTTTCCTCTGGCTTTCAGAAGCACAATAAATTTATCCAACAAGGATGTTAATTGATCAGATGACTTATCTGCTGACCTGTGTATAGCCTCCTTTCCTGTCTTGATTCCAAAGTCTAGGCTGATGAGGGAAATACAAATTATAAACTTGGTTTCAAGAAAAGAGGCTAGCTCCTTTAAAAAAAAAACACACAAAACTTTGTTTTTGTTGATTTCAGAGAAGAGAGAGGGAGAGAAATAGAAACATCAATGATGAGAATCATTGATTGGCTGCCTCCTGCATGCCCCACACTGGGAATTGAGCCCACAACTGGGATATACCCTGACTAGACATAGAACTGTGACCTCCCGGTTCATAGATCCACGCTCAACCACTGGGCCATGCCAGCCTGGCTGACTCTTCTTTTGAGCATAAGGATACGATTCCTAAAAAAGAATTAGTCTCAAAAGTGTTTTTAGTGTAACAGAAAACAACACTGTTTATTTTTATCTACAGATTGTGCAGGCCTTTCAGGCATGACGTGCTGTAGAAACCATGTCTAGCTTTGAGTGACCTAATAGCATCTATGTCAACTTTGCCTTTCAATTTCTCAGCTTTTGTGTGTGGCCCATTATTTAACCCCTTCTATTGCTGACTATACACACAAGAAAGCTAAAGCTATATTCTTACCCTTATAAGTCTTTTCTCCTTGGTCACATTCCCTGCTTTCCACTAGCATGTGATGTAATGGCACCTTATAAAGCAACGTTCTTTGTTTGGACACCAATGATGTCAGTATAGATCAGTGAATTGGGGGGCAGCAGTCTAGACCCTTAACTTTTTGAAATGGGAAGACTGATAGACTAGTTGCTTTTGGATTTTAATATCTCAACAAAGATAAATTTATTAGACACTGAGAGAGACTTCCTTAGACTAGAATCTAAAGATATTGATGTTAGCATATTGATGTTAGAAAACTGTCTTAAAAACAAAGCGTGTTAAAAAAAACGTGTAAATAGTATAATGAGGAGGCTTCATTTATCAGGGTGGTTAATGAAAAGTTCACAAGGTATTGATAAAAGAAAAGACATCCATGAAAAACTGGGTAAAAACTGCCACTATTCTAGGTTTTAAGAGAAAGCTTCATGAAAGAGGTGCCGAGTAGGACAGTTTGTATCAGTGATGCCTGGAGACAATGTCTAGAATCTGACGATGTGATATTGAAGTCTGAGATCAAATCCTGGCTCCATCACTCCTAAACGGTGTGACCATGCACAGGTTACTTACTGTGCCTCCTTTTCCTAATCCATACAAAGAGGACAAGAAAACATAGCTCTTAGTTGATTTTGTGGCTGTGAAATATTAAATATAAAATGTAAAACATTTAACGTTTAGCATTGTAAACTGCTGGAAGCAAGAGTTCAAAAATTGCCCTACAAATGACCATTCACATTAGAGAGCACTTCTTTAAGCCTTTTAATTCTTGTAGTAGACTGCCATTCCTAGCCTCAATTTCTTCAGTCGTCTAGTGATGGGACTAGTCTAAATGAGTTGTTCAAACATCATGTCATGGTGGACCGGAAAAAAAGTTATAGACATGTCTACTTTTATTTTGCCAAATAAGTAGATTTTAAAATGAAGACTGTCATCTAATATCACCACCTTTTCAATTTTTAAAAAGAATTCTGCTTTAGAATTCTGATTTTTTAATATATGTATTTTATTTACTTTTTACAGAGAAGAGGAGAGAAGGATAGAGAGATAGAAACATTGATGAGAATCATCGATCAGCTGCCTCTTGCACACCCCCTACTGGGGATGTGCCCGCAACCAAGGCACATGCCTTTGATTGGTATCTGGGACTGGTGCCCTTAATGATGAATAAAACATAAGTAAGACGTCTATGAATAAATAGGCTTTTAGGACCATCTAGCAGAACCTCTTGGTAAGTGCTACAAATTTCAGGCCATGCAAATTCTAGGCCAAGGATCCTAGGCCATTCCAATTCTATAAACACTATTACCACCACCCCTGGATTATATAGTATTACAGAACAGAACTATGGCAGCTTCATTTTACCAGAGTGAAACAGTTTTTCAAGATCAAGACTTTTTCTTGAATGTTACAAATGATGTATCCAAGTCCAGCTGTAATTTGGAGCTTAAGGGGCAGTGATCATAGAACCAAGAAATTCGCTCTGAAGGTGCTGTTTGGGACACTGTGACATCCCAATAGCTCTATCCTGCTTTCCAAGGAAAGGATTGCAGCAACACCAATTCCACCCCAAACCAATCCTCTGATTTCCACTCTTCTTGCAGGTCTCAATTTTTCTAAAGAACGGCACATTACCTAAAATCTACTACATTAGGATGTGTAACTCATAAAAACTTACTACAAAAGTTTTTTAAATGTTTATTTGTATTAAGTGGGTAGAATAGTGCAAGAATGCATTTGGGCTCTTGTTTCCCTACCATTCACATTAGCTTGGTAAAAGAAGATAAAGTAACATTAAAGGGATTGGAAGAAAATAATATAAATATATCCAGCGTGGTCAAATCCTCTAATTCACTTAGAGATGAACTGAAATAGTTGGTCCAATTCATATAAATTATGTGGGAGCCTAAATAAATTACATTCCTTTTAACTATTCTAAACCTGTTAAAAAGGGAAGTGAACAATATTTATATTACAAGACAACAATCTTTTATTGAAACATTTTTCGTCTAAAACTATGCATAGAGAGATTAATTTCTTGTTCATAAATTAAAATAAGTCTAACATCACTATTCCAAACCAGTATTATTTACAAAAATGAACCTTTTCTTTGCTTTATCACTAGGTTCACGGGACTAAATTTTAAACCAATTTTCAGTCTAGCCTTTCAAATCTTCCTGCCATCAAATGCCCAGCAACCCTTATAAGGGCAGGCCAGTGTTTTGACAGCAACATCATCATTCACCAGGAATGCAGAATCACAACTGAACAACAACAAAATGATCAAATCATTCCAAACAAGTCCTATTTGCTTTCCAAAAGCATGCTTGGTCTAATAATCCCTTTCTATATAAGCAGGTGGGAAAGAAACTCCTTGGAGTATAGTAATGTCAATTAAATTAATCTCTTCAAAAACTGAACATGATGGTTTAGTGTGTGTATGGATGAACTACTGTTGATGACACTAACAGATAATAAAGTAAACGTTAAACCCACAACTGGCCAGCTCAAATCCATACTTCTCATTTAATCTGGATCACATGTGCAACTTTTACCTTCTAATTAAATACATTGCCAAAATCTTCAAAGCAGACAGAGAATAGGCTTCTTACAAATTAAAATGTTAAATAATAAAAATTGCCAGCTTATTATAAAGTTTCTGACAGATTCCAATATGCTGGGTGCGAAAAAGTAATTCTATGTCAGTTGCTAGTAAAAAGGTAAATCTTGTATACACATAAAAAGAAATTTACAAGACTGTAGTGTCCCTGTTAAAACAAGAATATCTAGAATGGAATTTTCAGTAAATACTTGGGATGAAGGGTAAATAAGAATAGAAGAGAAAGCAAAATCTACATAAATTAGTTCCTAATTTGAGAAATCAATAAAATGTATACATAAATTGATAAATACTGTCTCCATAGGTCACTGATTCCAAGGACTGGTTAGTAGTTAGTTTCTAACTAAATTATGACAGGACGTTCTGATGTATGCTCTTCTGTGATCGGTTTGTTCTGGCAGACTCCAGCAAGCATTTGCCCTTGAAAACAGTTCCGTGGGAGAAAGCTCTGAGGCAATCACTTTCCATAAACTAGCCACATAATAAGTCCGAAGATAGCAGCAATCACTGTCAGGACAAGCACCAGGATACAGATCTTCTTGCGAGATTTTCTCTGAGAAGAGAGATATGTTAAGAAGACACTCATAGGGGGGTGAGGGGTGGGGGGAGAAGACACTCATGAAACAAGTGAAATTTGTTATTCTAAAAGTGGTTCTTAAATCTGCCTCCTGGTAATTTAAAATCAACTCTATCCATGAACGAATATGCACAGACCTGCCCAAAATCTTAACAGCTACCAGAGCTAGGCATTAGTGCAAGTTTTAACTCTAGTTTTCCAAATACAATTTAGCAAAATAACTTTTTATACCAACACTGCTAGGCATTATTTGCAATAAAGTTATTTGTGCATGTATATATTAATAAAGGTTTTATACCCATTATAAAATTTTATGTTCAATGTAAAAAAAATAGACAAGCAGAAAGAAAACAAAATAATCACCCACAGCTAAAACTACTGACATTTTTATTATAGTTCCTCATTTATCTATGCAAAATGTTTTCTGATATAATTGTGATCATACTATATGTTTGATGTTTTTCTCACGTAACATTTTAGCATAAAATTTTTGTTATTATAAACTCTTCAGCCGAGACTGGTTTGGCTCAATGGATAGAGCGTCGGCTTGGGGACTGAAAGGTCCCGGGTTCGATTCCAGTCAAGGGCATGTACCTTGGTTGCGGGCATATCCCCAGTAGGGGGTGTGCAAGAGGCAGCTGATCGATGACTCTCTCTCATCGATGTTTCTAACTCTCTATCTCTCTCCCTTCCTCTCTGTACAAAATCAATAAAATATATTTTTTTAAAAAAAAAAAAACTCTTCATAAACACCTCCAATTTCCACATGACATTGAGTCGACATAGATAATTTACTTAATTATTCATTTGCTGTTAGATACTAAAGTCATCACTCAGTTTTTTAAAGGAAACATTATTATTAAACAAATTTCTTTAAGAACATTCCCAGATAAAATACAGCTATCCTAGGAACATAGAAAATTACTGAAATGCTATTTGTTTCTAAAAAGTCATGCAACACCCAATTGAGAAATGAGAAGGACCTCATTCATATTTGTACACAGATAAAGACTCAAGACACGTAATAAAACCAATTTCAACTAATATGTGAGAGAATATCACTTTCCAGAAAGTAGAACAATTAACTCCTATTTATTCATAGATAAATAACCCTGAAATGATAAACCTCTATTCATTCATAGATAAACAGAAGTCAGAGTGATTTTATGTCCATCCTCTGTGGCAAAGTCAACAGAAAGTATCTGCAAAGTTCTTCTTTGTACCAATATTACCCTAACTGAAACCCTGTATTTCAACTGTTTCAGATATAAAATTAACCTTAAACCAGATTAAAGTATCATGTTAGCATATGGGGTTAGCTCAGTAGCTAAGAAATTGTTATATAAGTTTATTCAAGGTTTGATGCCTTTTTGTCGGTCTCTCTGCAAAGGAAAATACTAAAAACGGAACTGGCGCTGCAATTATGACTATCTCCAACTAAAGCCTAAAAAAAGGCTGCAACGTATTCCAGCGATCTTCAACCGGTGTGCCGCAAGAATTTCTAAAACATGCAATACCTGACCTCTTTTCCCTTAGGTTGTCAAATTAAATAATTACAACAGTCAACACATCAATAGCGGTCTGGTATGAATCAAAATTATACCTATTTTTAAAAAAATAAAAAATAACACATTAAACAACCTAAATTATACTATTTGATATTTGTTGGTTGGCCGCAGAATTTTAGAGATTAGTTTATGTGTGCCATGAGATAAAAAAGGTTGAAAATCGCTGGTGTATTCTAATGGCCCATAAAGCTGTAGCACAGAGTGACTTTCTCTGGTACCTCCCTTACCTGATAGTAAGCCGCTCGCTGTAACTGATCAGTGGCTCTTTCCACATGCACCTCTGAGCTTTCCACATTGGCTTCTATGCTATCTGCAAAAAAGAAGGACAGTGGAAATTTTATCAAATCCAGATGTTGAAGACAGCAAAATGAACAAACTTCTGATGTTATGGGGATCCTGGTTTCACCACCACCATTCTAACTATCCAGCCATGAAAACAAAAGTTACTAACTCCAGCCGTGGCCAGTGTTGCTCAGTTGGTTGAGCGCCATCCCATGCATCACCAAAAGGTCACCGGCTCGATTCTGGTCAGGGCACATGCCCAGGTTGCATATGGGAGGCAACTGGTCAGTGTGTGTCTCGCTCCCTTTCTCTTTCCTCCTCCTCCCTTTTTCTCTCTCTAAAATCAGTATTTTTTTTTTTTTTTTTAAAGTTACTCCGTAAGAGAATAGCCCTATTCTTTGGAAATAAACACTGAAATATTTACAGGAAAAGGTTATAAAGTATACAACTCACCCACAAATGGCAGAGAAAAAATTATGTACACCTATAACAAGAAAAATATTTCTAAGCTACTCTAAATTAAAATCATAGCAGCCATGGAGTACAAAAATGAGACAGAATAGTTAACCTGTTAATAGCCATGAACCAGCTCTGACAAAACACTGCTCACATTTGTGTATATCTGTTGGAATTTAGGATTAATTTCCAGATGACTACTTCTACATTATCTAAGAGAGAATAGGCAGGGCCCCAGAAGGTATTAATAATACATACCAATCAGATCACCCTGGTCATGGATCATCATAGCCAAATCTTTAAATATCTGATTGACATCCAAAATGTCAGCCTAAGGAACACCAAAACAATTAACTATCATTAAGCAACATGTTAGAGATTCATTTCCTCTACTTACCTGAAATTAGTAACATAACTGAAGCTATTAACATAACACATGTGTTTTTAAAAATATATATATTTTTATTGATTTCAGAGAGGAAGAGGGAGAGAGAAACATCGATGATGAGAGAGAATCACTGATGGGCTTCCTCCTGCACGCCCACTGCTGGGGATGGAGCCCACAGCTCAGGCAAGTGCCCTTGACTGGAGTCAAACCAGGGACTCTTCAGTCTGCAGGCCAACGCTCAATCCACTGAGCCAAACCAGCTAGGGCAACACATATATAAAGTTCTTAGAACTGTGCAATAAGCACTTCATAATGTTAGCTATTATGAATTATTACTTACTAGGTCCTCAAGACACCCAATGAGACATGCTTGTCCACATTCTATAGAAGAGAAAATTGGGGCTCAGAGAGGTTTAATGATTTGTGTCAAGGTCTCACAACAAGTGGCCAAACTGAGAATTAAAAGTTCATGATGTTTTCATTATGCTACTATCCCTCCTTTATATTTAAATTAATCACTCAGGCCCGGCTGTGTGATTATTGACCCAAACTCCAAGAGGTCCAGTTTGATTCCAAGTCAGGGCACACACTTTTGTTGCAGGCTCCACCCCCAGAAGGGGGCATGCAGGAGGCAGCCAATAGATGTTACTGTTTCTCTCTCATTGATGTTCCTCTCTCTCTCTCTCTCTCTCCCTCCCTCCCTCCCTCTCCCTTTCTCTCAGCAATCAATAAAATTTTTAAAAAGAATTTAAATTAATCATTCAGTAACTCTATGAAGTAAGCATCTTTGAGGATAATGAGGCTCAGAGAGGTTATGTAATCTGTCTAGTCACACAGCTCCTCAGAGAGAAAACTAAGTGTTACAGCTAGGATGACATCCTTAAAGCCTATGCTCTTTTTATTGCAATACATTGCCTCTCAGAATGCTACAATAAAAACTGATACCTTGAAAGCAATGACTTCCTAATCATAACTTACAAGAATAGTTCTTCCTATCACCCTCAATTACTTGCTAAGAGTTTGCTTTTGTTGGGACAGACTATTAGTTGCTGTGGATACAAAAGGACTTAATAGCTAAGTAGGAATTGAGGGGATCAGCACACAAGATAAAAAAAGAAGGGTTTTTATATGGGAAATGGCTAATAAATAGCACAGAACATTGTGTAGAGGAGAAAGATTCTTCAGGAGAGATAGGACTTGAGTTGTGCCCTAAAGCAAAAGAGAAGCTATGTAAATGGAAAGGTAACTGAGTTAAAGAGCAACAGCCCAGTTTGGTTATAGCATAGATGCAATATTGTTATTTATAATAAGTATATATTTGGTCTTTATCCCATCCCCATCACAGAGCTCCTAAAACCTTGGAATTTGCTAAGTGAGAAGAGATAAAGGTGTCTTGTTATTCATAACAAGTCTTATTCAACCACACCAAAGCTTATGTTAAAGACTTGACTTCTGGATAATCCCTAAGGATGGAAGATGCTTTGAATCTGAAGGTTGGAACATTGAGCTGCACTCTGGGGAGAGGTACTGGAGGCTGAATCAATCCCCAAAGGCCAATCATTTAATCAATCAAGCTCATGAAATGAAGCCTCCACAGAAATCCTAAACAAAGGTTCTGAGAGTTCTGGGTTGGTGAACGCATGGTGTCCCGGGGAGAAGGGCACACCTGGAGAAAGCATGGAAGGCCCACCCCCTTTCCACATACCTGGCTTGCCTTATGATCTCTTCCATTTGGCTAGTCCTGAGTTGTATTCTTCTATAACAAACCAGTAATCTAATAAGGAACTTGTTTTCCTGAGTTCTGTGAGCCACTCTAGCAAATCAATCAAAACCAAGGAGGGGGTGATGGGAACCTCCAACTTAGAGCCTGTCAGTCAGCAGCACAGATAACAACCTGGACTTGACAATGGTATCTGAAGCGTGAGACTGAACTCAGCCTGTGGGATCTGATGCTATCTCCCGGTAGACAGTGTCAGAATTGAGTTAGATTGCAGGACATCCAGTTGGTGTGGCAGAATTGCTTGATGTGGGGGAAAAACCTACACATTTGGTGGCCAGAAGTGTAGTATGAGAGGACAGGAGACACATAAGAGTATGCTATTTTCTATTAGAGCAGGGATTGTATATTAGATATAGGAAATGACTGGACATGAAAATCGAGTCTGGCTAAGGAATTTGGACTTAATTCTGTTGAATGTGAGGGGCCCATTATATTCACTAAGTTACTGTGCTTTCCTTAGCTTAGTATGTTCTCTCCCTGCTATACCAGTATTTCTAATGCTAGAGAACCAATAGCAGTGGGTGAGAAAAAGAAAGATACAATATCTTGAAGGAAATTAAATAATCCAACTTGCGGATGAAGTAGCTCATCTAAGACCAGACACTGGCGGAACCCAGAGCAGTGTGTCTCAACCCTGAAAGCGTATTGTCACCTGGGAAATTAAAAAATATATATCTCTGATGCCCTGACTGGTTAGCTCAGCTGGTTGGAGCGTTGTACCGATACGCCAAGGTTGCAGGTTCAATCTCCATCCAGAGTATATACAAGAATCTTCAAATGAATGCACAAATAAATGGAACAACAAATCATTGTCTCTAAAGTCAATAAATTTTTTTAAAAAAAGTCTTAAACCCTCCCCCCGCCACCCCCAGCCTCTTGTGGATATCTGCCCATTTTTAACTTACAAAAAACAGGAGTTCCACATAGTCCAGACTAACAATGGTGTGTGAGGGAGGAGAGCTGGGGAATTTTTTTTTTTTTTTAAGTCTAAGTGTTTCTAATATGCTGTCAGGGTTCAGAACTACTGTCACAGATGAAGGTCAGGGAGGAGCTCAAAATTGCTCCTCTCCGCAATCCTCCCTTCCCTACCGCCCCCCAATTCTCCCTTCCCTACCGCCCCCCAATCCTCCCTTCCCTACCGCCCCCCAATCCTCCCTTCCCTACCGCCCCCCAATCCTCCCTTCCCTACCGCCCCCCAATCCTCCCTTCCCTACCGCCCCCCAATCCTCCCTTCCCTACTGCCCCCAGGGATGGCAGTCTCTATCTTCATGTAGGAGGAAACTACACAAGTTTAAAAAACATTTTACTGGTCACTGTGCAAGATTAAAGTTGAAAACACAGGTAAGAAAGGCTTTAATACCTCTTTCTCAATCCCCACATCAAAAATTAATCCAGTTTCTCTGACTTACTGAAGTAATATCCACAACTTGAGATTAGACTTTGGGATGCACAAAAATGGAGCAAACAGTTTGGCCTACCTTTATTCTGGGCTATTCAGATGAAGCAAAGGGGCCCCCTGTGAGCTCTACCTAACCTACAGATTGGCACTGAGGTTTGGGGGTGAAGTCTCAACGAACAATAAAATATCTGTTTGCCTTGCTGTTCTGCATGCATATTCTCATGGAGACCACAGAAGATGCGGTGCTTGAGGGGAGGATTTGGGAATTCTTGGGCACCACGGCCACTGCCATCATAAAAGTGGTTCAAATTCATCATGATTACATTGAAACCTAATATCCACACCACACAAGACTCATTTCATGTTTTTTCATAATCACTGAGAGAAAATCCAGGTGGATTATACAGCACGGATACATTAAGTCAAACAGAACACATGAACTGGGTCTCACCTCCAGCTGCCGAATCGCCGTTTCCCTCTCCTTAATAAGTTCCAGATCCTGCTCGGTGATGGCCACCTCATCCTCCTGGCTTTGCATCTGGTTCCACTCCTCATGGCTGCAGGGAGACAAGCACTCTACTTGGTTCCTCCTCTCCAAGGCGAGCCTGAGACACTACAGCATCTCTACTGCCAGCAGAGCCTCCCCGAGGACATCACAGGCTCCAACTCCTCTGCTGCCCATCAGTACGGAGTCCCTGGGGCCACAGTTTTCATATCCAGAGGCAAAGTGCTTATAACACCGAGAAAACAAAGCCCCAGCTTTCAGGGACAAGACGGAGATGAAGCAGAATTATGAGGGATGGGACACCTCAGGTTTCCCTTCATTTTTTCTTCTTTTTTTCCTCACTGATTTTTTAAAGTTAAAAGTATAAAGAATAGAATCCCATCTCAACCAGCCAGCAGGATAGCTGAATAATTCTTTTACCTGTCAAATGAGACGAGCTGCTCCTCTCTTTGCCTCTCTTCTGCCTAGAAAGCAGAGGGCATTATTGCTGCTGTTATCCAGAAACATGTCACAGACACACAAAACGATAGCTTTCTTTAGCTAGCGTGTAAAGAAGCAACAGCCCTTGGCTCCAACAGGATGGCATAGGGCTCTGGCAATCTGTCTTGACTAGGAAATGGGTGAGAAAGAAAAATCTGCATTCTGTTGTGCTCAGAACTGAAAGCATACTAAACAAGATGAGAGAAGATGGGCAGGAGAGAGGCTTAAAAATAATGAGCCCTGGCCAGTTTTGCTCAATGGTTAGTGTGTTGGCCCATAGACTGAAGGGTCTCAGGTTTGATTCCAGTCAAGGCCATGTACCTGGGTTGCAAGCTGGATCTCTGGCCCTGGTCAGGGTGTGTGCGGAAGGCAAGCAATCGATGTTTCTCTCTCTGTCTCTCCCCATCCCTTCCACTCTCTCTAAAAAGTCAATGGAAAAATATCCTCAGGTGAGGATTAACAAAAAAAACCCCTGAAGTTCAAGTTTGTCCTCAGTACATGTACTCAGTGCAAAGGCAGTTCAGTGCTCTGCTTACTTCTACAGGTTCTCACTTCCTCTTAGATTTTGACCTTAATATTCCCATGAATCTTAAGAACTTTTGAGAAGTTGGGTTGATAAAATCTAGTATTTGTTCATTCTCTTCAAAGAGAAAGCTAGTCCAAATAACTTAAAAAGATATTTCAAGAAACAGATTCATTCTTTCTTCTTTTTCTGCTTTTAACAGAAGACCAATATAACAATAAAAAAAGAAAATTGTACATAATCCTATCTGTCACTTTTTAAAAGTCACTTTGTTAACATTCCTTTCTAGTATTTGACCATATGCACACTTTTTTTTTTTTTTTTACACAGGTTTTACCAATCTAGCATTTTGCAGCAGCTAATGTCTATATCTATTATTTGGGGAATAGTAAACAAAGGCTAGTTGTAAGGGAAAGAAAACATAGGAAAGAACATCCTGAAATATGCAAAGGTCTTCTTTGGGGAATAAACTTACAGAAAGTCGAGATCCAGCTCTTGCTCTGGCAATACTCTCCTTTTCCTTTTCAGACACCTTTCTCTGCACAGCCTGGAAATTGTTTAAGGCTGCAGAGAAGTCATTCATGAGGCGTTCCTTTTGAAGTCTCTGCTGGCGCTAAGGAAATAAAACAAAAACTTAAAATTTCATACTAATCTCAAACCATTTGGTTTCATACCCATTAAAAGCAGTATGTTCCTAAAGATTTCCTACTGGGAAAATTACTATGATATAGGATCGTCCTTAGGCTAATATATTTGCCCATTGCTAAATTCCTAGTTAACACTATAGGCCACGTCAGAATGAAAATATTCATTCTGACAACCCTGAGAACTGCCTGTCAAGTTCCTTGCAAAGAAATCTCAGAAAGAATTGCATTTCAGAATTTTGGATCCCTGAAGAATCAAAAGCTGCCCTAGCCGGTGGACTGAAAGGTCCTGAGTTTGATTCCGGTCAAGGGCACATGCCCTGGCTGCGGGCTCAATGCCCCATAGGGGGCATGCAGGAAATAGCCAATCAATGATTCTCTAGCATCTTTGTTTCTATCTCCCTATCCCTCTCCCTTCCTATCAATAATATATATATATATATAATATATATATTCAAAAGAAAAAATATATATATTCAGCACATATATATGTGTATATATATAAAATATATATATTCAAAAGAAAAAATATATATTCAGCATATATATATATATATATATATAAAGAATCAAAAGCCAAATAAATGCTTTTGAACTTAGAATGGGGTTGTTTTTATTAAAGTATTAAAACTTCATCTGTGCTTGAGTTCACAGCTTCCCTGAAAACCAGAGTCACTAAGGTTTTAAATCTTTGGGAACCTGAAAACTAGTTTGTACAGACTACTTAACTAAGCGCATCGATTCTATGTCTCAAAAAACACACAATGCGAGCACTTACTGTGTGCTGAGAACATAAAAGTAAAAACTCACCCCTGACCTCAAACAACTTACCATGTATTTATAGATAAAGGCTATCCAGAGACAAGTAACAAATCATTATACATAACTGCTATTCCCAATCAGTGCTATAAGAGCTGAGAGGCAGGTGTAATCAGTAAGAACTCAAGGAGTCACAGAGGCCTCCAGAGGGGGTGGTCACTGGAGAAGAGTAAGGCGTGGGAGAAGGGGCGAGGAAAGCCAGCAGGAGACAGAGTGAGAAAGGCACAGGGAGGAGGACTGGAAGGCTGGAACCAAAGGTTTTTCCGCCACGACAGCTAAAAGGTGACATTGGAAAGGCAGGCAAGGGGCTGACCACAGCAGGTTTTTTAAGTGCCAAGCAAATAATCTTGGGACTTAATCTCTTAAAGAACAAAGATATCTGAGCAGGAAACATGATGGATACAAAATGATAACTTATAAAAATTAGTCTCTGATATTGTACAAGATAGAACGGAAAAAAAGAAACAAGTCAAAAAGATTACTGCAATAGTCTATCTGGATTTAAGGTTAGGAGGATACGGTCTCTATCAGTAATGGGAACACAAAAAAATAAATTTAAGAAACATTATGGCTTAGTGAGTGGCTGTGGGGGGAGGGGGTAAAGTCAAGAATGACTCAAATTTCACACTGAAGAGAGTGATGGCAAAACTGAAAGCAAACTTAGATGAGGAACTTTTTTTCCTTTTTATGGGATTTTTATTTTTTTCATAAACATCGTAACAATAAGCAGGGGGGACATCATGCCCCAGTCTATCTAAAAATACTCTTTTAAGTATAGCACACACACTTTCTAAGTTTTCATACTCTTCACAATTACGGTCTTTGTTACATAATATTCCATCAAAGTGATCTAGTACTTTTATATTAACATTCCTGCTAGATTGTTCCCACTTTTTAAATATTCTAAATAAAGCTAAAGTGATAGCTAGTATTTATAGAGTGATAGCTAGTATTTATAGAGAGCTTACTTTGTACATGTACTTATATAAGTACTTTATATAATAATTCATTTATTTTAGTTTATTTTTTTAAATATATTTTATTGATTTTGTACAGAGAGGAAGGGAGAGAGATAGAGAGTTAGAAATGTCAATGAAAGTCATCAATCAGTTGCCTCTTGCACACCCCCTACTGGGGATATGCCCGCAACCAAGGTACATGCCCTTGACTGGAATCGAACCCGGGACCCTTCAGTCCCCAAGCCGACGCTCTATCCATTGAGTCAAACCGGTTTCGGCTATAATAATTCATTTAATCCGAACAAGATGCTTCCTTAGTTAGGTACTATTACAGTCCCTATTTTACTATTACAGCCCCCTTTTACCCAGGCAGAGATTAGTTAATGGTTTGCTAGGGTCACACAAGTAAGTGGCACAGGTAGAATTTAAATCCAGGAAGTTTGGCTCCAGAGTAAAGTTGTTTTTTTCCTCTTAGCACTTCTTTCCTCCGGACAAATTTGGTTGAGTGGGACTATTAGGCCTAAAGGCTATATTTTCTATAATACGCATTACAAATCAGCTTAGTTAAGGTGTTTAGGAGGGATGGGAGGAATTCAACATAACACAACACACTACATTTCAGATGAAGAGGAGAGTTCAGAACAGGAACTGGCAATAGAGGCTGAGAGGCTAGGGTTCATGTTCATAGAGATGACAGGGAGTTTATAAAAGTAGATAGGGCTCCTGAGGGGGAAAGCAGAGTGAGAAAATGACAGGATCAATGGATGGCAGAGCACACCCATTCTAGGAAGCAACAGACTCAGAGAAGGAGGCCGAGACACAACCTGGGATTAGAGAAAATACGCCCGAAAAGGCTCACCAGAATTGAGGGACAGAATGAAAGGAAGAAGAAAGGTTTCAGTGGAGACAGGCTGGGTAAGAGGATCAATGAATCAGAGAAGAAAAGTGTAAGAACCAAAAAGGCCATTGGATTTAGCAACTAAATAATCACTGATGATAGTACATAAATCTGAAAAAAATACCGAAAAGAAGAGTAAATGGCTTGAGGCATAGGACAGTAGCACAAGATGGGTAATGTGGCCAAGATTAATTAGATGAACAAAGACTTGAAAGGAAAAGAGTATTCAGCACAATAGGAGGAAGGAAATCAAGGAATTATATTTCACTAGAAACAATATGTTTGTAGGTCTATTTTGTGTTTTATGATCCACAATAATGGAAGGGAACATAAACATGGATAATCCAAAAATAACTTCCATCTGATTTGGAATGCATTAGATCCTTTTGCTTGTTTGTTTGTTAGCAGAGCTGACTTCCTAATTATATTTTGGTTAGGCTGCTATTTATTTCTTAAGTACTTTCAATGCTCTGTTTGCATCAGACCCTTAGACTCCTTTTTTATCACTAAGATTATCTACAAGAGTGTATTCTCTAAGTGCACAGTTGGGAGGAAGAGGGGCAATTTTGAAACAATTTAGAGATATTGGATGGAACTTTGTCCATACTGAAATATCAGCATGAGTAACCACTAAAACAGCACACATACGGATAACCAAAGAATGAGTACATGAAGATTATCTTCTATCTTTTCTTTGTAGCAGGATGAGAAAGCATCTTCTCTTTTGTGCAAGGGGCACCAAAACTCCAAAGACTGAACATACACTTCATTAAACAGTTTGCCAGGTATAGATTAAACTAGTGATCTTCAAACTTTTTTTGATGGAGCCACACAGTAACACTGTGACATCTTGATCCAGTATCATATATATACATATATATGAAACAAGTTTCATGTAACAACAACACCCTCTATAGTTCTACTCTATGTCAAAATGATAGTAACAACACACTATTATTTTATGTTCCAATAGCCACAACTCACTGACAACCCCTGGATAGGGAAGTTGTAGACTTTATCTTTAGGGCCATCATAGATAAGAAATCATCTTCTAAAAAGTTCGTTAATAGGCCCCAGCTGGGTAGCTCTGTTGATTAGAACATCATCCTATATACCAAGGTAGTGGGTTCAATCCCTGATCAGGGCACATACAAGAAACAACCAATGAATGTATAAATAAGTAGAACAACAAATTGATATATCTCCCCCCCACCTCTATCTAAATTTTAAAAAAAAAAGTAATATAAGTGCCCCTTGAATGGTATAAAAGTTAAAAGCAGCCCTAGCTGGTTTGGCTCAGTGGAAAGAGCATTGGCCTGTGGACTGAAGGGTCCTGGGTTTGATTCCAGTCAAGGGCACATGCCAGGTTGTGGGCTTGATTCACAGTGGAAGGCATACAGTAGGCAGCAGATCAATGATTCTCTCTCATCATTGATGTTTCTATTTTTATCCTCTCCTTCTTCCTTCCTCTCTGAAATCATATATAATTTAAAAGTGCCTAAAATGTAAAAAAATGGGTAAAGATAATTTTTTTTAAAAGTTAAACAAAATGCCGGGACCGGTTTGGCTCAGTGGAGAGAGCGTCGGCCTGCAGACTGAAAGGTCCCAGGTTCGATTCCGGGCAAGGGCATGTACCTTGGTTGCGGGCGCATCCCCAGTGGGGGGTGTGCAAGAGGCAGCTGATGGATGATTCTCTCTCATCGATGTTTCTGGCTCTCTATCCCTCTCTCTTCCTCTCTGTGAGAAATCAATGAAATATATATTTTTTAAAAAAAAAAAAGTTAAACAAAATGGACTCACAACAGGCTTAGGTAAGTGGAGGTTTTTTCCCCTGGAAGAGAGAGAATTTGAGGTAGATCATGAATGACAGGTAAGAGTGACAGCCACATGGAGGGAGCACATCTGACTTCATGTACATGTGAACAGAGGCAGGGAAGAGCAACGAAACAATGAATCCCTATAGAAAGTGTGAGTTTCTAAGGATTTAAATGGCACTGAATAAAATACTTGAAAAGAGAAGTTTTTTTTTCCTGAGCATTTCCTCATCCTGAGACTGATGAAAGACTTGCGATGGGATGTGAGAGTGAAGGAAAAATGTAAAAGACACGTGATTGGAATATACAGATACTAGATATAAGACAAACTCGGATGAAGCCGAAAACGTAAAGCTACTAGCCCAGACCCAAAAAGATGCTGAGCTTCCTCTTCGGTTAAACCTATTTCATTAGGACTAGTATATTAATATGTTCTTGTTCATCATAACAGCAGCCACCACATACTGAGTACCGACTGAATGCCAGGCAATTTGCAAGATCTGGTGCACACATTCTTTTTCTTGTCACAATGGCTACATACTCCCATTTTACTGATAAGGTCTATCTTGAACAAAAGGCCAAGTTATTTTGGTTTCACACACTGTATTTCTATTAAAACAAAGTCCTTCTTTTATTAAAACACAAAACAGAAAATACCCACCTGTTCTGAAGTAGATAAGGGGAGGGGCAAGGACCCTAATTCCTTCAGTAATTCATTTGTTTCCTTGGCAAGCTGATTTGTAGAGTGTTGCAACTGCTGCCTAAGAGAGAAAAGATAGTTTCAGAATATCCTCACTTCCTGTGGGCTGCTATAGTTAGTATCAGCTTATTCTCAGAGTGTCTCCCAACACAGGGAATGAAAGGGTACGTGAAGAAATAGGTTCCTACATGCCTGGGTTCACAACAAAATTCCAGAGCTGCTGGAATCAAACCCAGGCCCAGCGCCTGCCACTCTGCATATTACTATATTCCCCCAGGGTCCTGGATTGCGAGAGGGTGCAGGCCTGGCTGAAAGACCCCACCATTGCATGAATCTGTGCACTGGGCCTCTAGTATAATATATTAGGTGGAAGTTAAAAGTAGTGGAAATAAAATAAAAAAAATAAGGAAGAAAAAAAAATATGTTCACACAAAAAAATAATGAAAAAAATAAAAGTAGTGGAAATAGCTGGGCCAGTGTGGCTCAGTGGTTGAGTGTTGACTTATGAACTAGGAGGTCATGGCACATGCCTGGGTCGCAGGCTAGATCCCCAGTAGGGGATGTGCATGAGGCAGCCAATCAATGATTCTCTCTCAGCAGTAATGTTTCTATCTCTCTCTCCCTCTCCTTTCCTCTCTGAAATCAATAAAAATATTTTAAGAAAAAAGAAAAGTAGTGGAAATATAAAAAGAGCTCCTCTCAGTCAAGATTTCCTTTATCTGGCCATTTCTACAAAGGTTTTAAGGGAGGACAGAGAAACCACACTACTAATTATTAATGTTTTTTCACTGCAAAGGGACCTCCAAGATAAAAATATAAGAGAGTCAAAAACAAGAGGGAGTCCATCAGGAGCCTGAACATCCCACACAGGACTAACATATCCAGAGACATTTCACATCTCCGGGGAAAATGCTCAATGTAGTAAGTTATTCTCTCATTTCACAAAGTCTAGAACATGAAATAAAGAACATAACTCAGTATCTTTTAAAGATGAAGAATAGAACTCAAAAAGGAGAAACGTACTCAAGAAGGATGTGATCAAAAGAATCAGCCCTAGCTGGTTTGGCTCAGTGAATAGCATCAGCCTACGGACTGAAGGGTCGCTGGTTTGATCCCAGTCAAGGGCAGGTGCTCAAGTTGTGGGCTCAATCCCCAATAGGGGACAGCCGATCAATGATTCTCTCTCATCATTGATGTTTCTATCTCTCTCTCCCTCTCCCTTCTTCTCTGAAATCAATAAAAATATATATTTTTTAAAGAATCATATGTGCCTACTACCAGTCTACTATTCTCTCAGACTCCCCTGGGATCATTCCGAATACATTTTTCTAATCATGTATATAATTGGGAAATCCAACTAGATGAGATGAGCTCTGCAGATGGCTCATTTTAGATAAAGTCCAGTTTAAGAGAAGTAGGGGTCTCTTCTTTACTTCCCTTAGCTGTTCTGCTCAACTGCCCAGGAGAAGAAAGAGCCAGAGATCAAGGACTTGAAGAGGCAGGGAAGATCACAATCCATTAATATATTTTGTTGCTCCTCTTTTAGATCCAGCTATTACCTCATGTCCCACTGCCTCTCATTCTGACTTCGTAGGCCCGACACCCAAGCTGCCACCAGCATTGACTTTAAGTGTGTGCTTGAGGGACCCTCACAAAACCCAGCCTTGTTAGGCAGCTACTCACAGATTTTCCTGTAGCTTGGCGGAGTCCTGCTTAGTTTCCAGTTGGCTCATCAAATTCTTTAGCTGAACAGCTGCAGAGAGGGAGGAGAAAGACTTGTTAAAAAAAAAAATAGATTCATCATGAGCACCCTGCATCTAAGATCACCCGCTTCTTTCTACATCCTGAACAAATATGTGCAACTAACAGAGAGATTGCTACGATCAAAACCTTGGCATGTACATATACTTTCCCTTTAAAACTAAATTCCTGCCCAGCTAGCACGGCTTGGTGGTTGAGCACTGACCTATGAACCAGGAAGTCACGGTTCAATTCCTGATCAGGGTACATTGGCCAGGGCAATGCAGGGCTGCGGACTGATCCTCAGTAAGGGGTGTGCACGAGGCAGCAGATCAATTATTTTCTCTCATTGATGTTTCTCTCCCTTTCTCCCTCTCCCTTCCTCTCTGAAACATCAATGAGAGAAAATAATTGATCTATATAATTGATATATATATATATATTTTTTTTTTTTTTTAAACTAATTTTAGGGTTCACCTTTGTCTATAGAGTAACTAAATCTCTAAGTGGAGGGTGGTGGTTTTGTTCATCACCCCCAAAGAACTTCCAAATTTCCCATGGCACTGGATAATAATGTAATAACCTTTCTTTTATTTATTTTTTAAATATATTTTTTAATTGAGTTCAGAGGGAAAGGGAGAGGGAAAGAGAGATTGAAACCTCAATGTCATCTCTAGGAGGAGGGGTATGGGGGTCTCAGAAAAGGAACACTGGCCTCTGCCAGCACTTTTGTGTGACAGAAAGCCCCCCACCCCAGCTTTTACCCTGATAACAAACAATTCAGTTCCTCCCCTCATGTCCCTGCTGCCTTTCAGGCTGCTGGCCTCCGGAACTGGAACACAGAGGGAGTAAGTCAGAGTAAGTCCATTGAACTGTTTAATCAAGTCTAAGTGATGGTATACAGTGGTCGGCAAACTCATTAGTCAACAGAGCCAAATATCAACAGCACAACGACTGAAATTTCTTTTGAGAGCCAAATTTTTTAAACTTAAGCTTCTTCTAACGCCACTTCTTTAAAATAGTATTTTGTGGAAGAGCCACACTCAAGGGGCCCAAGAGCCACATGTGGCTCAAAAGCCGCAGTTTGTCGACCACTGACCTACACTGTCATCTTGATGGGAAGTCTCCTATCTATTGTCTTTTTGCATCTACAATAACATACCTTTGGAATGTCAAAGTGACCTTTTCCAGACCCCTCAGGACACAGCCATCCCACCAGAGCACCAGAACATGAGGCCACTGAACCTCTCCTTGTTATCTTACTGTGCTGATATATTCCATCTTTGTGTTGTAATTGATATAACTATCCTGTATCTACCAAAGTAAAAGAAGCATGTGTCTCTTTGTTTTACTTTTTATCCAATTTCAGAGATTTCCCTGCTTTGCTTTCTCCCACATCTCTAATCTACCAACAATGGACTTCCCGTAACCACCTCCCTCCCCACGTCTCCTCCTTTGATTCTAATGTATAAAATAAACTGTAAGCCCCTGAGGCACCTGTTATTAATTAGTGACTTCTGCCAAAATATTCAGTTTAAATATATAGAAATATGGGTTATCCAAAACATGAAAATTAAACATCTAGAGCCTCTAGGGGCACTCTTAAAAATAATAATGAGCTGTAAAACTGCCATTATCTGGAGCATTTTCTCAGTTCATTGAGATTTTGCTTCCTGGCAATTGTCATCGGTTTGGCTCAAATAAACTCTTCTACAAGACTTTTTCTTAAGCTGGACTTTCTTTAGTGGACAGTCTCTAAGTCTGATAAGAAACTTCTAATTGGCCGGGACCGGTTTGGCTCAATGGATAGAGCGTCGGCTTGGGAACTGAAGGGTCCCGGGTTCGATTCCGGTCAAGGGCATGTACCTTGGTTGCGGGCATATCCCCAGTAGGGGGTGTGCAAGAGGCAGCTGATCAATGACTCTCTCTCATCGATGTTTCTGGCTCTCTATCTCTCTCCTTTCCTCTCTGTACAAAATCAATAAAATATATTTTAAAAAAAAAAAAGGAAAAAAAAAAGAAACTTCTAATTGATTGTTGGGTGACTCTACTCCTAAGTGGCAACTGAACAATCCAGTCCTTAGCAATATGCACAAGTTACTTCTCCCTAGCCAAAACAATCACTATATCATGGATGTTTGAATCCAAAATTTCTAAAGTCAAGAACATTTAGGTTTATAGCACTTTTCCCACTTTTTAAAAATCCTCACTTGAGGATATTTTTCCATTGATTTTTAGAGAGAGTGGAAGGGATGCAGAAGAGGGAGAGAGAGAGAGAAATACCGACATGAAAGAGACACATCCATTGGTTGCTTCCCACATGTGCCCTGACTCAGGCTGGGAATCCAACCCATGGCCTTTAGGTCAATGGGCTGATGCTCTAACCACTGAGAAAAACTAGCTAGGGCAGTTTTATAGCACTTTTAGTTATGATTTTATCTTATTTTGAGACTATGTTTTTCTAGCAAAAATATAATAACTTTATAATGGAAATACAGGATTCACTTGATTATAGGAAGATGTAATCACTATAATCACTGCATTCTGCTAAGATAGCATTATATGACCAGCTGGTGTGGCTCAGTTGGTTGAGTGTTCACCAGGAGATTGCCCATTCCATTCCCAGTCAGGGCACATGCCCTGTTGCTGGCTTGATTCCCAGAAGGGGCAGGAGCAGCTGATCAATGTTTCTCTCTCATGGATGTTTCTAACTCTCTCTCTCTTCATCTCTTTGAATCAATCAATTAAATAAATAAATAAACAAACTAATAAATAAAACCACAGCATTATATAAGCTATAAACCACTTTTCACATGAATTTCTTTCTTATCTAAGTCAAATGGGAATCAGGACATCACTAAAGGTATCAGCTGGCTAGCCATATATATAATTTATGAAAGAGAGCAGACATTCAAATTTACTGAACATTTACTATGTGTTATTGGGCTATATTCTCAATATAGCATAATAAATGTATTTGATCTTTGTTTCTGGTTCTTGGCACAAAGCTCCTAAAACCCTTGGGATTTCCTAAGTGATAGGATTTCCTTTGTTATTAATGAAGAGCCCCTTGTGAGCGCGTCAAGTTTATGCTAATGAGGTGACTTGAGTGGGGCCTCTAAATAACCTTAGATTTGGTGGACTGGCCACCACAGTGACCAAATGATTAAAAGATTGGAACTTTGGGACAGACCCTGAGACCTCTCATTTTGGCCTGTTTCACGTAAATGAGGTTTCCAAATTGTACAGTTCTGATTGGCCTAAATCATGCAGGGATGAATGGTTGGTATAGATGCAAATGAGGATATTATTTGCATAGTTCTGACTGAACGGGGCAGGTCCCAGTCCCTTGGTAGAAAGCAAGTGTAAGGTGGGGGAGGTATAGTGCAGAGTTCAGTCACAACATTTACTCTCAATAAACTTACATTTTAAGGGAAAGAATAAATAATAGCGTATGCCAGGTTGTTGTAAGTACTATAAAGAAAAGTAAATTCAGGTCAGGGCTAGAATAACGGGTGGGGAGTAGGTACCAGTTTATACAGGGTGGTCAGAGAAGATTCTGACCAGGTGACATTGAGCAAAGATCTTTGAGGAAGTAAAAGGTCCAGCCATGTAAGATTCTGGGGGAGAAGCTTTCTAGAAGAAAGACTATCAAGTACAAAGTCCCCAAGGCAAGAGCACTTGGTGTGATGGAGGAACAGAGAGAAAGCCAGTGTGACAAGAGAAAGAGAACAAACGTGGCCAAAGAGGTAGAGGGGAGCTAGATTGTATAGGGCCTTATAACCTAGTGCAAGGACTTTGGATTTAATGAAATGAGAAGCCTTTGGGTTTTTGTTTTTGTTTTGTTTTTTTAACATATTTTATTGATTTTTTTTTTTTTTTACAGAGAGGAAGAGAGAGGGATAGAGAGTTAGAAACATCGATGAGAGAGAAACATTGATCAGCTGCCTCCTGCACACCCCTTACTGGGAATGTGCCTGCAACCAAGGTACATGCCCTTGACCAGAATCGAACTCGGGACCTTTCAGTCCGCAGGCCGACGCTCTATCCACTGAGCCAAACCGGTTTTGGCAGAAGCCCCTGGGTTTTGAGCAGAGTATCAGAATAACCAGAATTCAAACCCAAAACTAATTTCAGTGGCTGCATTCTTTGTACCACGCTATGTTATCAAAAGGCTGTCGCTTAAAGGAAATAGAATGTAGACACAGGGCAGGCCCCCGTGGCCCAGTGTTCCACTTAGCCCCACCCTGCCTATCTGGTACCTCCCTAGCTTAATAGCTCTCCACTCTAGATAGGCTGATGGCCTTGCTCTCTAACTTGCTCCTTTCCCAACTTCCTCCCACCTATGAGAATAGCCCTGTGTACTCTTCTCCAGAGTGACAGGCACTCAGTGGGTATACAAGTAATTACTGATTAACTGAGTAAGCCTTCCTTTTATATCTTCCTTTAAGGCACTTCTTTTAAGGCAGAAGGTATGAATGAACATGAGCTAGCAAGAATGAGACCTGAACTCTAAGCCAGACCTGACCATTAACTAGGTTTGTGGCACCACTGAAGTCATTTCATGTGCTGGGTCTCACTTCACCCACTGTGTATGATATTCAGGTTGAACTACCATTTATTGAGGACTTACTATTTGCCATTGTACTTTTTATCTATGTGGGTGGATTTGTTTTCTCATTAAATCTTTACAACTCTGTGAGGATTAAATGATCTCTAAGTATTCCCACTACTGCTCAATGCTAAAATTCAGTAATAACAAAGAAGCTCTTTGAAATTAAAAATAAAATAAAAAGCTCTAGTCCCAGAATGATGCTATGTAACCAAGGAATTATTTTGCAAACCAAAATTTGGCTTAGAGAGGCTCCATCAGTGTACAAATGGGACTGGACTGATTACATGCTGCTGGAGAGCAGGGACACATCCTACTCATTTTTGTATTTGCATAACTACACACACACACACACACACACACACCCCTCTAGATGACACATAGACAGATCTTACAAAAGTTCAAGGAAACAGATCACATTTTATTGACTGTCTTATAAAGTAGAGCACTCTCCTTAGAAACTATAGAGATGTGTCAAAACATCAAGTTATTAATCATCTATCAAAACTTATCCTAGAGAGCAATGGGAATTTTTCCCCCATTGTTTTTTACTCCTTTTGTTGAGCTTACCTGAATCTGTTTGTGAGTTTGGGGAAGGCAGCGGAGCCAGGGAAGTGTGGGAGAGGGAGACATTATAGGGTCATTTGCTAGCTAAGCACCAGAATTAACCCAAGCCTCCATCAGCTTCTTCTAAATTCCTAAATATTAAGAGATCT
Organism: Nyctalus aviator; assembly: GCA_036971965.1. Lineage (NCBI taxonomy): Eukaryota > Metazoa > Chordata > Mammalia > Chiroptera > Vespertilionidae > Nyctalus > Nyctalus aviator. The sequence continues at coordinate 179,066,088 of CM072923.1, forward strand.
TCCTAGCCCGGCTGGTATGGCTCAGTGGTTGAGCATCAACCTATGAACCAAGTGGTCATGGTTCAATTCCCTGTCAGGACACATGCCTGGGTTATGGGCTCGATCCTCCGTGTGGGGCATGCAAGAGACAGCCAATCAATGATTCTCTCTCATCACTGATGTTTTTTCCTCTCTCTCCCACTCTGTTCCTCTATGAAATCAATACAAATATATATATATGTATGTGCACATATATTTATGTGCACATACATACATATTAAAAAGATATATTTCTAAAAGTTTTTATCAAGATAAATATCACATGATCTTACTCATTTGTGGAATATAATGAACAATATAAAGTGATGAACAAGAAAAGAACCAGAGTTATAGAAGCATTGAACAGACTGTCCAACCTATGAGAGAAGGCGAGGGATGGGGAGGTAAGAGATCAACCAAAGGACTTGTATGCATGCAGATGAGCATAACCAATGGACACAGACATATGCTGGGGGGTGGGGCAGCCAGGGAGAGGTCAATGGAGGAAAAAGGAGATTTATGTAATACTTTAAACAATAAAGAATCTAAATTTTTTTTTAAGTTTTTATCAAAATTCAAGCATCAGAAAACCCAAACTTCAAATTATAAGGACCGTAGTTTACTGGAACCTAAAGAAGCAGAATATTTTGCATACTGCCCTCCCTAACCACCACCATCAGAGATTTATTCAAAATTAGTGTCTCAATGACCCATTTATTTTACATCTAAAAACTGTGTCTTTTGGCACTGGTTTGGCTCAATGGATAGAGCGTCGGCCTGTGGACTGAAGGGTCCCGGATTCGATTCCGGTCAGGGGCATGTACCTTGGTTGTGGGCACATCCCAGTAGGGGGTGTGCAAGAGGCAGCTGGTCGATGATTCTCTCTCATTGACGTTTCTAGTTCTCTATCTCTCTCCCTTCCTCTCTGTAAAAAATCAATAAAATATATTTTAAAATAAATAAATAAATAAAAACTGTGTCTTTTAATTAACCTAAAGCACAAAAATAAATAGAATGTTTACATATATACTTCTTTTCACTTGAGTGTATTTAAAATGTCAAAAAGTAAAGTGATACTTTTTGAAAAGATGTTTATCAAAATGAATTGAATCTAAAAGGGTTTTCTGTTCAACCTGGTTAATAAGAAAACTCTTATTCTAGTTCCATGTAAGCAATTTTGTTATTTATAAAACTAGGTTTTATCCAGCTGGTGTGGCTCAGTGGTTGAGTATAGACCTATGAACCAGGAAGTCACAGTTCGATCCCTGACTTCTGGGCTCTAGATCCAGTGTGGGAGGTGCAGGAGGCAACTGATCAATGATTCTCTCTCATCACTGATGTTTCTCTCTCTCTCTCCCTTTCTTTTATTGAAATAAATAAATAAAATATTTTTTAAAAACTAGGTTTCAATTTCTCCTATCACTGACTTTTGTTCTTTTTCTTTTTTAAAGGATGTCCTAGCTAAAACTTTTAAAAGACTATAGAGCAAGTCAATTTATTTGACATTACAGCTAACATCCTCACTTGGAACTACTCTAAATTGAACACTCTTTATGTGCTTTTAGCTGATATCAGCTTTAAGCAGAATCTGAATCTCCATCCAAATCAAAGTTTAGTCATATTGAAAGCATCATCACGGGGGAGGGGGAGACCTCTTCATTTGGCAGACTCTATCTAATGCTCTAATTTATACTTCAAACAAACAAACAAACAAACAAACAAACATAAATTCAACAACAACAAAAAAACATTACTTACAACAAATGAAAAAATGCTAGCCTATGGGGTGCTTATGAAAATGATGTCATTTTGTGTCTTATTCTGAAAATTAGGTTTACATTGTTTTTATATAACTTGAGTGAAAATGACCTGACTTTTAAAAATTAACTGTAGGCCCTGGCTGCGTAGCTCAATTGGTTAGAGCATCAGCCCGACACACCAAGGTTGCAGGTTCCATCCCTGGTCAGGGCACATACAAGAAGCAACCAATGCCGAAGCCAGTTTGGCTCAGTGGTAGAGCATCGATCTGTGGACTGAAGGGTCCCGGGTTCGATTCCGGTCAGGGGCATGTACCTTGGTTGTGGGCATATCCCCAGTAGGGGGTGTGCAGGAGGCAGCTGATCGATGACTCTCTCTCATCGATGTTTCTAACTCTCTATCTCTCTCCCTTCCTCTCTGTACAAAATCAATAAAATATATTTAAAAAAAAAATGGGATAACAGACAAAAGGGGAAATAACCTGTTCAAGGTTAACAGTACACAGAGGAGCAGAGACTCAGTCACAGGCCTGCTGATCCTAAAGCTCATGCTTCTTGATTTCACTGTCAAAAGCAAAGGAAGGCTTAGTTAACAAGTGGCAGGAGTTAAGTACAACTAACTACCCAATTTGTATAATTTGAATAGCTAGTAAGGTAGAAAAAGATATTAAAAAAAGAAGAACAGAATGAGCAAAAGCCAGTGTTTAGGTATGTTAAGAAGGAAAGCCTGCCTACAGCAAAGCGTATAGAGAAGTAGACAATATGGCTAACTTGGGTTAAGATGACAGAGAGGGTAAAAGCCAGGAGGAATGTTAAGATCTGATGCAGCAAAAAGTCAAAGCCACTTAGGCTCTTGAGAAGGTGAAGGAACAGGATTTTGGTTTAGACATACCACAGATAGCATTATCAGGATGAGCTAGAATGGGAACAGAGACACTGAGAGAATGCTGTTGGAATACAGATGCTGAGATCATGAAAACTTGAGAGCATGGCAATAAAATAAAAAGCAAAGGGCACATATGAAAATAACTTTGCTCAGTGGATAGAGCGTCAGCCTGAGGACTGAAAGGTCCCAGGTTCGATTCCGGTCAAGGGCATGTACCTTGGTTGCGGGCATATCCCCAGTAGGGGGTGTGCAAGAGGCAGCTGATCGATGTTTCTCTCTCATTGATGTTTCTAGCTCTCTATCTCTCTCCTTTCCTCTCTGTAAAAAATCAATAACATATATATTTTAAAAAAATAAAATATATTAAAAAAAAAGAAAACTTTGAAAGAAAAACTTACAGAGTTCCATGATAATCAGTTTTAAAAGTTCAACTGTTTTTTATTTTTTAGTAAACAAAATAATGTCAATAAATTAGCAATAGTAAAGAACAGAAATGCTGTTTTTAACTTCTTCATAGATAACTTAGACTTATTGTTAAGTCTTAGAGGCTAATATTATTTTTCCTATATTTGCCTCAGCAATACCTGCTCAGACCCTTCATTCCACAACAGGCAGAATCAAGTAGTTTTCTTCTCTACCCCACACATACTAACAACAACCCTCTGTCCGGGGCAGTCAATCCTGGCTGTACCTGTAACAACCCACACCGTGGCCTCACAGTGGCCTGCTGTATTTCAGGGCTGCCATAATATTAAGCAATAGAATGCATGTAAAGAATGTTTCATACTGCCTGGCACACAGTAGATACCTAAATGTTAGTTAGTAATGTTATTAATGGTTGACTCCAATGTCCCTTGAGCCCAATTCCCCATCAACAGTTAAACCTTCTCGATTCTATCACCAAAGAAACCTCTCCTATCCTTCCCCTCCTTTTTATTGTCACAGCCCCTAACTGGTGTCTCTGATCCTAGTGTCTCCCTTCCAATTCAATTGACACATTCCTAAAGAATTAAATCCAACTCCCCCTAATTCAGCACTTAAAGCTCTTCATGTCTGAACCCCAACTTACCTTTCCAACCCCTATGTTCCACTACTTTCTGAAGTCCATCACTCTAGCCAAATTAAATCACTTTACTTTTCTATATTCAACTCATGCTTTCCCACCACCATCACTTATTCATTTTATTATTCCCTGGAATGCTCTTCTCTTTACTGTCAAAAGTTCAAATCCTTCCCATCATTTTACCAGACCTAGCTCAAATGCCATAATACCTTCCTAGACCATTTCCATCTGAAAAATGATCTCTCTCCCCTGAATACCTACATAATGTTTATGCCTCTTCTATAATAGTGATCCCTTTCAACTTTATATTTCAGTTATGTACTCCATAGAAACCCTTTTGAAAGAATCCATGCCAGTTCCTATAGTATTTAACACATAGCCTGATATTCAAATGTAGAAAGATTTCAGAGACAACAAAAAACTTGCAACCTTGAACCAGAATTTTCCAATCTACCCTGTATTACAGCCCCCTCACAAAGAGAAATTGCAGCACAAAGTACTATTTCCTAGCCAGTGGTCATATTAAAAAATTTTTTAATGCCTGGATTAAACAGGCCACTTACTCTTCTTTCCATTTTCAAATCACCCAGTCTCAATCCCTTCCCATCAGAAACTTCCCACTTCTCAAACTGTACACTGTGTATTTACATTTAAAAGCAAAGTGAGGGCCGAAACCGGTTTGGCTCAGTGGATAGCCGAAACCGGTTTGGCTCAGTGGATAGAGCGTCGGCTTGGGGACTGAAGGGTCCCGGGTTCGATTCCGGTCAAGGGCATGTGCCTTGGTTGCGGGCATATCCCCAGTAGGGGGTGTGCAAGAGGCAGCTGATCGATGACTCTCTCATCGATGTTTCTAACTTGCTATCTCTCTCCCTTCCTCTCTGTACAAAATCAATAAAATATATTTTTTAAAAAATAAAAAAAATAAAAGCAAAGTGAGGGACTGTTCTTTACCAAAGAAAATAATTGTAATTCAGAATCAACTAGTTCTGCCTACTACAGTACAGCCAAGCTCACAGCAAACAAAGATGATCACCATTTTTGCAAGTAAAGTTGCTGCTGCTGACCTCCTGTTTATAAAGCTCTGGGCTGATTTCCAGGCACAAGAAATAGCCAGTATTTGACTCATTCAGATAGTCTCCCTCAGACCCTACTTGTGGGGACTGGCGTTTTAAGACTGATAATGACATTCTGAAATCCACCACTGGCTCTACCTGCCTTACTTATGTGATTGTGGCCAAGTCCCCGAGCTTCTCGGTGGGTCAGATTTGTAAACAAATGCCTCAGAGGCTTGAAATACAACTATATATGCAAATCTTTTGCTACGAAAGGCAGAATGTCAACTGAAATGTTGTCGGTGAATTCTCCTCGTTAGAACAGAAGTCATCTTACTCCTCAAATACAAGTCACCGTGTCTGATTTCCAAATTCATTAGAGGGAAGGACTGTTTTAAGTCACCCAAACACCCGCACTCTCCATTTCCCTTCATTGAAAACTGCTGATTTCCAAGGAACCGGAGCTGAGCAAAATGTAAACCTAAAAGTCCAAATCAGTAAACAACCAGCGATGCAAACTGGTCAAAGAGGAAAGGGAGGTGGGGGACCCGTAGGGCGGGGTGGAGGGAAGCGGATGTCAGGAAATGCTCGGCTGATCACTGTGCCAAGTCAAATCAGTCATGGATCTCCAGGTGACACACACACACACACTCCCTCCCACCTGGGGCTGTCAGGACTGCTGTTTTGGCCCCAACACCAGGGGGGCGTAACTCTTTAAGAGGCTCGAGCTTCCTTCCAGCGGGGGCTTGGGACCCTTGGGGAGTCCGGGCCTGACAAGACCGGGGGATGACAGCTCGCCATCGCCAGAGTGGCAAGCCCGACACGGTTTCAGGTATGGCCTTGACCGCAGCCCCGGTCCGGCTCCGCGTCCCAGCAGCCTCGCCCAGGCCTGTTCCCGGGGAGGCCCCCACCCCCCCCGGCTCGGCCCCCTGCTCACTGGCTTGGCTGATGCGCTGAATATTGCCGCTGCACGTCTGGATGATGCTGCTGAAGTCCCGAAGCGGGGGCCCCGAGGGCCCCGGGTTCCGATACATGTCTAAGGGACCGTAGGACATGGCGAGGAGCTGAGACCGACTCGCCCCGCTCGGCGGCCCCACCGGAAGCAGCCGCAGAACCGGACCGCAGGCTGACTGGGAAACCGGGAAGAGAAAGGGCGGGGAAGGGGCTGAGGCTGCGTGCGCACTTACCCCGCCCCCACGCAGTGCGCATGCGTCCGCCCCGCCCTGCCCCACAATGCGCATGCGCGGCTGGGACTGACATCCCCCCCACCCCTTACAGGCCCGAGTCGGGGCCGGAATGCGGGGCGGGGCGATGACGTCACATCGCTGGAGCCGGGATTGGAGGAGCTGGGGGTGGCGGTGTTGTTTCTCGGCAGAGCACGGAGCCAGAAGGCAAGAATTTTCGATTAGCATAAAATTGTACCGGATGATCTCAGCTCTAACATCCTTTTCTGTTCTATTCCGAGAACGCAGGCCCAAATATGGGAGTATTAGACAATGTTGAAACTCGGGTCCTTTAACCAAACTCCTGGAATTCCTCCTTCTACTTTCATCCTCTATGGCTTTGTTAGGATTTGGAGCACTTTTTATGGTTTAAAAATCACTTTCATTTCTCCTTCCACCTCTCTTCTAATCAAAACTATAAAATAATAAGATTTATCGAGCACAAACTATGCGTGAATCATCACTGCAGTTCAATTGTTCATAAGCTCTTTCACAGCAAGGGACCATGTTCTAACTATCTATCTATCTATCTATCTCTCTCTCTCTATATATATATATCCTGTTTCCCCAAAAATAAAACAGTGTCTTATATTAATTTTTTCTCCCAAAGTTGCGCTAGGTCTTATTTTTAGGGGATGTCTTATCTTTCCATGCGCTAGGTCTTATTTTCGGAGGATGTCTTATTTTCGGGGAAACACGGTATATATATTTAATTGATTTTTTTATAAAGAGGAAGGGAGAGGGATAGCGAGTTAGAAACATTGATGAGAGAGAAACATCGACCAGCTGCCTCCTACACACTCCCCACTGGGGATGTGCCTGCAACCAAGGCACATGCCCTGGATTGGAATGGAACCGGAGACCCTTGAGTTCGCAGGCCGACGCTCTATCCACTGAGCCAAATTGGTTAAGGCTCTAACTATATTTTTACCTTAAGAACAGATAATGTACAATTCATTTTTTAAATGTTGAAGTAAAATAACTGAACGAAGTAAGCGTCGTTATTTTCCCTTTTACAATTGAGAAACACCACAGAGGTTAATTTGACTGCAAAACCCAAGCACTAAGCTAACTCCATTGCCATCTCACTACCCTAAAATGCATTCTCATATTCCCAAATTCATTATTCATCTAAATCTCTTGCAAATAGCTTCTTCATGTGCATCCCAAACCAGGATTTCTTGAAGAAGTAGACCCTCAAAATTTTTAAATAATTTCTTTAAGTAATTTGTAGTGCATGACCTCTTCCCATAGCTGGTCTGGCTCAGTGGATGGAGCTTCGGTTCTGGACTGAAAGGTCTAAGTTTGATTCCCTTCAAGGGCTCAGGCCTGGGTTGTGGGCTCCATCCCCAGTGCAGAGCATGCGAGAGGCAGCGGATCAATGATTCTCTCTCATCATTGATGTTTCTATCTCTCTCTTCCTCTCCCTTCTTCTCTGAATTACCACTATACAGGGTGGGGCAAAAGTAGGTTTACAGTTGTTTTTTATGGAAAATAATACAATAATTAATAAATAATAAAACTTAAAAAAAAATAAGATGGCGTTTTATAAGCTTGTGGTAAGTGGAAAGACATGGGTAGGATTTTGACTACGTAGCTCCAGATAGGGAGAAGTGAAGGGGAACTGGGTGGAGGGAAACTGATGACAAGAATAGTGTTTCCTGTGTTCACCCCACCGCACCCCAGCCTGCTTTGCAATCTCTGGGGAATGGTAAAGAGAGGAAGCTGCTTGCTGGAGGGTACCCCAAATGGGTGAATGCATTCAGCCCTAGAGCTTTTGCGAGCTAATCTACTCTATTTTTTAAAAATATATTTTTATTGATTTCAGAGAGGAAGGGAGAGAGGAGAGAGAGAGAGAGAAACATCAATGACGAGAATCATTGATTGGCTTCCTCCTGCATGCTCCCTACTGGAGCTTGAGCTCACAACCTGGGCATGTGCCCTTGATCGAATCAAACCCACAATCCTTCCATCCACAGGTCGATAGATACTCTCTCCACTAAGCCAAACCAGCTAGGGTTATCTGTATTTTTGTTGGAACATTTATAATAACATTTCTTTCTCTATAGAAAAAGACAAATAACATTTTGGGGCTCTCACTCTGGTTAAAGCCCTAACTTTTCCTAGAATCCATGCTTTTATGTCATCTTATAGTAAATTGTACTTTTTTAAAACTATAAGAATCTTTAGAATGTTTTCATTTACATTTTACTCTGTAAAGTGAAATAATAAAGGTATTTTTCTCTTAGCCATGGAAGCCACTGGTTGTTGTTATTGTTTCTCCATCTAAACGTAAAAGTGGGCCCTAGCTGGTTTGGTTGAGTGGATAGAACATCAACTTGCAGACTGAAGGGTCTCGGGTTCGACTCCAGTCAAGGGCACATGCCTCAGTTGCAGGCTCAATCCCTGGCCTGGGCCCTGGTTGGAGTGCTCGTAGTGCGTGTGGAAGGCAATCAGTCATTGTGTCTGTCTCTCTCACAGACACATCAGTGTTTCTCTCGTCTCTCTCCCTCCTTTCCACTCTCTCTCAAATCAATGGAAAAATATCCCCAGGTGAGGATTAACAAAAAATAAAATAAAATAAAAAGTGGTTATTGCCCGGGCTGAGTAGCTCAGTTGGTTAGAGGATCATCCCTGTACACCGACGTCGTAAGTTTGATCCCCAGTCAGGGCACATACAAGAAGCAGCCAATGCCCTCTTCCGGGAACGGTGACTTCAGGTAATCACCATGGTCTAGCGTTTGACATACCGCCGGAGGCTGTCCTACAATGCAGCCTCTATCAGAACTAGTCTGTCCCGAACCCCTGGTAATAGAATTGTTTACCTTCACACCGAGAAGGTTGGGAAAGCACCCAAATCTGCATGTGGTGTGTGCCCAAGGAGTTCGTGCTGTGAGGCCTAAAGTTCTCATGAGGTTGTCTAAAACGAAAAAACACGTCAGCAGGGCCTATGGTGGATCCATGTGTGCTAAATGTGTCCATGACAGGATCAAGCGTGCTTTCCTTATTGAGGAGCAGAAAATCGTTGTGAAAGTGTTGAAGGCACAAGCACAGAGTCAGAAAGCTAAATAAATTTTAAAATGAAGCTTTTTTGAGTAATAAAAAAAAAAGCAACCAATGAATGCCTAAGTAAGTGGAACAATAAGTAGTGTTTCTGTCTCTCCCACCCTTCCTTTCTTTCTCTTTAAAATCAAGTTTTGAGCAGAAACCGGTTTGGCTCAGTGGTAGAGCGTCGGTCTGCGGACTGAGAGGTCTCAGGTTCGATTCCGGTCAAGGGCATGTACATTGGTTGCAGGCACATCCCCGGTGGGGTGTGTGCAGTAGGCGGCTGGTCGATGTTTCTCTCTCATCGACGTTTCTGGCTCTCTGTCCCGCTCTCCTCCTCTCTGTAAAAAATCAATAAAATATATTTAAATAAAATAAAATCAAGTTTTGAAAAAAGAAAAGAAAGGATTGCACAGGACACAGATGGATAGCCACTGTGTGTGTGTGTGTGTGTGTGTTTGTGGATAGCCACTTTTTATTTGGTTTGTTTTTTTTAAAATATATTTTATTGATTTTTTTACAAAGAGGAGGAGAGAGGGATAGAGAGCTAGAAATGTCGATGAGAGAGAAACATCGACCAGCTGCCTCTTGCACACCCCCTACCGGGGATGTGCCGGCAACCAAGGTACATGCCCTGGGACCTTTCAGACCGCAGACCGACGCTCTATCCACTGAGCCAAACCGTTTTCGGCTGGTTTGATTTTTAGAATGGAAGAGAAAGTTGCTTCTTGTGTGTGCCCTAACCATCTACAACCTCTTTTTCCCAGTGTGGTGCTCTAATCAACTGAGCTCCCTGGCCAGAGCCTTGTGTATTCTTGCATAGCAATACATTCTTACCTTGCAAATACTAGATGTCAAATTTATACGTGAATAATAAAAAACAGTCACAGTTTCCTAAATGCTTACTCAGGCGATGTGAACACATTTTGCAAACATTTATCAGTAATCCCCAAGATAAAGCCCATGAGATAAAGACCTAGTGTGGTCTGACAAAGTTAGGTTTATTAACTTAATGCTGTAAGGGAGACTGCACACAGAGGAATCTTGGAGCATCACCCCAGGCACAGGAAGAGATTGTTATCCAAGGATTTGGGGGAGGGGAATGGGTGTAGGTAAAATTTGAAAGAATTCTGCCGAAACTGGTTTGGCTCAGTGGTAGAGCATCAGTCTGCAGACTGAAAGGTCCCAGGTTCGATTCTGGTCAAGGGCATGTACTTTGGTTGCGGGCACATCCCCAGTAGGGTGTGTGCAGGAGGCAGCTGGTCGATGTTTCTCTCTCATCGACGTTTCTGGCTCTCTATCTTTCTCCCTTCCTCTCTGTAAAAAATCAATAAAATATATATATATATTTTAAAAAGAATTCTTTTGATATAGACCCAAAGCACACCAGGCTATTTGTAAAGATATTCTCATCAGGCCTGAGCTGATAAGAGGACTCGAGATCTGTTTCCTTGGAAACTACAAGGTGAAGATAAATGTGGAATGTTGTACCTGGAAACCCCTTATCTGAAGCTTTGCACCTGGGTTGGAAATTGAGGTTGCTTCTCTGTGTTAAAATAGCTCAGACCCTATAGGGAGAATGTTCCGTTCTGCCTGATATTTCAATTTGCAAGTTTTCTTGAACTCTGTGATTGTAAAGAATAAGTAGCATTGTGTCCTTTTGTGAATTGATAAAAACAGTTTTCATGGTTGGCACCCAGCAAGATGAGATTAGCTCCTTGGTTACAGATAAGGAAACTGATTCTCTATAGAGGTTCTAGGTACTTGTCCAATGTCATATAGCTAGTATGTTGTAGAGCTGATCATACATATTCTATGGCTCCACAATTCTACTCCTAACTATAAAGTCAACAGATATGCACACATATGTGTTTCAAAAACCAAGTATAGGAAGGTTCAAAATAGCATTTTTTAAGGATTAAGCCTGGCCTGTGCCCTCTCACAGTCTAGGAACCTCAGGGGATGTCCCACTGACAGCTTAGCGCTGCCACAGAGGTGGGAGAGGCTCCTGCCACCACCACTGCACTCGCCAGCGGTGAGCCTGGCTTCTGGTTGAGCAGTACTCTCCCTATTGGAGCGCACTGACCACCCTGGGGCAGCTCCTGCATTGAGTATCTGCCCCCTGGTGGTTGGTGTGCATATAGCGACCAGTTATTCCATTGTTTGGTCAATTTGCATAGTAGCCTTTTATTATATAAGATATATTTAATCCTCACTCCAGGATATGTATATGTGTGTATTTATTTTAGAGAAAGAAAAAGGTAGAAGAAGAAGAAAAAGAGAGAGGGAGAGAACAGTGATTGGTTGCCTCTTGCCCGTGGGCCCCAACTGGGGATCAAATGGCAACCTGGGTATGAACCCTGAGCGGAAATGGAACCTACCGCCCTTTGGTACATGAGACAATACTCCAACCAATTGAACCACACTGGTCAGGGGTTTGGTCTTTTTTATTGCTAAATAAATGTACAAAGCTGAATAAATGTATAAATTAAGGTAATTTACACAATAGCCCTAACCAGTTTGGCTCAGTGGATAGAGCGTCAGCCTGCAGACTGAAGGGTCCCAGGTTCGATTCTGGTCAGGGGCATGTATCTTGGTTGCGGGCACATCCCCAGTGGGAGGTGTGCAAGAGGCAGCTGATGGATGTTTCCCTCTCATCGATGTTTCTAACTAACCATATTCCTTCCTCTCTGTAAAAAATCAATAAAATATATATTTTAAAAAAAGATAATCTCCACAATAAAGGTGGTCATAAACATAGCCTACAGTCTTAGTCTGTTTGGGCTGCTATAACAAAATCACAGACTGGGTAGCTTATAAACAACAGAAATTTCTTCCAGTTCTGGAGGCTGGAAAGATCAGGATCAAGCTGCTAGCATGGTTGCCTTATAATAAGGGCCCTCTTTCTAGTTCACAGCCAGCTTCTTCTGGCTGTGGCCTCACGTAATAGAGGTTCAAAGGAATCTCTCTGGAGCCTCCTTCATAAAGGCAATAATTCCACTCATGAAGGCAGAGCCTAAGCACCCCCCACAGGCCCCACTGCCTAATACTATCATGTTTAGGGGTTAGGATTTCGACATATGAATTTTGGGGAGAACACAAACATTCAGACCATACCACCTACAAAATAAAACTATCTTAAACTTATTTAGAGAAAATAGGTTGTCATGGAGCCTATAAAATAGAAGGTTTCAAACTAACACATTCTTCTCCTTAAGATGGTATCTCAAAAACCTTTCATTCATACCTTAAGATTCCTCTCATATTATATATATATATATATAATTGATTTTTTACATATATATTGATTTTTTACAGAGAGGAAGAGAGAGGGAGAGAACCATCGCATTGATCAGCTGCCTCTTGCACACTCCCTACTGGGGATGTGCCCGCAACCAAGGTACATGCCCTTGACCAGAATTGAACCTGGGACCTTTTAGTCTGTAGGCCGATGCTCTATCCACTGAACCAAACCGGTTTCTGCCTATATTTTGAATAACAATGATAAAATATAAAATGAAGGAACAATGGTTTTGTTCAATATCCCACTTAAATAGAAGCCACATGAGGTCAGTAACTTTCTGGATATTCTTCACTGCTGTATACTCACTGCCTAGCACAGTGCTTGTAATAAAGCAAGCACTTAAACTGGGTAAATAAAATCACAAAAGAGAATGAGCTGTTCTCTGATGATGGACCTGAAACTCTCGATTAGCATAGGTAGGCTTTTAAATTTGTTTAAAAGTATTTTTATTTTTTTAGAGAGAGAAAGGGAGAGTAAGAGAGAAACATCAATGAGAGGCTGCCCCCTGCACACCCACTACCAGGGACGACCCGCAACCCAAACATGTGCCCTGACCAGGAATTAACTAGCAACCCTCAGTGTATGGATGATGCTCAACCAACTGATTCACACTGGATAGGGCAGACTTTACATTTTTAGGTTGACAAGCAAGACAAACTGTTTTCTTTTTTTTACTTATGGGTATTTGTGTGTGTATTTGTTTAGCCTCACCTGAGGACATTCTTCCATTGATTTTTTAGAGAAAAATAGAAACATCTATGCAAAAGCAGCACATCCATTGATTGCCTCCCACAAGTCCTGACCAGGGCCACGGCCAGGGCGGAGCCTGCATCCAAGGTATGTGCTCTTGAGTGGAATCTAACCCGGGACCCTTTGGTCTGCAGGCAGACGCTGGAGCCAAACTAGCTAGGGCTATATATGTGGGGTTTTTTTTTTATTGTTTTTTAGAGAGAACGGAGTTAGAAGAATAGATAGAAACTTGAATGAGAGAGGAACATCATAGAGATGGGCTGCCTACTGCGGATCAAGCCCACAACCAGAGCATGTGCTCGGACTGGTGATTGAAAGAGAATCAAATAGCGACCATTTGGTTCCTAGGTCAACTGCTGAGCTACATGCACTGGCCAAAACTGACTGTTTTCTAAGTTGAAGGGGATAATAGGATTTACTGGTGAACCAGCAGGAATAAATGAGAAAACAACCACACCAATGATTATATTTGACTCGATATGAATTTTTATTAACACACATTTGTCAAAGTCTGTACAAACCAAAACATTCCTGTTTTAAAATGTCCATTATCACAAACATACAAATAAACAAAAGGTGTTACCAAAAGTTAGCTACTCAATTTCATGGTAAAACAGTGTCATGATTTTTAAAAACCAAAATTGCAAGACTGAGGTTTCTTCCTTCCCTTTTTAGAACTTGTAGAAAGTTAGAAAATGCGCGAATTTGCTTTATATTAAGTGCCAAGATCTTAAAAAAAAGATTTAGTATAAAATATGCTTTTATATTGTCACTTCATGTAACAGAATTTCTCAAGTCTTTAAAATTAAACAAAAACCATGACTGTAACTTTTTTTTTTTTTTTTTACAATCTTTTCCCCACAGTCAACATATATGCATTTGAAAAATATCTGACAGTTTGTCTTTACCTAAAAGTTTCTCATTCAAAAAGTTATAAAACTATTTAGCACTGCCTTTTCCCTTGCTTGGAAGGAAAAATTACATCCCTTACTAGAGTGATATAGAAACAGCATGGTCTATTGTTTCTCTTATCAGAAGGAAGCCTCCCATTTCCACATCTGTCCCGTTGTACGCGTGGATCCACTGGTGAGAATGCTATCACACTGATACGTGTTTGCTTCTAGGAAATGCCTAGAAAGTTAAACTTCCTGCTACAATATCAGTAGCCTGAGGTACAAATGTCATCTCCTCTCATGATTACCTCTAACTCAAGTACCCCCTGCATTAATGATTCCAAGATAGCTGGTTTTACTGTATCATGGCACACTACATGCCTCTAATTTCTTTCACAAACATCATATAGAGGACCTGAGAGTAAGGCTAGCAATGCAAACTTATCCTCTCTTCTAGAAAAGTAAAACCATGTGCCTACTTATTGGGTCAAGAAGAGAGAATAGGACATGAACAATTCTGGCTAAGACCAAGCTGCTTCTGAGAACAGCACCTGTTTTCCATGCTTTTCTGTTAAAAGCAGGGAGCATACAGGCTGGAGAAGGGGAGGAAGGGAGAAGTTACAGGGATATCATTTCTTTCAACCAGACTCAGAGTTCATACTTGAGCAGCTTGTTCTGACCTCCAGAAAGCTCTGTAGTTTAAGTATTATCCCATTTTGAATCTGCTCATGTAAAAAAAATGTTCTCTGACAATGGCCAAGTATGACAACTGATATAAGCAAGTAAGGGTTTTGGTTTTTTGTTAAAAGAAGTGGCTGTGTGAGAATTTAAAATCAGTCACATAAAGCAATCAGAAAAGGGGTGGGCAGGGAAGTGTCCAGTACAACCTGGACAACCTTTCTGTCTGCCCTCACTTACAAAGACAGACCATTCAAAACTTTGCTACCTCCCCAAGTATCTTCTTAAATGCTCTTCCAAGAAATCCTCCAAAAGGCACTTAACTCCATACTTATGCACTGAATTGTTTCACCTTAACAATCAGTTTTTAAGACTTCAAGGTAACAAGAAAGAAGAGATTTGATTCTTTTACTAAAAGCTGGAGTAGGACTTAAAAAAAAAAAGAAAAAAAAAAGAGGCATCACTTTTACAAGAAGAACAAGCTAGGCTACCATTATTCCTTTACCAAGAAAAAAATTTTTTTAATAAATAAAATTCTGGCTATACATAGTACAAAGTTCACACATAATATACCTGGAAATAAACCCAAGAGTATACCCTGAAGCGAAAGGTTTATTGGAGAGAGAAAGCTTTGTCCATTATACCAAGTCTCAAGGTGGCAGTTTTCAAAGTTAAGAGGGTGGCAGTGATATGAAATTAATGCCAGACTATTTGCTCATGTGTATGGCAGGATGTAACGATGGACAAAAAAAAAAACACACATTCTGCACATAACACTGAGCAGTAACCATCAGAGAGAGAGAGAGAGAGAGAGAAGGAAGAGGAGAAAGAGGAGGAGGAGGAGGGGGAGGGAGAGGGGGAGGAGAAAATAGTAGAAAGAGACAGAGCTAGTAGTACTGTGAGAAAGTGAGGGAAAGGGAGGAGAGAGGATTGGGAGTGTGAGAATGAGAGAAAAGAGCCTGAAACTCCAAACATTCAAGCATGCAGTCATAACACAGTGAAAACCAGGTGTTTCCATTCAGCCACTGCAATCACACAAAGGCTAACTGTAATAAAATAGAGATTTCTGAAGAACACTTGGAGTTCCTAAGTTGCCAACCCTAACTCAGGAACCCATTTGCTGTTGCTGGGGAACCTCCTTGTGGTCTCTTACGGAGAGGTTATAGCTCCTGACTTCTCCAACTTCTTGCTCTTGGACAAGGCAGCTGCTTGCTTCAGAAGCTCTCTGTTTTTGGCCTTAAAAAAAAAAAAGTGCAAGAAGGATGTTTTAACAGGATCGGATACATTTTCCATGCAGATGCAGATGGTCAGAAAGAGATGAACATATTTTAGAGAAAACAGCAAACTCTAGAGCTAGGTATGGGGAACGAAGGTATTTGCAGGAGGTTAATCAATATACTCCAACCTCCAGGGATCCACTGTTACAAAAGATGTTTTATGCAACACAAACAAGCCATGGAGTGCCCTAATATGCTGGAAAAACAGAATTTATAATTCAGAAATCTGGAATTACATCTGCTTTATCCCAAATTCAAAGAAAATATTAATTCTTCTGTTTTGTTTTTTTTTAAATATATTTTATTGATTTTGTACAGAGAGGAAGGGAGAGAGACAGAGAGTTAGAAACATCGATGAAAGAGAGTCATCGATCAGCTGCCTCTTGCACACCCCCTACTGGGGATATGCCCGCAACCAAGGTACATGCCCCTGACCGGAATCGAACCCGGGACCCTTCAGTCCCCAAGCTGACGCTCTATCCATTGAGCCAAACCGGTCCCGGCTAATTCCTCTGTTTTTGAAGGGAAAAGATCAGAACACATCTAAGAATGAAACCATAGAAGACATGTATAAGGTGGATTAGACTTGTCAATATTTGGGGGGGAAAATAAATCTAAGAGATGATCACTTAAAATGTAATCAATTAAACACACAAGTTACCATATAAAATGAGCAATCATCACCTGCAATTGTTCTGTGACTTCTTTGTGGGTTTTCTCCATTTGGTTCATTTTGGCTCTCATCTGAGATTCTTGGTATTGAAAATCAGCCTTCAACTCTGTGATCTGAGGGAAAAGGCAAAGTAACCAGAATAAATTTCTGTGCAATAAAAAATATTTCGTTACTAGAGAACTAAATAGTATTCCAAATTAATAAAGTCCAGGGCTTTCCTGAAGATCCATACCTAAATCAAAGCCAGAGAATTCCATATCCTATTTTTTTCTAAATATTTCCTGAAAATTACACAAAATCCTGTAGTAGCATTTCTGATACTTAACCACTAGCAAGTTTGAAAAATTTCAAGTATACCTCAAAAAAAATTAGTGATTATAATACACTTTGACTGACGCTTTTTCTTAAAATATGTTTTCATTGATTTTAGAGAGAGAGGGAGTGAGAGGTATAGATAGAAACTTCGATGAGAAAGACATCAACTGGCTGCCTCCTGCATCACCCACTACTGGGGATCAAGTCCGCAACCCAGGCATGTGCCCTGACCGGGAATGGAACCGGTGAACTCTTGGTTCTTGGGTCCATGCTCAACCACCAAACCACACCGGCCAGGCTGACTGATGATTTGAGAACATCCATGAGAATAGCAGCTGTTTCCATGTACTGAATTTTTACCCTGTTCCAATAAAACTGATTAATTACTCATTCAATACTATGATAACCCTATGGGGAGAAATATTCTTCTTCCTATTTTATAGATGAGAAAACCAAGACTTATAAAGGGCTAGGTAACACAGCCAAAATCATATAGGCTAGCAAGTAACAGAGCTAAGATTCAAACTCCAGGCCTCCTTCTGTTGACTATGTCATTCAAGGAGCACAAAAGCAACTTAAATCAGAGAAATCAGGTGTAAGATGAGTTTTGAGGTACAAGCAGCAACTGGAATGTGAGGAAAGAAGGGCACCAAAGCCAAGGGTACAGCAAGGGCACAGGCAGAGTGTGAGATAACAGAGCTTGTTCTAATGACTGATGTGCGTGGGGAATGACAGATGAGGCTAGAGACAGGAAGGCAGGACATGAAAGAGCCTGCATTCCAAGCCAATAGTGTGACCTTCATCCTCAAAGTTTTAGGGAACAATCTACTATTTGTTTTTTGCTGCTTTTAAACCCTAACTTTGCAAAGCAGTAGAAACAAGTGTTTGTTTTGTCTCTATTTTGCAAAAATCCTTTTATGTGCCATTCTGATCTAGTCCATGAATAAAATATACTTAAATCTACTTTCATCTGACAGTCATGCAATACAGTGGGAGAACATTGGCCTCTTCCCATGAATCTCCATCTTACTGGAAGAAGAAAGCACAGCACAGTTGAAAGAACAGTACAGTGGGAATGACTTGAATTCATTCCTTTGCTCTGCCATTTACTTAATTATGTGAATTGGACGACACATCATTTACTTGCTTTGGATCCATTTTCTCATCTGTAAAATGAGGTAGAAATTAGATTGAAAGACTGCATGTGAAGGTATAAAAATGTCTTTATTAGCCCCTAGAATGAGTAACAGCATTCCAAACCAGGCACAAGACAACATACAGGCTCAGGGGAAAACAGCTAGTTGAAGGAATTGGAACCTTAAGAGGAAACATATTGGAGACACTCTTCATCTATAAAATGATAATGATAATAGCTCTGGAGGGGTAGCTGGAGGGGTTGGTTTGAGTGTTGGCCCAATTAGCCAAGGCTGCAGGTTCGATCCCCTGTCAGGGTATATACAAGAATCAACCATTAAATGGATTAATAAGTGGAACAACAGCCAAAATCGGTTTGGCTCAGAGGATAGAGCGTTGGCCTGTGGACTGCAAGGTCCCAGGTTCGATTCAGGTCAAGGGCATGTACCTTGGTTGCAGGCACATCCCCAGTAGGGGGTGTGCAAGAGGCAGCTGATTGATGATTCTCATTGATGTTTCTAACTCTCTATCCCTCTCTGATCCTCTCTGTAAAAAATCAATAAAATATATTAAAAAACAGTAATATTCTAAAAAAATAAAAAGAAAAGAAAAGAAGTGGAACAACAAATCAATACTTCCCTTTCTGTCTCTCAAATCAATAAATGAAATTTTTAAAAGTCTTCATTAAAAAATAAGATGATAATAATTCCTACCTTAAAGAGTTGTTATGAAGATACATTAGTTAATATATATAAAGTACTTAGAATAGAGTCAGGCCCATAGTAAGCATCCAACAGAAGTTAGCTATTATTATTTTCATTAATATATTAAGGCAAAAATTAGATACTCTCGAAGAATGTGCAGTAAGCAATACTAGACATGAATCAGAACAAGGATGGAATAAGTCCCCTTAAAGAGGAAGGATGACTCATAGAACAGAATAAGGCTTTACTGGAGATATTAACGTTTTATTTTTTTCAAATATGGAGTGCTTCATGAATTTGCGTGTCATCCTTGCACAGGGTCATGCGAATCTTCTCTGTATCATTCCAATTTTAGTCTATGTGCTGCCGAAGCGAGCACAGTGTGTTTAAAAAGTGGGTCACTCAGGAAGAGAGTTGTCAGCAATGGAAGCAAAGTGACACAAGAGTCATAAAGGAAGGCCTACCTGAACACTGTCCAGGGAGAAGGGAGACCTCGCCCACATATTTTGAGTATTACTGTCCCACGGACATGCCATCCCAATAACAGAGATGGAGGCATCAGGTTCTCTTAGCCTGAGAGCATTAAAAATTCCAATTACATAACTACCTCCTCCTATCCCAAATCCATGCTCATTTAGCACTGTCTGATTACAATCTTCCAAGGCAGCTCATACTGAGAAAAATAATATTCAGTTACATGCCGTATTGTAAATTAGGAGGGAGCACTGTGGTTTTATCCATTTTCTCTGTAAGCCTGGTTAACACAAGTTCTCCCTGACAAATGGAAGCTCCCTCCAAATGCTGAGAAAATCAACTTTCTAAACCCACTTGAATGGGATGGATCCATTACAGTGATACCATGCCATGAGTTATCTTGGCAAACAACAAACCTCTCCCCAGGATATCCCAACCTTGCCACTGGATCTCTCTCAAAGCATCAATGTTAAGTACCCAACTAAGAACAGTTAAATAGAGTTAGCATCATGCCCTATTCCACATAGCGTACCCTGTCATCATTCTGGCCTGAGAGGCATTAATTAAATCATACCTTCTTCTCTTTCTCTAAAATCATCTGATCTTTTTGATGCAGCATCTTCTTTAGAGTGGCCACTTCTTCCTTCAGTTGGGCAATGATGACAAAGTGGTCAGTGCCTGGTGAGTCCAGAGCCAGGTCTGGGGAAAAGCTGAGTAGAAAAATGGATAGAAAAAAAATCATAACTTGGATGGATAAACTTTTTTCTTTTTCCCCTCCTCTTAATTTTTATGAGTTTGAGTCAAATGGAAAATACACCTGGAGCCAGGACCTGTTTGGCTCAGTGGATAGAGCGTCGGCCTGTGGACTGAAAGGTCCCGAGTTCAATTCCGGTCAAGGGCATGTACCTTGGTTGCGGGCACATCCCCAGTAGGGGGTGTGCAAGAGGCAGCTGGTCGACGTTTCTAACTCTCTATCCCTCTCAATTCCTCTCTGTGAAAAATCAATAAAATATATATTAAAAAAGAAAAAAAGAAAATATACCTGGAAACAAGATCCCAACAGACTGAGATAAATACTTGGCAAATTTTTTTTCTACCTGAGGACACATGGTAGACCACTGACTGCAAGCTCAAGGGAGGAGCCACTATGTGAATTCCCAGCATTAAGCACAATGTTCCACACACGTCAGACTCAATAGCATTTGCTCTACTGTGCAGGCAAGGTGATCATCAGATAGCCAAGCTACAACCTGTAGCATTCCTGCAGCATTTCCTCTCACATTCAGGACTAAAATAAATGCCATTTCACAAGAGCCAACCTATTTCACTGAAGATTCCCAATTATTTATGTCACAATTTTTTTGTGATTAGATAATTTCCCTAGAATCTGGACCAATGATCAAGAAGTATAAGCACATGCATTTTTCTTTAATGCTTCTCATAGAGCTCCTCTTTTGATTCTGTTTTCTGCCCCAAAGCACTGTGATGTGGTACAGCTGCTAAGAAGCTGCTACATTCCATCCCAGGAATGAACAGTCAATCCTTTAAAAAAAAGGATAAAAAATGACTTTAATAGGAAGCAAGCCAATTTTCCCTAGACTATAACTGGTCTGTTGACTGACACTTCCAATATCAAGAATTCTGTGACTTTTGTTGTTGCTGTTCCACTTATTCATGCATTTATTGGTTGATTCCTGCATGTGCTCCAACCAGGGATTGAACCCGTAATCTCAGGATATTGGGATGAGTTCCAAGCAACCGTGCCACCTGGCCAGGGCAGGAATTCTGGACATCTAGTTAGGAAAGGAACAAAGACGTGGCAAACTCCCGCATCAATCTCAACCTGGGTTTTCAACAGATTCCTCCCACTAACACTACCTGAGAAGTTTTAAATCAATGATGCTAGTTGTTAAAAAGACACCTTGCAGAGGTAATCAGAAAGAGTAAACTTCACAGACACTTTGTACCCCATTAAAAAAGCAAAATTCAGCCCTGGTAATCCTATATGCTGGTCTGTTACCAAATCCACTACTGGCTGGAAGGGAGAACTGAGACTGGGAAGACTCTTCAGAATGGAAATAATTTCAAGGGTTCAGGGGACAGTGTATCAGTTGGTAACACTTCATGATGCTGGGCCCATGGAGAAACAAAAAAAATGGCTGGGTCTAATACTCTGTTGGGAAGCAATCCTCTGCACCAATACAGATGGGACACTCTAGGTATAAGGACAGTGCAGCCTGTAAAAAAAAGCATCGTTGAGGAGGGATGAAAGGCATAAAATATACAGACAGGCTTAAAATGAAACAAAAATATTTAAATGCATCTCCTTCTCTCCTATCTAGCATCTGCATTGCACTGTCTTTCTGTCAGCTAAGGAGGCCTGGGTCATCCCTTAGACTGAATACCACTACCTGAACTCTAACTTGTCTCTGCCCTGCCTCTCAAGACTGCCTCCTATCTGCCTGGAGGAGGAGGCTGCAGGCACAGATCATAATGGAAGGCACCCAGCTGTTGATTTCTTAGTATTAGTGTGGTGAGTTATTGGTGGGTTGCAGAATATGATTGCTATTAAATCCAGTTATATGTTCCTGCCTATTATTTAATAACAAGGTTAGATTTATAAATAAATATCAGTACTGCTTACTTATAAGATATCAAGTGGCTGGCGTAGTGACCCTAAGAGGTTCACTGAAAACCATACATTAGCTCGAAGCACACCCTAAAATATATTCCTGTTTCAGGAACTGTGTATGCATTTCAAATGGAAGCATGCACACACACTCCAATTGGCTCACCTGTCTCCATTGGTTGTGATTGACTCAAACTTGGACTTTTTCTTTGGGATTTCATTTTGAATTGAAGACGTAGAAAGTGTTTTCTGGCTTTTAATGGCAAAAACAGAGAGATACATGTTAGGAAAAAAATAAAATATCACAATGAAAGTGACAAATGGGACCAATAATAATATAGCTCTTCTTTGCAAGAGCTATTTATTCTTGATTATCAAAATTCACCAAGGTGTTGACTTCATGGGTCCTGGTTATATAGGTGGTTGGTTCCCATAAGCCTCCCCAAATTCTTAGCCTCACTTAAACATAAAATTAATACCTGCCTTACTAATTACAGAGAACAGCCAATGGAAGTTCAATAAGAAGTATAAATCTATCTTACAGTTTAAAAAGTACTTTTACATTCAATGTTTCATATGCTGTGAGGTGTATGCAAGATATTACTTCTACTTTGCAGAAACTGAGGCTCATTAATGTTAATGAGCTACCTAAGAATATACACTGAGTGACCAGATTATTATGATCTTCGAACGCATAATAATCTGGCCACTCAGAGTGTGTGTGTGTGTGTGTGTGTGTGTGTGTATATAGAGCCCGTGCATGAATTCGTGCATGGGTGGGTCTGGCCAGCCTAGCCAGGATTTGGGCGGTTGGCTGGCCTGCCTGCTGGTCGAACTCCTGGTCAAGGGGACAATTTGCTTATTAGTGTTTTATTATATAGGATATACACTGAGTGGCCAGGTTATTATGTGTTCACAGATAATCTGGCCACTAAGTGTATAGCTAGTTAATAGTAAAGCTGGGATTAGACACCAGGTTGACATATTTTAACTCGATTTTCTTCACTATCTCTCTGTAAATGTGTGTCTGAGTCCTACAATAATACTAAAAATCAGTTTTAGCTGTAAGTAATATGTCCATCCTCTAAAATTGGTTTGCAATGCTTTTGCTTTAACAGTTGTCCAATTGCTAAGCTTAAAGGATACTTCAGACCCTTTCTCACTTGACCTCTTTCCAAATATCTGACACCACTGACCATGCCATCCTTTTATTCCCCCAACTTTATTAAGGAATAACAAATATAATTGTATGTAAATAAAATGTACAATGTGATGTTTGGATATACATATACATTATGGAATGATTACCAAGATTAAGGTGATTAATACACCTATAATCTCACATTGTTAACTTTCATTTTTTTAATGAGAATGCTTAAGATCTACTTTCAGCAACCTTCAAGTGTATAATACCATATCAATTATAGTCACTTCTATATATTAGATCCTCAGAACTTATTCTTCTTATAACTGAAAGTCTGTAACCTTTAACCTGTATCTCCTCATTTCCAACTCCTCCAGTGCCTAGCAAACACCATTCTATTCTGTTTCTGTGAAATCCGTTTTTAATAAAGATTCCACATAAAGTTATACCATATAGTCTGTCTTTCTCTTTTTTCACTTAGCACCATACCTTCAGATTCATCCATGCTGTCACAAATGGCAGGATTTCCTTCCTTTTATGGTTGAACTAGAAGCCCGGTGCACGAATTCATGCTCAAGTAGGGGCTGGGCCTGCCAGGGGGAGGGGCCGTGGGAGTGGGTCTGGCAGGTCCCAACCCCAATGGGATGGGGGGGCCGATTGGGGCGGGGCTGGTGGGGGAAGGGCTGCAGGAGGTTGGCCAAAGAGGGGGAGGGGCCATGGGAGGTTGAGAGGGACCGATCAGGCCCACCCCCCAATCAGGCTGGTTGACCCCTCCCGAAGTGCATGTCATAGCGACTGGTCATTCCAGTCGTTCCAGTCATTCCATCATTCTGGTCGGTTGCTTGGCTTTTATATGTATACATAGATAATGTTCCATAAATATACATTTTCTTTATCCACTCATCTGTTGAAAAACATTGAAGTTGTTTGGACATCTCTGCTATTGTGTAAAATGCTGCAATGATTGGAGCTGCAGATCTCTCTCTGAGATACTGATTTTATTTCCTTTGGATATGTACCCAGAAATGACTGCTGGATCATATGATAGTTCTATTTTCAAGTTTTTGAGGAACTACCATATTTTTTGCCAAAGTGGCTGTACCAATTTACATTCCCATTAACCATGTATAAGGGTTCCCATTTCTCTGCAATCAGACCAACATTTGTTATCTCTTGTATTTTTTTTTTTATAATAACTATTCTAACAGGTGTGAGGTGATATCTCATTGTGGTGTTGATTTGCACTCCCCTGAACATTAGTGATATTTAGCACCTTTTCATGTATCTATTGACCATTTATATGTCTTCTTTGAAAAAAATGTCTATCTGGGCCCTTGATCCATTTTTAAATTATATTCTTTTTTTCTTCCTGGCTATTGAGTTATATGTTTATATATTTTGGATATCAAATATATTCAGTCCATCCTTCTTGAATGCTTCTAGAGTTCTGTTCCCAGCCTCCAGCATGAGTTATATCAATAACTATCTATCATAATGTTAGAAACAGTGTTCCTCAGATCACCTACCTAAGAATCATCTGGGATATTTATGAAACAATGCAGATTCCTGGGTTCTATCCTAGACCTTACTAAATTAAACCCTGGAGTGGGACTACAAAAGAATCTGCATTTTAAATAACCTCTATTCTCACTGACAAGTGTAACTAATGGCCCATATCGAAACTTCTGAGTTATAGGCTAAATTCCCACTAAATAATTCTTTTTGATGCTTCAACAAACTCACCTTTCAAAACTGAACTTCTCTTTTCCCCTTCCTATACTCTCTGTAAGTTAAGAACCTAAGAAACATGAAAATTATCCTTTACTCACCCATTTATACGTTTATCAAATTATCTACTGCTCCCTCTAAAGCAGGGGTGAGGAACCTTTCTTCGGCCAGGGGCCATTTGGATATTTATAACATCATTTGCGGGCCATACAAAATTATCAACTTAGAAATCAGCCTGCTGTATTTGGTCAAACACTCCTCTTGCCTCGGCAGGGCCAGACCAAATGATGGGATCGGATATTTCCCACCCCTGCTCTAAAGTATCTTCCTGAATCTGCCTATTTGGAGCCACTGCCTCAGTGAAGTTTGTGTTCCGTTGTTGTTGTTTTTTTTTTTAAATACATGTTTTTATTGGTTTTAGAGAGAGGAAGGAAGGAGGGAGAGAGGGAGAGGGAGAAACAAGAGAAACATCTATTGGAGTTGCAGGAGAACCAGCAAACTTGGTGCATGGGATGCTCAACCAACTGAGCCACAGTGAGCAGGGCCTCAGTGAGGTTCTTGAATTAACATCTCTCTCCTGGACTTCACAAAAACAAATAAACAACAACAAAAAATTAGCCCCCAGTCTTTTTTTCCTTTATTGTATTCTCCGTAATAATCAGGGTTAATTTTTTTATTAACCCCATGATTAAGTTCATGTTCCTTACGAGATCTACAGAATCCCTTTTCCTCCCATTTCCCAGCTCCTAACCATAAGCTCCAATAACATAAAAGGATTTTCAATTCACCAGTTCCATGTAGTTTCACATCCTCTATGTCTTTGTGCAAATGCTATTCCCTCAGCCTAGAATGCCTCTGCCCATTCCTTATCTGATGATTCTAACATCCTAAGATAAAGCTCCAACACCAGCTCTTCTCCCAGCCTTCCTTCCTAAGGCAGTTATGTACCACTGCCTCTCATGCCTATATCTTGACGTTTCCACTGTGGAATTAATGTTTCCATGCTTCCACAGAACTACACCTCAATGATCTGATTACAGGTCTGCCTTCCCTACCAGACCGCACACAATCATACTAGTAATAATAAACAGGAGTAACTAAAATGTATCAAATGTTTCCTATATGCCAGTTATAAAACTAATCACTATGTATGAACTATATAATTTATCTTCATAACAACTCCATGAGGTAATGATATTATTTCTCTCATTTTACAGATGAAAAACTTGTCCAAGTTCTCATGTAGAGAGCCTGGAAAAGCCATGATTCAATCCAGAGCCAGAACTCTTCACAACACTACCAGGAAAAACCTAGAACATCTATCAACCTCCTGGCCAGACAGCTACATCCTTCAGAAAGTGGCATGACCAATCTTCCAGGGAAATAATCGACTCTAAGAGTGAGGAGAACAAGACATGTGAAAGTGGAGTAAGTTCATAAACTCTTCAGACACACTACAAACCAAGTCAGAAAATTCTGATAACTCATAAAGTCTCTGTGGCTTTTGGAAAACATATGAATTATAAAATATGACAAAGTAGATTCCTCCATAGGCTAGTAATTAGAGAGAGAGAGAAAAAAAAGAAAAATATACACATAATGGTATCTTCTATGGCTAATTGTGTGAGCATTACACCTGACCTATCAGCACCTCGAGGCATATCTTACAGGTAAGGGGGCTACCTGTTATAATGGCTGCCACTACTCAAGCGACTGTACTGCTCCTTCTCCTGGTGGCTGGCACGGGAAGAGCTGCTTAGATGCTTCCTCTGCTCTTTGGTCTTCTGAAGGACCCGTTTGTATGAAAGTGTGCACAGCCAGCACAGCAATTTCCCATCTACCTGAAAGACAAGGAGACAGAGATAAAGAAGATGAAACAAAGTACATGGATACTAGAGAACATGAATATAGGAAGCTAAAACCTCTGAGCCAAGTCCAGCTCTGCCATTTAGGAGCTGTGTGAACTTAGGCAAGTCAGTTGAGCCAGAGAGTAGTGTGGCCAGTGTGGCTCAGTTGGTTGGAGTGTCATCACATACACCTAAAGGTGGCAGGTTCGATTCCTGGTCAGGGCACATACCCAAGTTGCAGGTACGATACCCAGGTGGGTACGTAAGAGAGGCAACTGATCAATATTTCTCTTACATATATATTTCTCTCTCTCAAACCAATAATAAAAACAAACAAATCTTCGGGTGAGCAGTAAAAATAAATAAATAGCCAGACAATAAAACTGATAGCATGACTCATCTTGAGTCACAATCTCTCCTTTACAGAGTTTTATAGAACTCTGCTAATCACCAGTTCACTTCTGTGGGATATTGATCACTATAATTCAGGTTCTCATGAAATACTAACTCATAAGATGTTAGATGTAAGGGTCCACATTTGATAATGGAGTAAACAAAGGCTGAGTATCTTCTTTGAGGCCAATAACAGAACTAGGAGTGGAAGAAATCTTTCTCTGTTATCTCTCTTTTTTAAATGAATTTATTGGGGTGACATTGGTTAATAAAATTATATATGTTTCAGATGCATAATTCTATAATACATTTCTGTTATAGGTCTTTTTAACACAATTGGCCACCTTCATGTCTCTGAAAGGGAAAAAAAAAATCAAGAAAAACAGAGATTTACCTTCTTTCTGTCATCTTTCCTGTCAAATGCACACTGCTGCTTGCACTGTTCACAAGAATATGGTGGTCCATACTTCTTCTCTGAATTTGTGCAGCGCTGGCATTTGTTACCAATAAATGCTGCAATTATATTGCAATACTGACATGGTTTGGGCTAAAAGAGGGAGAAAAAGGGTCAAGTAAGTATAATATAAAACAGCAATGCCTTTTTTTAAAGCTATTATTCGTATTACATAGTCATGGTAAAAATTCCTAAGTTTCCTTTTATATTGATGGGTCAAGTGTAGTCCAATTCCTAGCACTATATAAAGTGTTTTTATGTGAAGGACTATTAATTTTAAAATAAATAAATGAACAAATAACAAAAAATCCATTAGTGTATATGCTGGGACAGAAACAGCTCTTTGAAGAAACCAGCAAGTACTTCCAATTTTCTGGTAAAGACCTCTTTTCCATTATCTATAACTAGTGGCCTGGTGCACCCTTTCCAATATGGGACTCCTCGAGGGGTGTCTGACGGCCAGTTTAGGCCCAATCCCCGCTGGCTCCTAACCGCTCACCTGCCTGCCTGGCTGATCACCCCTAACCACTCGCCCCCAACTGCCCCTGCTTGCCGGCCTGATTGCCCCCAACTGCCCTCCCCTCCTAGCCTGATCGCCCTAACCACTCTGCCTTAGTCCTGCCACCATGGCTTTGTCTGGAAGGATGTCCAGAAGGTCTCCCGGTCTAATTAGCATATTACCCTTTTATTAGTATAGATAGATAATAAAAGCCTAACATGTTAATTAGACTGGATGTCCTTCCTTCTGGACAAAGCTGCAGTAGGCGGGGGCCGAGGCAGAGGCGACAGAGGTCCAAGCTGTGGTGGTGGCGGGCCGGGGCCAAGGCCCTTGTATGAACTTTGTGCATCGGGCCTCTAGTAATTGTATAAACAAGTTGGAAGAAACGCCTGCAAAACCACAGTATCCTGAACCCCTCACCCGGAGAGGAAAAAAAAAATCACTCATCAATGGCTGACTTGGTTCAGTGGTTAGAGCGTTGGCCTGTGCACTGAAGGACTTGGGTTTGATTCCAGTCAAGGACAGGTACCTGGGTTGCAGATTTGATTCCTGGCATTAGTCCAGGCACATGCAGGAGTCAACCAATCTATGTGTCTCTCTCACATCAATGTTTTTCTCTTTCTCTCTTTCCCCACCCTCCCCACTTCTCTTCCACTCTTTCTGAAAATCAATGGGGGTAAAAAAAGAATAGTTGACTGCTACCAAAGAGGTCAAGTCATAGAATCCATCTTTCTCCTTCTCTTTCCATAATGGTTACTGTAGCCTCTCAGGAAAACTAGAATCACAAGCCTTAAACAGTGACTGTAAATACAGAACTCCTCAAAATTAAGTATTAGCTGAGTTTGAAAATTCAAACACTAGATAAATTTTTATGAGAAAGTATTTACACATAATTAGTTCTTTAATAAAAATATAGTAATTACATTAATAGTCCACAGAATGTAAAGTTCTAAGAGACCTGAGCACTTACTGTTAGGTACACAGAAAACTACTTACCGTTCCATACAACTGCACATTCTGAGCACATTTCTTGCATATTGTACTGGTTTTACTGTAAAGGAAGAAAGAGACACAAGGCTTTTATAAGAAAAAAGTTGTTTTAGTTAAGACATCTGAACACTGGTTCCTCCTTAAGCCCAAGCAATTTGCTCATTGCTTTGTGCCAAGGTGAAATACAGTCTGAACATCTGTTTATCTGAAGACTGAGTATCTGGCCAAGAGCTCTTTTAACTCAGATAAATGATTTTTTGGTTTAAAATAGTGAGTTATTTGTGATTATGACATCTTTAAGTAAAATTATCAGATAAGGAGAGGGATCTCAATAGAATGTTATGGTAAAACCCTGGCTGGGTAAGCTGGTTAGAGTATCAACCTGATATACCAAGGTTGTGGGTTTGACCCGAGTCAGGACACATATGAGAATCAACCAAAGGCCAGGCTGCTGTGGCTCAGTAGTTGACTATAGACCCAGGTACCTGGAGCTCATGGTTCGATTCCCAGCTAGGGTACATGCCCCGGTTATGGGTCCAGTCCCCAGTAGGGGGCATGCAGGATGCAGCCAATCAATGATTCTTTCTCATCATTGATGTTTTTATCTCTCTAGCCCTCTCCTTTCCTCTCTCTGAAATCAATAAAAAAAAGAATCAACCAAAGAGCCCTGGCTGGTGTGCTCAGTTGGTTGGAGTGTCATCCCATACACCAAAAAGATGGCGGGCTTGATTACCAGTCAGCGCACATAGACAGGTTTCAGGTCCGATCCCCTGTTGTGGGGCGTGTGGGACGCAACCGATCACATTGATGCTTCTTTCTCTCAAGTTTATAAAAAATAAAATTATAAAATACACTTTTTAAAAGGAATGTTATATTAGACTGAATTGGACTCGCAGAAAAGAAATTAATTCTCCTTAGTTCAGATGAATAGTTAAAAATTTGAGGTTAAGATTAAATATATATGTTTGAAATAGAAACTCAGAAATTGTATCCATGTTGACCTTTCTTTATTTATGCTCTCCCCTAAAAGTAAAAAAAAATATGAAAATCCCAGATGTGGCGATATAGGTACTATGATCAGATATTTTGTCAATATTTCCCATTTGTCTAAGAGCCAAAACTGACAAAAATAAAAATGTCCTTTGCCAGAGTTCATACATAACATTACCTATATGCCTGAACTGATAAACCACCTTTTGTGAGGGGGAGGGAGAGAAAGGGGAGGTAGAAATCATCTTCAAATAAAGTCTAGCTCTTCAAAATGGGATGTACAAACAAGTGATTGATGTGCAAGAACGGTTTAAACAATATTCTGGAGATAAAAATAAAATCACACAAAATTATAATTGTGAATCCAGCCTATTCTCTCTGTTATGATTATTTTACCATATGATTCCTATGAAAATTAGAACAGACAAAAGAAAAACCTCAAAATAGAAAACATTTAAATTAAAACGAGACATTCAAAGAAAATATTTTCCAGGGCAACTTTCTGCGATTTTAAGAAGACAGTAAAAGGAGTGAAATATATTGAGAGACCTCTAAAAAGAGGATTAGCATCAGTGATTCTGTGATGCTGATATTTTGGTATATACTTATATTTATTATTGAAGAGGTGGGATATATACAAGTGTTCCTAACATCTTAGAAAACATGCAAAGTAAAACTATTTCCATGATCCATCTTGAATTAATGTTTATGTATGGTATGAATTAAGGGTCAAACTTATTTTACCCCACACACAAAAATTAAAGATGATGCCCTGACTGGTTTGGCTCAGTGGATAGAGTGTTGGCCTGCGGACTGAAAGGTCCCGGGTTTTATTCCAGTCAAGGGCATGTACCTTGGTTGCGGGCACATCCCCAGTAGGAGGGGTGCAGGAGGCAGCTGATCAGTGTTTCTCTCTCATTGATGTTTCTAGCTCTCTATCCCTCTCCCTTCCTCTCTGTAGAAAAAGTCACTAAAATATATATTTAAAAAAAAATTAAAGATGACTCCTAAACCTAAATATAAAAGCTAAAAATAAAAGCTTCTAGAGTATATTCTGTATGTTTCCATGTGTGAGCTAGCAAATAGGACCAACCATGCTTAAGGCACTGTTGCTTATAGCTGCAGTTCCACAAAGGTTGGACTTACTATACTAATACACCACAAATCGCTTTACTGCTATAGAAAAGCACCCTCCCCTCCAAAGATGTGTTTATTCATACCTAAGTACCTAAGTGTTTTTCACACTTTTTAAAACAAGTTTCAAATGTGACTAGAGCTAATCCTTTTCCAGGATTGCCACATTTCCAAAAGCTTCTTCTTTTGGCTCATAACTTCTTCAAACTCTGAATATAGACATACTGGAACATAAGGCTCATGTTTAACTCCTGTGGTTTCTGGGTGTCATAAAGATTATAACCACAATATAAAATGATCAAGGATCTGAAGAAAAGTTAACTTAAAATATTTAAGCCATCAAAATTAGGCATAACTAGGTGGCTCAGTTGGTTGGATGTCCTCTGGTTTACTGAAAGGTTGCCGGTTGGATTCCCAGTCAGGGCCCAGGCCCAGGGAGAGGGTGCAGGAGGTAGCTAATCGATGTTTCATTCTCACATTGTGTTTCTCTCTTCCTTTATCTTCCTCTCTTTCTAAAAGTCAACAAAAATGTGTTGTTGTTTTTTTAAATTTTTAACCATCAAAATTAGACATAACTGGGAACATGTGTATTTAATACCCATCAATGTGTTATAATAACATGTGTATTTAATACCCATCAATGTGTTATAAAAAACTGCTGCGCTAGCCGGTTGACAGTGGCTAGAGTGGGCCAGTGGACTGAAGGGTCCCAGATTTGATTCCCACAAAGGACACATGCCCAGCCCTAACTGGTTTGGCTCCGTGGATAGAGCGCCGACCTGCGGACTCAAGGGTCCCACGTTCGATTCCAGTCAAGGGCAGGTACCTTGGTTGTGGGCACATCCCAGTAGGGAGAGTATGGGAGGCAGCGGATCAATGTTTCTCTCTCATTGATGTTTCCAACTCTCTATCCCTTTCCCTTCCTCTCTGTAAAAAATAAATAAATAAATAAATAAATAAATAAATAAAATAAAAATAAATAAATAAAAATCCAATAATACGTATTAAAAAAAATCCTTCTCTTAAAACACACACACACACACACACACACACACCTACAGAATCTGTGTAAAGTGAAACTGATTACAAGTTTTAAGAGGAAAAAAGCCCATTAACATTTTTCATGCTCAACAAAAACTGTACCTCTCCTGCTGGTACTCAGTCCTACAGTAGGTGCACTTCACAACAGGGTGTGCAATCCGACATTCCTGAAATGAAATGAGGATATAATTTTAACAGGCGGTCAGAAACGGAAACAGCCTTCAGTACCCCTGCACAGCCACTGTGCTTCAGTGAGTCACTTAAACGTCCTGGGCCTTATTTTTTTCCCTCTGTAATGCACTGACACGGGAGATAAGGCAGACTTTATACGGAACTCCTCAGTCGTCATAAACTGTAAAACAAAGATGTGTATGAATAAGCCTAAGACTGGAGTCAGAGGCCCTGGACTCCAGTCTAGCTCTGCCACTGCCACTGTGTGATTTTTGAGCAGGTTCACTTGTTAGATGAACGTGCTGGGTTAAAATCATCATTACTTACATTCCTCTCCCCTTAAATAGGCAAAGCAGGAGGAAGCAACTTAAATGAAAAAGAGAACTTAAACCTTCCAGGGTAAAAACTGACCAACAGCTGGTTAGGATGAGGATCGAGGTAGGGCAGCAACTGGATGTTGAGAAAATCATCCTTTTGCTTCGTGCGCTTGACTGGGGGGGGGGGGCTTTTCTAAAACCCTCTCCGTCCCTGACTTCGAGGCCGGCTGAGAAGAGCCCGGAGGCGCCCGCGTTCCGGACACTCCTCCCAGGCAGCGCCCGGCCCTGGAGTTAGGTCCCGGGCGGGGCTGGGGGTCCCCTCGGCCGGCAACCCGGCGGCACACCCCAGGGGCGGCGGCGGCGGCGAAGCCAGCCGGCCCACGAAGGAGCTCCGGCGCGGCTGGCCGGGGCCAAGCAGGGGACCCGCTGTCCACTCCCCCGCCCTCCCGGGGTCCGAGGACACCCCGCCGTTGCTAAGCAGCGGCCACGCCGCCAGGGGGGCCTGGACCGGGTCTGGGGCTCCCCCGCCAGCCCCGCCAGCCCCCGCGGGAAGGGTGCGGCTCCGCAGCCGGGCGAGCCTGCCACGCCCTGAGCGGGGCCCCCCGCCGCCGGGCCGGGCGTCCCCGCAGCCCCGGAGCCCCGGCCCGCGCCTCCAGCGTCCCGGCCCCGGCCGCCGCCCCGGCCCGCGCACCTTGCACAGCTGCTGCCCCTGAGACAGCGCCTCGAAGGGAAAGCGCTGGTGGCACTTGGTGCAGGCGTAGAGCGCCGCCATGTCCGGCCCGGGCCGTGGTCGCCGCCCCGCGGGCTCCGTCCGCCGCTTTAGCTGACAGTCGGAAGCGCAACCTGGCGGAGGCAACGGAGGCGGCGGCGGCGGCGGCGGCTACGGCGGCGGCGGGCTGAGGGCTGCGGCGGCGGCGGCGGCAGCGGGCGGGCGGGTGCGGCCGGATCTGGGCGGGCGAGGCGACGGGGGACACCTGTTTACTGGTCATTCCGACATCCATCAAGCCCAAAGGGGCGGGACATGCAGCTCTGACGTCGCTGATTGGTTCTACGCTGGCGTACGCCACTTATGACGCGCGCAGCCTTGATTATGTAAAAGCTCAGTCACGCGGGGACGCGGCTGGGAGGGACCGTCCACCGCCTCGACCTCGGAAGCGCCCAGGCTCCGCCCCCTTCACGCTCTGTTCCCGCCCTCGCCCTCCTCTCCGGGGCGGGGCCGCGGCGCCTCCGCGCGTGCCTCTCGCGATACTTCCGCGGAGTTGCGCAGTTTGTTTTGTTTTCCCTCGAACCGCCCGCCGGGAGCCCGAGGGCATTGTCGGCCGAACGCGGCACATTGTTGCAGTAGAACTTCCGCCGCCGGAGCCTGGAGAAGGCGGGGGCTTGTGAGAGAACCTCTCTCTCCATCCTCAGGGCAGGAGGGGCCGTAGCACTCTCGCTCGAGGGGTAAGGAGAAACCATGTGAGGCAACTTAGAGGGGTGCTCCCTGTCTGGGACCCCTAAAATAGGAAGAACTGTAGGGTCATTGACCTCCAGCGGGAAAGGGGGAAATCCCAGAGAGGGCACCCCTCTGTTGAGGAAGAGGGTTGTTAGAGTAAGGTGACCAGGCGTCCCGCTTTTTGAACAATTTGTCCCGCGTCCCGCTGCGTTTTAAAAAGTCCCGATTTTTGGAAAAATTCTTTTAAATCTTTTGGACTTTTTTAAAAAACGCCGCGGGAAGCGGGACAAATTGTTAAAAATCAGGACGTCTGGTCACCTTATGCTTGAGTGATGGCAGCCCCTCCAGGAGGGGGAAGACACATATAAAGCGAGGCCTTCCTGAGAGCCCTCTCGCCTGGAGGACCCCTCAGAGTGGCTGCAATTGGCCTGAGGCCTGCTTCCTACTCTGGGTTCTCCAGTTGCACCCCAGCTTCTCTCAAAAACTGGGGTTTCTTGGCTGGGCTTGGCCGCCTGCAGAAGGCAAGCCACACCCTGCTCGCTATTCCGCTGGCCCTTTTGGGGGCTGTCCCAGGAACTCGCCAACTGATTGTTCTTGAGGCTTCCGCAAAGCTGCTTGGAAGGCTGAGCGTTCTGAGGCCCCGCCCTCGAGTTGCTCTTGGTCCCACATTACTACTTGCTTTGCTGCCGTCCTGAGCCGCATTAGTTCAACTCAGTTTTTTTTCTTTTTTTAAATTAAATTATTATCTTTGTACATATACCATTGCCCCCCCTCCCATACATGCCCTTCCTCCCCAGAGTTGTGTGTCCATTGGTCAACTCGGTTTCTTACACTTGAGTGTGCCCTTCACAGCTTCTACAGTAGGTCGCTGCCCCAACCAAATTCACTCTTTAAAACCCCAGTCCACCTCCCTTTGTTAGGTCGAGGCTGGGGGGAAGCCCAGAGCCAAGCATCTGCAAGGTGGATGGTGACAAAGATAGCTGGCTAGCTGGTGCCTTCCTAGGGCCTTCCTAGACCCCTGGCCAGAGGCAGGAATCCCACACCTCTCATGCCCTCCACCCTCCCCTCCCTGAACAGCTCTATAAAAGTACCTGTGCTGCCTTTTGGCGCGAACTTCCCTGGCCCACCCTCGGACCAGCGAGCTTCTCCGGGAGCACAGATTAAAACCTCCTCCCTTTTTTTTTTTTTTTAATTTAATTTAATTTAATTTAATTTAATTTAATTTTTTTAATATTTTTTATTGAATTATTATCTGTGTACATATTTTAACATTGCCCCCCCTCCCATACCCACCCTCCCTCCCCAGAGTTTTGTATCCATTGGTTGTACTTATATGCATGTATACAAGTCCTTCGGTTGATCTCTTATCTCCCCCAGATCTCCCTACTGTCCCTGCTGTAATTTTACAGTCTGCTTGTTGCTTTACTGTCTTTATATCTGACTTTTGGTTTGTCAGTTTATAATGTTCTTTAATACCCATAAATGAGTGAGGCCATGTGGTATTTCTCTTTCATTGACTGGCTTATTTCACTCAGCATGATGTTCTCTAGTTCTATCCAGTAAAACCTCCTCCCTTTTGCTGAAGTCGGTTTGGCTCAGTGGTAGAGTGTCAGTCTGTGGACTGAAAGGTCCCAGGTTTGATTCCGGTTGCGGGCACATCCCTGGTAGGGGGTGTGCAGGAGGCAGCTGGTGGATGTTTCTCTCTCATCAACATTTCTGGCTCTCTATCCCTCTCCCTTCCTCTCTGTAAAAAATTAATAAAATATATTTTAAAAAAACAACAACCAAGAGACAGTACATGGAACTTGGTATCTAGGTAAACATTCATTATTAAAAGAAGTCACGTCCTTTTAGGGAGATGCTGGTGCCCTGGATCATGTAAACACAGGCTTTCTTCTAATTACATACCCTACACTGGGGTACGGGCCTCTCTCTGTTCCAGTTCTGATCGCCAGTGCATTACTTACTTGTTTTTCATAAATCAGACTATGGCATCATGGAATAGAAGGACCATATCTGGAACATCATCCTCTGTATCCTCTCACAAGCTCCACCCCTCCACATTCTCCAGGCTCTGAGTGTTGATGATTGGATTAATCATCAACAAAAGAATGGATTAATTTGCTAATTAATCCATTCTTTCAACAAAACTGTAGTGAGTAATTTACTTTGTGCTAGACTCAAGCTTAGGCACCAGGGATACACTGGTGTGTGAAACAGATGTGATCCTTGCCCTGGGAAAGCCAACAGCCTAGTGTCAAAGACAGCCAAATAGCAAGGACTGTGAGAGAAAAGACATGCCACAGGGACAGAATGTTGGAATGGGGCAGGGGAAATCACTTAGGTAGAGAAGGTCAGGGAAAATTTTTCTGAGGAGGTACCCAAACCGGAAGGTCCAGAGGGACTTAGCCAAATGACTTAGCCAAGAATGTTCTAAATAGAGGGAAAGGTAAATACCTTGAGGCATAATAGAGCTTGGAATGTTCAAGAAAGAAAGAAAGAAGCCAGTATAGCTGGGGGACAGAGGATGAGTGGAGAGGTTAGCAGTGGTCAGAGGTACAGAGTCTTTAGAACCTGATTCCTCCCTCCCCCACAGAGTGCAGTGTATGGAGTATAATGGGAAAGAAGCCAATGCTTTAAGCAGATAAGTGACAGATTTATAGTTTTAAAAGATTTGTCTGGGGGACTCTCCCTCTCCCCACGTAGGAAGTCTGTATTGTGAGATTCTTTCTCCTTCTCCACATAGGAGTCTGTATTTGTTCTTCAATAAATTTCCACCTTTGCTATATATATATATATATATTTGTCTGGCTTCTATGAAGAGAATAGACTATAGTGGACTGGCATAAATGCACAGACCACTCAGGAAGCTATTGCAGTTGTCCAGGTGAGATGATTAAAAGGTTGCAGTGGAGTCCTAGCCAGTTTGGCTCAGGGGATAGAGCGTCAGCCTGCTGACTGAAGGGTCCCAGGTTCGATTCTGGCCAAGGGCACATGGTTGGGTTGTGGGCTCGATCCCTAGTAGGGGGCGTGCAGGAGGTAGCCAATCAATGATTCTCTATCATCATTGATGTTTCTCTCCTCCCTTCTCTGAAATCAATAAAGAAATATATATATATATATATATATATATATATATAATTTTTATTTTTTAAAAGGGTTGCAGTGGAGAGAGGTGAACAGATTCAAGATATATTTTAAAAAATATATATATTTTATTGATATTTTACAGAGAGGAAGGGAGAGAGATAGAGAGCTAGAAACATCGATGAGAGAGAAACATCGACCAGCTGCCTCTTGCACACCCCCTACCGGGGATGTGCCCGAAACCAAGGTACATGCCCTTGACCGGAATTGAACCCGGGACCTTTCAGTCCGCAGACCGCAGACTGATGCTCTACCACTGAGCCAAACTGGTTTCGGCTCAAGATATATTTTAGAGATGGAACCAAGAGGATTTAGGGATGGATTGGATGGTGGTATTTCCAGCAAAAGGAAAGACTAGGATAGGTTCAGAGACAAAACCAAGAACTTATTTTTGTTAATCCTCACTCGATATTGTCCCCCATTGGTTTTCAGAGAGAGCAAAAGGAAAGGAGGAGAGAGAGAGAGAGAGAGAGAGGAGAAAGAAACATCGATTGGTTTCCTCCCACATGTTCCCTAAATGACCCTGTGAAACTGCAACCCACTTACATGCCCTTGACTGGGAATTGAACCTGCAACCCTTTGAGGTGTGGCCAAGGCACCAAAAGCTTTTTGTTTTGTTGTGTTTTGCCATCCCACTCTTGTACATGAACAGGAAGTGTAAAAGCGCCATGTGTGCCAGAGAGTAGAAGATAAATTACATGAAGATTCCGGTCCTGCCACATTGGGAACCTTTTAGTTCAGTGGTTTGGAGCACAGCAGGACACATGTCCCTCTTCAAACATCTCGCCACTTAAAAAGAGGCACAGTGTTTGGGGGGCCTCTTTGGATTTTGGAGGCAGAATATACACACTCAGAACTACTTCTCCGGTCCTCTATGGGGTGACCTGGAAGGCTGCCTTGTGAATAGTGCCCAGAGCCTGAAAGGGCTGTATAGCAGGTTCAAACCTTAAAACAGGCTATGCTGACTCTTTGGGTGATATTATCCTGCAGATACCAGGTTGCTGGAGGACTCCGCCAGGATAAACACTCTGTAGGAAGTCTCTGAACGCTCTGAAGGGTTGCAGTGAAGACCCCTAGGATTCTGAAGCAAGGCAATACTCACCATGGTCCATTTGAACAAAAAGGTCCGATGTGTTACTGGACCCAGAAGTGACTGAGCATCTGACCACTGGATGCCAGGTGACTATATGTCTTAAGCTAGATGTTATCAGACAGGCACAGCAGCAATCCAATATGATGGAAGTGGTACATTCAGGGCTGGGCTCAAAGAGTCCAGAGGCATGAGTAAGTCAAAGGAACAGGCAGCTCAGACTCCCGTGGCACCTAGATTTAAATCTGTTGATCTGACCCCTCTCCTTTAACCCATACCTCCTGGACAGTTCCCTGAAAACAACGGGTAAGGAAGGAAAGGAGTTGAACCCATTTCATGGATAGGTCAGTGAGATATTTTGGCACCATCTGGAAATGGCTGCTCTGTGATGGGCCCCGACGGAAGCCTGAAGGACCGTGGTGAATCCTCCCAGGGGCAAAACTAGGAGCAGTATTCTTCGTCAGACGCTTTGTATAGAGGAAGATATGGACTGAGATTCAGATATACATTAATTCCTGATAAATGGCAACTTGGTTAGTAAGTCAAGGGCATGGAAAGAGCAAGATTGGAATTTGGAGACAAGCAAGTCTGGGGAAGGGGCATGTGGATGGAGCTATGGGAGTGGCCACAAAGCACGCAGGTCTTCGTGTTAACGTTTATGCAGAGCATCCACTGCAGGAGGAGCCTCTCAGCCAGATGGTCAGATGTCTCATCCTGTGGATGTCAGCCAGCCTTTAAACTTAGCAGAAGACCCATAAAACAGTGGCTATGAAACTAAACAAAGAACTTAC
The DNA here is from genome assembly GCA_036971965.1 of Nyctalus aviator. Lineage (NCBI taxonomy): Eukaryota > Metazoa > Chordata > Mammalia > Chiroptera > Vespertilionidae > Nyctalus > Nyctalus aviator. The sequence continues at coordinate 179,105,134 of CM072923.1, forward strand.
TATTATATGCATATATGCATAGCCCATGGACAAACAATAGTGTCATAGTGCAGAGAAGGCCTGGGATGGAGCCTGGAGTGGTGTGGAGGGGTGGGAGTGGGGGTGAAGGGGACATTTGTAATACTTTGAACAATAAAGTTAAAAAAAAAAAAAGGCGGGGGGGGGGGGGGGGAGACTGCTTTATGACCCAGAGACTGGACTTCTGGAAATATATCTGAAGAAACCCGAATCACCAATCAGAAAGAATGTATGTTCCCTGATGTTTACTGCAGCGATATCTACAATAGCAAAGATTCGGAAGCAGCCCAAATGCACATCAGTAGATGAGTAGATAAAAAAATTGTGGCCGACAGGCCTGGAGCAGCAGCTGCCAGGCTGGGAGTGGCCAGGCCCGGAGCAGCTGGGTCGGGTGTGGCCAGGCCCGGAGCAGCGGCTGCCAGGCTGGGAGCGGCCAGGCTCGTAGCAGCAGCTACCAGACTGGGAGCGGCCAGGCCCGGAGTGGCCGGGCCCGGAACCGCCGGGCCCAGAGCAGCCGGGTCGGGTGCGGCCAGGCCTGGAGCAGCAGCAGCCAAGTCCAGAGCAACTAGGTCGGGAGTGGCAGTGGCCAGACCCGGAGCAGCTGGTTGTGGTACGAATGAGAGCAACAGAGGCCAGGCCTGGTGCAGCCAGGCCCGAAACAGCTCGCTCCTCGCCTGCCCCCGCCCCAAGGCTGCCTCTCAGACATGGCTGGAAACTTTTTCGGGAACTTGAGGGTCTGCTGAATCAAGTGGTGAAGGCTTAGATCTGGATATGTTGAGTTAGTATAGCGCTGGGGTGTTGATCTGTAAGCGCCTTGGGTGGGGCCTGGATGAGGTTGGTTGGCCTATTTGGAAATGTCTTTTGTCTGAAGTGTATCATTGGGCATGTGGAGATATTGATATGAGAAAATGCTAAGTAACTGATTTACTATCTGAAAAGGGATTTACTATTGAGGAAAGGAAGGGAGGAAGAGACTGAACATAAACTGTGCACCTATGGATGAGGACGATGGGGAGGGGGTGGAGGGTGGGGTGGGAACCTGGTGGAGGGGGGGAGAAATGAGGAACCTTTGTAATATTATGAACAATAAAGATTGATTAAAAAAAAAAATTGTGGCCGAAACAGCATGGATCGTCCTGAAGAGTATTATGCTAAGTGAAATAAGCCAGTCAGAGAAAGACAAATACAATATGATTTCACTTACATGTGGAATCTAATGAACAAAATAAATGAACAAAACAGAAACAGATTCATAGATACAGATAACAGACTGACAGCTGTCCAGGGGAGCTGATTTGGGGGGCTGAGTGAAAAAGGTGAAGGGATAAAGCAAAACAAAAGTCATACACACAGACAACAGTATGGTGATGACCAGAGGGAAAGCGGAGCAGGGAGAGGTAGGAGGGTAAAGGTGGGATAAATGAGGCAGTGAACACAAAATACAAAGATGATGTATTATAGACTTATACACCTGAAACCTATGTAATTTAATTAACCAATGCCATCCCAATAAAATCTTTTCTTCTTTTTTTAAAGAGTGGCTATGGTGGCAAGAATCCAACAACTTGGGCTCCCTCTCACCAAGGCTGATCTAATAATTGCCAACAAATAGCTAACCAGCTAGCAGCAGGCAGCAGTTTAGCAACATTGGTCAGGGAGAGCAACTATACTCATGACAGGTTATTTACTTACCTATTTATTTATTTTAATTTTAATATTTTAAAATATATTTTATTGATTTTTTTACAGAGAGGAAGGGAGAAGAATAGAGAGTCAGAAACATCGATGAGAGAGAAACATCAATCAGCTGCCTCCTGCATACCCCCTACTGGGGATGTGCACGCAACCAAGGTACATGCCCTTGACCGGAATCGAACCTGGGACCTTTCAGTCTGCAGGCCGACACTGAGCCAAACCAGTTTAAACTATTATTTTTAAAATACATTTTTATTTTAGAGAGGAAGGGAGGAAGCGGGGGGGAGGGGGAGGAGAGAGAAAAATATCAATGAGGAGAGAACATCATTGATCAGCTGCCTCCTACTGGGGATTGAGCCCGTAACCCAACCCGGCATGTGCTCTGACCAGGAATTGAATCAGGACCTTCTGGGCTCATGGCAGGTCATTTGTATCAGCTCTCTTCCACATTGGAGAAGGCAATGATTCATCCTCATTAGAACCTACATTTCTTGCTGAAACCGGTTTGGCTCAATGGATAGAGCGTCGGCTTGGGGACTGAAGGGTCCCGGGTTCGATTCCGATCAAGGGCATTTACCTTGGTTGCGGGCATATTCCCAGTAGGGGGTGTGCAAGAGGCAGCTGATAGATGACTCTCTCTCATCAATGTTTCTAATTCTCTATCTCTCTCCCTTCCTCTCTGTACAAAATCAATAAAATGTATTAAAAAAAAAAAAAAGAACTTACATTTCTTACCCATAGTGCTCCTGCAGGCATCACCAAGCAAAGGCTCAAAGGCTTAAAGAACATTCAATCCATTACCTATGGCCAGAGCACCCATTTTATGGCAAAGGAGATTAAAGCTCGTGGAAACGAAGTCATTCTATACCATTGTTCTCTCAAGCTGGCAGATGCTGGGTATATGGTAAAACCAGGGAAGCCCACATTTTTAACCACTCTAGGTTACTCAACATTCCAGATTAGCCAGCTTGAGAGAACAATGGTATAGAATGACTTCATTTCCACAAGCTTTAATCTCCTTCGCAAAACGAGGGTTGTAAACAGTATGCTGCAGAGGAGAGAACATGCAGCCAAGAGGAGGGTCATGAGGGAAGATGAGAACACCAAGGCGCACAGAGACTGGTGACTTGCTGAAGACAACACAATTAATAAATGACAGACTCGGGACTGGAACTTCCCCACAAGATGGAAACTGATACCGAAAAGGTGTTTGGAAATTACCTTGCTCAGCACTTGGTAGAGGTGGCGAAGGCTCAGCCAAGTGACCCCATAGAGGTCCTGGCTCACTGGCTTATCATTACAGGAAAATCACGAAAGCAAAAGAAGAACCATAGATATCTGTAGCCGGTTCCACAAAGAAGACTTACATCCGTGCAGAAGGACACAAAACTCCTTGAAGAGGAGGCCTTGAAGAAGAAATGCCTGCCGGGAATGCCTCAACAGAGTCCTCCTTCCGACTCATCTGGCCAGGCTGAAGGGAATGTCAGAACTCCACAAGAAAGAAATAACTTTCAGCGCTCAAGCGCTTCTGAAATGCATCCTGGCTCCAAATCTCCTTCTTAAGTTATCAGAAGGTGAATGATTCTCATGGTGCCTCTTTCAAAGCTGCAAGCCAAGAGAACGGCCATCTAGAAGAGCTCTCAGCTAGAGATGCTCACTATGTGGGTTAAACCAAGACTTGGGGGGGCTGTGGAAGGAGATGGCTGCAGGGATTCTGCAGCCCAAGTCCTGTTCTGGTAGCCATGAAAAATCTTTAAGCACGTGAATATCTGAACTAGTTCTAGGGTAAAACAAACTCATAAATAAGGACTTAAAATAATGTTCAAAAGACAATATCTGGTACTTCACGAAACTATTGTGGGATTGGAAAGATCATGTACATAGAGCACTCTGCACAGGTCCTGGCATGCAGCAGGTTCTCAATAAATGACATTGTTATTAACTAGAGGCCCAATGCACGAAATTCGTGTAAGGGTAGGCTCCCTTCCCCCATGCCGTCACTGGCTTCCCTCTGGCACCCGGGACCCAGGCTTCCTTCTCAGCCCCTTTGTCCGAGAGTTTATCTGGTCTGATTAGCATATTACACTTTTATTATTGTAGATAATTGAATTGTGAAGGGCCTCTGGGCCCCAAGAGGAACTAGTGGTTGGGCTTCACTAGTCCAGCAGGGCCTTGGATAGCACTGTAGCATGACCTGCTTTGAATACTCTTAGCTGCTCAGAGCCTCCAGCTAGAATCACTGTTTGCTTCCAGCAGAGGGTGTTACTGGCAGGAGATGAAGAAAAGGAAACTGTTTGCAGAGTGTAGGAAATGGAAACTCGGACCCGGATTGGCTCTCAGGAAAGGGGGGAGAGGGGGGGATATAACTGAAATGTGATGATAAAAAGCCAGCCTGCAGCCTGGAAGAGCTGTAGCTGATACCTCCTGCTGCTCCCATCTATCTGCAGGCTCTGGGCAGGAAGATTCCTTCTCCTCTCTCCTCCAAGGTAAACCCCGAAACTAAGAGGCATGGGTGTCAAGCGGTCACCTTTTGCCAGACTGCCCAGAAAGCCCAGGGTGCCCATTCCTCAGGGAGGCTGAGTCCCTGAGGGGGCTGGTCTGAGGGGATTGGGGGGCTTTTAGGTACAAAACTCCAAGAGGCACGAAACTGACCTTAACAGATGCCCTTTCAGCAATCCGTGGCCTTAACTCTGTCACTTCACCTTTTTGAGCTTTAGTTCCTCATCTGCAAAAGGATAATCCAGCCACTTTACCTGCCACAGGACTGGGTGATTTCAGAAACGCCTTTGTTGTAGAATCTACTGTGACAGTGAGTTTATCTTGCATGATAAGGGTGATCTGGAATGGTTAAAAATTTGGGTTTGGACTGAGAGGTTTGCGATGCAGGAAACAAAACACAGAGTCCAGGCGATTAAAAGGGGGGAGGCTTTAATTTTGCACTCTCTCCCCTGCGAAATTGGCTGGTCCCAGGGTGGGCCAGCCAAAGGGGGCACAGGTACTTCTGTTATACAGCTGTTTAGTGAGGGGAGGGTAGAGGGCAAGAGAGGGATGGAATTCCTGCCTCAGGCCAGGGGTCTAGGAAGGCGCCAGCTATCTCTGTCACCATCTACCTTGCAGATGCTTGCATGGGCTCTGGACTTGCCCCTGCCTGGACCTGACATGGACATCAGTCATTTTGGGATTCTCCCACTCCCTGCTGTGCAGGCGTGGGAATAGTAAATTCTCTGAGTTTCAGTTTCCTTATCTATAACACATGGTTGAGAGCAACGTGTCTACTTCATGTGGTGGTTATGGGTATAAATGACCTTGTGCCATAAAGTGCTGAGTAAGTGCTCAATACAAGAGGGTTGGGGGAAGGATTGTTTATTTGTTTAAATATGTTTTTTTTTAAATTGATTTCAGAGAGAGGAAGGGAAAAGGAGGGAGAGAGAGAAACATCAATGATGAGAGAATCATTGATATTGAGCCAGAAACCCAACCATGTGCTTGGATCAGGAATCCAGTCATGACCTCCTGGTTCATGAGCTAATGCTCAACCACTGAGCCACACCAGCTGGGTGATGTGTATTTGCTTTTATTTCAAGAAAATTGCATTGAACTCACAAAGATCACATGGGAGGTGAATTTGGGGTCATGTATATGTCCCCATGTTGTGGAATAATGAACATAGGTTTTGAATTCCGACAGTCGTGTGTGTCTAGATTGTGTAGTTTACGATGTGGCCTTGGGCTGCATCCTTAACCTTCTGTGCTTTCTTCCTGAAAAACGGGGCTGGTGAGAGGACAGTGTTTGCTGCCTATGACTGTTCAATGCATTGGAAGAATAAATCCCCACCCCCACCCCCCCAGAAAAGTCTGTGTGACAGGTAATGTTCTAAGTGCTAGGAAATAGCGATGGATAGTTTCAAAACTCACAGCCACCCCCTAAAACAGGCTCTATTAATAACCCACCTTAGGGATAAGTAAATGGAGACCCAGAGAAGGTGCCTGAGGTCACGCAGGCAGTGTAGACAAAGTCAAGAACAGAAAACACAGTGATGACATTGCTGACACCACTGAGCATGCGCCATATGCCAGACACCTCACCAGAAGAGGATTCTGATAGACCCTCCCTTCCCCCAACTGATGGACGGAGAATGATGTAAACGCCACAACATTCCTGAGCACCTGACCAGGCACCTTACATGGACTGTTCCATGGAACCCCCAATCAGCACCTGCCCAATACCCTAAGCCCCCCGATTCCTAAGTCCCTAGGTCCTTATTCATGTGCCTTATAGGAAACCACCAATCAGTGTGGTACCCTAACCCTAAACCCTTTCCCTTCCCTCCCCTCAAAAGTCGCCTTCACCCCTGCCATGTGCTCTCTCTCCCTTTGGGAGGCAGCCCGGCCGGGTCTTATCCTCTGAGAAAGCCTGCGTCACTGCCGTCGTTGCCACGAAGAAACGGAGATCCCACAGCTCCTTAGAGGGCCCCTGGGCCCAGTCCAGATCACTGCGCTGCTTTTTATGGGCTCTTCCTCCAATCGGAAAGGAAGATCGCCTAGAGGGTTTGGCTCACAAGCGGCTCTGGGTCATCGCTTCCCTCTCCCCCTCCCCAGGCCCGGGACGACAAAGCCTGCGCACACCGCCACCATGCGGCAGAAGGTGGTATCGCTCCTGCTGTGCTATCTGCTGCTCTCGGCCTGCGGGCTGGTGGAGGCAGGTGAGGCCCCGACAGGCAGGCGAGGGCAGGATCTTGGAAGAAAGAAGCGGAAAGTTTCAGGATCCTTGGTTTAGACTCTTTGCAGTGTTTCCCAAACTTTTGACATACGTGTACCCCTTCTATAATTTTCGTAACGCTGAGTACCCTTTGTACTCATGAGAACGTAGAATTAGGCGCAGCTAAGCACGGTGCAGTGCATATCCCCACCAAACTCCGGTGCAACTCCGGACCCCCACCAAACTCTTCCCGTACCCCTGGGGGTGCGCGTACCACACTCTGGGAAACACTGGTTTAGAGGTTCAGGCGTGCCTGGGAAGGAGAGGAGCTATTACAATGGACAGCGCAGGCTTGTCGTAGCCAGAGCCCCAGGTTCGAATCCCTGATCTGTGCATCCCTCCATTCCAACATTTATTCAGCGCCAGTGATGCGCCAGGCACGACGCCTTAGGAAGAGTCTCTCCCCTTTAGTAATGTTTTCCGAAATAGGAGGACGGTGGTCCCCAGCTCTGGGGGTGCTCCTGGGCATCAGACACAGGGTAGGGGACGCTGCCCTGCCTTTTGTCCACTCCCCCCACAGGCAAAAGGAGAGACTCGGAGGACAGCGACTCGGGCTCCGGAGTGTGGGGCGCGCTGACCTACATGGCCATTGGAGGAGGTGGGTCTGGCAGGCGGGGGCTTGGCCAGGTGGGCCGCCCCAGCTCCCGGGCGCCCCCTCACGCCTCCTCTCCCTCCAGGAGCCCTGGCCCTGGGGCTGCCCCTGCTGGGCTTCACGGGCGCCGGCATCGCTGGCGGCTCGGTGGCCGCCAAGCTGATGAGCTGGTCGGCCATTGCGCACGGGGGCGGCGTGCCCGCCGGAGGGATGGTGGCCACGATGCAGAGCTTGGGTGAGTCGGGGGCCAGGCCCCGGAGCAGACACCGGGGCCACCGGTTGTCTCTCTATTTACTACTCTGAGTCCTTCCCACAGGCCAGCTCAGCACTCTGAAGTGCGTGTTCCTGCAAATCGGACCGGGGGTGCATTCAGTCACTGACTCCCCGCTGGCCTGTGCGGGGAGCCAGGATTCCAACCCAGACAGTCTGATGGCTTGCTTTCACAACAAGCCTCAGCTTTCCTCATCTGCTAACCAGGATAATCCCTCTCAGTTTGACATCTTATGAATCTGCTCATTCTCAAACACCCAGAGTGGAGCAGCGCACTTCCATCTCATGCCACTTCTGGTCTTGACTTGAGTTTCTCGAACACGGGGAGGGGGATTGATGCAGAGCTCTGAATGATCCTTCTAAAAATTTTGCATTCATGTCCATCTCTGTGCATCTCACTCTCTCTCTTCTCCCCCTCCCTCTCTCCTTCACCCTTTTCTTTTTCTTATTCTCTCTCTCTCCCTCTCCCTCTCTCCTTCATCTTTTTCTTATTCTCCCCCTCCTCTCTCCTCCCCCCTCCCCCCTTCAAACTCCTAGAGAAAAAGCACTCCTAACAAACCCTGCCTTTCTGAGCCTCCATCTTCTCTCAGTTCTGGATGACAGCCCAGAGGAGCGGCCCTCTCAGGAGGCAGAGGGAGCACAGGCCAGGCCGCACCCCAGCTGAGGGGAGCCAGGGGCTTGGGCAGGAGAGCAGCAGGCCGGTGTCGTAGGATGGTTGTCCTCTCTACTTACGGACCCTCCAGCACCCACAGAGAGCCTCCGCCAAGGCGGCTGCCGTCCGCATTGTTAACATCACCGAGGGCGTGAAGAGAATGAGTTGTTATTTTGACTGTTGCGTCTCTGAAACAGCTCTGATTGGGGCGGTGCGTTGGGAGGAGGGGGAAATGATACTCACTTTGCAGAAGCCCCTTCCCCTCGCAGGGCCACCGAGTCTCCATCTGAGGACGAAGAGGTTGGCCTTGCCCATTGGTTTCCAGACTTGTGGACCCGCAGGCCTGGTGCCTGGGCTGCGAGTGACCTGGCTGTCCTTGCTCTCCAGGGGCTACTGGCGGCAGCGCCCTCATGGCCAAGGTCGGTGCCTTTCTAGGCTACGCTGTCCACCGGCAGACGGGCAGCAAGGGGGCAAAGGAGGAAGAGGAGTGAACAGCTTCCGGGACATCTGCCCGCCCGCCCCCCCACCCCTCCCGCCCTGCTGCTTCCAGCTGAAGTCCAGAGCTTCCTCTGTGACACGTGTCCGTGACTGAGGTGAAAAAGAGAATAAACTCCTTTCCAAAAACACTTTGTCTTGTGAGTCATTCTTCCCGTGAGAAGCCCCAACAAGATCTGGGTCTGGCCTGCCTCACCCCCACCTTCCACCCCCACCCCCACCCCCCTCCTCACTTCTCCCAAAAGCCAGCCGCGGCCCTGAAACACAGCCCGCTGGTTCTGTCCCTGGGCCTCGGCGTGTGCTGTCCTTTCTGCTAGAACGTCCTTCTGACGCCCATAGCCCAGCTCGGACATCCCCACGCCGAGGCTCCTCCCCAGAGAGCCTCCCGCCGCCCCGTCACACTGAGTGCTCAGGCTGGGGTCACGGGGGGCCCGGGAGGCAGAGCTCAGCTTAGTCTCAGCGAGAGAGGCTTCCCAGAAACGTAGAAGCCAGATCTCTGCTCTCTGGAGAAGCACCAGAGCTGTCTGCCTCCGGTGGAGGGCAGAGGGCCAGACGTCTGCGTTGGAAGAAGTGAGTGAGCCGCAGCTTTTGGAGGGCTCAGAGGGCCCGGGATGGGGCGGGCAGCTGGCATCTGGAGCACGTGCCTCTGAGTGGGGAGGGGAGGCCACCCCAAGGCCTCGCGGAGATTTGAAGTTTGGGCAGCCTGTCCAGACGAGGCGGCGTGCAAGGACCCAGGCAGGGGGAGGGCAAAGAGACCTGGAAACCCAGTGTGAGTCACGGCAGGGCTGGTTCCGTCACTAACGGAGGGAGAACAATGCTGTGGTTCTGGCCTCTGAGTGGACACCAGCCTCAACCCCAGCCCACCCTCCGGGGAGCTCTGCGCCCGCCGGGAAGTAGCCACAGGGGAATCACAGCACCTGGCGACTCACAGGAGGGCCGAGCCGGCTGTCCTCATTTATAACCCAGAGGTTCTTCCACTAACCCGTATGGACGGGTGGGGAGGAGCCATGCTGCTTCCTCCTGTCCCCGGGTCCCATGCCTCCCCCGGCGGATGGTTTACCAGCTGGAGAAGCACTGCCTGCGGAAGAGCTGCCTGGGGGGGGTGGGGGGTGGGGAGGGGGCAGGCACCCTTTGCACCTCAAATACTGTCTCCATGGCTTGTCTCCAAAAGCGGAAGCTGGGCCGAGTCCCGGACCTGCTGCCACACAAGCCTGAGCAGAGTCCTGCCGCGGCTGCAGCCGTCCACGGGAGGCGCGGGAGCGACAGAGTGGACTTCCGCCCGCGGAGGGAGGTACCGCCTCGAGCATCACACGGTGCTGAGGCCTATTGTACCTGAGTTCGTCTACAGAGATGACATCCCAGGGACAGCCCCTTCAGGGCGGGCCCGGTAGCTAGGTTACCTTTTCCCCCTCGTGCCCAGAGTAGACCTGGCATACAGTTGGTGCTCAATATATGTGGGCGGAATTGAACCTCCACTTCCATCTACCTGTCCCTACACCTTCCCCAATCTTCATGGGAAGGAGTGACTGGAATTCTTGTTCTCTCCTCGGGGTTCCCTCGATCATACCCACTGTTCCCCCCCCCCCCCCCCCAGGCAGGCCTAGGAGAGGCGCTCTGCACCCCCTTCACCACGATGGTCCAAGTAAACACAGGCCCCTGGCCCGTCACTCGGTCTTCTCTAGCGCAGATGGAGGAGGAGGCGGTGGAGCCCAGCAGTCAGGAGCGTTCCCCTGGGGTCCTGCGGACCGCGGCTCAGTTCCTGCCCTCTGTGCCCTAGCGCAAGTGTCTCCGCCTCCCCGGGACTCAGTTTCCTCCTCTATAAACTCTAACAACACCTACCTCGTGGGGTTTTTGCGATGAAATTAAACGAACTAGTGAACAAAGGGGGTCTAGCATGGTGCCTGGCCCAGAGTGAGCACTCTGTGAATGTCCGTGATTATTACGACTAGGACGTGCATAAAGCAGAGGGGACATAGCCAAATGCCTGCTAGGAATTAAGCCTTTAACTTTGGAGTCAGGATTCATTCTCTGGGGCTCACAGACGCTGTTCTGCCTTTCTCCCAAGGGTGAGTATCCTCTGCTTATTTCCTTGGCATCTTATTCCCTTGAATAGCATCAAGGCTAAAGAAAGATGGACAACTTTGCCCCCGATTTTATTTTATTTTATTTATTTATTTAATATATTTTATTGATTTTGTACAGAGAGGAAGGGAGAGAGAGAGAGTTAGAAACATCGATGAGAGAGAGTCATCGATCAGCTGCCTCTTGCACACCCCCTACTGGGGATATGCCCGCAACCAAGGTACATGCCCTTGACCGGAATCGAACCCGGGTCCCTTCAGTCCCCAAGCCGACGCTCTATCCATTGAGCCAAACCGGTTTCGGCTTATTTTATTTATTTATTTTTAAATTTTATTTATTTTTTAAAAATATATTTTATTGGGGGGGGAATTGGTAAGATATGTACACCTATAATACCTTAATAAAAATGAAAAATGAAAAAAATTAAAATTAAAAATAAAAATAAAATAAAATATATTTTATTTATTTATTTATTTATTTATTTTAAAAAATATATTTTAAGGTAGGATTTGGAAACAGCCTAGGTGCCCGTCAGCAGATGATTGGATAAAAAAACTATGGTACATCTACACAATGGAATACTATGCTGCCATAAAAAAGAAGGAATTCTCATCATTTGCAGCAACCTGGATGGAATTGGAGAACATCATGCTGAGTGAAATAAGCCAGTCAATGAAAGAAAAACACCACATGACCTCACTCATTTGTGGATAATAAAGAACATTATAAACTGATGAACCAAAAGATAGATATGGAGACAGTGAAGCAACAAGTAGACTGTCAAATTATAGCGGGGAACGTAGGGAGATCTGGGGAAGATAATAGATCAACCGAAGGACTTGTATACATGCATATAAGTACAACCAATGGACACAAAACTCTGGGGAGGGTGGGTATGTATGGGAAGGGGGGGCAATGGTAAAATATGTACACAGATAATAATTTAATTTTAAAAAGGGTTACATATAGCCGAAACCGGTTTGGCTCAATGGATAGAGCGTCAGCTTGGGGACTGAAGGGACCCGGGTTCGATTCCGGTCAAGGGCATGTACCTTGGTTGTGGGCATATCCCCAGTAGGGGGTGTGCAAGAGGCGGCTGATCGATGACTCTCTCTCATCGATGTTTCTAACTCTCTATCTCTCTCCCTTCCTCTCTGTACAAAAATCAATAAAATATATTGAAAAAAAATAAATAAAAAGGGTTACATATATATATATATATATATATATATATAATTGATTTTTTACAGAGAGGAAGGGAGAGAGATAGAGAGACACATTGATGAGAGAGAAACATTGATCAGCTACTTTCTGCACGCCCTCTACTGGGGATGTGCCCACAACCGAGGTACATGCCCTTGACCGGAATCGAACCTGGGACCCTTGAGTCCACAGGCCGACACTCTATCCACTGAGCCACCCCAGTTAGGTCTGCCCCCGATTTTAGATATGAGGCCTCAGCAGGTCTCAGGCTGAATGACATTGAAATGACCCATCGTTATGGGTGGATTCACCTGCTACAGGGTCTCTTTGGGCCCGTGCAGGGTGACTCCTTGCCTTTATTCTTCAGACATTTCCTGGGCACTCAGTCTGTGCCAGGCACTGTGCCAAATGTGAGGACACTGCAGTGGTAGAGACCCAGTTCCTGCCGACGTGGAGCCCACCGTGCACAAACTGAGAGTCCTCAAAAGCATCGATGACCCCCCTTCTCTCTCTCTGTCACCACCTCCTCTTCCCCATCTCCCTTCACCTGCCAGGCCCTTGTCAGCCTTCACAGCCACAACCACCATGTCTACAAAGTAGGAGGCAGAATGACGGACACGACCAGAATTCACCAATGCAACAGGTCAGGAGATGCCAATGCACTTTAGACTCCTCCTTGGCAATGGCCTTCGGAAAGACACACAGCGAGTCTGGGCCCAGCTCCAGGGCGGGTGCCTCAGGCAGGTTCCTTACCCTCCCCGAGTCCCAGCCTCTTCCTTGTTTTTCCCAACCAGTGGGGTTGGATATTATATTCTCCAGGACACTTCCTCCTCTAAAACTGCTGAGCCCGAAGCACATCCTTCCGAATCCCCCTGACCTTGTCAGGCCCCAGCCCCCGGAGAGCAGATTTTATTTTTGAAGCTGACAAAAGCAATCGGGTACTGAGGTGGGTGATGGTGCTGAGAGATGCCATGTTTGGTCACAAATGAGGGTGACTGGAAACTAGCAGGGCAGTTCCTCGCGCTAGGACCACACCCGAAGACAAGTCTGAAAATAGATCCATCTGCGTGTCTGACTTGATAGAAAACAATGCCGAGGTCCTCTGTCCTCATCACTTCTCGCTGGACCCCTATGTCCTCGGCCAGCAATTTTCAAACTGTGTGCCACGGCACACTGAGGTCTTGCAAGAATTTTTAAGACATGCAAAACCTGACTACTAAGTCAGGGGTACTGACCTTTTATCCCTCAGATTGTCAAATTTAAAAAAAAACAAAAAAACAAAGGCCAACAGCCAACACGCCAATAATGGTCTGATGTGATTGATTCAAAATTATACCCAATTTTTTTGTCAGATCGGCACAAAATATATATATTTCAGCAAAAAATAATATATTTTTGGTGTGCCACTTTATGTGTGCCATGACCTAGAATGCCTTTCTTGAGTGCTCAAGTTAGAGCTGTCATGCTCTTTTTAAAAATATTTTTTTTTACTAGAGGCCTGGTGCATGAAATTCATGCATGGGCGGATAGGGGTGTCCCTCAGCCAGGCCTGCACCCTCTCCAATCTGGGACCCCTTAGGGGATGTCCACCTGCCAGTTTAGGCCTGATCCCTAAACTGGCTCGGACATTCCTCTTACAATCTGGGATTACTGGCTCCTAACTGCTTCCCTGCCTGCCTGCCTGCCTGATCACCCCTATCTGCCTCTGCCTGCTGGCCTGAGTGAACCCAACTGCCTTCCCCTGCCTGCCTGATCGCCCCCTAACTGCTTTCCCCTGCCTGCCTGATCGCCCCCTAACTGCTTTCCCCTGCCTGCCTTATCGCCCCCTAACTGCTTGCTCCCCTGCCTGCCTGATCGCCCCCTAACTGCTTTCCCCTGCCTGCCTGATCGCCCCCTAACTGCTTTCCCCTGCCTGCCTGATCGCCCCCTAACTGCTTTCCCCTGCCTGCCTGATCGCCCCCTAACTGCTTTCCCCTGCCTGCCTTATCGCCCCCTAACTGCTTTCCCCTGCCTGCCCTCTCGCCCCCTAACTGCTTTCCCCTGCCTGCCTGATCGCCCCCTACCTGCTTTCCCCTGCCTGCCTGATCGCCCCCTAACTGCCTTCCCCTGCTGGCCTGACCGCCCCCTAACTGCCATCGCCTGCCAGCCTTATCGCCCCCTAACTGCTTTCCCCTGCCTGCCTGATCACCCCCTAACTGCTTTCCCCTGCCTGCCTGATCACCCCCTAACTGCTTTCCCCTGCCTGCCTTATCGCCCCCTAACTGCTTTCCCCTGCCTGCCTGATCGCCCCCTAACTGCTTTCCCCTGCCAGCCTGATCGCCCCCTAACTGCCTTCCCCTGCTGGCCAGACTGCCCCCTAACTGCCATCGCCTGCCAGCCTTATCGCCCCCTAACTGCTTTCCCCTGCCTGCCTGATCACCCCCTAACTGCTTTCCCCTGCCTGCCTGATCACCCCCTAACTGCTTGCTCCCCTGCCTGCCTGATCGCCCCCTAACTGCTTTCCCCTGCCTGCCTTATCGCCCCCTAACTGCTTACCCCTGCCTGCCTGATCGCCCCCTAACTGCTTTCCCCTGCCTGCCTGACCGCCCCCTAACTGCTTTCCCCTGCCTGCCTTATCGCCCCCTAACTGCTTTCCCCTGCCTGCCTGACCGCCCCCTAACTGCTTTCCCCTGCCTGCCTGACCGCCCCCTAACTGCTTTCCCCTGCCTGCCTGACCGCCCCCTAACTGCTTTCCCCTGCCTGCCTGACCGCCCCCTAACTGCTTTCCCCTGCCTGCCTGACCGCCCCCTAACTGCTTTCCCCTGCCTGCCTGATCCCCCACTAACTGCTTTCCCCTGCCTGCCTGATCACCCCCTAACTGCTTGCTCCCCTGCCGAACTGATCACCCCCTAACTGCTTTCCCCTGCCTGCCTGATCACCCCCTAACTGCTTTCCCCTGCCTGCCTGATCGCCCCCTAACTGCTTGCTCCCCTGCCGAACTGATCACCCCTAACCGCCTCTGCCTTGGCCCCTGCCATGGTGGCTTTGTCTGGAAGGAAGTCGGACGTTCAAAAGATGTCCGGAAGACCCAGTCTAATTAGCATATTACCCTTCTATTAGTATAGATTGATTTTAGAGAGAGGAAGGGAGAAGGATAAAGAGATAGAAATATTGGCAGCCTGCCTCCTACGTGTCCCCCCTGGGGATGGAGCCCACAGGGCGGCCATATGCCCTGACCCCAGCATGAACAGATCCAACCACTGAGCCAACTGCGACATCCTGGTTCACAGGACTATGCTCAAACACTGAGCCATGCCTACCAGCTTTTTATTTATTATTATTATTTTTATTTATTTATTTTTTAAAAAAATATATTTTATTGATTTTTACAGAGAGGAAGGGAGAGAGACAGAGAGCTAGAAAGGTCAATGAGAGAGAATCATCGATCAGCTGCCTCTTGCACAACCCCTACTGGGGATGTGCCCGCAACCAACGTACATGCCCCTGACCGGAATCGAATCTGGGACCTTTCAGTCCGCAGACTGATGCTCTACCACTGAGCCAAACCGTATTCGGCTATTTATTTTTTTTAACCCTCACCCGAGGACAAACTCCAGAGAGGGGAAGGGAGGAGGGAGGAAGAAGAGTGAGACGAGAGAGATCCATGTGAAAGAGAACAGTACTTGCTGCCTGGACTTCCGCAAGTGCCCCCACCAGGGGACCCCAACCTGACACCCTATGTTCCACCAACAGAGCCACACCGGCCAGGGTTAGAGCTGCCATGCTCTTTAATAACTTCCCTTTATCTAGTGTTTTATTCTTTTTTGAAAATATATATTTTATTGATTTTTTTTTTTTTTTTACAGAGAAGGGAGAGGGATAGAGAGTTAGAAACATCGATGAGAGAGAAACATCGATCAGCTGCCTCCTGCACACCCTCCACTGGGGATGTGCACGCAACCAAGGTACATGCCCTTGACCAGAATCAAACCTAGGACCCTTGAGTCCGCAGGTGGATGCTCTATCCACTGAGCCAAACCGGTAAGGGCCAGTATTTTATTCTTAAAAAAATAAATAACTTTCTTTCCCCATTGATTTCAGAGAGGAAGGGAGAAGGGAAGAGAGAAACATCAACAATGAGAAAGACTCATTGATCAACTGCCTCCTGCAAGGACCCACACCGGGGATCGAACTCGCGGTCCCCTGGCAGGAACCGAACTGTGTTTGGGGTTCACAGGTCGACGCTCAAACACTGAGCCACGCAGGCTGGGCTTCTTTAATTCTTTAAGGTCCTCCCTGGCCCCTAAGGCCCTTGAAAGTCAGCTCACTCCCATCCTGGCAGGCCTCCCGCAGTTCCATGGTGCTATGTGCTGGTGTGGCCACCAGGTGGCAGTGCAGCACCACCCTGGAATCCTCAGCAGCCTGCACCATCCCCGCGCTGCTCCACAATTACCGGCAGCCTTCCCTGGGTCAGGCCCTATCATGGATGCGAGAGGCTGGAATGAGTCCAACCCTGCCCCTGTCTGCGCAGGAGCCGCGAAGCTCCCAAGAGCGGTCAATCCTGAGCAGCTCTGCAGGGTGTGCCCTCTGCTTTCCGGGATCTCCAAACTCCTGAGCTCGGCATTCCGGACCCTCTGCGATCAGGTCTCACCTGCGGGGCCACCGCCTGTGCTGCCAGACCTGACCACAGGGATTGTAAGAAAATGAGGAAAGCACTTCACACGCATAGGTCACTGGGCTGCGCAGCGGAGGGTCATGCTGGGAGCCGGGCACCCCCGGACCCAGCCTTGAAGAGGACCTGGGCCTGCAGAGGGCTTGGTCAGCGGTAGTTGGAGGGAGCTGAAGCAGAGGAGGCCTGTGGCTTCCTGTGAAGAACTGAAGAGCCACTTCCTTTCAGCAGATGGCTGTGGGGGAGGGGCGGGGATTAGGAAGCAGGGGCTTTCTGGCTGAGGGTGTGCAGGGGGAGGGGAGGGACGCGGGGTGAGGGGAGAGGAAGGGAATCCCGGGAAGGTCCCACAATGGTAGCCAGAGCCCCTTCTAGCTCCCTTCTCTCTGGAGCCTCCATGGAGCTGACAGGCAAGGGCACACCCTTCTCAGGAGCTGTGAAGCCACAGAGAGGAGAGTCAGGGTAGGCAGGCTCCTAACCGGTTTGGCTCAGTGGATAGAGAGTCAGCCTGCGGACTGAAGGGTCCCAGGTTCGATTCCGGTCAAGGGCATGTACCTTGGTTGCGGGCACATCCCCAGTAGGAAGTGTGCAGGAGGCAGCTGATGGAAATTTCTCTCTCATCGATGTTTCTAGCTCTCTGTTCCCTCTCCCTTCCTCTCTGAAAAATTAATAAAATATATTTTAAAAAAAGAAAAAAGAAATGGAGCCCATGCCCTGGCCAGGTAGCTCAGTTGGTAGGAGCATCGTCCTGATATGCCCAGGTTGTGGGTTCAATCCCTGGGCAGGGTACGTACAAGAATCAACCAATGAATGCATAAGTAAGTGGAACAATAAATCGAGGTCTCTCTTGTTCTTTCAAAATCAATAAAAAAAGAGAGAGAGAGAGAGAGAAAGAAATGGAGCCTTGGTTACTCCAAGAAGCAAGCAAGCCCCAGTACCTAGCCCCAAGTACCCAAGTCCAAGTACCCATCCATCCTCAGAAGCCAGCCCCAAGTTCCCAGCTCCGAGCACCCGCTCCCAGTGGGGTGTCCAGTGCCCAGACAGAGGTTGGCAGGGGCCCAGCGGCTCTTTCATTGCATGGGAGAGCAGCCATGGAAGAGCGTTCGTTCCAAATGATTTCCCCAAGACATATTTACTGGATTCTCTTTCCCTGTAACCAGCACGAGGGGAAAATGCCAGCCCGAGCGTGAGGAATAATCACAAAATCCAAACTGGTACAATTTTACCGCTTTTGTTCTATTCGCATATACCTGCTTGTCCAGGGGAGTCTCCCCCTCGTCACTCACACCCCCACCTGCTGGAGAACCAGCTCTCCCCACAGGGACAGAGCGGGCCGAGCCAGGGAGACCTCCGGCAGCCAGCTCCAGGCAGAGAGCACAGCGCTTGCTTTGGGGCTCACCCCCCCCGCCCCCCGTTAGCCTTCATGCATGACGTTGGCGGGGCCTCTGCCCAGCCTGCCTGGCCGGGCGACAGCCCTTGCCGCCTCCTTCACCAGGAGGAGGACAGAGCGCCCACGACTCACCGGGAGCGACGGTGTGGCTCAGTGGCTCCAGGGACACGTCTGGGCAGAGGAAGAGAGTCTTCACTCAGCCACGACGACTCTCCCATTCTCTGGGAACCCATCAGCTCCAGCCCATCGCTCCCTCAGTCTTCCTCTCGTTCGGCAAAGGCACCGTCCGGCATGCGGACGCCATGGCCAGACATTCCTCCGAGGCTTCCTCACGACCCTCCAAGAACAGCTCCTACCTCGCCTGTCGGTTTTCACTCACGTGCCACCTCCTCAGAGAAGCCCTCCCTGACCACCTCCTTGCTGCTCTCTGCCTCCGGAGTTCCCAAACTTATCTGCACCTTGAACTCACCTGGAGGCTTCAAAACCTGTGCCTCCCGCAGAGACTGTGATTTAATTGGTTTTGGGTGCAGCCTGGGCTTTGGAATTAAAACAACAACAACAACAACCAAACTCTCCAGGTGATTCTACTGTGCAGACCAGTGTGGGAACCACTGCCATAGTGCCTCACCCAGTTTTCATTTTCTGCGAATGGCCAGTGAAGAAATGGAGCGTGGTTACCCTAAGAATCAGCCCCAAGCACCCAGCCCCAAGCCCAAGTCCCAGTCCTCAGCCTCAGAACTCAGCTCTAAGCACCCAGCTCTAAGGTTTTACATGCATTAAACATTTTAATCCTTATGACAATCTTCTTGGGTGTTCTTTTTTAAAAAAATATATATTTTATTGATTTTGTACAGAGAGGAAGGGAGAGAGATAGAGAGCCAGAAACATCGATGAGAGAGAGTCATCGACCAGCTGCCTCCTGCCTACCCCCCACTGGGGATATGCCCGCAACCAAGGTACATACCCTTGACCGGAATCAAACCCGGGACCCTTCAGTCCCCAAGCCGACGCTCTATCCATTAAGCCAAACTGGTTTCAGCTTGGGTGTTCATTTATTTATTTATTTATTTATTTATTTATTAAAATATATTTTATTGATTTTTCACAGAGAGGAAGGGAGAGAGATAGAGATCCAGAAACATCAATGAGAGAGAGTCATGGGTCAACTGCCTTTTGCACACCCCCCACCGGGGATATGCCCGCAACCAAGGCACATGCCCTTGACTGGAATCGAACCTGGGACCCTTTGGTCTGCAGGCTGACGCTGTACCACTGAGCCAAACCGGCTTCGGCCTTGGGTGTTCTTTTCAAAAATATTTTTAAATTGATTTCAGAGAGGAAGGAAGAGGGAGAGAGAGATAGAAACATCAATGAGGAGAGAGAATCATTGATCAGCTGCCTCCTGCATGCCCCCCGCTGGGGATCCAGCCCATAACCTGGGCATGAGCCCTTGACAAGAATCGAACCTGGAACTCTTCAGTCCACAGGCTGATGCTCTATCCACTGAGCCACACTGGCTAGGGTCTGGATATTCTTTTTTTAAAAAAAATTCTAATGATTGATTCTTAGAGAGACTGATTTGTTGTTACACTTGTTTGCATGTGTCCCTGACTAGGGATCAAACCGGCAACCTTGGTGTATCAGGATGATGCTCCAACCAGCTGAGCTACCTAGCCAGGGCTTCTTAGGATCCTCAGTTTACAGATGAAGAGATCAAGGCAGAGAGAGGCGAAATAATTTCCCTAAGTCAAACAGCTAGCAATTGACCGCCAGGATCTGAACCCAGAGAGTCTCTCTGGAGCCGTGTCTGGCCAGAGGGCCTCTCAAAGTAATTGTTCGATAAAGAAAAGACTTAATCTCCCTCTGCCTCACCCAACTCCCACACTCAATCCAGGAACCAGCCAGCCAGTAGATTCCATTTTCTAATTATCATTATTTTCAGTCTGTGCATGACTGTCTGCCCCCTCTTCTCATCTAGTTTCTTCATCTAGTTTACTACCCTCGGGCTGGAGGGCACCTAAGATCCTCCTACTGGTCTTCCTATGTCTACTTCTGCCCCCTGTGTCCACTCCCATCAATTCTCCACGGAAAGCCAAGGTGGATCAACTGACCCTCCCATCCTGCTTAAGGCACCCCCCCAGTGGCTGCCCATTACACTCGGAATAAAAATTTACTTGCTTACTCAGACCTTCAAGGCCTTGAATAATCCGCTCCAACCTCCAGAGCCTTGTTTCCCCTCGCTTCCCCTCCCCCGCTCCTCCCCAGCCATACCGCTGGGCTCCTTCTCCTCCCCAGAGCCCGCCCCACGCCTGCACATCTCAGGGCCTTTCCACAAGCTCTCCTCTGCGCGGGCACTCTTGTTGTTTTAGGAGTCAGCTTGACTGTAACTTCCCCAGAGATCTGAGCCCCAATCTAAATTAAACACCCTGTGTCCTGGGCTGGTAGTGCAGTTGGTTAGAGTGTCGTCTTTTTTATTTATTTATTTATTGATTTTTATTTATTTTATACAGAGAGGAAAGGAGAGAGATAGAGAGTTAGAAACATCGATGAGAGAGAGTCATCGATCAGCTGCCTCTTGCACACCCCCTACTGGGGATGTGCCCACAACCAAGGCACATGCCCTTGACCGGAATCGAACCTGGGACCCTTCAGTCCCCAAGCCAACGCTCTATCCATTGAGCCAAACCGGTCCCAGCTAGAGTGTCGTCTTGATACCCCAAGATTGAGGGTTCGGTCCCCATCAGGGCACACACAAGAATGAACCAAATGAATGGAGCAACCAATCGACGTTTCTCTCTCTCTCTCATCAATTAAAAGTAAGTAAATACGTATAAACATACATAAATTAATTAGACACTCGGTTATTCCAGCGGCCTGTTCCTTAGGTTCCCAGAATTGATCACAATTATAATAGAAGCATGATTGATGCCACATTTGCTACTGTGAGACTTCCTCACTGCACTCACTGAGTGTTCACGGTGATTTATCGATTTATCGCCGCACCCCGCACAGCTCCTCTCACCCAGAAGGCGCCTAATAACTTGGGACAAGTGCATGGACGGATAGATGAGCAGTGGGTGGATGAGGAGTGACTGTTATTACAGACATTTAAAATGAGGAATCTACTCACCATGCATGCATTTCTCGGGTCAGTAATGATATGTGTCAGGACATTTCCACCTTTCCAGAGCTCCCCCTCCACCCCCTGGTTCCCTCTCCACCCCCTGGTCCCCCCCCCTTCCCCCTGTGGGTTTTCCCCTACAAGGCCACTGGGCGGGGCTTCCGGGGGCAGCTTCAATGACGTCACGGAGGGGCGTGTCCGGAGCCGGCTTCTGCTTTGTGATTGGCGGGCGCGGCTGCACTGGGTCCGCGGGTCCCGTTAGACGCCGTGGGACAGAAGGGGAGCGCGGCGGGGGGCCCACGGCCGGCCTCGGGGCGCCGGGGCAAGTGCACGGAGCCGGGCGCGGGGCGGGGCGCGGCTCCCCGTCTGTGGGAGAGGGGACCCCGGAGGGGACGCCCGCGGCTCACTGGAGCGCGGCTGTTTGGGGCCTCTGACCTCAGCAAGGAAAGTCCCCCGAACACAGCCCCACCCACCCCCTCGCTCTCCCGGACACGCTCCACCTCCGCCCCACATCCCGAACTCAGGCCCCCTCCCCACACCCCGAGCTCAGGCCCCCTCCCCACACCCCGAGCTCAGGCCCCCTCCCCACACCCCGAGCTCAGGCCCCCTCCCCACACCCCGAGCTCAGGCCCCCTCCCCACACCCCGAGCTCAGGCCCCCTCCCCACACCCCGAACTCAGGCCCCCTCCCCACACCCCGAGCTCAGGCCCCCTCCCCACACCCCGAATTCAGGCCCCGGAGGGTTTCGGGCCGGGCGTGCGCAGGTCCGGTGCCCGGTCCTGGCGCGGGGTGACCCTGAACGGGAGTCAGGCCTCTGGACCTCGGTCTCCTCATCCGCAGCATTAAGCGGTGCCTGCAGGCCAGCAGGAACCATGGATGGCCAGGCGCAGGGCCGGTTTCCGGAGGAGGAAATCCAGGCAGAGAGAGGCTTGCCAGCGCCGGACGGGCACACACTGGTGCTCAGGAGGCAGCGGTTTCTCTCCTCCGTGCCCCCGGTTTGCGGTGTGGCCTGGAGCAGTTTCACTTCGCCTCACTTCCCCCTCACTCCCCCGTCCTGCCAGCCCCCCGGCCTGGGAACTGACTCCTGAGTGACTGCGTCGGTGAGGAGCTGAGAGTAGACCCGCCCTCCCGGTTCCCCTCCGCTGAGGTTCCTCCCACAAAGGAGCATCCTCACCCTCCCTGGGATGGTTCCTGAGGCCGTGTCTGAGATGGCCGGCGGCCGGAGGTTCCGGAGGGCCGCGGGGCCTGCAAAGACTTACTGAAGGGGGTCCCGGCACCCGCTATGTTCCTTGGTGTTCCTCCCAGCTGGGCCCCTCTCCTGCATAAAACCCCGCTGTGTCCCCAGGGTCTTCAGGCTACTCAGCAAGACTCACCTGACTCACTTCTCCTCTTATTTTATTTTTTGGTTAATCTTCACTGAGACTATTTTTCTTTCTTTAAAAAAAAAAATATTTTATTGATTTTTCACAGAGATGAAGAGAGAGGGATAGAGAGTTAGAAACATCGATGAGAGAGAATCATCGGTCAGCTGCCTCTTGCACACCCCCTACTGGGAATGTGCCCACAACCAAGGTACATGCCCTTGCCCGGAATCAAACCCGGGACCTTTTAGTCCGCAGGCCGACGCTCTATCCACTGAGCCAAACCGGTTCCGGCAATTGAGGCTATTTTTCCATATTTCCTTTAGAGAGTGAGAGAGGGGGAAGAGAGAAAAATCGATGTGAGAGAAACACATCCATTGGTTGTCTCCTGCACAGATCCCCACGGGGGCCCAGGTGGGGGAGGAGCTTGCAATCATGGTAGGTGCCCCTGACCAGAATCGAACCCAGGACCCTTTGGTCCATAGGCCGGTGCTCTATCCACTGAGCCAAACTGGCCAGGGCAACTCCTCATCTCTGACCATGATGGACAGAGCTGATCCTGACCCTTAAGATGGGTCCCTGTTCAGGTGAGGACTTGGGACTCTCGCCTTCGCCTGCCCAGCTCAGCCACTGCCCTTCTTGCTTCCTCCCCTCCATCCACGCTGACCTTTCAACTACGTGAAAATGCAGGGCCCTGTCGTGCCCTGGGCTTTTGTGCCTGCTGTCCTCTCAGACCCACACACTCTTCTCTTCCCCCCTGAACTCTACTGGTCCTTCAAATCTCAGTTTGGAAATCACTTCCTCCCAGCCCTTCCTATATCAAGTGCACACGTTCTCACCACTATCTAATGCCTCTCACCCCTATCAGAATGCATGTTTATGGGACAGTAAGGATGCCTTACCACTGTATCCCCCAGTGATGGGCACAGAGCCTGGCCCAAGATACGTTCTCCAGCCGAAACCGGTTTGGCTCAGTGGATAGAGCGTCGGTCTGTGGACTGAGGGGTCCCAGGTTCGATTCCGGTCAAGGGCATGTACATTGGCTGTGGGCACATCCCCGGTGGGGGGTGTGCAGGAGGCAGCTGATCGATGACTCTCTCTCATCGATGTTTCTAGCTCTCTATTCCTCTCCCTTCCTCTCTGTAAAAAATGAATAATATATATATTTTAAAAAAAGATATGTTCTCAATAGCAGTTTATCGAATAAGTGAGTGATTGAATCCTTGCTCACTAACCTACCTCGGCGGCAGGGAACTTACTGCTTTTGGAAGAGCCTGTTCCATCTGTCCTTCAGAAGGATCTCCCCAACCAACGCTCAGGAGACTCCCTGGAACCGAGGCCCGGAGTGAGAGCACTTGGAGGTCTTGGCGCAGAGACAGGTCCATTCACTTGTCCTGAGGGCTCGTGCAGACTCACCTGGCCCTGACCGAGCCCTCGGCGGCGGCGGCGGCACTGGCCAGATCTCTCGCAGCCTGGCGCCACCTGTAGGCTGGCACTTGAGACACCATCATAGTCATATACATCTTCACCTCAGAGCAGCCAATCGCCTCTGGGGACCAAGACACCAGCAACTTAGTCTGGGCTGGGGGAGGCCAGGGAGGAAGCACTGGATTCTTACTGCCTCATTCAACCCCCAGGCCAGCCCCGTAAGGTGGGAGACGCTATTCCCATTTCACAGATGCACAAACTGAGGCTTCTGGATGGATGCTATTTGCCTGAGGTCCCACAGTGGGTTAGTGGCAAAGCTAGGCTGAACTCCAAAACCCTACCTCTTGCCCCGGCCGGTTTGGCTCAGTAGACAGAGCGTCGGCCTGTGCACTGAAGGGTCCTGGGTTTGATTCAGATCAAGGGCATGTGCCCGGGTTGCAGGTCCAATAGGGGGCATGCAAGAGGCAGCCGATCAATGATTCTCTCTCATCAGTTATGTTTCTATTTCTCTCTCTTCTTCCCTCCTCTCTGAAATAAATAAAAATAGATTAAAAAAACAAACACACACACACACACACACAAAAGAACTCTTTCCTCTGCCCCTCTGCTTGGTGCCTCTTGTCCACCTGCCCTGCTCCAGGCCCATTCTGCCCGAAGGTCCTAAGGGTCCCATGGCTCCTCACATCTGAGGCCCCCCGGGGGCCTCAGCAGCTGGACCTGGGCAGCAGCTAAGGGCTGGCTGAATGCCAGGAGCCATCCCTTCTTTTTGCTGTTGGTCATTCCCCAAGCTGCAGAGGGACCCAGACCAAAATTAGGTCAAGGAGCTGACTTACAGACACAGGCTCCTGAGAGCTCAGCCGCTCGTTTGCTGTACGACCTTGGCTCGGTGCCTTCCCTTCTGGGGACTTCCATTTATCACCTGTGACGGGGGCACAGACCCCTCTCCAGCCCGTGTGCCAGCTTTCAGGCAAGCTGCTCCCTCCAGCCGCCTCACCCGGGAACCCTCTCTCTCACCTGAGGAATGAGGTCCCCTCCGAGGCCCCTGGGGGGGCGGAGCCCCAGCGTACACTGCACAGAGCCCCATCCCTGATGGGGTCACCGATCCTGGGGAGGGTGGGCCCTGGGTTGGGGACCCGGTTTCCCCAGCTTCAGCCCCTCTCTACCTCCATCTCTCTCATCACGTCTGTTCCTTCTGCTCTCTGTGGCCTTTGCAGAGCCATTCCCCGGGGCACTCTGCCTCTCCTGCCTCTTCCTCTACGTCCTCCCCCCCTTTTCCTCCCACTGATGTTTACCCATGCCTCCTCTGTGCACAGATCGCCGGACAAGCTCAGTCCCGTCCTTGCAAAGTCACGGTGAGCAGGGAGACGGACCAGGAAACCAAGTTCCAATTCATTCACCATCCCACATCCTGAGTCCCCCTGCCATGGCCCTCGCTTGCGCAGCCTGCTCTCCACGCTCAGCCTGAGCCATCGTGTTCAAACAGAGCCCGGAACATGCCTCCCTTCTGCTCAACCCCTCCCACGGCTCCCCGTCTCCAAGGAAAAGCCCGTGTCCTTGCTGTGACCTGCAAGGCCCGCACGATCCACTCATCGCCTCCCGCTCTCCCCTCCGAACACGCCACTCCAGCTCTGCCGGCTGCCTCGCTGGCTTTCAACATGCCAAGCATGCTCCTGCCTCAGGCCTCTGCGTGTGCCCTTGTGCTGCTAGGAGTGTCTTCCTCCCAGTATCCATGTGGCCTCCCTCCCTTCCTGATTCAGAGGCCTTCCCTGGCTGCCCAGCTAAATACTCCATTCCTGCCTTCTGGCCTTTTCTCTGCCCTATTTTTATTTTTTTCTTGACACTACCAAGTGATGTAATTATTTGTTTGTCTGTCCCCCTACAGGAGTGTAAATTCCATGAGAGCTCTTGGGGTTCCCAGGAAAGAGAGAGAGAGAGAGAGAGAGAGAGAGAGAGAGAGAGAGAGAGAGACTACAAGGAAACGGAAAAAAAAGAAAAGGCAATACTAATAACCTCACCACTATATATTTTATTGATTTTTAACAGAGAGAAAGGGAGAGAGATAGAGAGCTAGAAACGTCGATGAGAGAGAAACATCGACCAGTTGCCTCTTGCACACCCCTACTGGGGATGTGCCTACAACCAAGGTACATGCCCTTGACCGGAATCGAACCTGGGACCTTTCAGTCCACAGACCGATGCTCTATTCACTGAGCCAAACCGGCTTCGGCACCATTATAATCATACATAAAGCCTCAATAATTAGAACAACTTGATTTGGGTGCAGAAAGAGACAAAGAGACCCACGGACTGGGATAGAATTCCAGTGTACAGAGATTTAGTATTTGATAGATTTGATAAAGTGGAGAATAGACTCTAATACAATGTTAGGACAGCTAGGCAACCGAGGTGGGGGGATGAGAACTGTACTTCACATTGAGTCCCAAGACAAGCTCCAAAGGATCAAAGACACATGTTTAAAAAAATCAAAATAAAATCATAAAAGCAATAAGCAATAGGAAAAAAAGGGAGGATCTATCATTCTTCGTGGGAGAAGTCTAACCATGTCACAAAAGCCGAAGAGCCGGTTTAAAAGATTGATAAAGTCGATTTATACAAATCAAAAACTTTTGCATGGGTAAACACTCTAAATCCAAGTCATAAGACAAGTGACAGACGAGAGGGAAATATTGGCAACCCAGATCACGGATAAAGGGTCATCTATAAAAATTATTACAAAGACTTGGAAATTCATTACAAGGAACAACAATCTAATGGAAATGGGCATAGGATCTGAACTGACCGTCTCCAGAAGAGACTGCTAAGCATGTTGAAAAGGAGCTCCAAGCCCCTGGAAAGAAATGAAAGTCAGGAAAGCCACTCTGGGATACTATTTCTTACCAGTCTGGCAAAAAATCCAAAAGTTTAATAATACACTCTGTGGGCATTTCTTTTTAATGTTTATTTATTTCAGAGAGGGAGAGGGAGAAAGAGAGATAGAAACATCCATGATGAGAGAGAATCATTGACCGGCTGCCTCCTCACACCCCACACTGGGGATGGAGCCCACAACCAGGCATGTGCCCTGACTGGGAATCGAACCGTGACCTCTTGGTTCATAGGTTGATGCTCAACCACTGAGCCATGCTGGCCAGGCTCTGTGGGCATTTCTGTAAGGACACAGTCTTCTCACAGAATACTCTCATGCTTGTGAATATAAATTGATATTAAGTCCCCAAAAGAGCATTTGACCAGAATCTATCAAAATTATAAAAGCATCCAGATATTCTTCTTTTGGGAATTTATCCTTCATATATCCTTTTTTTAAAAATTTAAATCCTTTATTGTTTAAAGTATTACATATGTCTCCTTTCCCCCCATGACTCTCCCTGGCCACTCCCACCCTATCCTTCATATATTCTTGCACAAGTGAGGAATGAGGTTTATATAAAGCTGTCCTCTGCAGCAATGTTTGCAATAGCAGAAGACTGGAAACAACTCAACTGTCCATTAGTAAGGGGTTAGGTTAGATAGAGCACAGTCTGGCCATTAAGTGGAATATTATGCAACCGTGAAAAAGTACGGGGGAGGTCTGATTGGAAAAGTTCTGTAAATATTAAGTTTAAAAAGCAAGGTGCAGCAGCGTATGATATTACATCTTTTGTCAAAAAGGGGGAATGATACACATATTCATAATATACTCATATATTCATAATCTTACTGATGGCAACATAACCAGTGATTAAGAGCACAAACTCATGTATGGGGGGGCGGGCAAAGGTAAGATATATACACAGACAATAATTTAATTAAAAAAATAAGGGGAAAATAAAAAGAATGGATTTTATTCCTGAATGCTTAGGAGATCCATAGAATGAGTTCTCTTATGCCTTATAAAAAACTAGTTGACTGAAACCGGTTTGGCTCAGTGGATAGAGCATCGGCCTGTGGATTGAAAGGTCCCGGGTTTGATTTCGGTCAAGGGCATGTACCGTGGTTGCGGGCACATCCCCAGTAGGGGGTGTGCAAGAGGCAGCTGATGGATGATTCTTTCTCATCGATGTTTCTTAACTCTCTATCCCTCTCTTTTCCTCTCTGTAAAATATCAATAAAATATATATATTTTTAAAAAACACACCAGTTGGTGGAGACTGGTTTGGCTCAGTGGATAGAGAGTTGGCCTGCAGATTGAAAGGTCCCAGGTTCGATTCCGGTCAAGGGCATGTGCCTTGGTTGCGGGCACATCCCCAGTAGGGGGTGTGCAAGAGGCAGCTGATCGATGTTTCTAACTCTCTATTCCTCTCCCTTCCTCTCTAAAAAATCAATAAAATATATATTTAAAAAAAAACAATGAACTAGTTGGAATAGATTTTGCCAAAGATAAGAAAACTACAAAGCAGAATGGCCATTTTTTAAAAATATATTTTATTGATTTTATACAGAGAGGAAGGGAGAGAGATAGAGAGTTAGAAACATCGATGAGAGAGAGTCATCGATCAGCTGCCTCTTGCACACCCCCTACTGGGGATATGCCCGCAACCAAGGTACATGCCCTTGACCGAAATCAAACCCAGGACCCTTCAGTCCCCAAGCCGACGCTCTATCCATTGAGCCAAACCGGTCCTGGCCAGAATGGCCATTTTTTTACATTGGCAAGTGTATGGATTTTGGTATAGATGTTTTTCTACATGTTAGCAAGCCATTCATTGTTGCAAATGAAACCAGTTTAATGAAAAAAATAAAATAAAATAAAATATCATTTACTGCTGAAAAAAAAAAAAGAGCACAAACTCAGCCCTGGCTGGTGTGCTCAGTGGTTAGAGCATCAGCCTGCAAACCTAAGGGTCGCAGGTTCGATCCCAGGCCCCGTCAGGGCGTGTGCGGGAGGCAACCAATCCATCAATGTGACGCTCTCACATTGATGTTTCTCTTTCTCTCCCCCTCTCTTTCCTTCCACTCTCTCTAAAATCAATGGGAAGAAGTATCCTTGGTGAGGATTAACAACAACAAGAAGAGCACAAACTCAGACCCAGGTTGCCCGAGTTCAAATATTAGCGCACATTCTGGTACTATCCTGGGTTGGACAGCGTCCCATCAGAATTCATGTCTAGCTGGGCCTGTGGGTGTGACCTCATTTGGAAACAGGGCCTCTGGAGGTGGAGTCAGTTTAGATGAGCTCATACCTGAAGTGGGCCCTACACCCAACACGACTAGTGTCCTTACAGGAAGGGGGACATTTGGTCACAGAGTCAGACACACAGGGAGAATGCCATGGGAGGACAGAGGCAGAGGGTGGAGTGGGGCATCCACAGCCGGGGGATGCCAAGCATTGCCGGCCACCACGTGGTTCTAGGACAGAGGCACC
Source organism: Nyctalus aviator (assembly GCA_036971965.1). NCBI lineage: Eukaryota > Metazoa > Chordata > Mammalia > Chiroptera > Vespertilionidae > Nyctalus > Nyctalus aviator. Next base: position 179,134,206 of record CM072923.1, read on the forward strand.
GACCAGACTCTCCCAAGAACCTCTTAAAGGAACAACGCCTCCATTTTGGACTTCTCCAGAACGGTGAGCATACATTCCTCCTGCTGGAAACCACCCAGGTGGTGGCCGTTTGCTACGGCAGCTCTAGGAAGCGAATACAGCTACGCGGAGCTGTGCCATCTTGGGCAAGTGATTCAGCTTCTCTGTGCCCCAGGTTCCTCACCCCTAAAACAGGGATCATAGGCCGTACCTCGTGGAGCTGAGGGTATAAGGATGAAAGGAGTTAATCTTGTAAGTAACTCAGAAATTTAGAATAAGGCCTGAGACATAGTAAGTGTTATGTCAATATTAACTAAATAGATGCCTGTGTTTGCATAAAGGAGTCTTAGAAAGACAAGCAAGAAACTGGTACGTGTGGTTGGTAGAAGAGACGGGATGAAGAGGTGAGGGACAGATGGGAGCAAGACTCTGCAGGGCCATATATTCTTTCTTTCTGAACCATAAAAATATAGTATCTATTTGCAAATTATTTAAAAACACAAATCATATTGCTGTTCCTGCTCAAAACCCTCCAGTGGTTCCCCATCACATGTATAACAAAACAAAATGTTCTTCCTGTGCTGGCAAACACCCACCAGGAGGTGAGCACCTCTCCCCACAGCTCTCGACTCCTTTCCCCTCATTCACCCTCCTGCGGCCTTGACGGTGGCCTTGGCACTGACTCTTCCCTCACCTCATTCGGGCCCCTCAGACTATCCCTGCTGCAGAGGCACCGCTCACCTAAAGTCAAAGCAACTCCACCCCGATTGCCACAGGCTCTATCACTCTCCCTGCTTTACTTCTCTTCAAAGCAGGCATCCCCTGGCACATCTGTGTCTCCTCCCACTTCTGGTTCCGGTTCCAGTGGGGGGTGGGGGCGGGGAGGGACCCTGTCTGTCTTGTTCACCGCTGTATCTGCAGTCCTAACACAGAGCTTGGCACACCCAATCAATGGCTGTTGAATGAATGGATGAAAGGAGATAAAACATGCAAGGTGCTTAGCATGGTGCCTGGCCCGCCCCCTCCCCTTCCCTTCCCTCCCCTTTCCTCCCCTCCCCTCCCCTCCCCTCCCCTCCTCTTCCTTTCCCTCTCCTTCCCTTCCCTTCCCTTGGTCATCTTCACTCTCTTCGTACCCCACCCCCACCAGGAACACCTCCCATGTGACCATACGGTGCCTTCTCTCAGGACCTCGTTTCTCATCCAATTGTACTCTCTCATCTCCAAGTGACCTTCATACTCAGCTGTTGACCTGGGAAGGGACTTGCCTCTTCCGTCGGACAATGGCTCCCCTGTGCAGACGCTGTGGGAACCGTGGCTCGGCCTCGCTCTGGCTCACTCCTTTCCCAGGGCTCAGCCTGCGGGCTACCCACAGGGACACTGTGTCATTTCCTGGCCCCGTGAGGAACTCCGGGCTCGTTCCCCCTCTCTGCCAGTAAGTCCCTTCCTCAGTCCAACTGAAGCCATTCTTGCGACAACAGAGAATATTTCCTTTTAGTGCCTCAGGGCTGTGGTTGGCCAGTTCTTCCCATGGCATCTGCTGCTTGTCAGGGACTTGGGGGTGGACCCTCACCGTGGAGTCTCAGTCTAGGCTCAGGCAGAGCGGCGCTGGCCAGCTTTCTTCTCCGGTTAGCTCTGAGGTTCTCAGCGGGGTCAGCTCAGAGGGTCCCAGCAGGGTCAGCTCAGAGGGTCCCAGCAGGGTCAGCTCAGAGGGTCTCAGCGGGGTCAGCTCAGAGGGTCCCAGCGGGGTCAGCTCAGAGGGTCTCAGCGGGGTCAGCTCAGAGGGTCTCAGTGGGTCTCAGCGGGGTCAGCTCAGAGGGTCCCAGCAGGGTCAGCTCAGAGGGTCTCAGCGGGTCTCAGCAGGGTCAACTCGGAGGGTCCCAGCAGGGTCAGCTCAGAGGGTCTCAGCGGGGTCAGCTCAGAGGGTCTCAGCGGGGTCAGCTCAGAGTGTCTCAGCGGGTCCCAGCAGGGTCAGCTCGGAGGGTCCCAGCGGGGTCAGCTCAGAGGGTGTCAGCGGGACCCAGCAGGGTCAGCTCAGAGAGTCCCAGCGGGGTCAGCTCGGAGGGTCTCAGCAGGGTCAGCTCGGAGGGTCCCAGCAGGCCATCCAGGGCACCAGCACCTGGTGCATCAGGCTGTTGGGGTCAGACCCAAGGTGCTGTGGGAGCTGTTGTGGGAGTTAATGAACTTGAATGAGGGAAAAGGTGAAGGCCTGTGACCTTGACCACCTGGATCCCACCTCTCCCTTCTTTTCCTTTTTTAACCATTTGTACGCCATAAACCTCTATAGATGCAAGCAGCGGAACTTTTTTAAATTAAATTCAAAATATCGTGGCAGTTAACTGGTTAAGTATATTTTTATTGATTTCAGAGAGGAAGGGAGAGGGAGAGAGAGATAGAATTTCAATGAGAGAAAATCAATGATGAGAGAGAATAATTGATCAGCTGCCTCTTGCACACTCCCCATTTCTTAGGAGATCAAGCCCACAACCTGGGCATGTGCCCTTGACCGGAATCGAACCCGGGACCCTTCAATCCACAGGCCAACACTCTATCCACTGAGCCAAACCAGCTAGGGCCCCCCTCTCCCTTTTTAATTCATCCATCCATTCACTCAGCCTTTCAGGGTAAAAGTTAGGAGCCTACTGTGTGCCAGCATTACTAAGTGCTCTTACATTCTCTAATCTTGCTTTCCCTGTCTATAAAATGGGGCTAATAGTACACTAGTTATATTGTCATTGTGAAGATTAAATGAGTTTATTCTATATATATATATAAAAAAAAGGGTAATATGCAAATTGTCCCCCCAACCAGGAGTTCGATCAGTAGTTCAACTGGGAGTTTGACCAGGGGGCAGGGCCAGCCAGACCCCATCCATGCATGAATTTGTGTCCCGGGGCCTCTAGTTGTATATAAAGCCCTTAGCATAATACTTGGCTGATTGCAAATACTCAATAAACATGTTCCAATTTAATCATCACTGGGGGATGCCAGCTCTGGGCCAGGCTCTCGGGGGTGCAGTGGAAAAGGCAGATATAAAGCAGATGTTTATAAAATAAAGTCCAAGCAACTGGGTATTTGGGGACAAAGTGGAGCTGGGAGCCCGCCTGCCTGCTGCTCTGCTGGGTGTCCTTGGGGAAGGCACTCCCTCTCCAGTCCTGCCGGGAGAAGACAAAGGTCAGGATGGGACTGATGCCTAAAAGCAAGGCAGGATAGGTGTAAGGACTTGCGGGTGAGGCAGGAGGCCCTGCTTTTCAATCTCACCTCTGCCAGGTCTTTCCAGCATGACCGAGGGCACGCCCTCCCCACTCCAAACCTCAGGTTCCTCCCCTGAACAGAGGGCATCATCACATGAGGATGCAGGAAGAGAACAGATGGCAAATTTGAGGTGCTGACCCCGGTGGGGGAGCAGTGCCCATCCCAGCCCACCGGAGGCTGTGGAGGAATTTCACCCACAGCCAGGGGGGCCTGGAGCTGGAGCTGCGAAGTTATCCTCGCCACTGTAGCTCCGCTCCCGCGAGTGGCTCTGGTGCTAGAGGAGGCTGAAGACCCAGCACCTGGCCTTTGCCGGGTCCCAAGAAGTCTGCTACGGGGGTCGCCAGATGTGCTGCCTCAGGCTGTCTTGTGTGCAAGCACATCTGAGGGTGTGTGTGTGTGGGGGGGACAGGGACTCTTGGAATATCACATCCGCTCCAATCCTGGGCCGGAGGGGACTGGATAGACAGTCTACTGGATAGACTCACCATAATTGAGTCACTGCGTTCTTGGACAGGTAACTCAGGCTCCCAAGCCTTAGTTTTCCTCCCTGTAAAACAGGGACAATAAGATCGACCTGGAGAGTCTTTCAGAATGAACCTGTCCCATTCGCTAGCTCATGGTCCATTCCTTAATGCTCTCGCCCTTCCCCTGGCGCTGGTGAAGTTATAAGTGAGGTGATTTCTGTCACTTTACTGAGTTTCTCCTTCAGACTCGGGGGATTCTGAGGGTAGACACGGGGCAGGGCTGTGTCTCCTCCATACATTCCAAAGGTTCAGATCACCTCACATGGACTGTGTTCAGTAATAGCACACGACAGGCCCTTCACACACATCATCTCTGTTCATCATATAGCATCGATTTTATTAATATATCAATTTTACAGATGAAGAGACTGAGGCCTAGTACTTGTCCAACGTCACCCAGACTGTAGAAGGAGGAGTGGGGAGTTGCCCAGAGAAGGTGGTGTTGTCAGTTCGGCCAAACTCCAGCTTTCTCACTCATTCACTAGCTGTGTGAACTTGGGCAAGTCTGGAGCTCTCTGGCCGGTTTCCCTACCCCTATCACAGGAAGAATGACTACTTCTCAGGGAGATAATACATGTAGAATGTCTACAATGGGGCCTGCTACCCAGTAAATGCTCAATAAAGGATGCTCCCTCCTCCCCTCCTTCTTTCCCTCCTCCCGCAGGGCCTCCAGGCCTGGGCGTATGCCGGGGCAGGCTGGCCTCGCTTTTGTGTCCCCTCCACTCACACCAATAAGGCCTGGGGGACAGCTGCCCCGCCCAGGGTCTCTCCGTTCCCAGGAAGCCTCGGTCTGCTGCGGGAGGACGGGGAGGGGACCGTCTCCAGCCCGACGGGGACACAGTCCAATCAGAGAGGGCAGGTCCTGGCCCCGGGCCGGGCACTGAGTGAGGAACCACAGCCCGGTGCCACCGCATTGCACAGGCTGTGCTGCTGGGTGTGGGCACCAGAGGCAGCCGTGTTGGCGCTCTGGCGGGGGGGGGCGGGGGGGGGCTGGGGCTCTCTCCCGTGTAGAGCGAGCGGCTGGGGTCACTCGCCTTTTGGACGATGGAACGTGTCTTGCGGGCAGCAACGGGGGAAGCTGGCGTGGTGCACGCAGCTGGTACGTGTTGAAGTGACAGCCCCTCAGGCGGCTAAAGCTGTGCATGGCGGAACAAACAGGAATTGTACCCTGGGGGGCTGAGGCCACCCAGAGTTGGCACGTGCTCTTCCGCCCACCACCTACTGCCCCCTACCCCCCCCTCCGGCACTGGGTCCCCCTGGCCCCCGAGGGCCTCAGGTCACACAGGCTGCAGCGGTTCCCAGGACCCACTGAGGCGGAGTAGGCTCCCCCTCCCCAACGGGGCTCCCGCACTCAGCAAAGAGCTAGGCCGCAGAGAGACCCTGGGAGCACAGGGCTCTGTGCCAGCCGTGCTCCCTCTGCGGCGGGGCCTCCATTCCGGGGAGAGGGCTGCTGGGAAAGGAAGGGGATCCTGCCCGGACGCAGGGGGACGGCCGAGGTGACCTGACCCTTATCTGGAAGGCCCGGAACGCAGGCAGGATGTGTCACCAGGGCCGGCTTCTCCTGGGTGGCCGCTGGAGTCATTGGACCCCAAGGCCACGGTCACCGCACCACCTCGGAGCCCGTGCACAAGGGCTGCTTACGGCTTTCCTGGAGGGGGGTGGCCTGCCCCGGGAACAGGAGAGAGCCGACCCCCCCCCCATCCCAGAATCCTTGGACTGAAGGCTCGGGGTGAAAGGGGGCTCTCTGGGCAGCCTCCAGGCCACACACCAACCCAGCACCGTTCTCACCGCCTCTGGAATGTCGTAGCCCGCCCTGAAAAAGACTCCACCCCCTCCGAAGTAACCCTGTTCCCTCTGACATAGTCAGGTTCCCCCAGACGACTTTTTATCATTATTATTATTATTGATTTTTTTACAGAGAGGAAGAGAGAGGGTTAGAGAGTTAGGAACATCGATGAGAGAGAATCATCGATCAGCTGCCTCCTACACCCCCGCTACTGGGGATGTGCCCGCAACCAAGGTACGTGCCCTTGACCGGAATCGAACCTGGGATCCTTCTGTCCGCAGGCCGACGCTCTATCCACTGAGCCAAACCGGTTTCGGCCCCCCAGAAGACTTTGCCTCCATAACATTCCAGCCTCCCTCTGAAGTTCTCTAGATCCTCCTCGATAATGTAGCGCCTTATGAAATAACCAGGCCCGCCGAAACCGGTTTGGCTCAGTGGGTAGAGTGTTGGCCTGCGGACTGAAAGGTCCCAGGTTCGATTCCGGTCCAGGGCATGTACCTTGGTTGCGGCCACATTCCCAGTAGGGGTTGTGCAAGAGGCAGCTGGTCGATGATTCTCTCTCATCTCTCTCATCGATGTTTCTAACTCTCTATCCCTCTCTCTTCCTCTCTGTAAAAAAAACAATAAAAAAAAATATTTTTTTTTTTTTAAAAAAAAAGAAATAACCAGGCCCTCCGCGCATTCCGTAGCCCCCGCTGCACCCTACTCCAATCCTCTCGGAAGGACTCCAGCCCCCGCTGTGAAACTCCGCTCCACTATTCAACTCCGGCTCAACCTCAAAATGTGTGTGCTCCGACGTTACCACTCCAGGCCTTGAGATGTGCCAACACCCACCATACTCTGCGCCCCGCGTTAATACCCCAGCCCTCACTCCCACGGCAGTCCTCCACCCCCAGGGAAAACCCTCCAGCCGCTCACGGATGCCCCAGCGCCTCTGTAATGCCCTGTCCTGCCGGAGGGAAGGTGGACTCCTAGGTCTGTCCAGAGCACACTGTGGTCGCACTCAGTTCTCCCGCTGGTTCCCATGTCCCCCTGGGCTTCCAACGGCTCCTAGACATTCGTGTAGGGAAGCATCCACACCCCTGGCAAAGGGAGGCTGTGAGAGGGCCCCGCTGGCTTTCTCACGGTTCTCCCAGCCTGGCAGCGTGCCCACCAGAAACCTCCTCCCTGACCTCAGGATAAGAGCCTCTGAAGCTCGTGGTAGGAGCGCCCGGGGGTGGGAGCACCCAGGCCTTGAGGGACGGCACACCCCTGACCTGCCAGGTTGATTGTCAGCCACCCAGAGGCAGTCCCAGGCCAAGTCAGCCCCAGCACTCGGCAGCTTCCCCGCTGGCCTGCTCTGAGACGCCTGTCCTCGGGGCCATGGCCTGCTGAGAAATGGTAGCCAGGCCAAGGCCAAGGCCAAGCTGCCTCTGTCCAAGGAACATGGTGACCCACCAGGGCCTCTGAGTCATCAGGGAACAGAGCTGGGCACTGGGAATGGCTTGAGAAGGTCCGACCTGACCTACTTTGTGCTCATCCAAGGGCCACCCGCTGGATCCCCCTCACGCGAGGGTGAGGGCAGGCAGAGCCCAGCAAGTACCTGCGCGCCCAGTGGCTTCCTTTTTAAAAAAATATACTTTATTGATTTTTTACAGAGAGGAAGAGAGAGGGACAGAGAGTCAGAAACATCGATCAGCTGCCTCCTGCACACCCCACACTGGGGATGTGCCGGCAACCAAAGTACATGCCCTTGACCGGAATCAAACCCGAGATCCTTCAGTTTGCAAGCCGACGCTCTATCCACTGAGCCAAACCGGGTTTGGCTGGGAGGGGATCTTAATGATGGGCTCTGCCAGCAGAAGGAACTAGGTCCCAAGCCCAGCTCTGCTGTGTTACTTTAGGCAAGTCGCTTTCCCTCTCTGAGCTGCATTGTCTTTGCTTTTGAAACAGAGTAATAGCCCTTACCTTGCCCCTTACCAGTTTTCTCCATGGCTCAAAGAAGAGAGTGGTTGTAGAATGAATCTTTCACTTGACAAATATTTATAGAGTGCCAGGTCTGCTTTAGATGTAGACTTACTGTATTTTATTATTTCTCCATGTATCCATCAGCTCATGAGTATGAAGGAACTAGGGTATGGAGCGTTGATGGGAAAGAGTCTGAAACTCCTGATCAGCCCTAGCCAGTTTGGCTCAGTGGATAGAGCATCGGCCTAGAACCAAAGGGTCCCCGGTTTGATTCTGGTCAAGGGCACGTATCTTAGTTGCAGGCTTCTCCCGGGCCCAAGCCCAGATCAGGGCCCGTGCAGGAGGCAACCAATCGATGTGTTTCTCTTGCATCAGTGTTTCTCTCTATTTTTTCCCTCTCTCTTCCACTCCCCCCCAAAGTCAATGGAAAAATATCCTCAGGTGAGGATCAACAACAAATAATAAGAAGAAAAATTTTAAATAAAACTCCCGATCAGACCTCCCTCCCTGGCTCCTGGCCATTTTTTGTGCACCTGCTATGTACGAGGTACGTTTCCTTTCCTCCTCATTCTGGGAGACAAAGATTACTGTTCTGGTTTTACCGATGTGGAAACTAAAGCTTGGAGTTGTTAAGTCGCTTGCCTAAGATAACGAAGTTAGCAACCTGTGAGGCCTAAATTTAGATCACACGGCCTTTGACAAGAAAGATGTCAGAGCATCACTACAATCCTCTTCCACCTTCACCTCCCGCCCCCTAGCTCCTGGGCTGAGGGTAAATGAGCCAGGTCTGTCATTAGGGGCCCTGGCGGTGGGGGGAGGGGAGGGTTAGGGGAAGCTCAGCCCACACCAACCTGACCTCCAGGAGTCCCCAGTCTGATTGAGGGCAAGAGAACTGGACTCCTAGCAGAACTGGAGGTTGGACAGGCCTCCTCGGGCATCTTGTCCTACTCTGTCCTTATCCAGACCAGGGATCAGAGGCCCAGAGGTGGGCAGACACCTGCTCAAGGTCACTCCATCAGAGGCCCTGCCTCTCACGCAGGTGAAGTCTTGCCTGCCCATGATAGGAAGAGGTTGACAAAGACCCCCTTGTCTGTGGTGCAGACAAGAAATGCTCAAGGTTCAGAGGAAATACTACTGGCCTAAAAGATTGAGCCTAGGAGAAAAAAAGAGGCGGGGGGGGGGGTGGTGGTGGAATGGGGTGGGCCTAACCAGTTTGTCTCAGTGGATAGAGCATCGGCCTGTAGACTGAAGGGTCCCAGGTTCGATTCCGGTCAGGGGCATTACTTTGGTTGTGGGCACATCCCCCGTGGGGGGTGTGCAGGAGGCAGCTGATGGATGTTTCTCTTTCATCCATGTTTCTAGATTTCTATCCCTCTCCCTTCCTCTCTGTAAAAAAAATATATATATATATATATATATATATATATATTTTTAAATATATAAAATATATTTAAAAGGGGGGGGGGCAGAAGGCGGGGGAGCCTCCGGGAAAGGGTTGGTGTGGGGCTTGTGATGTGCATCACCACGGAGGCCCACGCATGAGGTCAGTCCTTGTTGGCCCTCTGCTTGCTCACCTCCAGAGACCAGCCACTCTGCTGCTCATTGGCTCTGATGGCTGCAGTTCTTCCTGCTCCTGAGCTGGAATTCCGCCGGCCTGAGCCTCCACCTGCTGGTCATGCTGTTGTCTGGGATCCCAGAAGGCGTGTCATCCCTGGCCCCAGACCCACCGAGGCGGAGGGGTGGGGGAGGGGATCTCTATCACAGATCTCACCTGTGGTCAATCTAATTATCCTTCAGAGCTGCTACTGGTTACTCAACCCTCTCCCCCAAGCAACGTTTATTCCTTCTCTCACTCCTGTTTCAGACAGCACCTATCAAGCTCCTACTAGGTGCCAGGTGCTTGCAAAGTGCTGGTAGGTTAAACAACAAAATCCCTGCCTACAGGAGTTGAAAGTTTAGGAGGGAGAGGAAAAAACACACACTGACTAATGATAGCTGGGTTTTCCTCTCAAAAATGTCTAACCAAGGTTTACAGGTTGCATTTGGCGGTGATGTCTCTTGGTTGTCTTTCAATAGAGCAGAGTCACCGAAACCAGTTTGGCTCAGTGGATAGAGCATTGGCCTGTGGACTGAAAGGTCTCAGGTTCGATTCCAGTCAAGGGCATGTACCTAGGTTGTGGGCACATACCCAGTAGGGAGTGTGCAGGAGGCAGCTGATCAATGATTCTCTCTTACCGATGTTTTTAACTCTCTATCCCTCTCTCTTCCTCCCTGTATAAAATCAATAAAATATATATATTTTAAAAATAGAGCAGAGTCGTTCCCATTATGTCTTTTTTTTTTTTTTTTAAATGACAACTTTGTAAAGTGGCCTGGCCCATTGTGTTCTAGAATGCTCCACAGGAACAGGTGAGTCTGAAGGTTTCCTCACAGTGTCCCTCACCTCACTCCTCTAAGCCTGGGCTCTCTTGTCCCTGGAAGTTAGGTCGAGAGCAGGGGTTGGCAAACTTCTGTAAACGGCCAGAAGTATTTTTAGCTTTGCATATCATACTGTCTGTGTTGCAACTACTTGGCTCTGTCATTGTAGCATGACAGCAGCGGCCATAGGCAATATGTAAATGAACATGTTTCAATACTTTATTTATAGACATTGAAATTTGGATACACATAATTTTCATATGTCACTCAATATATACATCTTACCTAATAATAGAGAAACAAGTAAATTGGCCGTACCTTCACTATGCCCACAACCAATTAGAATGAGTATGCAAATTAACAGAACAAAGATGGCAGTTAATTTGCATACATACGTGGGTCCTGGAATCTCCTGGGCACCCAGGTCACTCCCAGCCCGCCATCAGGGAGAGGCTTTAGGCTTGGGAAGGGGCTGAGCCTGGGATTGGAGGGAAGGGGAAAATATCAATGGAAACATATCCTCAGGTGAGGATAAAAAGAAAGATAAAGAAAGAAATGTCATATCCTATGAGAGACACATCTTGAAAATGCTTAAAGAATGTTGTCAATTTTTCATGGTGAAGGGACTGGAGTCCGTGTTGATGAAAATGCCTGGGGTGACTGGCAGTGGCTGCAGCAGCAGGGTGATGGGGCTGGCGCCTTCACCTGATCAGCCTGGTCGCCTCAAGCAAAGGGAGGCCAGACTGTGGCTTAGGACCGCTCCCCATGGGGAGCAGGCCTATGCCATCAATAGGACATCTCTTGAGGGCTCCCAGTATGTGAGAGGGGGCTGAGGGACACCTCCTTAGTGCACAAATTTTGTGCACCAGGCACCTAGTAATGTGTGTGTGTGTGTGTGTGTGTGTGTGTTAATCCTCATCCAATGATCATTTTCCATTGATTTTTTTTGAGAGAGAGTGAAAGGGAGGGAGAGAGACAGAGAGAGAAACATTGACGTGAGAGAGACACATCAATTGGTCCCCTCCCCTGCCCACACTCACCCCGACTGGGCCAGAGCCTGCAACTGAGGTACGTGCCCTTGACTGGAATCAACCTTCAGTCCATGGGCTGACACTCTATTCACTGAGCCAAATCAGCCGTGGCTGTCTCTCAATATTATTCTCCCGTTGATCCTTTGAACCATTTAAAAACGTAAAACCACTTTGGCTCACGGGCTGCACAGAAACCGGCAGAGGGCCATAGCTGACCCATAATTTGCTGAGAGCAGTTACAGCACATCTCCCCGTTGGAAAGGAGAGAGCCTCTTTGGGAATACCAGATCAGCAGGGCAGTGCTCCAGCCCCGGGTGCAGCTCTGGTCTTTAAAACCTTTCACCTCGCCCTGGCTGGCGTGGCTCAGTGGGTAGAGCGTTGGCCTGTGGACTAAAGGATCTCAGGTTTGATTCTGGTCAAGGGCACAGTCCCACGAATGAAGATGGGGGGGGGTGCAGGAGGCAGCCGATCTATAATTCTCTCTCACCATGGATGTTTCTATCTCTCTCTCCCTCTCCCTTCCTCTCTGAAATCAATAAAAGTATATTTTAAAACAAACAAAAACCATTTCGCCCAGTGCCGTGTTCAGCAAACTGCGAGCCACAGGCAGCTCTTTGGCCCCTTGAGTGTGGCTCTTCCACAAAATACCACAGCCTGGGCGAGTCTGTTTTGAAGAAGTGGCATTAGAAGAAGTTTAAATTTGCCGGGACCGGTTTGGCTCAATGGATAGAGCGTCGGCTTGGGGACTGAAGGGTCCCGGGTTCGATTCCGGTCAAGGGCATGTACCTTGGTTGCGGGCATATCCCCAGTAGGGGGTGTGCAAGAGGCAGCTGGTCGATGACTCTCTCTCATAGATGTTTCTAACTATCTCTCTCCCTTCCTCTCTGTATAAAAATCAATAAAATATATTTTAAAAAAAAGAAGTTTAAATTTAAAAAATGTGGCTCTCAAAAGAAATTTCAATCGTTGTCCTGTTGATATTTGGCTCTGTGGACGAATGAGTTTGCCGACCACTGTCAAAGGAGGGGAGAGGGAGAGAGAGATAGAAACATCTGCGATGCACTGAATCATGCTGCTCCCAAAATTTATGTTGAGGCCCTAACTCCCACAATGACAGTATGTGGAGATGGGGCCTTCTGGAAATCATGAAGGTCAAATAAGGTGTGCAGGCTGGCCCTAACCCAATCTGACAGGTGTCCTCACAAGAAGAGACAGCAGAGCTGGCTCTGTCTCTGCCATAGAGAAGCTGTCTTCTACAGCCAGGCCAGAAGCCAGCCCGGCCAGAACCGGACCCAGGGCTTCTAGCTTCCAGAACTTACTCCTGTGAGGAATAAATGCTTGTTGTCTGCCTCGCCCCATCTATGGTACATGGATGAGTTTTGCCTAAGTCAGTGATCTTGCTGGGGCTGCAAAACGGAGTTTTTCTAGTTCTCACATTCCTTCTGGTGGGTTAGCTGGCATTTCTCTACAAGAAAACCAAAATACCAAAACCTTTCCCTCATCCATTAGAGATGGCCCTAACCACAGTTCCTCCCAAAAAGAAAGGAGAAATGCTTCATTCTCTAAGGGAAGGGTTTTGTTTTTTCTCTGAAAATGAGAATATCGAGAGCCTGTTCATATGCTGAGGGAATGATTCCAGGGGAAGGATGGTGCAGGAGAGGAGGGAGTTACAGGTGTGAAGTCACAGAAGGTGAGAGGATTCGGAGTGCAGGTGGAGGAGGAGGAGGAGAGGTGGGAATTTAGGGGACGAAGGAAGGGTGTGAATTGGTTGTCGGGGCAGACAGAGGGCCAGCTTACTGAAAAACTGCCCTGAAAAACAGCAACCAAAAACCTGGCCAGTTGTGGGCTTGATCCCTGAGGGGGCGGGGGTATGCACGATTGATGATGTTCCTCTCTCATTGATGTTTCTGTCTATTCCTCTCTTCTCTCTCTAAAAATCAATAAAAACATTAGAAAGGGCCGAAACCAGTTTGGCTCAATGGATAGAGTGTTGGCTTGGGGACTGAAGGGTCCCGGGTTCGATTCCGGTCGGGGGCATGTACCTTGGTTGCGGGCATGTCCCCAGTGGGGGGTGTGCAGGAGGCAGCTGATTGATGACTCTCTCTCATCAATGTTTCTAACTCTGTATCTCTCTCCCTTCCTCTCTGTACAAAATCAATAAAATATATTTTAAAAAAACAAAACAAACAAACAAAAAAACATTAGAAAGGAACTGTCCTGGAGGATTGTTGAGCTTGGCTAGTGTACTTTAAAAAACCCTCACCGGGCCGAAACCAGTTTGGCCAGTGGATAGAGTGTCGGTCTACGGACTGAGAAGTCCCAGGTTTGATTCTGGTCAAGGGCATGTACATTGGTTGCAGGCACATCCCCAGTAGGGGGTGTGCAGGAGGCAGCTGGTCTATGTTTCTCTCTTATCTATGTTTCTAGCATCTCTATCCCTCTCCCTTCCTCTCTTTGGAAAAACCAATAAAATATATTAAAAAAAACAACCAAAAAAAAAACCAAACACAAAAAACCAACTCTCACCAGAGGATATGCTTTATTGATTTTAGAGAGAGGGGAAAGGCATAGGGAAGGGCAAGAGGAGAGAGAGAGAGAGAGAGAGAACTCTTGATCTGTTGCCTCCCTTATCACCCCACTGAGGATCATACCTGAGGCCTAGGTGTGTGCCTGACTGGCAATCGAACTGCAGCCTTTGGTGTACAGGATGACACTTCAACCAACTGAGCCACGCGGGCCAGGGGCTGGCCAATGTCCTGAGGCGGGGGGTTGTGGGCATGTCTGCATGCAGGTAGTTTTCCTCCCTCCTTGCCCAGAGGAAGTGGCTGGGTGGATTGCTGCAGACCTGGAGCTCTCCAGGTGGGCAGGCCAGAGCAGAGGGAGGCAAGCAGTGCAGGGTCTTTTCGAAGGAGGACTGTGCAGAGGAACAACAGAAACTAGGCTGGTTAATAACAGAAGTGAGCCCTAGCGGGTTTGGCTTAGTGGATAAAGTATCACCTGGCAGACTGAAGGGTCCGGGATTTGACCCTGGTCAAAGGCATGTACCTCAGTTGAAGGCTCAATTCCCAGCTCTCATTGGGGCACATGCAGGAGGCAACCAAATCAATGAGTCTCTCTCACATCGATGTTTCTCTCTCTCTGTCTCTCCTTCTCCCTTCCATTCCCTATTAAAAAACATTTTTAAAAATCCTATGTAATAAAAGCCTAATATGCGAAGTGTCCTGTCTTCTAGTCGTTGGTTCAAACAATCAAAGCGTAATATGCTAATGATATGCTAAGGCCGCTCAACCACTCTCTATGATGTGCACTGACCATCATGGGGCAGACAGTTGACCAGTCAACCAGTTGCTATGATGTGCACTGGCCACCAGGGGGCAGATGCTCCGACCAGGAGGTTAGCTTGCTGCTGCGGTTCAGCCTATTGGGACTGAGTAAGATGGGCTGCACATTCCCTGGAGCCCTCCCATGGTCCCGCCCCAGCTGGCCAATCTCCCACATCCCTCCCCAGCCCCAATTGTGCACTGGTGGGGTCCCTCAGCCTGGCCTGCATCCTCTTGTAATCTGGGACCCTTCTGGGGATGTCAGAAAACCAGTTTTGGCCTGATCCTGCAGGCCAGGCCAAGAGACCTTACTGGTGTACAAATTTGTGCACTGTGCCTCTAATTTGTGTATATATATATATATATATATATATATATATATATTGCTAATATGCTAAGTGTCTGGCAGTTCAACCATTTGACAGTAACTATGACATGCACTGACCACCAGGGGGCAAATGCTCAATACACAGGCATGGGAACATGGAACAGACTGATGAATCTCAGAGGAAAGAGGGGAGGGGGGAGACCAGAAAGAGATTAACCAAAGATCTTCCTTTTTATAAAAATATTTTTAAATTGATTTCAGAGAGAGGAAGGGAAAGATTGAAACATTAATGATGAGAGAGAATCATTGATTGGTTGCCTCCTCCACACCGCCTACTGGGGATCGAGCCCGCAACCTGGGCATGTGCCCTTGACCAGAATCGCACCTGGGACCCTTCAGTCCACAGGCTGATGCTCTATCCATTGAGACAAACCAGATAGGGCAACCAAAGATCTTATATGCATCCTAGAGGCCCGGTCCAGGCCCCCTCAGGGGATGTTGGACTGCCAGTTTCAGCCCAATCCCTGAGGGCCAGGCCAAGGGACCCCACCAGTGCACAAATCTGTGCACCAGGCCCCTGGTGTTTATGTGAAAAACAAAAAACAGAAGTGAGAGCAGGAGAGTAATTGCTAGATGGGAAATGGATGGGAGGTTTCAGCCAGCCTGCTGGGCTTTGATTTTTGGTTTTGGTATCACTTTTTAAAGTTGATTTAAACAAGCATGTAAGCATGGAGGTGGAAAGGGTAGTGGAGGCCTGTCCTGTGGCCTCTTTGTTCTGTGCCCACAGCACCTGTACCATAAAGGGAGTGAGTGCCACATCGAGGACAAGGACTGGACCTGATTCCTATCTGAGTCCCCAGTACCCAGCCTGGCACAGAGTTGTGACAGGGAAGGCTTGAGGTTTCGCTGAATGACTGAAGGGGAGCAAACACTTATATGGCACTCACTAGGTGCCAAGCACTAGTCTAGCAGCTCATCGATTTCTCCCAAGACTCCTGTGAAGTGAGGTCAACAATTATCCCTACTTTAACAGATGAGGAAACTGAGGCACAGAAAAGTAAAATAAGTTGTCCAGGGTCGTGGAGCTAGAAAGAGGCCGAGTCCATCTTCCTAACCACCAGGCTATTCTAAAAGGAGAGATAAGAGTCAGGATCTCTGTCCGGAGTGATGCCAGCTTTCTCGAGGTCAGAGCCCTGGTCTGGTGGAGAGATCCACAGACTATAAACAATGAACTGAAAAATGCACAATTCTAGATTATGACAGCTGCCGTGACGGAGACAAACTGAGTGCCAAGAGCAAGAATGGGCAGACTTCCTTAGCTGGGATGGTCAGGGAAGGCTTCTCAGAGGAGGTGGCAAAGGATAGAAAGGAGCCAGGACTGTGAAGAGCAAGGAACAGTATCTTAGGATGAGGGAACAGAAGGCCTTGAGGCCAACATTCAATGTATTCTAGGAACTGAAAAGGATTCCAGTGGCCTGCACCCGGGGCATGTGCCCTGACTGGGAATCGAACCGTGATGTCCCGGTTCATAGGTTGATGTTCAGCCACTGAGCCACGCCAGCTGAACAAAGTTTGTATTTTTAAAGCAGGAGCAGTGTTGTTCCTCTGTCCATTTGCTTATTTAGTCATTGATTCTCAAACTTCATTTATTCTTTGATTCTTTCTTATTTTTTTTTTAATTGATTTTAGAATGAAAGGAGAGAGAGAAAATATCAATTTGCTGTTCCACTTACTTATGCTTTCATTGGCTGCTTCTGGTATGTGCCCTGATCACAGATCAACCCCCAATCCTTGGCGTATTGGGACGACGCGCTAACCAACGACGCGCCCCGGGCCAGTTCCTGTTTTCATTCTCACCTCTGCTTATTTATCTGTTCACCTGTGATTCCTCTGTTCCTGGATAACTCACGCATTTCCATGCTCAAGAGCCTGTGACGGTGCCAACCCTGCCGGGCACCGGGGCATTGACGAGAGCCAGGCCCAGCCCTTGCCCTTGAGAAAACATGTTCCACCCCCCACATCCTCAGAACCGGTGGCTCCCTAAGACGGTGCTGCGCGTTCTGGGGATGGGTGGCAGTCAGGGAGGGAGGGTGGCAAGGCTTGGGGACCATGATGCTTGTGACGGTAGCCAGAGGTCAGCTGGCGGTGAGAATGTGGGTAAGGCCTGTCCCGGTCTGGTCCTCAGTTCTCCCGGCTGCAAAGGGTATTGGCAGGGGGTGGGGGTGGGGGTGGGGGTGACCCAGGAAAGCCCCTCTTACCCTCCGAGGCAGCGACCCTAACAGAGCAGGTGCTTCTGGAGGAGGAACCGGCCCCTCCGGAGGGGCCGTGGGGAAGGCTGTGGGGAAGGTGGGGTCTGCGGAGGGGAGCTGGGGTGCAGGGACAGGAGGAGGCGGGGAGCGGGGGCGGGCGGGCCTGGATCTGGGGGCCCCTCCCCGCCGGGCAGCGGGCTCGGTGCCGGGGCGGGACTGGAGCTCTCCCCGCCGTCTGGCCGCCGCGGCTGCGATAGGAGAAGTCCGAGCGGCTTCCTCCTGGCCGAGGGCGGCGGTCCCCGGCGCCCCGCTCCCCGCCCCGGTCCACTCCGACACCCAGGCTGCGCGCCCCAGCACCGGCCGCTCCGCCGGGAGGTCTCCCGGGACCAGGTAGGCGCGTCAGTGCGGCTGGGGGGCTGCGGGGCCGCCCCCTGGGGGTCCCGGAGGAAGGAGGGGGGCAGCTGAGAGCCAGGAGCTGGGGGCCAGGGGCCGCACCCCAAAGGACCGAGGGAGGAAAAGAGTGAGCCTGACAGCAGGTGGGGGGCGCGGAGTCTGGGGGAGCGGGTCCCCGAAGCTCCGGCGGGAGGACGGAAGGAACCGTCGGGGCGGCTGGTGGAACGTGGAAGGCGCCGCGCGGGGGAGGGACCGGCGGGCCTCCGAGCCGCGCCGGGAGGACCCGAGGGGCCGGAAAGTGAGAGCTTGGGGCGGGGACCGGGTCCGGGGGGCCCCGGGGAGGAGCTGGCGGGAGCGCATCGGGACCGTCTCTGAGGATGCAGGACGCGGTGCATCCGGGGTCCACTCGGTCCCCTCTCCGGCCTCGCAGGAGTCGGGGCTTCGGGAGCCGGGGAGCCGGGGACCCCTCCCCTCCCTCCCCCGGGGGCGGCCTCGGTGTCGGGCTCCCGGCGCGGAGGTGTGGCGCTTCCTGGGGAAGTCCCCGCCCTCGGGCCGCCTCCCGGCCCTCCCGCCGGCGGCCCGGCCCGAGGTGGCGGTCCGTCCGCTGCTCCGGGATCCGGGAATTGCCGGCCTCGGCCGCCCCGACGGAAATCCTGCCTTTGACCGCGGGCGCGGGCCGGGCCGTCTCCATGGCGACGCGGGCGGGGGCCGGCCAGCCCGCCGAGGGGGCCCTCCAGCCGCGCTGCTCCCGCTTCGCTCCCGAGTTTTCCTTTCACTGATTTGAAAGAGAGAAAAAGGAGACGGAGACGGAGACGGAGGAGGGTAGGGGGGAGATAGAGAGGGAGAGAGAGAGAGAGAGAGAGAGAGAGAGAGAGAGAGAGAGAGAGATCTATGATCTATGTGTTGCCTCTGGTACCCGCCCGGGGATTGAATCCGCAACCCGGTATGTGCCCCGATCGGAATTGAACCCACCACCTTGTGATACACGGGAAAGGGTCCAACCACCTGAGCCACAGCAACCAGGGCTGTGCCCCTGTTGGGGTCCGCAGTCCCGGGAGGACGGGGAGGCTGCGGACAGAGGAGGGAGATGATGGTGAACGGTGTTCAGGGACCCGGGTGGGTGATCCGCCTGTTTCTGGGATGTGACCAGCCTGGGCCTTGATTCCTGGGTGACTTGGCGCTGGTTATGCGGCTTCTCTGGGCCTCGTGTTCCTCATTTGAATTAAAGGGGAAACTGTTGTGGGGTCGAACCCTGGGTTCAAAATAAGACCACCGGAGGATGATGATTAATTAAAAAAAGCAGGCAAGGATTTATTGAACTGGCCAGGACGGCCGCCAGAGCACCACACGCAGGTGGTCTCACACGACTGCACCGTTTCAGGGGTAGGCAGTCCCTTTTAAAGGTTCAAACCACAGGAATTTTCCTTTGTTCTAAATTCTAAATCCTAAAGACTAAATTCTAAAGACTGGGGACAGCCCGCAGGGTCGGTTCCCAGTCGCATCCTGCTGGACATTGGCATGTGGCCCTATCTTGCGATAGCCGATAACACAGAAGCAGAGCTCAGCGGTTAGTCTCTAAAGGTTATCTACAGTTTCTATCACCAAAGCTACTGAGTCAGTGGGAATCCATCTCCTGTGGTCCTGGTCCCAGGCAAGGGAAAATTGCCTTAGCCTCCAGGTCTCCGCCTGGAAGCTGAGGTAAGTACCCAGTGTTTTAATCAGGCAGGAGCCAGACTTAGCAGGGTTAAAATTCAAACAGCAGTTTTTACCAAAGTATGGTTGCCACTATATTTCAGAAACCACCTCTGCCTGCACCAGCCCCCACCTCCCTCCCACCCCCTCCCAGTCGGGAGAATCAGGTGCAGAGCGCAGTTTTGCTAAGTGTCCGGGAGAGGTTAAGAGTCATTGATCACTGACCTTCTCAAAAGCATGCAGGGGCACCCAAAAGCCTGGCAGGGCCTCCAGGGACCAGCACGGAGCTGGCATCCAACCAATAAGTGAATGTGTGGGATCTGTCCCCAAGCCCCCTCCCTGGCCCTTGGCTCCTTCCATCTGTGGCTGTGCTGGGAGAGCAGGCTCGGTGCCGCCTCCAGACACAGGATGGCGGTTTGGGCGTCAGTGACTGACAGGGCCAGCATGAGGGACCGAGTCCAGGGGGTCTTGTCCCTGATGGGGTGAAGGAAGTAGCCAGAGCTGAGGTCGGAGTCCCCCCTCCTCCCTACCGAATCCCAATGTCTAGCCCTATTTTCTAGGCAGAGAAACCGCAGCTCAGGAAGATGAACCAACTTGCCCCTCTGGAATGTGTGCGGGGGAGGGGGGAAGAAGGCTGGGGCCTCATGGGCTTCATGGCTGGCTCCCGACCCCCAAGGGGTGTGTGTGTGTGTGTGTGAGCGTGTTTGTGTGTGTGTGTGTGTGTGTGTGAGGGTGGGCATGAGGGTGTGAGCATGTGTGTGTGTGTGTGAGTGTGTGTGAATGTGTGTGTGTGTGTGTGAGGGTGGGCATGAGGGTGTGAGCATGTGTGTGTGTGTGTGAGTGTGTGTGAGTGTGTGTGTGTGTGTGTGTGAGGGTGGGCATGAGGGTGTGAGCATGTGTGTGTGTGTGAGCATGTTTGTGTGTGTGTGAGTGTGTGTGTTTGTGTGTGTGTTTGAGTGTGTGTGTGAGTGAGGGTGGGCATGAGGGTGTGAGCATGTGAGCGCGCGTGTATGTGTGTGTGTGTGTGTGTGAGGGTGGGCATGAGGGTGTGAGCGTGTGTGTGTGTGTGTGTGTGAGGGTGGGCATGAGGGTGTGAGTATGTGAGTGTGTGTGTGTGTGAGCATGTTTGTGTGTGTGTGTGAGTGTGTGTGTTTGTGTGTGTGTGTGTGTGTGTGTGTGAGGGTGGGCATGAGGGTGTGAGCATGTGAGCGTGCGTGTATGTTTGTGTGTGAGCATGTGTGTGTGTGAGTGTGTGTGTGAGTGTGTGTGTGAGCGTGTGTGTGTGAGCATGTGTGTGTGAGCATGTGTGTGTGTGTGAGCGTGTGTGTGTGTGAGTGTGTGTGTGAGAGTGTGTGTGTGTGTGTGTGTGTGTATGTGTGTGCCTGTGTGTAGGGTTTGGGCTTTGAGTGAATGAGCATCAGCCTGTAAGCATATGCGCGGGTATTCAGTGCTCTCTGCAGCCACCTGGGGCTGACGTGGAAAGGGAAGTGGCCAGACCTTGAGGGGCTGGGGACGGGGGCTCAGAACCAGGGCCCTTCCAGCTGGCTGAAGAGGGGGCTTCCTGCCTGGCCACACTGTGGAGTGTAGACTCATTCCTCCGAGCCACCCAGGAACCTGGGGTCCCCGAAGACCCCGCGTCAGAGCTGGCGGATGTGTTTTCAGCAGCAGAGAGAAACCACTTTCCCCCACAAGAAGTGGAAAAGGTCACCTGAGGCCTCAGGACCATGCGGAGGGTAGTCAGGGGAGCAGAGGTAGGTTCCCCTCCCCCTCGCCGCCCATCCTCCCCCGCCGTTCTCCCCTCAGATTGCCGTGTGTCTTCCCCGCCCCTGGCTGCTCACGGGTGGAGGATGGCTAAGGCTCAGAGGGAGCTGGGGGGAGATGGGGCTCAGGAAGGGCACTGGAGCAGGCGGGGTGGAGGGTACCAGTGAGGGATGCAAGCCAGGGGGGTGGGGTCTCAGGGACTGGAGACAAGTGGGGTGCCATGGGGCTGAGAGCCCGGAGCCCTGAGGAGAAGCCGGAACTCTTGCAGGATGGTGGTTTCCGGCTGCTGCCCAAAGGCCCAGTTCCCTTTTGGTGAAATCCCCCAGGCAGCTGTGCCAGCTCAGTCCCCCCTCCCTCTGGGAACCTCTCTCTCTCCTCAGCCCCGCTCCTCCTCCCTCAGCCCTGAAGGTGCTGCAAGGGCTTGACCTCACTTGATGTTCAGAAACAACCTCCAGAGGTAGGGATTTCTTTCATATATATATATATATATATATATATATATATATATATAGTTTATTGATTTTTTACAGAGAGGAAGGGAAGGGAGAGAGAGTTAGAAACATCGATGAAAGAGAGAGAAACATCAGTCAGCTGCCTCCTGCGCACCTCCTACTGGGGATGTGCCCGAAACCAAGGTACATGCTCTTGACAGGAATCGAACCCGGGACCTTTCAGTCTGCAGGCCAATGCTCTAATTAGGGGAGTCCTAAGCTGGCCTATGCTAAAAACTCTGTAAAAAATCAATAAAATATATTTTTTTTAAAAAGAAAAAAAGAGCCGAGGCCGGTTTGGCTCAGTGGTAGAACATCGGTCTGCGGGCTGAAAGGTCCCAGGTTCGATTCTGGTCAAGGGCATGTACATTGGTTGCGGGCACATCCCCGGTTGGGGGTGTGCAGGAGGCTGCTGGTCAGTGTTTCTCTCTCATCGACGTTTCTAGCTCTCTATCTCTCTCCCTTCCTCTCTGTGAAAAATCAATAAAATATATTAAAAAGAAAAAAGAAAAAAGAAAGACTGTGTAGCTCAGGAGTAGGGGTGGGGGGGGGATGCAGGCTCTGGGCTGGGTGGCCAGCTGCCATGTGATTTGGCAGGGGGTGGCATGCTCAGCTGGCCAGGGGCTGGGAAGGAAGGATGACGTTGTCCTGCTCATTCTTTGGAGAACATGGCCACAGTTCCAGGAACAGAACTCTGGGCCTGAATTTATAGCCCTGGCTTCGAATCCCCTGTCTGGCTGCTTGACCTCGAGCAAGTCACTTCCCCGCTGCACACGAGATGGGGAGGGGAGGCAGCCTGATGAATGGTCCGGGGAGCACTCTCGCTTGGAAGCTTGTGGTTCTCAGCCTCACTGAGCCACTGTGCCCGGGCCAGAGGCACGTTTCCTCAAGCTTCCCAACGACTGCGCAGGAGGCACAGATGCAGAGACTGAGGTTCGGAGGGCTTAGGGCCTTCATTCCGGGTTCCGGAGTTGGGTCAGGCCACACAGAGGAAATGCTGAAGGTCAGACCTCAGCTCTGACACCCACAACCTGATTCTGACCTAGATGGGCCTCTGGTTACCGACTCCTGTCAAGCAGATGTTCAAGAGGCATATTTGCCAACAGAATCGAGTCCCTCGCTGAAAATCGGGCCGGGGGGAGGGGGGATAATAAAACCCACTTCCTAGGGTCACTCAGTGAGGTCATGCATGGAGATTGCTCGGATCCACACCAGGCACTGAATAGGTGTTCAGAAAAGTCGCATTTTCAAACGGATTGTCACTGCCTCCCAGACTTCTAGGGAGTCAGCCAGGCTGCTTTCCAAAGGCCCCTTTCCCTTTTCTGTCGCTGTCTCGCTGCTTTTCATTCCTGTCTCTGTTTCTCTTTGTTTCTTCTGGCGGCGGAGTGCTGGAGCCCGCGAGTGCTGGCTCTGGGGAGCTGATTCTGCGAATCTCTTTCCAGCCCAGCGTTCAGGAAGCCACTTCAGTAACCTGCAATCAGCCATGGTGGGAATATTTACACCATGGAAATCAGCAAATGCTACAAATCAGGGCTTTTTTCTTCTTCTTTTTATTTTCCTCCCTTTAAGAGTCAGTGTACCAGCACCTCACACTGGGCTTCTCTTTGTCTCTGTCTGCATTTATGTCTTTCTGTGTCTCCCAATCTCTGTCTCTACCTTTTCTTTTCTTTTTCTTTTTTTCTCCCCATCTCCTCCTTCTGAGACAGCCATGTGAGCGTGGTCACATTCAGCGGGCGCCCTCTCACTGCCTTGGGCCATGCAGGCCCCACACCCGGTGCCCCACACTCTCACCCCACATCCTCCAACCAACCCCCTCCACATTCTGGTGCTCAGAGGGTCAGGCTGAGCCCCTGGCCCGGGTCCCCTTTGGGTTAGAGGGCCAAGCCCTGAGAGATAGCCCTGCTGCCTTTGCCCATGGTGTCGGATCCACCACGGCTCTTCCTCATTCCGTGCTGACAGTTCCTGCTCCCTGTCCCATTCCAGACATGCAGAATGTGGGCTCCCTGAGGCTGATTTAAAATCATGGTGGTAACTATGTGGGGACCCAAGAGGTTGTATACGTTTGTGTCTTTGATATATTTTTGGAAGGAAGGGGGAAGGATAGAAAAGAGAAAGGAGTGGGGAGGGTGGGAAAGGGAGAGGGAGAGGGAGACAAATATCAATGGGTTGCCTCCCACATGGTTGGGGTGGAGAACTTGCAACGCAGGTACATGCCCTTGACAGGGAATCGAACCCATGACCCATTGGCCAGAGCTGTGTTTGTCTCTTTCCACAAGGGAGTTCTGTGTGGGTCTGTCATCTGGAAGGGCTGTGTGTCCCTCTGCGGGCTCCTTGCATCTGCGCATGCCTGTAGGAATGGCTGTCATTGTCCAGGTCTGTGGCCAGGCAACAGGAAAATGTGGCTCTGATTCTGGAGCCCAATGCCAGGATAAATCAACGGTGTGAGCCTGGGCAAGTTTCTGAGCCTCTAGGCCTCAGTTGCCTTATCAGTTATAATACTCACCTCATGAGGTTGTTGAAAGAATAACATGAGGTTGTTGAATGCAGTGGCTGGCACATAGTGCTGTGAATTATACACATGCAATGCTTGTGGAGAGGCTGTGTGTGTGTGTGTGTGTGTGTGTAGGGGTGTGTATGTGTGTGTGTAGGTGTAGTGGGTGAGGGTTGGAGGTATGTGTATATGGGGGTGTGGGTATATATGTGTCCGTAAGTGTGTGTGTGTGTGTGTGTGTGTGTGTGTGTCTGCACAGAGGAGCTGAGTCTCTGCAGGAGGTGCCGTGTGCAGCTGAGGTAGTGTGTGTGTGTGTAGGGGTGTGTGTGTGTGTGTGTGTGTGTAGGGGTGTGTGTGTGTGTGTGTGAGTCTGCACAGAGGAGCTGAGTCTCTGCAGGAGGTGCCGTGTGCAGCTGAGGTAGTGTGTGTGTGTGTGTGTGTGTGTGTGTAGGGGTGTGTGTGTGTGTGTGTGTGTGTAGGGGTGTGTGTGTGTGTGTGTGAGTCTGCACAGAGGAGCTGAGTCTCTGCAGGAGGTGCCGTGTGCAGCTGAGGTAGTGTGTGTGTGTGTGTGTGTGTGTAGGGGTGTGTGTGTGTGTGTGTGTGTAGGGGTGTGTGTGTGTGTGTGTGAGTCTGCACAGAGGAGCTGAGTCTCTGCAGGAGGTGCCGTGTGCAGCTGAGGTAGTGTGTGTGTGTGTGTGTGTGTGGTGTGTGTGTAGGGGTGTGTGTGTGTGTGTGTGTGTGTAGGGGTGTGTGTGTGTGTGTGTGAGTCTGCACAGAGGAGCTGAGTCTCTGCAGGAGGTGCCGTGTGCAGCTGAGGTAGTGTGTGTGTGTGTGTGTGTGTGTGTAGGGGTGTGTGTGTGTGTGTGTGTGTGTAGGGGTGTGTGTGTGTGTGTGTGAGTCTGCACAGAGGAGCTGAGTCTCTGCAGGAGGTGCCGTGTGCAGCTGAGGTAGTGTGTGTGTGTGTGTGTGTGTGTGTGTAGGGGTGTGTGTGTGTGTGTGTGTGTAGGGGTGTGTGTGTGTGTGTGTGTGTGAGTCTGCACAGAGGAGCTGAGTCTCTGCAGGAGGTGCCGTGTGCAGCTGAGGTAGTGTGTGTGTGTGTGTGTGTGTGTGGTGTGTGTGTGTGAAAATGTGTCAGGAGAGGTGTGTGACTCTGGGTATCGGCCCTGGGTGCTGTCTGAGATAACACGTGTCTTCCGGCGAGAAGACCTCCATCTCATCCTGTGACCTCTGTTTTCATCTTCCCCCATCTGTCCCCTCGGCGCCTGCAATCCCTGGATGCCCTTCTGGCTGCATGCTCTCCCTGGCCCCGCCCAGCCCTGCAGAGTCCTGAGCCTTTCAGACACCACGTTTCTCCCCAGGGGAGGGTCCTGGGTGCAGGCCTCTGCAATGGCTTGGTGAGCGGGGGCTATTTTAGGTTTCTCACCACAGCCCGCCTCACAGTTCCCCATGTGGGTGTCAGCCCCTCCACCGCCCCTTCCACAGGAGAACAGTTACAGTGAAGGGTGAGGGGGTGGTAGGACCGGGGTGGGGACCAGGGCACAAATGTGACAGAGTCATTGCCTGGGCAGCTGGACCTGGTGGATCCAGGAGGGCTTCCTGGAAGAGGTGAGTGTTGTGTGGTAGGAGGGGCAGGACCCGTAAGGGGAACTGGGTTTGGGGGTTGAGAAAAGCCAAGCAGGGCCCCTCGGGCCCCTCTGGGGAAATCAGTGTTCACTGTTGGCTCCACCCAGAAACTCTCCATTCCTCTCGCATCTTAGGAAACTGAGCGCTCCCCCCAGCAGTTCCTCTCTGGGTGTCGCAATGCCTGAGTTTCTGTGGGGCGTGGGGAGCCTTGCTCAATGGCCTGCTAGCCTCTTGCTGGGGGGCAGTTACCAGGAAAGGCTGGGCACGCTGGTGGGCTCCCCGAGGGACCGTGGCCCTGGCTTCTGACGCGGTACTTCCTTGATGGGGGAGGGGGCTGGGAGCCGGCTCTGGAGGTAGGTGTCCACCTTTGCTCTGCCTGTAGCATTGTGGCCTGTAGCCGCTGCAGGGTCACCCGCCCGGGCTGTGAGGAGAGGCAGCTTCCAGGGAAGGAGACGGTTTTTAGGAGATAGTGAGGCAGCCAGAGAAGGAGCTGAGCTGACTTGATAGAAATCCAATTAGAGGAATGGATCTAACACTACAATATGAGTGTCCAAGTATCTGAGCCTGTTTACTTGAGAGGCAGCTTGTGTGTGTGTGTGTGTGTGTGTGTGTGTGTAAGAGTTAGCTTGAGTTGGTGTGTTGCAAGTGCATGCTCTGAGTGTGTGTGTGTGTGTGTGTGTGTGTGTGACTGTGTGAGGTGGTATGTTGGTGTATCAGTGGATCTGAGTGTGAGAGTCGGTGTGGGTGGTGTGTCTGTGTGAGGGTGAGTGTGTGGGTGTGCCAGGGGCAGCGGGAAGGAAAATGAAGGCGGAGGTCATGCGGGGGCAGAGCCAGGCCTTCTGGCTTCCTGCAGAGGCAGGAGCGAGCAGCTGGCTGGCAGGAACATTGGCAGAACCTTCATCTTCCACGTCCTTCTGTCTCCCTCAGGTCTCTGGCCCCTCCCAAGGACCATGCTGCAGCCCCACTGACGAGGAGTAGGGGCCTGAGGGGTGAGTGCGGGGGAGGGACTGACGGCTCCCCATACTCAGGAGCCTTTCCCCAAGACTCATCCGCTTCGAGGGCTGGGAACTCGGGCAGGTTGGCCTTCCTGGGCCCCACAACTCCTCACAGACCCCTCCTCCTACAAGGGCCCTGTTGCTAGGTAACAGATGGGGGAGCCAGAATGAGGCAGCTTGAGAAGCCAGAGGCTGGACCTGAGACAGGAAATGGCCTTGATCCCCTCTGCAGGGAATCTCCAGGTGCAGGCACACAGCCCTCACACACACCCTCACTCACAAGCACATATCCATGCTTAACATGCACACACACAGAGACACACACACATGCACACACCTACTTCCACAGAGCCGCACACACAGACAGGCACATATACTCCCACACAGGACTGTGCACATGGTAATGACACAGAGGCACCTACTCACACAGACCTGCATGCACAGGAACACACACACACACACACACAGGCACACACTCACGCAAGAAACACATACATATGTGCACACTCACAAGACACGAGCACACACAGCCATACATACACAGAGAGGTACATGCATTTACATCCACAGACGTTCACAAAAGGCTGCATACACAGATGCCAACCTGCAAACACACAAATACTTCGAGGCACAAAGGACACACGCAAGCGCTCTGAGGGAGTCACAGAAACACGAAATACTGAAGCAATGGGAGGCGAAAATATATAAATAAGCACAGCAACACTTGGAAGCAGAAAAGCAGCCCCTCTGAGAATACACATTCTCTCCGCAAACACACGAAGGCAGCTGGTCCTTAGATCCATGGGCAGCCCTGCCCACCTCCATCCCTCACGACGGGGGAGCCCCTACTCCAGACCCGAGAGGGAAAGCTGCATGCTTGTGACAGAGTCATCGGCCAGGCAGTTGGACCTGGTGGTGTGCGTGTGTGTGTGTGCGTGTGTGTGTGTGTACGCGAACACACGCATACGTGCATAGGTGCATTGGTGGCCTCACTGCACGGGCCCCGGAGTGAGGCACGTCCCGTTTTTCAGCAGGGCACCTGGAATGGGCTGTGTGTTTTGCAAGGAGGTGGAGCCAGGGCCCAAGGAGGACGTTGGCCTGGAAGGGGACTTCAGGAGCTGCGGGGCTTTGGACCGCTATGGCCCGGACCCTACTCAGGCCCGGCCTATGTCTTCCTTGGGCCACATCCCCAACTACAACAACTTCTCCCAGCAGCCCAGCAGCCCCGCCTTCCTCGATGGGGGCACCATCAGGGCCATCACAGGTGAGCTCAGGAGCCGGAGGCGGGCACAGCCGAGACCCTGGAGAAGGGAAGGTGTGGACGTGGCCTTGGGAGCCTTTAGTCTGGCATGGGAAACGCAGCGCGGCTTCCGACGTGCATGCTGAGGAAACGTGCAGCTCTACCCTCAGGGACCCCCGTCTGAGGGGGAAACACAGCTCTGTCCCAGTCTGAGAGAGGGACCCCCGCCACCCTGCAAAAGGGAGATCTTGGAGGGGCGGGGGAGGAACTGGTGATGGCCTGGCCACTTCCCAGGTTGGGAGGGATGGGCTTGAAGGTGTGTGCGCTGAACCCAGGAGGGGAAGCCTGAACTGGGAATCCATGGGTCTCCAGAGGCCTCTGGGAAGCAGGCACAGCAGTGGGGAGGCATAGGCCTGGCTGGGGATCAGGACTCTAGGGATGCAGCCCCTTGGTGCCCCCCATCCTGTGCCCTGCCCTTCTGAGTAGCCCTGCCTCTCCAGGGCCCGGGGTGACCCTGTTCATTGCTCTGTACGACTACGAGGCCCGGACGGAAGATGACCTCACCTTCAGCAAGGGCGAGAAGTTCCACATCCTGAACAACACGTAAGTGACCAGGCCGCTCAGCGCAGGGCACGGCCTGAGCTGGGAACGGGGCCCACAGAGGGACTCTGCCTGGCTCCTGTCCTCAGAAATCTCCAGCCTCGTTGGAGACACAGGCGCATGGCGATAACAGCCCTGGGTGATGGCTGCTATGCGAGGGGACCACGAGGAACTGTGGGCACAGAAAGAATACCAAACACAGCCTCCAGGATGGTGGTGTCAGGGCGGGCCTACCGGGGGAGGTGATTTCTAAGCCGAGACTAGAGAAATGAATAGACCTTGAAGGGAGAGGTGAGAAAAGAAGAGAGAGAATGAGAATAAACAATGACTTCTGGAAACTACCAAGTGGTTTGGCGTAGGTCTGTGGTCAGCAAACTGCGGCTCTTGAGCCACAGGAGGCTCTTGGGCCCCTTGAGTGTGGCTCTTCCACAAAATACCTCGGCCTGGGCAAGTCTATTTTGAAGAAGTGGCGTTAGAAGAAGTTTAAGTTTTAAAAAATGTGGCTCTCCAAAGAAATGTCAATCGCTGTGCTGTTGATATCTGGCTCTGTGGACTAATGAGCTTGCCGACCACTGGTCCAGGTGGATCATAAAGTCTGAGGTGCTGAACAGAGAGAGCAGGGGCTGGAGGGGTGGGTGGGAGCATATCTCCAAGGCTTCAAACGCCCCGTGGAGGAGTCTGCATTTATCCAGAAGGAAATGTGTGGCCACTGGGGGTGGACTCAGTGGGGAAGTGACCTAGTTAGCTGTCCCATTGCCTACCCAAACCCCAGCCCGGCGCTGGAGCCAGAGGAGAGAGTCAGAAGGCCCAGATGTTCCCAAACACATTCCTCCCGCAGGGAACAGCCCCCTGGGACAGCTGTCGTGGCTGGGGTCAGAACAGACAAAAGCCCGGGGTGGGGGGAGCCCAAGGTCAGGGGTTGGCAGGTCCAGTCTCCACCTGAGCCTTTGTGTGGCCCTGCCTGGCCCCAGGTTGCCGCTGACACCCCCTGTTCTGTGCCTGCAGTGAAGGCGACTGGTGGGAGGCTCGGTCCCTCAGCTCTGGACAAACCGGCTACATCCCCAGCAACTATGTGGCCCCCGTGGACTCCATCCAGGCTGAAGAGTGAGTAGGGGTTGAGAGGAGGACCAGAATAGCATTCTGGAGGTCAAACTCTAGGTCATCTCTTGGGCAAGCCACAGCTACACACGATCTCCTTTATCTATAATTCTGTAAGGTCGCTGTGAGAATAAAACATAATAATTATGATAATAACAGATGATACTTATGTAGCATGTACTATGTTCTGGGCACTATTCAAAGTGTTTTCTGTGTATTAATGGAGTTAGGAATTAATATTATTCTGTTTAACCAGCGAGGAAACTAAGGCACAGAGAAGTTAAATATCCTGCCCAAGCCCTAGCCTGTTTGGCTCAGTGAAAAGAGCATCGGCCTGGGGACCGAAGGGTCCCAAGTTTGATTCCGGTCAGGGGCACGTATCTCAGCTGCAGGCTCCTCCTAGGCCCTGGTTCTCTCACATCAATATTTCTCTCTCTCTTTTTCTCTCTCTTCCACTCTCCCTAAAAATCAATGGAAAAACATCCTCAGGTGAGGATTAACAACAACAATAACAAAATATCCTTCCCCTAAGTTCACATAGCTGGTACGTAGGTGGAGCTGGTATTTGAACCCAGATCGTCTGGCTGCGTTTGCTGAGCATTTCTACATCTTGGCTCTCAGTGATGACAACAGTGCATGGGCTTTAAAAAAAAAAAAAAATTGCAAACTGCTAAACAAATGCAAGGAAGTATTACTTAGAATTAATTCTATTAAGGAGGCAGGAATCATTCACAGAATACCTTTATATACTTGAGATACTATTATAGGTGCCTACCTTGATTGCTTCTCACACTGTTAATATTACTATCATCCCCATTTCACAAGTGAGGAAACTGAGGCTCATACTTAAAAGAAATCTGCAGCACATATGAAAAGGACAGATTAGAGAGATGGCAGAGGGAGAGTCAGCAGGACTTGGGGGCTGATTTGCCACTGGGACGTGGAGAGTGAGAGGAGTCAAGGGTGGCCCAGGCTTCTTGAGACATTGGGTGGGTGATGGTGCCATTTGCTGAAGGGGGAACGTAGGAGCGGGCCCGTGTCTAGGGTGGACTTGTTGGGTTAAGTTTCAAGGCTGGGAACACCCAGTGGAGGAAACCGCCAGCTAGTGGATTCGGTTGTATTTTGCATGAGAGGTGTCCAGCCGATGCCAAGCCAAGCCCCAGATTGGCCCAGAGCAAGGGGCATCTTCTAGTTGGCACTAGGCTCTTCCTTTGTTTGCTGTGGCTCTTGGCACACCTGGGGCTGGGATGGAACTTTGGGACTCTTCAGAGTGAAGATGATAATTAAAGCTGAAGGAAGAGGGACGAATGTGAGGACCCAACTTCGAAGAAAGCAGCCCTTGACGGGGAAGGAACCGCTGGAAAACCAGGCCAGGCCATGCCAGAGCAGCCAGAGCGTGGAGGAGAGGTTTCGGGGAAACGAGAGAAATGAGTACCAGAGGCTTCCACTGGATTTGGCAATGGGGGTGACCTTTGTGAGACATCTCTGTGTAAAGTGGGGCAGAGGCCAGACTGCAGAGTCGGGAGTAGGAAGTGAGGAAGTGGAGCCCCAAGTGTGAAGTGCCTTTTCAAGAAAAGAGAAGGTGAGAAGTGTAGCCGAATGTTGATGGCAAGACAGGGCTTAGCCCGGCCGCAAGGCATCCATCTACGAACCAGAAGGTCATGGTTCGATTCCCCATCAGGGCATGTGCCCGGGTTGTGAGCCCAGTGGAGACATGTGGGAGGTAGTCAATCAATGATTCTCTCTCATCACTGATGTTCCTCCCTTTCTCTCTCTCTCTCTCTCTCTCTCTCTCTCTCTCTCTCTTCCCCCCCCCCCCATTTTCTGAGCTCAATAATAATAACAACAACAACAAAGATAGGGCTTAGAACAGTTTCCTCTGGGGAAGGAAGATATGTAGGCATATGTAGAGGTTGGTGGGAAAGAGGGGTTCTGAGCAGAGGGGCGTGGACAGGGTCCAGAGCTCAAGCGGAGTGAGGGCTTCGTCTGTGAAGGTGGTAGGAGGCGTGGAGAAGAGGAGGGGTGATGATGCAGAAGATAGTGGCTCGTGGGGTTCATGCCTGCGTCCACATCTCAGGGGCAGAGGCCCTCCGTGCAGGGTCGCTGCGAAGACAGCGTGGTGGTTAAGAGTGCAGGCCCCAGAGCGGACGGCTCGGGTTCCTATTCTGGAAACACAGCTTTTAGAGCCTGTGGCTTTGGTCAGGGTGCTTAGCCACAAGGTATCTCAATTTCCACATCTGTCTAATGGGAGTTAATAATAGCACTTCGTTCACGACCTTGTTATAAGAATTAAATGAATGCATGTAAGCAAGAAGCAGAGCCTGACACAAAATAAGTGCTGTTGTTCTTACATTACAAATTATTAAGGAATTAGCTAATGTCATGGGTATGGGTGGGGGCGGGGCTCTCAAAAAACTTGGAAATGTGTCTGGTCTACACAGTCCTTCAACAGTTCTTCCTTCCCCTTCCTGCCTACCCTCCTGGACGTTTCCTTTGCCAATGGCTTCCCCTGATCCCCAAAATGTGCCCAGTACCCAGGTGTGGGATGACAATTTTAGAGTTCCCAGAGTCTGCTACCTTCCTTGATTTGAAAACGATGCTCCTTTTAATTGAGCCCAGGATGGTCACGGGCCAATTTTGCGACCAAATGACACCTTATTCTTCCATGGCACCTGTGGTCCTTTCATCTCCCCAGTATACCTTCACAGCTGGCTTGAGGCTACAGTTCAGTCCCTGAAGAATATCCAAGAGAGAGCAGCCATGCTCAAGGTCTGACGTTGAAGTTGAGACTTAGAACAATATTCAAATGTAAGCGAGTGGAGGGAAAGAGGCCGAAGACCCAGGCAGGAGCAGTCAGAAAGAGGGGGAGGGAAGCAGGAAAGAGTGTCGTTCTGGAAGCCAGAGGAGGAAGGGGATTTCCGGTGGGTGTGGGTGGGTGTGGGGTGGGTGTGGAGAGAGGGAGCTGAAAGGTTGCCGGAGTGGTATGAAAAGAACGAGGGTGGGCTGCAAAAGGTTTCACATACAGCTCATTGCAGGCCTCGCAGGAGGTCACGGCGCCTCTCCCAGCCTCAAGTTCCTCACCTGTAAGATGAACTTCTAGAGGAGCGGTAATGAGATGGACCAGTGGGCTGGTGGCACCCTGATGAGGCCGCTGGTGACTGGGGTTCTAGCAATTTTCATTCTAGAGAAGCCCAGAGAGTGGAGAGGAGAAGCCCAGCCGTTAGTGGGCACCTTGGAAGGCTGGGCACACAGTAGGTGCCCACTAACGGCTGGGCTTTTCTGTGACCCCCGTGCGCAGGCTGTGAAGCAGGTGGGTGAGCGCCCCGCAGGGATGGGAGGAGGACACTGCAGCTTGGCTTGTGAGGTGGCTTTGCCCAGGGGGCTGACTGAGGGTTGAACTGGGTGTGTAGCTGACTCTTGCCGGCCCTTCCCTACAGGTGGTACTTTGGAAAGATGGGAAGGAAGGATTCTGAGAGGCAGCTGCTCTCCGCTGGCAACCCCCGGGGAGCCTTTCTCATTCGGGAGAGTGAGACAACCAAAGGTGGGGGCTGTGAAGTGGCTGGCCCTGCACCAGGACAGCCTCGCCATCAGGGGGGGGCTAGGAGCGCTGGTGGGGCTAAAAGCAAGAGGGTGGGGTAGGAGGGTGGGTGGGGCTAAGAGTGACGGGGGGGGGGGGTGTTGGGTCGGGGCTAAGACCGGGACTGGGTTCAAGGGATGTGTGGCCTTCCGACTCCAGAGTCCCCAGGCTTGTGGGCCTCTTCCTGCTTCCAGACTGGGGCAGGCCAGAAGGTGATCCTTCCCAACAGGTGCCTTCTCTCTGTCCATCCGGGACTGGGACCAGGCCAGAGGCGATCACGTGAAGCATTACAAGATCCGCAAGCTGGACACCGGTGGCTACTACATCACGGCGAGGGCCCAGTTTGAGTCGGTGCAGGAGCTGGTGCAGCACTACATGGGTGAGGCGGGCCCGTGGG
Organism: Nyctalus aviator; assembly: GCA_036971965.1. Classification (NCBI taxonomy): domain Eukaryota; kingdom Metazoa; phylum Chordata; class Mammalia; order Chiroptera; family Vespertilionidae; genus Nyctalus; species Nyctalus aviator. Next base: position 179,167,437 of record CM072923.1, read on the forward strand.
GCTGCTCGGGCTGCAGGCCCCTGCCCCAAGCCACGGGGCCGAGGCCCAGAGGAGGGTCTCCAAGCGGGAGTGGCAGGCCAGGACTAGAACCCAATCCACGCTCTCACCCAGCAGACTGCTCTGTGCGATTCCAGAGGAAACAGGCTGAGGCCCGCTCATACCAGAGCAAGGGGGTGCCCAGGGTCTGAGCCGGGAGGAGGCAGAATAGCACTGACTTCAGGATGCCTGCAGGGCGAAGGGGCAGGGGGCATCATGCCCAGGTTTCTGCTTGGGCTGATTAGGGAGGGTTCGAGGGCCACGTCCACACCTTTGAGTGGAATTGTCCACTCCATTTCCACCCGGCAGAACCCCACCTTCCTCCCGGAGCCCAGCTGGAGGCCACCTGCCAGGGGAAGCCCCCGTCCTTACAGGGGTCACCTCACCCTCTTGGTGCCGCCTCCTTCTCTGGGCACCAACATGTCCACAGGCTCGGTGGGCCGCGCTGCCTTCTGCCCCGGCCTGCGACCTCACCTGTGGCCTAGCTCCTTCTAACTGGTCTGGGGGACTGAGCCGGGCTGAGGACCGTGGGCCGTTCTAGCCCTTCGGTGACCTCCGACCCCCGCTCCCCAGAGGTGAACGACGGGCTGTGCCACCTGCTCACGGCGCCCTGCACGACCATGCGTCCGCAGACGCTGGGCCTGGCCAAGGACGCCTGGGAGATCAGCCGCAGCTCCATCTCGCTGGAGCGCCGGCTGGGCACCGGCTGCTTCGGGGACGTGTGGCTGGGTACGGGGTCCGGAGGTCCCGGGGGCCCGGGGGTCCGGGGCCGGGCGGGGAGCCGGCCTGCCGGTCCTGACGAGCCCCGGCGCCCGCAGGCACGTGGAACGGCAGCACGAAGGTGGCGGTGAAGACGCTGAAGCCGGGCACCATGTCCCCCAAGGCCTTCCTGGAGGAGGCGCAGGTCATGAAGCTGCTGCGGCACGACAAGCTGGTGCAGCTGTACGCCGTGGTGTCCGAGGAGCCCATCTACATCGTGACCGAGTTCATGTGCAACGGTGAGCGCGGTCCGGGCGGGTCCTGGCGGGTCCGGGCAGGGTTTGGGGTGAAGTTAAGGTGAGTGTCTGGGAGGGGGGCTTGGGTAGCGATCTGGGATGGGAGGATGGACCAGGTGGAGAGTCCCAGAGCAGGCACTGAGAAGTGAAGCCACGTGACTGCTGGGGTGGGGGTGGGGCCAGTTAGACAGGTGGGGTCTGGGAGTGTGGGTGGGGCCAGGCTGGACCAGGTGGGGTCTGGGAGTGGGGGCGGGGCCAGGTAGACAGGTGGGGTCTGGGAGTGGGGGCGGGGCCAGGTATACAGGTGGGGTCTGGGAGTGGGGGCGGGGCCAGGTAGACAGGTGGGGTCTGGGAGTGTGGGTGGGGCCAGGCTGGACCAGGTAGGGTCTGGGACTGGGGGCGGGGCCAGGTTAGACCAGGTGGGGGCGGGACTGGGGGGCGGGATAGGATCTGGGAGTGGGGGCGGGGCTAGACAAGTGGAGTCTTGGAGTGGGGGCGGGGCCAGGCTGGACCAGGTGGGGTTGGGAGCGGGGCCTGGGCCTCTGGCGTGAGGGGTGGTCAGCTGGTGGTGGGTTTGGGGCCAGGGAAGGCGGGATCGCGATGAGGTAGGGTCTGGGACGGAGTCTGAGAGTGGCGTGTCTAGGGGTGAGGTAGGAAAAGAAGAGAGATGTGGGCAGAGCCAAGCTATCTGTGGAGGGGGACCGGGTGAGATGTGTGAAGGGTTGAGGGGCCTGGAGGGATCTTGAATGGGGCCGGTCTACACGAGTGGGCTGGAGGAGGGGATGGAGCTGTAGTCTAGGAGATGGGTTCTGGACAGGGCTGGGGCCGAGGGAGAAAGGCTGGCCTGGAGCAGGCGGTAGGATCTTGCTGCTGATTCTCTGCGTTCCTCTCCCCAGGCAGCTTGCTGGAGTTCCTCAAGGACCGAGAGGGCCATGATCTGACGCTGCCCCAGTTGGTGGACATGGCAGCCCAGGTAAACTGGGACAGCAGCCTTCATTCCCAGGGCCGCCTCCTACTAACCTTCCACAGACCCTGTGCCCATAGCCCTGTGCCCTTACACAGCCTCCCCTGGAATGCAGCCCCACCCACCGCATCAGCTGTGCCAACTGAGGCAGAGTGCCGGCTGCCCCCCCCCCCCCAGCCAGTGCCTTGCGAAGTTGGTTTTCCTGATGATCCGCCACACAGCCATGGTGTTCCCATCTCTCCACCCCTCGGCCCCCAGGTGGCGGAGGGCATGGCCTACATGGAGCGCATGAACTACATCCACCGCGACCTGCGGGCGGCTAACATCCTCGTGGGGGAGCGGCTGGTGTGCAAGATCGCTGACTTCGGGCTGGCCCGGCTCATCGAGGATGACGAGTACAACCCCCAGCAAGGTGCCCTGCCTCACCCCACCTCAGGGGCTCACATCCTCGGGAGCCCTTCCCCTGCCCACCCCAATGAGGTGTAAGAGGTAGCTGGGTTCAAATCCAAGCTCTTCCACTTATCAGCCACGTGGCCTTGGGCGAGCCACCTAAGCTCTGGGAGCTATATTTCCTCATCTGTAAAACGAAAATATTCAGATAATAGTAAGTCAACAACGATTCATCAAGGACCTACTATGTGTCAGGTACTGCTAGAATTCTCAAGTGAGAGACAGTAAGCATCATAGCATGAGCTCTGTAGCCAGAACGCCTGGGTTTGAGTCCTAACCGCCTGTGAACTGTGCGGTCTGTCCCCTTCGCCTTATCTGTGCAACATGGACGATAGCGTGTAGCTCAAGGGGTTTCTGTGGGGCTTAAATGGGTTAATGCATGTAAGTCACTTAAGACAGCACCTGGCATGTAGGGAAGGCTATACTGCAGGTCCTCGAATCATGTCCGTTTGTTCACACCGTTTCTTATAACACGGATGAGAACACATGAATTCCCAGGCGTAGGCCACTGTCTGGGTAGTTTGTACCTTCTCCCCATGTCTTCGTGGGTCTTCTCCTGGTCCTCTGGCTCCCTCTCTTCCCAAAGCTGTGCATGTGAGGGGAATGGGCGTGTCTGCATTGTCTCTGCCTGCGTGAGCGTGCGTGCAAGTGCAGCCTGCAATGGAAGGGCATCCTTTTCCAGGCGGGGTCCCCATTTGTACCCTGAGCTGCCTTCTGCATGCCCCTTACTGGGAATCGAGCCCGCAACCTGGGCATGTGCCCTTGACCAGAATCTACCCTGAGCTGCCTCCTGCATGCCCCTTACTGGGAATCGAGCCCGCAACCTGGGCATGTGCCCTTGACCAACCAAACCGGGGACCCTTCAGTCCACAGTCTGACACCCTGTCTGCTGAGCCAAACCGGCTAGGGTGGGACACCATTCTTTCCATCTAGCTGTTCCCAGGGGTCCCCCTCACTAACGTCTCCTCTTCCAACCTCTCCAGGCGCCAAGTTTCCCATCAAGTGGACAGCCCCGGAGGCGGCCCTGTACGGCAGATTCACCATCAAGTCAGACGTGTGGTCCTTCGGAATCCTGCTCACTGAGCTCATCAGCAAGGGCCGCGTGCCTTACCCAGGTTCCTGGGGACGGGCGGTGGGGATGGGGTCGCGGGAAAGGATCTCCTCCAGCTGCTGCTCTGGGGGAGGCGGGGCCCTGGCTGACGGAGCCCCTCCTCTAGGCATGAACAACCGGGAAGTGCTGGATCAGGTGGAGCATGGCTACCACATGACGTGCCCCCCGGGCTGCCCGGTGTCCCTGTACGAGATCATGCTGCAGACCTGGCGCCTGGACCCAGAGGAGAGGCCTACCTTCGAGTACCTGCAGTCCTTCCTGGAGGACTACTTCACCTCCACAGAGCCCCAGTACCAGCCCGGGGACCAGACATAGCCGGTGTGGGGTCTGCCGCCTCTCTGGGGGTGCCCGCCAGCCTTTCTCAATCCCCAGGGCTCCGGTCCCAAAGCCCCCAGGCTTAGAGTCCCAGCCTGTCAGGGCAAACAGGCTGCTCTGACACCATGGAGGGCAATCTACCCATTTTAAAGACAGACAAACCAAGGCTCAGAGATTATCCTTTACCCTGTGTGGCCCAGGCACTCATTCTCCCTCCAATTTAGGACCCTCTATGCCTCTAGTCTCCTTACTCCCCACCCCCCCAAAAAAAGAAATGCGCAGACCTTGTCCAGTTATTTATAAAACTATATCCTTCCCCTTGCCTCCCATCCCTGCATTCCTGTCCTGCCATCCCACCCTGGTCCAGGACCCCAGAATTCAACTCCGTTCCATCAATCTCTCGTGTCTGTAAGCGACAAAGAGAGGGAAACCCTTTGCCGGATCCTTTCCCGTTGGATGTACCCTGTAGTCCAGGACTGGGGTCCAAGGCCCAGATCGAGGGAGAGGATTGCCGAGGGCTTACACGCCCCCCTGCCCCCCGGTCATGTGTGTGTGCGTGTGTGTGTTGATTTTGTAAATAAGAAAAATGACAATGTGAATCCGTGCGCTATGAAGATCCCTTCCTTTGGGAGGGAGGATGGTCGGTGGGAGGTGAGTGGAGCTGCTTTGGCTGCTGGGAAGAGGGAGTACCGTAGCCCTGATCAGCACAGGGTACACTGAGGGGTGTTTTAGGACACCCAACAGTCCTGATGCTCGTCCCCGTGGAGTTTAGGACAAGCTGAGAGAGGGATACGGAAGACAGGCAGCGGGAGATCAAAATGTCGCCTTCATTACTGATGTGGTTTCCCTGGGTCTCACCCGGGCAGCTCTGCACCCTAGGGGGTTGGGGAGAGGTTTGGGGCAGTTTTGTTTGTGGTGATGACTAGGGCCTCCTGTCATGGAGGGGGCAGGGATTGAAGGTGCTAAGCGACCCGCCAGGCACATGTGCAGTGAAGAATTGTCCCGCCCCCAGTTCCCCTTCGAGACACGCTGGCCGCTGACGTGCACCCACGTGGAAGTAAGGGGAACCAGAAGTAAGGACTCCCACCTCTCCCGTCAGGAAGGTGCTGACCCCTGGCTTACTAAGAGGGGGGACGGGGCAAGAAGCTGGGAGCCTGGAATCACTGCTGTGGCCGGCAAACAGTTACAGAGCATCCAGTGTGTGACGGCCCTGTGCCAGGCAGGATTTCAGGAATACCAACGCAAGCAAGACCAGTCCTCATCCTGGAGAGAAATAGTCACAATCACTCACTTATTACGTGTCTGCTGAGTGCCAGGTGTGTTTACACCCACTTCGTCCAGTCCCGGGTCTGGTTCTATGATGAGGACACGGAGGTTATGGGTCGCACAGCTGTATGTGTCAGAGCTGGGATTTGAACCCTGCTCTTGCATTAAGGCCCGTGATCTTTCTACCAGACCTCATTGCCTCTGGACTTTGGGGAATAAATCGTATCGGCCCCAGGTGGATGTTGGGAAGGTCCGTCTCCCTCTAGACGTTGGTAGAAAGGTTTCCTGGAAACCCAAGTTGAGTGGCCTAAAGGAAAGGGGACCAAGTGGCCAACACAGATGGAGCGTTCCCTGTGTTCCGCCCTGTGCGAGGGGCAGCTGGATGAGGGGAGAGAGGCCATGTGACGGCTGAGCGAGGGGGACTGCAGAAGTGGGAGCCGTGGCTCTGCACACCCAAACTCTGAGGTGCCTGGGCTTCCTGAGGCCTTTGCAGCCAACCAAACTCACAAGAGCCTGACGTCTAAGCCAGAGTCCCCATGTTTCCGTCTGCCTTGGAGTAAGCAGATAAGAGCACAGCTCAAGAGCTATACTGCCTGGGATGAGTCTTACCTCCACCACTCGCCAGCTGTCTGATTTTTGTAAGTTATTAACCTCTCCAAACCTCCGTTTCCTCATCTGCGAAATGGCTATACAATGCTCAATACATGCTAGCTCTCTTTGTTATACTTAATATATATACATATATATATATATATATATACACATACCAATTATATATATATAATTGGTTTTTTACAGAGAGGAAGAGAGAGGGATAGAGAGCTAGAAACATCGATCAGCTGCCTCCTGCACACCCCCTTTTGGGGATGTGCCCGCAACCAAGGTACATGCCCTTGACCAGAATCGAACCTGGGACCTTTCAGTCCGAAGGGCGACGCTCTATCCACTGAGCCAAACCGGTTTTGGCTCTTTGTTATACTTTTTGCTAATTGCTTACTATATGCTAGGTAGCCTGCCAGTGCATGCCGCCATGTAACCCTCACAGAGAGAGCCCTGTGAGCGGAAGGCTGTCGGACCTTCGTTTCCTTAATTGGGAAACGGAGGCACGGTGAAGTCAGCAGGTTACAGGACAGAAGTGGCAGAGCAGGGGCTTGAACCAGATCCTCTGACTTCAGAATCAGTGCTCTGAGTCTCTATAGTCTTTTCCTGGGACCAAAATATTTCTGTCTGATGGACGGGACTCTGCCTGGTCCCAGGAGGCTCACTGAGCTTAAATGAAGGCCCAGCAGGGTGGTGAGCCACGGGGAGCTCACCAGGCCCTCGCTGCTCAGCAGAGACCAGGAATCCGTGTATCTCTTGGTTCCCTGCCCCTCTCTCCAGTGCAGCTGAACAAACCCTCCCTTTTCTGTGCAGCCTTCTGTTCCCTCCAGATAGAGCACAATGCAATTGATTAGGCCTCTGTTTTCTCCATTTCAATCACACCCTCGCCCTGCCTCCCCGAGATTACAGGCGGGCGGGTCACCTTGATTGCAGTTCCCACTGTTCGCAAAACCCTTCAGTCGTTTACGAAACCATCTCTCGCCTCATTCACTCCCCCACCTGGCTCTTCTCCTCCTGAAGCGTGGATTTTACTGGCTTAAGACTCAGAGGGCAGTTTTATTTCCAAGCTCATGGCGGGGGAGAAGGGTACAGAATTGACTAATGCTGGTGTTTCACATGCATCATCTAATACGATCCTCCCGAGGCAGAGCGCGAGTGTGATCATTCCCACTTTATAAAAGAGGAAACAAAGACGCTGAGAGGCTCCGACACCTGCCCAAGGTCATACAGCCGGATGGCAGGGTCAGGATTTGAACCCTGCATCCCACTGGGTCCCATTCCTTCATTTGATGGAGCAGCATGGGCGAGTATAATACTAACCCAGCGTCAGGCCCATGGTGCAGATAGAGGTCTGGGGTGGCCCCATATATGCTGATGGTTGTTTTTGTAAAAGAACCAAGTCATGTATTGATTTTTGCACACACACACACACACACACACACACACACACACACTGATCTGGTCCTGCCCAGGCGGTAAACAGTTAACCACACTCAGGGTCAAGGTCAGCCTGGAGGCCAAGGGAGACAGTTTGGAGGATGTAAAGGAAAGTGCCTGCTGAAGCAGCCAGAGGGTGAGATCGCCTCCCACCGAGGGGAGAGCACAGGCAAAGGCCCAGAGCTACGGCAGAACAAGGCAAGCCAGGCGAGCGCAGCTAATTCCGTATGAGGGAGCGGAGGGAGCAGACGGAGCATGCGGGGAGGTCAGAAGGTCAGAGGCAAGAGGTGGTAGGGCGGAACCCTGGCCAGCGGTCAGCTGGTGGGAACATCCTCCCATACACCAGAAGGTTGAAGGTTCGAGACTCCTGGTCAGGGCACATACCGAGGTTGTGGGTTTCATCCCCAGTTGAGGTGCATGCAGGAGGCAACCGATGGATTTTTTTTCTCTCTCACATCTGTTTTTCTTCCTCTCCCTTCCTCTCTGTAAAAGTCAACAAAAACATATCCTCAAGTGAGGTTTCAAAAAGAAAAAAAAGCAAAAGCAAAAAAAAAGCAGGCGAGTTGGAAAGCCAAGGGGTATGGCCCCTGAGCTATGGAGAAGAGAAGAGTCAGAGAGACCTACTAGGGAGTGGGTCTAACTTGGAGCCCGCTGTTCTAGTACTGAGTTGGATGAACCCCCTCTCTACTTCAGTTCTCTCCCAGGTACAGTGTCAAAGCCTCCCTTTCACCCATCTCTCTCTGTCTCTATCTCTCTCTGTCTCTGTCTCTCTGTCTCTCTCTCTGTCTCTCTGTCTCTATCTCTCTGTCTCTCTCTGTCTCTCTGTCTGTCTCTCTCTGTCTGTCTGTCTGTCTCTCTCTGTTTCTCTGTCTCTCTCTCTCTCTCTCTCTCTCTCTCTCTCTCACACACACACACACACACACACACACACACACACACACAGCATGGTCTTGCAGAGGTGTCCATAGGCCCTCTAGTGGTCACTCTGAGTACTATATTTAGCTCTACAGAAACTTTCCTCTGGGATGGGACTAGGTCCCTTCAGAACCTTCCAGTCCCATCTTGCGGGAGATACTGCACAGTGCCTGCTCTCAGAGCTCACAGGATGGTGATGAAGGCGAAGGGGACAGACAGAGGCAGAGAACAGGGAGAACAGGGAAGGGTACTAACTCAGTTGGTCATGGGGAAGTCTGGAAGGCTTCTCGATGGAGATGTTGTTCACAGAGACTTGCAAAAGGAGTGAAGATTTGCTTGATAAAGAAACAAAAGCCCAGCTGGCATGGCTCAGTGGCTGGGCATCAATCAGTGAACCAGGAAGTCACGGCTCGGTTCGATTCCCAGTCAGGGGTCAGGGGTCAGGGCATATGCCCAGGTTGCAGGCTTGATCCCCAGTGTGGGGCGTGCAGGAGGCAGCCTATCCATGATTCTCTCTCATCCTTGATGTTCCTATCTCTCTCTCCCACTCCCCTTCTCTCTGTAACCAATAAAATATATTTTTAAAAAAGAAACAAAAGAGCCTAAACCGGTTTGGCTCAATGGATAGAGCGTCGGCTTGGGGACTGAAGGGACCCGGGTTCGATTCCGGTCGAGGGCATGTACCTTGGTTGCGGGCATATCCCCGGTAGGGGGTGTGCAAGAGGCAGCTGATCGATGACTCTCTCTCATCGATGTTTCTAGCTCTCTATCTCTCTCCCTTCCTCTCTGTACAAAATAAATAAAATATATTTAAATAAAAAAAGAAAGAAAGAAACAAAAGAAGGGCATTTCAGACTTCACTGGGACCATACAGGATGTTGCAATTAGGTAGGTGTGACTGGAGTGAAAATTTTGAGGGGGTCAGTGGCTAAAGATGGAGATGGTGAGGTAGGCATGGGTCTTGTCTGCCATGCATGCAGGCTAGGCTTCTAGGTTTGGGGCCATGGGAAGCTCCGAAGGGATTTGGGCAGGGGAGTAACATATCACATTCACTTTCCAGAGGGAAACCTTTGGTGACCGATGTGACGGAAGAATGGGAGGGGAAGAAGCGGGAGAAGGACACCTCCCTTGGATACAAAGAACAGTACCAGGTCACACTCAGGACACATAACTTTGAGCCGGCCTGTGAACCAGGCACATCCTGACACCTACAGACATGTCACTGGGATCCCAGGCTGAGCGGCCACAGATAAACAAATCCGCTGACATGCACTCAGACACATAGCTCAGATTCATAGTGGAAAGGAAATCAAGGAGCGTGTGAGAACCACGCACACCCTGATGGACACGGGATTCTCTCTCTCTCTACACACACACACCACACACACACACCCTGTCCTACCCCCCTGTTTTCCCCAGGGTCCCTCACCACCTCCAGGCAGGAACAAAGCTGACCCTTGCCCTCTGGCCCCTGGCCTCTCCTCCCACACCCCCTGCCCAGAGGGAGGAGCTGTTTGAAGTCTGGGCTGCAGCTGGGGTTTCCTGTTGCCTGGAGGAATGTGGGAGGACTTGTAGGGAGGGGGGAGTGGAGCAGCCGGCACAGGAGGAGGGATAATGGGGGCCTGCGGGCCCAGCTCCCATTGTACCACATGAGGGAGAGCTTTCTGCTTCCATGGTCTCTTGGGCCCCAGCCCTGAGCTGTTCTCAGCCAGAGGAGGGGAAAACCAAGGCCATAATGGCTCCAGTCCAACAGGCCTCTTGTTCCTGGATCTGTATGTAGTTCTATGTCTCAGGATAGGTCCTCAGCCTCTCTCGGCCTCAGTTTCCCCTTCTGTAGGCTGGAGTGAATCCCTCTTAGCAATCCACGCCTTTCCTGAGAGAGCTCCATGGGGTGGGCCAGCCCCAGAACTTCTGTCGCCACGGAGGGCAGTGCCCATCTCTACCCAAGCCTCACTCCAAACGCCCTTCCCATGAGCCCCGGGGCCCTGGCGCCAGCCTGCTGCAACGTCTCTCCCACTGTCATCGTTTTATATGACTCAGTACCCCCACAACATGCCCTTGCCAGCTCCCAGAGGGCTTTTGCTTGTTTGTGTGTGTGTTTTTAAAAATATATATTTTATTGATTTTTTTTTTACAGAGAGGAGGAGAGAGGGATAGAGAGCTAGAAACATCGATGAGAGAGAATCATTGATCGGCTGCCTCCTGCACATCCTCCAATGGGGATATGCCCGCAACCAATGCACATGCCCTTGACCAGAATCGAACCCGGGACCTTTCAGTCCACAGGCTGACGCTCTATCCACTGAGCCAAACCGGTTTCGGCCCATGTGCTCAGTAAGTCTTTTGCAGGCACTGCCTGGAACACAGGGGAGGGATTGCTCTCCTCGTGTGTACACATGGAACCCGAAACTCTAAGAGGTTAAGGACTCACGAGTCAACGCAGAGTCAGAACCAGGTGTAGCTGGCTCCTCGCCCACACGGCCTCCAAACCCTGAGACCCCACCACTTTATTTATTTATTTTTTTATCACTAGAAGTCTCACCTCTGTTTCCTAGGATCTAGCTGCTGCTGACGGAAACAAAAGTGACGGGAATGAGCTGAGCCCAGAAAGGGATGATGGAGGCTCTTTCAAACCTGGATCCCCTCCTTCAAGGCTGCTTTCTTAGGGAGCTAACCGGCCCTCGGCCCAGCCTTTGGTGGCACCCACCCTGTCAGGAACTGGGTAGCTAGTCCTAACCCTTTCAGACGATGGCTGCCAAAGCAGATATGGAGATTAGACGCTAGGTGGCAGCAGCAGCCCACAGTAAGACTCAGCTTGCGTTTGGGGAGAGCCCCCCAACACAGTTTGGAGTAGCTCCTAGAGAAAGGCCAGCCCCCAAATAACTGTAAAACCCTGAAATGCTTTCTTTTCAACGATGCCCAACGCCTTGGCACTTAAACACACACTCTGACTTTGGGGAGCGGACAACTGAGGCAGCCTGGGTTGGGAGGGGGGATACTTGCAAAATCCTACCTAACTTCTATTCCTTCCGTGGAGCCATGGAGCCTAAAATCTTGCCCTCTTAACCCCTCCCTTCCCATACCCTTCCCAAGCTCTTCTTGATCCCAAGGCCCCGGGGCTCCCTATTTCCCAGAAGCCATCCTGGATTACCCTACCCAGTTCCTTCCCAAAACTTGGTTCAGACGGGGTGGGCCAGAGCCTAACAGGCAAGGATGTGAGAGAAGCTAAAAGGAAGGGGAATCTGGGCTTCTCCTACCCTCCCCAGTGGTAAGTCTCTCCAGAGGGGGACCAGCTAGAGCACGATGCCTGCAAGGAGACGCTACTCCAAACGGGGCCTCTCCAGCTAGCCGTACCAGATCAATAGGTGTACCGGTTAGAGTCCTAGACTTCTCCCCCCACCGCTGCTGCTCCTCTCACACTAAAGAGTGCCCCTCAGGTCCCTTCTTTTGCCCTCTGGAGATTCCACACTGTCCTAGAAGAGGGGCTTGGAAGAGGTGGAGATGTAGGGAAGGTGGTGACAGGAAGCTGCGTTTGGCAAAACGTCACCACCTGCCTTTGACACATAGCGGCCATCAGCCTGCATCCCCCCAGAGGGCCGACGGCGGAGTCAGAAACAGGTGGGCTAAGAACAAAGGCAGTGCTGAAGGAACTCCAGGCCCGGAGCAAGGGGGACAAAGCTAACCTACGTGGGCAAGCAATGCCCGACACAGACGAAGTGGGTCCAGCTCAGGGCCCGTCAGAGCCGGTGTTGGTAGGCAGCGAGGACAGGACTGTGGCCATCCATTATTCATCTCGTGTCCTCTGCGAGCCACACACAGGCACTGGGAGAAAAGATCAGACAGAGGCCTGGGGAGTCACCACGCCCTGCGTGGCTCAGAGGTTAACGGGAAGGCCTGGGCCTGGTGGTGCGCCCTCATCTGTGGAAATGCTAACGACCTTTTCGCCAGGTCTCTGCCAGACTCGAGAGCCCCGTGGTGTCCAGTAAATGGCAGCAGCAGCAGTTCTGCTTGGGCTGTCCAGCCACCTCCCCCTGGTAACCAGGCCCTGGCAGTGCACATTCCTCCCATCTGTGGGGCTGGGCCAGGCGGGGGGCCGGCGCGAGGAGCCGGGAGCTGGATAACAGATGTGACCTGAAGAGGAGGTAGGTGAAAGTGCTGAGCCCAGCCCCCTGGCCGCAGCAGGGGCTTTGAACTGTTGAATTTGAATCTTACTTCCCGACACAATGAAAAGGCACAGTCGAATTTAGGAAGGGTGTGCGTGTGCACGTGTGTGTGTGTGTGTGTGTGTGTGAGTGTGTGCGCGCGAACGCGTATTATCCAGGACTTTTGTGTCCTTGCCGCCCTTGGACTTCTAGGAAAACAGGGGTTGTGGGAGGAGGGACGCTAGACCCAGAGCTCAGCTTGAGCCAGGGCGCAGAGTGAGGAAGAGACGCCCGTGGGGCTGAGTTTTTTTTCCTGGAGCAGCCCTCCCACGTGAGCTTCCGCGCTTTACCTAGTAAAACACCGTTTCAGACCAGGAGAACGTCCCCACCTTCAGGGAGCCTGTCCTCCTCCCTCTCCCCTTCCTTCCCCATTGAACCGGGACACCCCAGAAAGTCTCAGGTCTTTTGGCTAATCCCTTGGATTCCCTATTCGGCTCTCATTCCATCCTCAGACCCCGCCCCTTCCCTCCCACCCGCCACCTCCCCCAAAGCCGGAGCACCCCGCCGGCGGGGACAAGGAGCTCGGTCAATGTTCCCAGTCCTTGGGCGGGGAAAACCCGCGCCCCTCGGAAACGCGATCACGCCCCCGCCGGAGGGACCCGGGTGCAGGCGTCCCGCGGGCTCCCAGCCGCGCCGTCGGAGTGGCCCGCGCGGCCCCGCCCGCTGGGCGCACGGAGCGGCCGGGGCGGGGACTACAAGTCCCAGCGTGCCGCGCGCGCGTCCCCCCCTGGGGTTCCGGATGGTGAGCGGCGAAGGTAAGGCGAGCTCGCAGAGGCAGCGGCGGCGGCGGCGGAGACGGAGAGAGGCAGGCAGGCAGGCAGGGCGAGAGACGGAGGGAGGGAGCGAGCGAGGCAGACCAGACAGACAGACAGGCGGGCGGGCGGGCGGGCGGGCAGAGCGAGCCACCCGCCAGGCTGCGCTCAGCCCCGCTCGCCGCGGAGCGAGCAGAAGGCAGGAGGAGGGAGGGGAGGCGAGGGAGGGAGGGAGAGGGAATCCAGCTACCACCACCCAAAGCCAGCGTCTGCTTTCTGTCCTCATTTCCTTTTCCCACCCAGCCCCGAGAGGAGCAGAGAAAGGCAGAGGGCGAGAGAGGGAGAGGCAGCCGGAGGGACAGACAGACAGCCAGCCAGCCGGAGGGAGCGGGAGGGAGGCGGGCGGAGGAGGAGCAGGAGCAGGAGGACTACGCGGGGCGCGTTCTCTCCCAGGTTTGCCATTGGGGGGGTGGGGGCGGGGGCGCCCAGGACGGGGAGAGGGTGCGCGCGGCGGGGGGCGCGGAGGGGTGAGCGCGGTGGGGGGGCGCCGCGGCGCGGGGGCCGTGTCCAGCGGAGTTGGCGGCGGAGAATGTGAGCCGAGGCGCGAGCCATGCTGTCAGCAGCCGCGGGCGGCTCAGGGCTCCCCCACGACTCCTCTCCCCAGCTGCCGGGCGCCGCGCCGCTGCTGCCGCCGCCGGAAGACGGACGCCCCCGAAAGCCCCAGCCCTGGCTCGGACCCGCGCAGCCGGCAGCCCAGCACTCCGGTGAGTGGCGCCTCCTCCCCGGCCCCGGACCCCCGCCGGGGACCGGCTGGCCGGGCTCTTTTGTGCCGCGCGCCGGGGGGGCCCTGCGCCCCTTCCGCGCGCCCCGGTCCGGCCCGTCGGACCCCGTGGCTGCGGTGCCCGCGGTGCGATCTGCCTTTGTTTCCACCGGGGCCCGCGGCTCGGCTGGGCTCGGCTGGAAGCCTGGCAGGCAGTGCCGGGAAGGGGGAGGGGGAGGTGGACGGGGAGGGGGGGCGGGGAGGGGGGGTTCTCGGGTTTCCTGGCCGCCCCGCGGCTCCCCGGCTCCCCCGGCTCGGGGGCGAGGTGCGCGCTCAGCGCTGCCGCGCGCCCTCTCCGCCTTCCCCCTCCCTCCGTCTTCGGGTTTAAAACTGCAATTCGCTCTCCAGCTTGCTGAGAAGGTGGTGGTTGGAGTGGTGGTGGTGGTGGTGGGGGCAGTGTGGGGGGACCGTGGGAGCGGAGAACAAGGCTGGGTTTTAGGAGCGGCGCTGGAAGAGGGGGAGACTGCGGAGGGAGGAGCCCCTCCCCTCCAACCCCAAATCCCCAGGTTCCGCCGCTGCTCTGGGAGTTGAGGGGCGGGGACCTAGTGACCCGGAGGGGGTGTGGGGCGGAGGAGGGATGTGGGGTGGCCGGGGCCAGAGGGGCTGGGCCGCGTGCCCGGTTACCTGGCGAACAAAGTCGGCTCACTTTTGCATAAATAAATAAATAATCGCCTACCAATGCGTTTCCTCCGGGGCTCTGATTGAACCGGCCCCCTCGCCCCCAGGGGGTGGGGTGCTGAGTGACAGCTGTCAGCCCCCCGGGCCGGTAGCGGGAGGTGAATTGCGGAGTCCCTGCGCTCTCTGGCCGAGGGCACCTTCCCCTGATGGGTCCTGGTCCCCAGGCGGAGCCAGAGGGGCAGGGGGCTGGCTCTGAGTCTAGGAAATAACCTTGTTTCCTGTTCGACAGGAAAAGGGACAGCAACCCAGAGTTTGGGGGCTGGGGAGGAGGGCTGATGGGAGCTGGAGGGGTGCCCCAGCAGCCTGACCCCCCAGCCTCCTGCCAGGCGAAGGGGCCAGCTGAGGGAGGAAGGATGTGGGCCTTGCTGGCCGGAGGCGGGAGCTGGGGCTGTCCCTGAGGCGGCAGCGGGCACAGAGAGGGAGGAGGGAGGGAGGGAGAGAGAGAGAAGCGGGGGCGGGAATTCTCTACCGCAGACCCTGGGGGCCAGGGCCAGATGTGGAGGGGTGGGGAGTCCCCCCTCCCTTCTGGCTTGGGGGCCCTGAGGCTGGGCGGGGAGGGGCTGAGCCCGGTGCCCTCAGTTCTGCACCAGTGCCTGACTGGCAGGGCCAGCTGAATTTGGGCCCAGGCGTCACCCTGGGAGGCAGGGCTGGGCTGCACCAGCCTGGTCCCCGAATACAAGGAGGGACCCTTGGGGGGCCTGTGCCTGTCTGGCCGGGCTGGCGTTTCCCGCCGGACCAGTTGGTGTCAGGCGGGACTTGGCCCCGGCTCCCCGGGCAGAGCTCAGGGCGTGAGGACAGCTCTGCCTCCCGGTCACGGTGGCCACGTTTTGCCCACTGCTGCCGCTGTCGGCGCGGGGGCATGTGCCCGGGCCTGGGCAGAGTCCTGCCGGGAGCATTTGGGGTGTTTCTATTGTTGGCTTGTCCCTGCTCCATGTGACCCCGTGTGTGTAGCTTTGTGAGCTGGGCTGTGAGGGAAAGACTGCCAGTCTGTCACCCGCCCCCCCCCCCGAACCCCGCTTCGGTGGGGGGCTGGGTTGTGTTGGTGAGTTGTGGGGGGACCTGCCCCCAGGTGACATGTGCATGCGGCTTGCTCTCTCCCTCCTTTGAGCAGATGTATATTTATTTTCCTAGTAATGGAAAATCAAACCGGATAGTAAGTTGCATTCATTTTTTCTCTCTTGCTGTGTCAGTAGTTGGAATAACCCCCAGAGACGGGTGAACTCCTTGCCCCAGAGCTCCCACCCTTCAGAGTTGGCAAAGACCAGGGAGGGCATGAGCCTTGGGCGGCCAGTGAGCACCAGTCCAAACCAGTACTCTCTGGTCTCTCTCGGTCTGGCACGGGAGCAGGTGCCCAGGTGGGCGGGCATTGCCCCCTCCCCAGGCAGACCCCCGCACCCTGGGGTGTAACCCGGCATCTCCACCCCCCCTGGGCGGCGGCGCCTGCGCTGTGCCCAGCCCCCGGGGAGAGGCTCCAGGTGGGCTCTGCCCCCCGCCGGGCTCCCCGGCCACGTGCTGATATTTATTTTCTGTAGTAAAATCCATTTTTAATGCCGTTACTTTTGAAATAATATAGAAA